>JAWMRA010000005.1:18741122-18825076 GCA_035584735.1 Pseudotriccus pelzelni
CCCCCCCCCCCCCCGGGGGGAAGCAGTGTTTGGTTTTAAGCATTCATTAAACATCTCTAGCAGTTAATACAAAGGGAGAGTCTTTGAATATATTTAAAATTTGGAAATTGTACTTCTGATCTTGACTTCATCCTCATGCATCAATGAACATATTTTAATTTTGTTCATCTTTATTGTGTTTAAACCAAACACTGAAAACAACAACCCTCATCCAACTGTTATATATCATTTCTAATGACAGGGAACCTTTTGTTCTAAATGCACATGTAAAAAGACTTTCAATATTCCAGTTCTTGGCTCTTCAATTTAAAATACTGCTTTAAAAGTGATCTCTACTAATAATGACATACATTTACATTAGAATTCCAACCTGATTTTCTACCTTTCATAATCTACATATATCTTTTGTTTTGTTCCAGAGTCTTTTCTTGCAGGCAATGTAGATTTGACTGCAGTAGATTTTTCCCCCAAACAGTATCCAAAAATACATGTCTGCATAGCATGAAGTTGGAAGAACTGTTTGTCACAGTCTGCTTAACAAAACAAGTTGTTTTTCTGTTTACAGCTTATTCCTGAGAAGGCATCCAAGTTTTACAAATGCATTCATTATTAGAAATCATTCTGTGGATTTTGTAATTTAGGGCCAAAAGGGACTATTACTTCATCTAGTCTGACCTCTTGTACCATATAGATTACTACATTTCACCCATGCTCTAAACTGAAAGACTTCATTAGACTAAAACATTTCCAGTCCTAAGATTAAACTGTGCTTCACTGGTTAAGAACAAGATAGACAAAGCTGCCAGGTATATCTAAGCCCTCTGCAATAGCAAAGAACTACTTAGATGAGATACGCCCAGATCATCCCAGCAGGTGAGGCTTAAATTTAATGAGCAGTAGGATATAGACACCTGAAGATCATCTTAGGAAAGATGATACTCTGCACCAGAGCAATTGCTCATTCTGGTCCCAGGACAATTAAGGAAGGATTTGGGTCCCTAATCATGAATGTCTAGTGCCGCTTGACACTTCATGTGAGGTAGCCTGTTATGTATGAAAGCAGGACAGCACAGCAGCAGCAGGGACCCACAGTCCCAGGAGCATCAGGAGAGGGCAAGATATGCAAGACAGAGACAGAGACAAGTGGCAGCAGACCCTGTATTTTTCAGCTGCATCGAGCCCCGAGGATGGTATTTGGCCCCACAAACAGCTCTGGGCTTTGTTT
This sequence comes from Pseudotriccus pelzelni, assembly GCA_035584735.1. NCBI lineage: Eukaryota > Metazoa > Chordata > Aves > Passeriformes > Tyrannidae > Pseudotriccus > Pseudotriccus pelzelni. The sequence continues at coordinate 18,742,348 of JAWMRA010000005.1, forward strand.
TGGGTTCACAGGGCTTTACACAATACAGCAGAGCAGCCTAGGAGGCTGCTCAGCACCCCAGAATCCAGACACCCATGTTTGACGAGCTGGCAGATTCCTTGGCTCTCTTCTCTGTTGCCCAAATCTCACCCTGAAAGGCTCTAGGGCTTCAGAAGGATGTGAGCAAACAGCCCAGTAAGATCTAGGCAGGGATACGTGGATGCAAATTCTTCCTTCAACTGAAACCCTGACACACACCGTTTCATTATGCACGTTATTTTACCCAAGAAGTGGAAATGCAAAGATAATACCAACAGCAATGCTGGCAATCCTCCCAAAGCCTGTGACAGGACTCACCCAAACTCCTCCCCAGGCTGGCCGCCCCCAGCTCCCCCCCCACCCGTCTGCTTCAGCAAATGGTTTTTTGGTGAGTTCCCACCCACACAGCGGGTACTTTACCCAGTAGTCTGCCTGCTCTAGGGCTTGCTGGGAAGGTCTTTTCCCCTCACGCTTTCCAGTGACAAGTGGAAGTCTCAGACGTTGAAAGTCTCCTCCTATACATCCTCACAGTCTATCTCAAGCAGATACAATGGGCCTTGGTTGTTTGGTTCCTGCCTCTTGAAAGCTTTGATACTTCCTGCATGCTCTCAGAGGTTTGCAGACACAGCCTGGGAGAGCAAAAGAGAATGTCCATTCCTACTTAAGAAAAGAGGGGTTTTTACAACAAACAGTCAAATTTCACGTTGTCCATGAAAGCCGAGATCTGAAATAGTGTATTCCTGCACAGCTCTCGTCTCAGAAGTGCTAAGCAGAGAGCAGCTCCCCATAGCTCCCACAGCTATGCATTTTCATAAAAGAGAGGAATCGAGGCCTTACCAAGCACTGGAGTTCTTTAAATCCTAGGTAAAGCTAATCTGTATTCCAGTTTGAAAAAAGTCTCTGAAAGGACAAAACATGCATGTTGATGACAGAGAAAAAAAAATCATATGTCTGCTCATTGGGGAAAAAAATCCAAGAATATTTAATGTGTGAAAATAGGACTCCAGTTATGCTGTTAAGAATAATGAAATCTAGGGTGCTAAGTACTGTATGTGTCGCTGTACAAGTTAAGCTGCCTGAGGCAGTTTTAATTTCTCTAGCCAATTTTTCTTAAATTTTCTCTTAATTTACGCACGCAAGTATTCATCACCTGTAGAGGAGGGGGCTGGATGGGGTAAGCGTGAGAGCTTCCCTCCACAGCCAGAGATGTTCAAGGCAGGGGCGTGCAGCATGTGCCTGGGCAACCTGGCCACAGGGGAGCTGGGCACTGGCAGCAGGGCTTGCCAGGGAGCCCAGGAACCAGAGCAGAGCCTGGGGGACACATGCCAGTTCCTCTGAGACCTGCTGGGAGCTGCCCCATCTCTGGCGTGCCAGATTTTAGTCACAGGCTCAACTATTCTCTCCAGCTAAAGAGAAATGTTGTACTGGTCATAGGAGCCCAGTAGGGAGAGGGGTGTGTCCTTTACTGAAAGAAACAGCCTTGGAGACAACCTCCAGAGCCCAGGGCTTGTACAGACACATGTCAAAACAAATAGCATTTGTTCCTATGGTTTGGTGGGAACTGTACGGCCAGAGCGGCCACAGGGCAGGCGGGCAGAACAAACCCAAGGGTAGAGCAGAGTCTGCCATCTGCCAGCTCTCTCTCAGGCTGCAGGATGAGCCACTCCAGAGGTTTTTCTGGCTGCACAACCTGCACCACTTTGCACCAGACTGATTGGAGAACTGTAGCCATTGTACTGAAGACTCAGAAAGAAAATACCTAGAATATTCTACCTACATAGAATATATAGTCTAATATACCTACAAAGAATTTTACTTACTGTTTTATCTTTTTTGAGGCCCTCTGGTTTAGCCTGAATGGGGCACTGTCCAACACCACACACTCTGGCTGCTCCAGGACCTTCAGTCACTGTTCAGTTGACAATGTGTTCCTTTTTCTGGGAAAAAAAAGATCCACTTGAATATTAACATTCTCAATAGTCTTGCAATGTAAGTAACTTGCTATGCAGTATCATGCTATTAACCTTGCCTGAGCATTTCACTCCTCCCTATTTTTTATTATTTTTTTTAATTCCTTGTAGCTACTTTCTTTTCCAGAACAGACTGAAATTAACTTGCCAAAATTATTAAAATTTTAGAGGCAAACATAATCCAAAATTGGATAGGCACAAACAAGTGGCATCAGCAGGAGCGTGCACTTTGAGGGACGACACCAGACACATTTGCATTTTACTGCTGAAATATGTGCATTTACCTCTGCAAATGACTGTGGTACTCGCTGTAATGTTACTTGCCAGGAGTCACTGAATTTAAGGCAGAAGCCTGCCTGCAGAGTCAGGTTTGCTTCAGCCTCCATCTCTGGTGCCCTGCTAGGGTTTGGAAAAGGGTCTTCAGTCACTTTTGGTCTCCACTCCACTCTCTGTCGTATCTGTGACAGGAAAACATTATTTTAGATTTGCAAAATTTTCACTGTTTGTGATTTACTATGCTCAGCTGTCATGGGCTGAGTCTGCCTCAGTACACAGATTAAAGTGAAATAGCTGCAGGAAAAACAGAAGTAGGTGCTGTGAGACAATGCACAGGTACACCCTGGGCAGCAAAGGCTGGTAGTGGCATCCTTGCAGAATGCTCCATGATAAGATCAGAGGCTCCCTGACCAGGGAATACTCAGGGATCAGCAAGTGACCACGACTGCACAAAGCCGGGCCCACTGGTTGCTGGTTGGGTGCTGCCACAAACAGGCAAGGTGCAGAATGCTGAGGACCTTTGCCTTCCCCCAAACCCCTCTGCTACCACTGCCAGCGAGTGGGGCTGTCATTCCCAGCAAGCAAGGGACAGCCACACAGAGCCTGCTCACAGTAACACATCTCACCTGTCAGCTGTCATGCCTAAAAGCACCCAGTGACCTTTCAGCGAGCTAGCCTTATGTAACAGCTACAAGTCAACAAACTATCAGTACAGTGACTCAAAATTTCTTCCTTTTTCTCTGTCCTCCTGTGTTTAGGTTTTCCCATGCATGCAGTGCAACCATTTCCAGCTAGCTGCATTTCAGACATTATTTGGGTTACAGAAGCAGTAGCTCTGCTTGCTTGAGTCTCTAATCCAACCTCAGGTGATTTGGAGATTCAACCAGAGTCCATTTTTATCATGTTCTATCATGAAAAGGCTGCTTTTTCTGCACTGTAAAACAATGGCAAGGTCTGTTCCTGACTCACACCAGCAATCTGCAGGCAGCATCATTATCTGCATCCTCTGGACAGTGTGCTTTCACCCCGTCTCGGGCACAGCACAAGCAGGCAGACCCAGTTTATAGCTCATCCAAAGGGGCAAAATGCACAACCAACAAAGGCAAAGCCTGCTCCCTGCCCATAGCCCTGCAGCTCCTGTCGCAGGGGAAGTTCCTCCCCAGAGAGGGAGCCCTGGAGTGCAGGTTGGACCTTGGTCCCCGATGGTAACACCCCAAGTTACTTACTGCTAGCATGTAGCCGCTGCTCAATGAAGGGAGGTGGCAGCAGGACAAGAGCCTAAAAAGGTACAAAACTGGGCAAGAGGACCTTGCCAGGAGGCCTCTGTTCAGCTGTGGTTTTGTACCAGGGAAATTACTGGACTCATTTGCCTCTGAAAGCAAAACACCCATGTCTGTATCCTTCATCTCCAAGCCTTACACTTTGCCCAAAAACTGTAGTTGAATTTGTCTATAGGCTATATTGCGTTTGGGCACAAACCAGTGCAGAAGACCAGATTCATCACTGACATCATTTGACTTCCATACCTTCTTAATTTTTCTTGCAGTTGTATCCAAATGACAGCAAAGATGGACCTCTTCCATGGCCTCCATTTTCCAAACACAACATTCAGAGCGAAACAGATTATGTGTGGTTTTCTCCCTTTCAGTGCAAGATCCTCTCTTCTCCCCTACTCCCATCAGCAACCAGAAAACGTCCTCAAAACTCTGATGGAAAAATAAGACACGTGAGATAGTATATTATTCTGAATGGAGTTTCTGGAGCAACCAAAGTTTTGAGCTCATCTGCTGCTGTCTCTCTAGTTTGATTCAGAATCTAATTTGTCCAAAATTTCAACCGTGATGAACTTTCCCAAAACAGAAGCAGCAAGCTGCTTCCCACCATCACATACTTGGCCTGTATCCCGCCTATCCATATGCAGCAGATGTAAATATAATTTACTGGCACAAGCAGCTTTCCGCACATGGCATCTTTCTAAGTCTTCTTTAGTATCCATGTGAAGAAATAAATGATTTTATTGATGCACTCAGAGGGCCCAAGAACGCTTCATAATGACCTATAAAAGGAGGTCTTTCTTAATACGCATCGATCAATAACTCACATAATTACGTCTCATATCATTTTGCTGAATTGTTAACAATTCTAACCAAAGCTATAATGATTCCTTATAGACAACATAAGTCTTCCAGGAGCCACATTTTTCTGCCTTCCATATATTGTAGACCTGCACAGATACAGATTTAGTGCACGCACCGATTGCATCGGCTGATTTAGGACATTGCCTCTTCTCTGTTGTGTCCAGTCATTGGAAGTAAAGCTTACGGAGTCTCCCACTACATTAAGAGATGCTTTGGAGAGCAGATTGGAGCAAATACTGACAATCTCTTTTCTATCCTGTGGAAATAAAGTGGTTAGTAAGATGGTGCTTTAATCAGGGAGAAGACAACTATAAAGTCAGAATGAAATATTTTCAGTGGCGACAACCTGTCTGGTGGCAATGGGAAATCCTGCATGTCAGCACATTCGTTCTTGGCTTTATCCTCGCTCACTGGATGTGACTCAAAGGAAATGCTGGGCTTCAGTTTCTTCATCAGCAAAATGGGGATAATATTTCCACTTATGCAAGTCACTTTAAGTGGAAAGCACTGCATTCATGCAAGATAGCTTTATCGTGCCAGTACACCACAGAGTTTTTCACTTTCTGCCTGGAACATTTCATAAAAATCCCTCCACATATGGAACAGAACAAGTATTACAGTCTTCCAAAAATGTGATTTTTAGGGAGCTGACAGTGCCACTTACATTTGTGCACTTTCGTGTTTCAAATACAGTCAGGTTTGGCAACGAAATTCACAGTCATCTGGCAGCATTTATGAAATGAGCTGACCATACTGCTCCAGGTTTTGCCAGCTCTGTCACAGCCTGCCTCCACACCAGTCCTGGCTACAGCCTGGGCAGCAGGATGTGGCTGGCAGGCTCTGATCAAAGCCCTGAGCCTCACAGGGTGGGTTTTGGAGCAGAGACATACCATTTAGCACTTTAAATTCCCCTCAGCCAAGACTGTGCTGCAGCATCAATTGTCATTCCACCGCTCACCCATAGTGGATGAAGAAAAACAATGCTCTAGCACCTTGCTGCTTTGCTTCACAGAAATTGTGGGACCTGGGGCTTCAAGCAAGCTGCAGACCCTGCCCTCCACGATGGGGCCCTGCCATGCCCCAGCACACCCTCAACTCCCTATCCACCACGAGGGATGATTTGCTGTTCCTGGCCTGGCACTGGGCTGTTCAGGAGGCACACAGGCTTAGCAACTCGCTGTCCCCTTTTAGTTCTCAGTGCAGTGCTTTGCTAATAACAGAAGGCTGATGTATGTTTAAGTAGTTCAGCTTTGTGCTTTCCTTTCTATACGAGCTTGGAACAAGACTGTAGACCAGTACCAAACATCATATAGCTATCAAAGAAAGAAGAATTATATTTTAATTATTGTATTTATCTAAGAGAACACAGTGATTAGTTTTTCAGATGAAAATAAACGCAATAAAAGACTAACGGACTTTTAGTAGCAGAGACATTAAATTCTCTATCTAAATATGGTCTAGATGTCTGGGGTGCAATTAGGACAGCCACGCTCAGTGCTTCTCAGGGTAACTGTACTGATGCACTCTAACCTGAATCTAATTCTGTTCAAAGGCCAAAGCAGACAAATGCTATTTGTGTTGTAATGATTGAGTAGAAATGGACACCATTACATTTCTAATGCCTTTTGGTCAAAGAGCGCATTGGACTTTCAGTGCCTGCCACTGAAGACCTAATTGCTTTTAGGAACTCTTTCACAGAAGATACACCACCACAGCAAACGCAGTGCTCATGTGTGAACAAATCAGACCCAAAGCGAAGCAGTGGGTGTCAGGACGATAGGGCACATGACAACACGAGCTTTTGTGGTAAAATTCAGACATCAGTATTAGGCTTTACTTGTAAAAACAGAGCTGAACAAATAATTCAGAATGAATAATTTATTTGATTAATTTTGTCTCTCCTTGCTTGGGGAATATATATAAGCCAATCACACCATCTTGAATTTGTTATTCAAATATATTCAGTGACTTTCTTTTCACTATATTTTTTTACTCTATGGATTAATCAGAATATTTAAAATTAAAAATACACAGTTATCCTGTGATTGGCCAGACATGCCACATGACACTACTTTTCTTCTGAGAGCAAGCGAGTATGCCAGCACTTCTGGAGTAATCCTTATGCATGCAAAATTGAAAATTCAGTTTTGAAAAATATTTGCATGTGCATCTTTGGAATTAACTTGCTGCCAAGAAAACTGTCAGTAAAATTCAGCACCTCTTAAATTTGTAAAATGTGAGAACTAAAACATGCATTTTAACATTTGCATTTATTTTTTTTTCTCTGTTTCATCTGGAAGTTTTAGAACATCATATTTTCCCTGAGCGGATGCAGCATTGCCTACCAGGACTGAGTTACAGTTTTGAGCCACTCATTTTAACATCACGTGGCTCAGCCAATGATCTGTTGTCCTAAAAGCCTGTAGTTTTCTAAATGGTCAAATACTACACGCATCATGTACAAGGCTTTCAAAAGTCAGGGTGGTTTTGCCTTGATGGATACGTGCATTATTCCTGCATCAAATAATCAAATAATCCCTCAATTACTGAATGATTCTAGTCCTATTGTTAGGAAAAAGCCTAAGCAGTGATGTTAGCATGAAACATGGTTGAAGGAAAAAGCCAATGTGCTGCAGAAAATTTGCATCTCAATTTTTTGTTTAGTGAAGAGCACCTGTTAAAGGAGATCTCATTTATTAGTCCCTGCTTTGAGGACAGAGCCTAAGTTAGGGATTCCAGAGAATGTCTTACGCTACCTCAGACTTCAGTTCCATGTGTCTGCAAATGTTTGCAAGTACACCTATGTACTTCAGGTAGCAATAGCCCAGCTCTGGTGCAAAAGATACAGGGGGGGACCGTATGTGCAAGTGTATGTTTGCCTGAGAACTAATACAACTATCTGCAGGATTTATGTGTTAATATATCCCTTGGTCCATCTTTAAAGCAGCTTTCAAATGTTATTGTGCAAGGACATGAAAAAAATTTAGGGTCTGTCTAATCTCCAATTACATCTGACCCACTGGTGACTCCAGTTGGGAACCTGAATATATCCCTTATCACACTTTGCAGAAGTATTTAGGTGGAAACTTTGCCCACAGAGAGATATTTGTTAAGTCATCTGTAGCAAGCAAAAGCAGAGCTTGACAAAGGCACTGCTGGACTGTCTGCAGGCTGCCCTCCTCTCAAGGCCACTGTGTCCTCTTCTGCCAGAGAGAGACGGTTCTGCCTGGCCAAAGAGGCAGCTGGTGCACTTTGGAGCACCATAAAATAGTAACAACCAGAACACACCCCAGACAGCAGGAGGGTTATCTGCTGGTAAAGATAAGCAGGAAGACAGCAGCTAGGTTTTTTGGCTAGCAAGGACCATAAGTACAACTATAAAACTATGGTGGGTAACAGGGTATTAACTCGCTGAATAAACAGAGCCAGTGCTCCAGCTAGCATGCAAGATGATTTAAATGGCTTAATTTACACATCACAGCAAGCTTTTCCTACTACAAATCAATAAATTTGCATAGGTTTCTTAAAATAATCAGCAACATGCTCCCGCATATATTTTTTAAATAGGTACAAAATTCCTTAATGATAGCCAGAATCCCATCATAAACTCAGTTTTTAGTTCACTTAATAGTTGCATTGATGAGGAAACATGAATATATCAGGGGCTATAGCTAAGCAGCAGCTTTGTCATTCATTTCTGCAGACAGCAGGAGTGCAGGTTCCCACAGACCCAGGTGTACAGCCCCCTCCTACCATCTACAGTGCCCCACACAGGCAGAACCTGCTGAGCACTCACAGCATGAGCAGAGAAAGAAATGCAGCCAAGACATCTTCTGTGTACAGCTCTGTGCAGGGAAAAGACATGCACAGCGAGGGCCAGACAGATGGACAGAGATCGAGTTCCAATAGAAATGGCCTTTACCCACATCCAGATACATTTTTTCCACCTACTTTCTCACCTTCTTGCTTTCCTCCTTCACTTTGTTCTGGCTGGGATCAGAAGTAGAAGCTCCAAAATGCCACTGGCACAGCTGTCCTGGCAGCACAGGTGCGCACAGCTCCTGGGAAAGCCTGTTCCATCAAGGTATCAATGTGATATTGCCAGCTGAAGGTTAAAAACGTTTGACATAGGCATCCTGGGCTCATCTGAGCCAAGGCAAACTTCAGATGTTGCTGAGTTATTCCCCGTAATCAGCCTGGACAGCTGAAGAGGAGGCTTTGCACTTGCACTGGTTCTTCTACTCCCCTCTCATTTGGGTGCCCCCATGTATGCAGCCACAGCAAGGTCTGACCCCTCTGGGGCTTGAGGAACTGGCACAAACCAGTGAGGAAATCTCACAGCTTTGCTGGGTCACAGACAGACACTGCACTGGTGAGTCAGTGGGGCATGAATGGGGGGGTGCCAAGGCATGCTGCAGCAGCAGGGCACACTTAGACCATTGGCTCTGTGTAAGCATGGTGCAGTTTGGCTTCTGATTTGTCAGTCCAATCTCTCTGTGCCCAGCTGTGAAAAAAAAAAAAAAAAGGAAAAAAAATTAAAATCAAGATTAAAAGATTGAAAGGGAATACTTCTGTGCTTGTAGCTGTGCAAGGACTAGGGGCTTTGAAGTTAATTTTTAAGCAGATGTTTTTATTCCTCTGCTAAAATAAACAGCAAGGTTTTTAAACAAAGAAACAAAATGAGGGCAGAGGGTTGAAAAAAATATGGGTACTCATGCCAAAAGCAAGAGAGGTGTAGGCAGGGGCCTTGATGCTTTCAGTGCTGGAGCAGGGGTGGCCTCTTGCTCTGCAGCACCAGGGTGCTTAGGTGTTTCCCTGGGTTTGGCATAAGTCAGCCTTAGGTACCAACCAAAATTTGAACACTTCTGCCTGCTTCCACCTGCTTTCCCAAGTGCATGTCATGACGCTGCGGGTCACCATCAAGCACCTTGAGGGGAATATGAACATCATTCAGGTGTAATGCAAGACTTCTGAAGAGCAAGGACATAATTTTGCCCTGGCAGAGCTTTGTTCAGGGAGCTGAGAAGCTGGAGCAAACTCAGATGATCATCATCTCTTCCCTTTGCCTAGGGCAGGACTGATACTAGCCTCAAATCTTAGAGCAAATGCCCCTTACTGAGCACCATTGCAGCAGCCTTTACTGTCTGTACTGGGATGGAGCCGCTAAAATTCCAAAATTAGCCTGTGCCTTATGGGACTTGCCAGAGAGCAGGTCTGTGGGTCAAGGATCATGAAGGCACCTCTGAAGAACAGCTCAACCCTTCATCTGACTCCCTGCCCTCCAACCATGGCCCCACACAGAGCCTGATGGACACAATCTCCTCACTCAGTCCACTGTTGTCATCTAGAATGGTTGCAGATAATAGGTGGATATGGAAAACAAGCCCCTATTATGATCACGTTTCCTGGCAAGGTACTAGCCTGCTGTCCTTCATTTCTTTCCACTTCTCATACTTAATTTGTTTTTTGTTTGATTGGCTTTTTTTTTAATATTTATTACTCATGACAGAATGTTGGGTTATAGTGTGTCAAACTTGCCAAAACTTCAAGCAGAGAGAATGATAAAAAGTATCTTGAAAATCGCGTTTTCCCCTTAATAATTTAATTCTGTAGAAAAGGAAATCAAAGCATCACAAATTGATTGCTGTGAAACAAATTACAATTATTTCCACACATCCAAATAAATCTACTAATTTTAGGCATCTGACTTGAGGCATTAGATGGAATATGCAAATGCCCATGTTGAAATGATGGCCGCGTCTCTAGAGCTGCTCACTTATTTCTCTGTTCTTACTAGATGCTCAACAGTTTCAGACTGCTATTGAGACATGCAGTAAATTAGCTGCTCTTAAGCATCGCCTGTTAAAAATATTAAAAAGCGTGGCTGTAAAGCACAGCTGACAGTTTTAGGCATCTGACACTGGCTTATCCTTTCTAGAAATGCAGACTCCAATGTTCACTGTCACTTTCCCCAAGTCTGTGTCCGACTGGGTTCGAGCTACCATTCACTGAAGCCCTCTGCCCTGCTCTACCTTTTAGAAAAGGAGAGCCATGCCATGAAATGTCCCCCTTGAATACAAGGTTTCCACATACATTTTACAAAGTGTACTTGTTCAGCTGTCACACTGCTTCACATAAGAGAAGTCATCTGATATTGTTACTGACATACCAGTCTAGCGTGGCATTTACTATTAGGCTTTTTATAACTCACAGCGATGGCAGAGCAATCTCAGGTAATCAAAATAAATGAAGACAGTCTGAATAATGCATTTGTTAAATCTAAGTAACATACAGTGGACACCTTTAAAGTGTTTTCCAGGAAAAGGTGACTCAGGTGCAATATTGATTGAGAAGATAAAGACAGGTGGTTTTGATTCTTATATTATGGATGCAGAGAGGACTTCGATAATGTAACAATCATCTTTTGTTATTTTGCTGCAGTCCAATACAGCTAGAATCAATTTTTCATTGTGCTCATTTACTGGAAAAGGGGATAATGGCAAGGACAACACAGCTTTAATAGAACAAATAAGTCATGATTTAATTCAGATGTTGTACTACAGCTACAAGTTGAAAGATATATTTATATATACCAAAACATACAAAGGACTCTGCATGCTTTTGAATACAAGTCACAGTTCTGCATTTCTATTTATTGGTACTTAGGTGGAATGATGCAGCATTATTATCCTGACAGCAATAAGAAGCAAGAACCTTTTAAAGTGGAAAAAGATAGTGGTAGGATTATGAGCAATCTTTATAGAAAAGCAAAATAAAGGGCAATAGTAAAAGGGTACGTTTAGGTCTTCATTAATATTTGTATTTAAGTAAAAATGACAAGCAGAAAAACCCAAGGAAAGGCTAAGTTCACAATCAATGTAAATGCTTTTCTGCACAATTGAGATCTTTCTCAAAGATCTCAGGCATTTTTGATAAATTTTATTCCTATGGAAAGTACTCAGAATGATGATAAAATAATGATTTTTTTTCCCCCCCTAGCAAAATAGATTGCTTCATGACTTCTTGAATGAAACACAAATCTAAGAGTGATAGTGTTTGGGGCTGGATTAGTCTCCTGGGGTTGCATCCAGTGTATGAAATTTCATAGCTTTTCCAAGGAGTTCAATAGTGCTCTTCTCTGTGGTGAGACACTGCTGAATGACCCCTGGAAAAAACACCCCACAGACAGTGCTTCAAAACATTACCACCAAAAGCTGCCAAGAGCTAATTGAGCCTGGTGTAGCCCAGAAATATTCTGCATGGCATATTTCTGAGCAACGCTCATTAGGCCCACCTAAATCTGAATTTCAGCACAGACTTCGAAGGAAATCAAGATCCAAAGACAAGCTTTAAAGTTGCTTTCTACCTCTCTAATAGACCTGCTCTTGAAAGTCAGACTCTCCTTTTAATGAGCATCTTCTACAGAAAACCAGACAAAAGGGAAAAAATCCTTCCCTGGAATCTCAAGCTTTTCTTAAAAAGATTCTGGTCTAGTCCTAATTCATTGTAAACTGAGAACACATTCCTCTCTGAGAAGCAAAGAGAAAATGAAGAGTAAAGCAAGCAAAATCAGAGGGAAAATTAACCCCTTCCCCAGCAGCAGCAACTTCTCACAAGCATTTGCAAGCCTCTTTTTAAGCTGATGAATCAGACTCAGCTACACCTCAGCTGAAGTGGCTCAGGGAGGCATTTCCAGCCTCTGGAGGACACCTGGAAATTACACCAGTGACCCAGCACCCACTCTGTACAGCTCCTGAGATGCTGGGAGACCTTGGGTAAGTCCCTTTTTCCCCTGCCAAAGGAGGCACACTCTGGGTTATTGGTAGACAAGCTTCCCTGCAGGAAGATGGAGGGCTCTGGTCACTTGAAGACCAGGGTTCTATAGCATGTGGCAGACAGAAACGCTCTAGAATGTGTAGAAGGTGCAACACAAGCGCTTGAGAGAGTCACGGATGTCTTACCAAGCAGAAGCTGAGACACCCCAGCTCAGCATGCCTTGCTGCTCAGGAGCAATATGGGCACTGTGCTGCAAACGTCTAGCATCCCAAACATAATGAAACTGGCCTTAGACCATAATGAGTCTGCCCTAAAATGGCTAAGATTTATAAGCAATCTTAAAGAAAACACATCTTCAATTTTCTTTACACTGCTGTTTCCCAGCCAGTAGGCTGACACTTCCAACTTTCCTCCCCAAGCTACAGGGCAGGTGCTGTATGAAGCCTTGACCTCTGGGATTCACTTGCACCCAGCCAGTCTGACCATGCAAGATAACCCCTAGAATGGAAAGATCCTGGAGGAGACCACAAAAGGTTTGAGCTGAGCACCAGTGACTGCAGCTCTGCTGACTCTAGAGAGAGGTTAGGATAACAGTATAAGGATAACTCCATGAGGATATATAAGCATATCTCTTGTGTCTACCATGTCTTCCTAACCTTTGAGTGTGCTGCCATGGGAAGAGAAGTTACTTGATTAGGTTTTTCCTGGGCTGAGAAGAGACCAGTATGTCAACAGTCTATACAAGAGAGCAGAAGTGCCATCCCAATGCCTATGGCTGGACCGAACAGGGCCTTCATCTCTGATCCTGCAGCGATCCACATTGCTAGACAGTGAGGAATGGGGGCTACCACCATTTCCTTACCATCACCAGTCTGTTGGCTGTTTCCCTGACACACATATGCAGCTCCAGTCAGCTGGGGGTCCTCTTCATATATCCTTCTCAAGGTCCTGGGGCATTTGGAGGAATGAGCTCTTGCTCACTCTCTATCTGGTACCTATAGTAACACCTGACAATGGTGAATGACTTTATATATATGTGATACATTCCTTTTAACAAAGAAAAGAAACAACTACTGTTCATTAGAAGGGAAATTCCAGCATTCTCCATTTCCCCACATCCTTGCTGATAGAGGTGCTTTTATCAACTTCACTCCCTTCACCTCTTCCTCCTCTTTATTTTTCAATTTTGTCTTCATTTTTCTTTCTTCTGATTAAAGGTTTCTTAATACAGATGTCTACTACTTATTTTAGAATTACATGGTCCAGGTAGGAATTCCTTGTAAAACCAGATCTTTCTTTTTGGGGAGGAGTTCAGGCATTCAGGTTAGTACTGATCAAATCACATGAACTCACAAGTTAGATTTTTCCCTTAGTTTAGAGGAAACACTTAACCAGTTCCACTCTAGCAACCACCTGAGTGTGGCAAAACTCATCCCTTTCCAAACACCACTCTGGGCTCCCAAAAGATTACTCATGCACTATATAAGTGGATTTACTTTTAAGATAAAACTTAACTCTGTTATAGAAATATGGGTTAAATCCTTACCAAGCTTTCCATACCTTGGTTCCATGCCACTGTGAATGCAGTCTAATCTGAAGCATGTTAGCAGGCCCATTCCTAGGCTAGAAGGAATCAAAGATTGACTTCCTTACACATACAGGTGTTTCAATTTCCTGGCAGGAAAATAAAACTGATACAAAGCACACAAAGGACCCCAATATCAATGAGAATGTCACTAGCAGTGCAATACATTAAAGAAAATCATTGCAACAAATCAGGTTCCTAAGCGTGACTTTCCCTTTCATGGAGAGAATGGACTGATTCGTTCCCCAAACAATGGAAAACTTTGTGGAGGCTCTGGAACAGATTGCTCTGTTTGCTCCATTACTCACAGATCAACTTGCCACATTCAGCAACAAAGGCAAGGACTAAACTTATTTGTTGTCCACAATTCATGAAAAAATAATCTAGCTCATAGGAAATGAGGTGCTTCAAGGATTAGCTGAAGTGAAAGCATTTTACTGTCAGCCTGGAGTCAGCTTCAATATGACTCATCTGATTTGTGCACTATCATTTTATGCTATGTTGATCCATTTAGGAATAATTGTGAAGATTTAGTGGATTTTTTTTTTTTTTTACCACTAATAAAAAAATGCACTGAAACTGTCCTCTCTGACTGTATCTTGACTTGAGTTACAGATCATAGTAGGACATGTTCATTGCATTTTCTGGACATGGGCAGGCCTGTTGCATGACACGTTATTGGTTGGCTCTGTGACACAGTCCCATGTCCTGAAAGGAAAGCAACATTTCTACACACATAGCTTTTCCTTGCATCCCTCTCATACCCCTTTCTGATAAATCTTTTTGTCTGCCACCACTTGGCAATAGTGACTCATCATCTAAACGTATAAAAGCAAATGAAAGTTATTGTATGTAACCCGTTCAGAACTGTCACAAGTAACACCAATGCTTTCAAGCAACAGCTTCAGGAATCCTTTGAAAGGTCAGCATGTGCCTTGGAGCTGTCTGAAACTACAGGAGAAATTTCTCCAAAGTCTAGCATATGTAGATCCCACAAGGATCCACATTAGACTCCCTCCCACCACGGAATCTACCAGCCATGTAGCATGAACGCAGCAGCTGCTGCTCTGCAAGGAGAGTCCACATCAGCTGTTCTGTGCAGGCACCCCCACACCAAAAGGGATTTGTTTTCACACCACCGTTCAGAAGGGGAGATTTCAGGCTCCCAAAGACCAACCCAAAGATTCCCCCAAGACATTGCCAACTGCCCTTTCCCCAAGTGATTTTAGTGAAATTTTAGGAGAAACTGTGCATATAAAGAGATGATTCTTCAACCTGCTTCGGAAAAAAGGCATAGAAAAATGGGATGAATAAGTCTTTCAGAGACAAGTTCTGAGGCTCTTAGTATAATCCTAGCAAAAATCCCATGGTAATTCATGTTTTTATTCAGAAGAACATTTTCATTGTTAATACATCAGATTTTGCCTTTATCTGGCTTATGCTCAGTGATTATAACATAGATACAGTGTTTGCATACAAAAGAGTAAGAAAGGAGTGAGTGCTGTAGTCTACAGAGGAAGAATTAAGGATGGATGAATGTTTGCCTTGGTAAACAGTATTAGAAATACTTATTTTTAAAAGTATTCAGGTGCATCTCATTTTGCTTCCATGTACCTAAAAAGGAAGCAAGTGATTTGCAACCTGGGATTTGAAAAAGCTGATAAAAAGCCAGAAAATAATTTTTGATGAAGTACTTGTTCAACAGCTGCAGTATTATCCAGTACCTGTTGGGCAAGTGCCAGGCTACCTGCTTAATGTCTGGAGACTGATAACTTTGGAATTTGATGAATGACAGGTTGAGAAGGTACACACAGTGCCTGGACTACAAACAGGCCTAGGGATGATATCCCTAAAACAAAAACAAGTGCAAGTTTTCAGTTACAACTGCGATCAGCAGTCTGATGCATTACTCATTGGTTATTTTGGAGTTTCTCTGCAAAGAAAAGGTCCTGAGGGTATCCTGGCAAGTGCCCACTGATAGCTTTCTCGAAAAGAATTTGAATACAAAGGACTGAAGTCTCAGTACCTCTCAATTTTTCTTCTGGAGAGCACCAGCACTATCTTATCAAAGAAGCTGCTTGACTTTGCTGGTATTAACTCATTCTTTGCTTCCCTAATCTTTTTGTTTTCAGTGTTGTCAAGTAACATAGATGCAGAGAGAGATGTAGAATTCTAGCCTAAAAGCCAGCTTCCACTGTTACATCAAGTGTTATCCCTGGGGTCAAGGATTGTCTGAATCAATAACACACCAATCTCAGTAGCCCCATTTAAATGGTGAGTCAGTTCACATAATCCAACCACATGTCAGATGAAAAAGAATGGTTTAGCAAACACTTTGCAGTCATCTGGTTTTTAGAACTCAGTAGTAAATTATTAGGTATCAATCTACCGTTGCAACTATATATCTTTACACAATAGCACTTTTTCTTAGAGTTTTCTCCTGCTCAGCTGCTTATTCAGTATTTTTATATCCTATATTTATTTTCAAATACCATTTTAAAATACTCTCTGGAATTTTTCCATCTACAGAAGTTTAAAGGGACTAAGTCCAGACACAGAGTTCATGAGCATTTTTCAGGCAAGAAAAGCTGATAGAAAGAGTTTGGCTGGTCCACTAATTCAGAGCACAGAATTACTTACCTCTGGTCCAGTTCTAATTTAGAAACAGCTTTTGCTTCCCAAGGCACTGCATTCACGTAGGCTGTTCTAGCCATGTATGCTTCTGTTGGGAGTTTTCATACATACACCGGTTAAATGAAACATAATTAACATATTAACTGTTTTCTATCAGATTAGAAAAATAACCTTGCTGCATAATAACACCTCCTCAGCACCAAGAGCAGCTGAAGCAGACTGGCCTCGGGGCCTCAAGGAGAAGTAGGAGCCCCAGTAGCACTCCATGGAAAATCTGGGAGCAGTCAGGAGGGGACTAGAAAAGTCCCCTGAAACAAATCTGCCTTCTAATAGGGGAAAGGGGCAAAGACCACCCTGATACCCCCCAGCAGGCACAAACTTGAATGGTCAAGCTCCCTGTCCCTGCCTCAGCTCTTTGAGGAGGCCACACTTTTTCCCCACCTTCACTTGAAAAAGTTTTAGTGCCTCTTGAGCAAGGGGCATGTTAAAATTAGTAACGGGTGGGGAAGGAAACACAAACAGAGATATTTGGCAGGTAAACCCTTTTCCTACAGAAAACGCCAAACTCTCCCTAGTGGGCTAGAAGTCTTCTACCCAAAACAAGAAACAACCAAACAAAACCCACAAAAAAATTCTAAAGTAGTACAAAAAAAGTCCCTGGTATCATAACAGATAAATTATCTAAAGCTACTTTTATAACTATCTCTTTCAGGTTTTCTTTGGGATTACACACAAAAAAAGATTTCCAATATTTTATATATATATATATCTTTTTGATCACACAAATCCAGACAAGCAGTTTGTGGACATAATGACAACAATAAACACTTTTCCCACAACATTCTACCTAGGTGTGGTATGTTTTTGAGGATTTGCTCCGGGCTTACTTTGGAAAACAAATGTGAATTTGAATAACATTACCAATGCTCCAGCACAGAAAATCCCACACTTGTGCCGGAGTGACTCTGATTCAATAGTCTTTGCCAACACAGAGACATTTCAGATTTGGCCTTGAGCAGCCAGTGTGCTGCACCTGCATTGCTGGCAAACAGCGGGCAGTAAAACAGGTTCAGGGTAGAGAGGAGCTCCATGCACGCCTGTGTTCAGGGCTGGGAGCATCTGCTGCTTTTCCAAGGAGCAAAAGGCTGAGCAGGAAGTGAACTCCGCTGTACAGCACATTTTGTGCAAGGACAGGCTTCCAGTGGTATTGTATATGTGACAGCACATGTGGTACTTAGAAAAACGAGATAACTTCTTAGAACTGTAGAAATTTGGCCAGCCACCATAGAGGGGCTTTAAATGAAGGAAAAATCTAAATCAGTACTGGCTGTTAAAATGTTGTTAGAGGAAAGAGGAGCATTGTGATGCATGTCGTACAGGACTCACCATCTGAAGAAGTGCTGGTTTTTACAGGGATTGTCTTAACAGTTTCATGTGAAATAGCAAGTTAAACTAATACTGTGGGGTTTTTTCTAAGTAGTTGATTTTACAGGAACATGAAACCTCATGGGAAACAGTCAATGCATAAGTTACTGCTTCCCTGTTGAAACTTGCCAGCAATGGAATATATTATGACACCCTGTCTCAAGCAGACCTATACCAAAACTGACATTAAATAGGACGGAGGGTCTCACTAACACTAGGTGAAACCTGACACAAAAGTCAAACCATGAGGGTTTTCAAAGTTGTGCAGGAGATGCAAAATCTATGCTAGGAACGTTGCGTTTTTAGTGTGGATATCTGTGAATGTGTGTTGCACTTGCACTGCAGCTAGGTTACTGCAGCCCTGGTTTCCTGCTCATTTTCAGCATCTGTAAATCCTAGAGATTAGGAGCTGCCTGGTAAAGCTATGCTCTTACCTCTCAATTGGCTGCTGAGGAAACAGCAATTACAAGTTAAATTTCATCATGCTTAAAAATTATCCTCTTTTTCCCTCTGGTCTAAGGTTACCAGTCTTAAAAGAAGGCAGCAGACAATTAGAAATGAAGGAAACAAAGCCTCAGGCTGGGACATGCATACAGATTCTGCTCCTCCTGCCCAGGCATTTCTTCTTGGCTCCAATAGCATCAATAGCAACTTCGCTGGTGGCAGATTCGCAGCTGAACCTCAAAAGTTTTCCATAGCTCCCATATTGATCCGGACCCCCTAATGGCCAGAAACTCTCAATATTGCAGTGAAATTCTGAAAAAAATAAATGTCTCAGCCATTCTCCTGCTATGGCAGCCAGAGGTGCAGAGCCACTTGAAGCAGAATGTGCAGTTCTCCCCGAAGACCAAAGAGCTGAACTGCTCCAAACCAAAGCAAGCCTCAGACAGCTCTGCATGTCACACCAAGATATGTTCTGTTGCATCATCTTTGGTTTTGATTTTCAAATTAATCTCATTAAAAAACCAAACCAGTTCTTTTCCTTCTCCCAGTTACAGGAATCAAAACGGAAGGGCACAAACTAGGACACTTGTTTGGCCTCTAGTGTTGGCAGCCTGAGTACTCTCAATTACAGTTTGAGATCTTGCAATTCTATCCTGCCCTTTTAGAGGCTTTTCTTTCCTAAAAAAAAAGAGAAAAAAAATTATAACTACTTTTAAGGAACCAAACTATTTCATACTGTAATTTATACTTGCATTTAGGTGAGTGTATGTATGTTCATTCCTGTGTTAATAGCATTTTATCTTGTTATCACTTAGAGATCTTGAAAGTGAAGTACTAATTACTTTTTTTAAAAGAAATATTTCTGTATGGAGCAGTCTGGTTAAATATAGGGCTTCAGGCAGATATTCTGTATTGATCACTGCATGGTCATACAAAGGAATTTTAAAACAGGAAGAATTTCATTTATTTGGAATCAGATCATTGAAGAGGATTCTTATTAGGAGCTTTTAGATAAAACCTCCCCTTACTGTTGCATGTTTCCTGTCTGCTTCAAAAGACTTTAGAAACAACTGTGCATTACAGTTATACTTCACTAATTTTTGAGTAACAGAACAGTCTTCAAACTGGTGTCAGAGAACCATAACAAAACTCCCAAAAAAAAAAATCACGTAAGGAAAAAAAAAATCACGTAAGGAAAATATTATTCCAGCTCTTGAGAAGTATGAGTATTGGCAAGATTGCAGTCTTATATTTAAAATAACAACTTAAAAATCCTGATTTTAACACCATGGCAACTGAATTAAGGACCAACATCATCAGTAGGAAACCAAGCAGAAAGAATAAGTTCTTAAATCAAGGCAAGAAAAATTGAATGAGGAATGCAGCCTCACGACTTTATGTTGTGTGCTAGATTGCAAGCCATCTATTTGGAATGATATTTTCTTTTCCCCCCTCTGCTAAAAATTTCTGTGTACAATGTAGAGCCTTTACTGGGTGCCCCAGCATCTTTAATGGCTGGGCCACTTCTGCCTTTTATGGCATGAGAAACTTTTAGCTTTTTCTTAATCATAAGGCATGTTGAAATATTATGGGCTCACAATTAAACTTTAAAACAAAAATATGAAGTTGTCTCAGTCCTTAAAGCTTAATTTGTTTTACTAAATTGTATCATCTGCAGATTTGTCTTGTATAAAGAGGAAATGGCATTAAAAATTATCAACACCACCACATGGTATAAATTACTGAACAAAGTCTCATTGCTTTATCAATTACAAGAACAAGTTCAGAGAACAGTACCGAGTGTGCATAAAATTCTCAATTCACACTCTGTGTGGTACCATGATGTCCAATTGCTTTTCAGGAGTTACTCACATCACTTAATCTTCACGTCACTCTGAGAAAGAGACAACATAACCTGATGTTTCCTCGCTTGTGCATCTGGGTTTGTTGACTCTTCTCCAGACAGACAAAACCAAGAATGAACACATTTCACATGTGAGCTTCGTGTTCCACATGGAATGAAAGGTCAAAGGGTAGCAGGCGAAAGCTATTTGCCATTCAGTTCTAATTTCCCCCATAAATTATTAAACAATCCCTTATGCATTTCCATCTTTGATAGTCTTGTGGTATAAAGTGTAAGTCAATGGATAAGCTAATTGCAATAAGCAGAAGTGGTATTTAATGCACTGGACACTTTCAACAGCAAAGTAGTTCTAATTAGTGTTTCTAACTGATGTGACAGCAGTTTACAGAGCGCCAAAATAGTTCCTCATTTGTCAAGTGGGTCCAAAGCTTATGGCAGCTTTGTGATCATCTCCCTTGCCGCAGGACCTGAAAGCACCTTCAAAAAGCTTTCTCTCATTGATCTTTAGTCAGATGCTGACTGAAAGGCACACAGCTTTGCCAGAAAGAAGATAGATAGGTAGAGGGATGCTGCACTAGCATGAAAATGTCACTTACTTAATGAAAAAGGGTACCTGTTTCTAACCCCTCTGTATGCGTGGATATGCACACACACAAGCTCAAACCCAGAGAGGCAGTGAAAAGATGTATTTATTAAGCATTTGAATGTGTGTGTAAAGTATTGTCTGCATAAACTTACCACATCAGATCACGTATGACATATCCTTATATATACACAAATGATATCACACAGTCTATGACTGAAATGGAGATATTTTCAAAATTTCATTGAGTTTTTCCCTCTAGATTTTTTATTATTAGGCATTCAGTGCATGAGATGAACTACATCATTAATTTCAAAATATCATTTTACTTTCTGTGATTTTTTTTCTACTATACCAATAGTTCAGCTATCTTGCTGTTCTCTGAGGACTGAGGGAGTAAATGATGATATGTCAGATAAAGAGCAAGTATTTGCTGAATACAGCATTAAGAAAGTTCAGAATAGTTTTCTCTTTGGTGCAACTTGTTTTACAGCCATCATTAAATATTGTGGTTAGTTATGGGATAAACTATGACATCTTCCAGTGTAGCACAGAGAACTTTCAAAAGGGCCCTTAAAGCATTTATGAAACTTTAAAAATAGTTTTTCAATTCACTACCAGCTGGGTCTGTCAAAAGCCACTCTTTACTGAAATACATGCGGTAAGTAGTAGGAGCTGTGCTGATGTGGTACAACCACAATTTTTTTAAGGTAGCATTTGTGAGCCATAACCTTAACTTGGATGCTGGAGATCCAGCACTTCCTCTGATGTGTATTCCAAAGTCTCCCAATTTCTGAAATGAGAAGAGGATGTACAAAGCTTTGGGACAAAACAGACGAGTGATACCTGCACTTTCAGATCACCCATCCCTCCAGTGCCTGCACTATGTGGCTTCTGGCCAAGTACCTTGGCTCCTGGGGGTCTTTCTGGGCATCAAATGTCTGCTACACCTTTGTCCTGCCATGTTCCAACAGCAGCTCTTCTTTGTTGGGCTTCTTAGGAACAGCACTGAAAAGTCAGCAGATATTTCAGGAGTGCTATGTGGAGCCTCCACCAGTACATTAAGGGAGATTTAAGACTGCTTTTGGCTTTGTGCCTTACAGAGGGATATTCTGTCCCACTGCTCAGCCTACGTGCTTCCTTAAAACAAAAGCTGAATTGAAAATGCATTATTTGTACCCTATAGGGGTTAAACCAGTAAGAAAGAAATAATAGAGAAGGAACAGCTACAAAATACTTTTCTTGAGAAAAAAAAGAGATCTTCCCCATACATTTTATATCCAGACTGAATACTGAAAGGGCAACTGCTCCTTCCAGAGACAGAAGACTCAGTATCTAGAAACAGAGACCAAAAGAACACCAAACAAACTTCCACTGTCCTTCAGCACACCATAAGCTTTACTTCAACAGCTTTCAGTCCCAAGGATCTGGGGGAGTCAGGAGTTACTTGGCTGATGTCAACACTCCTTTCTCCCTCAAGGCCACCAAAAAAAATCAACAACCAAAAAAAATTTTAAAAAATCCCCCAAACAAAACCCATTGCTACTATGAAGAGCTTGGAAGCAAACATGATAGGTACAAAAGGATGCCCAGCTAAGAACAAGACCCTCTGTCCCAAGAGGTGATCACTCTCTCCCTCTGGAGTCTGTTTCTGCAGACATTCCACAGTTTTTAAATATGCAGTTTGACCAGTTGAAGTAACAGTGTCATTTCAGGTCAATCATGGAGGCTGCTACAGATAAATCTCTCCTCTTGCAGGAGACCACAGCTCATAAAAGTGTGTGAAAGGCGATACCACTTAGTGCAGCACAGGCAATTAGAAATATGGAAGGGACTGGGTCAGAACACAAGTCAGGAATAATAGAGAGTATGCACTAATTGGATAAGCTTTTTATTTTATTAGTGCTTCCATGTCAAATTAGTCAGACTGCTTAGGCACTTACTGAGTGGCAGTGAAGTATGCGTCCTGCACAAAGCCATGTGCACCTCCACATCTGACTACCTTTGTTTTCTTCTCTCTCTGCTTTCTGCACTCAGGATTCTGCCCTTGTGCAGAAGGTCTTGTCTGTGTCAGCCTGGTCACCATTCAAAGCAGGTGACCTGAAGTTCACAATAGAGAAGCAGATACTTGACTAAGGAAGTGTCTGAAACTCATTGAGCCAAATCTTAGTTACTGAGCCCCATTAGCTTTACAGTTTGGCCTCACCACAGTGCAATAGAGGCAATGCATCCTTAAGCTGCAAAACCCACCCATGCTCTCCATATTCCAAGATAAGAAACAAAAATCAGCAATATACTTCAGTAAATGACATCCCAATACCCAAATTATACAGCAAAAATCTAGTCTTAGCCAAGTGAGTATTGAAATACCTGCACCACAGGACATCCCCAGAGAGAGGATGGTGGTGCAGTCTGTGGTTACTAATCCAGGATTTACATTTGCACTGGTTTGCTCCAATTTAAGGCATTTGTATGCCTGCTTTCAGACTAGGATGAGGATGATCAGTGACCCTTCTTCCCTTTGAAATTCTCATACCAATTTTCTAAAATGATCCAGAATACTATGCAGCTTTGTTTAGATTTTAAAACATTGCTGGAAAACTTTTGCAATGGAACTGCACTTTCTGCTTCCTCTGATGTTTATGGGTTTGAAAAGCAGATAGATTACAGATGATGGAGCAGGAATGCCTGTTTCTGTTTCCCTTCTTTTTATTTCCCAAAGAGTTTTGTATGACACAGGATAGAAGCAGCCAAGCCACCATTTTACCATAGTTTATGATACTTTTTTGGTGAGATCTATATATCATGGGGTCAGTCAAAGAAGCCTAGCTTCTAACCTGTGCTTTCCATGCTTTTAAAAGTGTTATCTGGTTTAGAACTCAGACCTCTCGTCCAAGACCCTGTCATAATTATTGCTCTTGTATTTTAGTATTTGTCCTTTTGTTGTTTGATCCACTTACTGACATATCCCATTTTGTGTTCTCCCAGCAAGCCTTCCTATCCTTTTATCAACTAATATCCTATACTTTCACACTAATTTCTTACTAAACAATAGCTCTCCAGTTTCTTTTGTAGCTCTAGATCTGTTATGAATATTAATAGCTTCTTGCAAGCTCTATTTGTGGGAGAGAGTGCTGGTCTTTGATCTGTGGCTTTTTCTTGAATACACTAGTATCTCTGCAATTGGGTTTTGGGTCCCTTTTATGTTTTCCTACCAGATTCCTTTCTTCATTTCCATCTTTTGCTTTTATTGCAGAGTTGGAAGCTGTGGAGGACCTTTATGCATTTTTCTTTATTAAGTGAGCCCTCTCATACTGGCACAATCTATGCCGATTTCAGCCCTCATTGTGGACTATTTCTGTACATTCCCTAAAGGCATCAAGCCATTCAGGTGGTAGCATGTAATTTGTTTTGTACTGTAGAATTCCTGCCATGCCTATATGTATTTAGACCACAGGCAAACCAATAAAGTTGTCATAGAAACAAAGCATTTCATGAATAAATCAATTCATAACAAACTTGTAAATTTCGAAGAATCCACTGTGCTTTAACAACACATCTATTATATATACACACTAATCATGTTTGTAATGAACAATGTACATATTCTACACATGTCCATTTGTTTTGTCCTTTTGGGCATCTTATAAATATTATTAAAGTCCTTCCTGTAGGTTGTGCATGTCTCCACAGCAAGGAAGGACAGAATTGGATGCTTGCATGATAATGTAGCAGCAGGAATTTTTCTATTTCTTTTTTGATGTGTGCAAGGTGGAGGTTCAGTAAACTCTAAATGCCTTTTTTACAAGCCAGTGAGGATTGAAAGTATCAGTGCAGTAATTCTTTTTCTAGTCACAGACAACTTAATAGGACTTCATCCACTCTTTATGTAATTATAAAAAAGCCCAGACGATGAGAGCCTGATATAAGAAGCAGATATTGCTAAGAGCTGATAATACAAGCACAAGTTCACAGGCTGAGAAAATCCCACCTTCTTTTACTCCAGTTTAGTCTTACTGGGATATATGCATTTGTGGTAGAAATGTTGCTAGAATTGATCAAGATACAGTCTTGATTCTTTACTTTGCACACTGTGCTTTCACGAGCACTTGGGTGAAATGGGTGCAAAATACTACCTGACTGACACAACGCTCTGTTTGCCTGGGTGGGAATGGCCACGCAAAACAGGATGGAGATTTTTTTGGAATGTCCCAGTCTAATAATCCCATGATTTCAAATGAATATTCATGTGGTAAGGTGTGTATTTGCTGTGAGTTGTGCAGTGTGTTTGAACTCTTAGCTATCAATGCAAAGACAATGGAGAGATTTTCCTGTGTGCCTCTGAAAAAGATGCCTAGGAACAAGATGAAAGTAAAGGACCAAATGTTTCAGGATGCAGGGCAATAAAAGAAAAAACACATTATTAAAGAAGGATGGTTAGCATTTGAATTCAGAGGCTGGGTATCTTCCCACTGATAGATACACATGATAAAATATGTTTCCATACAAGGACAGCCTTATGGGGCCTGCCCATATGGATACCCAAAGCCACAGCAGGTCCCTTCCCAGCACCACACCCTCTCTTCAGTCTCTGCAAAGAAAAGGGCAAACTGAGGTTTCTGTTACAGTGAAACACCTACCTGCCTTCTCTGTACAACAGCACTGGTGGAAAAAGATATGGATAATAGTCTTAAGCATTTATCCCAGAAAACATGTGCCTGAATAATGAATTTCTAACATAAATTGGTAGCGATACACCACAGCACATGAATCTGCCAGATGAAAGTTGGAGTCTCATTCTACTGATCCCAGTAATTAAGCAGTAGGTTATAGTTTAATACCACTCTGTAATCCATTAATGTTATGTAAACTTGGTCACAAATACCATTGGCTATATACACATATCTCACTTCAAGCGAACAACAGGGAAAACACAAACAAATTGGAGCAATATGTTTTATAACTACAAGTTCAAAACCATTTCCTTTCTTTGCAAGCCATTTAATTGCCTTTTCTAGTTCTTGAGGATATTCATTATTTGCCTGGCAGTTAAGAAAATTCCAAGTATTTATTTTGTTATATTCTTGCATATTTAAGGAGACAAAGAAAATTTTAAAAACAAAACTCCAACACATTCAGGCAGCCTATTTCTCTGCAGAATTCTCCCTTATTCACAGTGGGGAGGCTGCAGTGAAGAACTTGGCTCACAGACTTATGCTGCAGGTTGGGTGATTTTAGTGTTGCCCGTGCACAAGATAAGAGCTCTCATTCAGTTAGTGCTGTCCAGGAATATGCTATAGGGAACACAACTAAGAAGCAAAGATCATCTACTTTCAAATTCACAGTGCCTTCTTTTAACTACATATTTTACACATATGTTATTTCCATAGAACAATACATTACCCAGTAATTAGGTTCATTTACAGAATCAAATCAGGGCTGTCTACATTTCTGCTGGGTAATGTTCTTCACAAACAATCCTCTCTCCTGGCTCGTCTGATTATTTTATGATTCCTCTTGCTTCTTGTCAGTACAGATTAAAGGTAACACGTACAGCTGGGAACAAACATAATTTTCCAGCAGTAGCATTTTGTTTTCCTTAATAATTAACAAGTGCCGCTGACTAACCTTCCAGTATAAAATGTGCACCTTATCGAAACGGAGCGGACACAGGTTAGAACAGCTCACTTGGGATATCAAAATAAGAAGTGTGATTAAAGTATTAAAGATTTAGAGGTTGACATAAAGGGATGAAAGGTGGAATTACTGTAAATATAAAACTGTTCAGCATTAAATGGAATGTGTTGCACTTGAAACAGTCTTTCAAAGTGCTAACATTTCAGCATTAATTATTAATAGAAACTGACAGCTCATTTTTAATTTGAGCCTAATGACAAGGTTCCTTAAGAGATAAATACAACACACAGGCTCAGAGGGTTTGTGGATCTTTTGAAATGCTCTCTAAGCTGTCTAGACCTTAATCTGAAAATTCCTCATAAAATAACAGTCGGTCGATAGAGGTAAAAAAACCAACCCAGTGAGCACCAGCCTGCCCCCTGGCTGGGGACACCTGCCCTGCCTCAGCAGAGTGCCCCTGGCAGCACTTCTCTCTGCTATGGATCCAGATGGACACGGAGAAGATTCCAAGGGTGCCCCACCAGCCTTTCCTCAACTCCTTCCTCACCAGAGAAGAGCTTGGGAAAACGTGTATCTGTTCTTCTGAGTGTTTTTTTATGACAAATACATTCACCCATCACTAATCACTGCATGTCTTTAGAACAACTACCCACCTCCTTTTCCTATTTATCATGATTCTGAGTTATGTCACCAAAACAGTGACTTTTCGGATCCAGTTCTGATCCCACCTCATCTCCATCATACAGTGGTAAAGTCATTGCCATTGGGAATACCAGGAGCATATACACCAAAAAGAAAGGACAGGACCCTGGGTCAGGCCAGGCAAAGGTGCTTTTGCTAAAAACTGCTGTTGCTGTATTTCTCCATGGGTCTGAATAAACTTTTGAAGTGTCAGCTATCGATAAAAATATTGTTTCTGCTAACAAAGCTTGTATGATGACATTAAATGAAAAAATGCATTTTAGATATTAAATAGGATATAATTGATCACATAGTAAATTTTTTGTGAATAGATATATTTTTATTAATACTCAGATGTTTCTTTGGGACATTAGAAATCTGCTAGGAGTGTGTCAGAATGACAGTCAAACTTAGCTTGTTAGCTTTGGCAGGTGTAAAGGCTCATGAGTGACAATGGACTTACTTTCCAGCTATGCAAAGAAATTGCAGCAAGGAGACTAAGCAAAGATATATGGCCACTGCATTCCTATAGGGGAAGTGAGAAATGGGGAAGACAAAGTGGATGGGGCAAGCAGTGGGCAAAATAAAATTAAAAAACACCCCATGTTTTAGTATACGGCTGAGAAAAATTTCCAGAAGAAAGCAGAAGGAACATGCTGATAGTTTTATCTGCTCTTACTGACACATTCAGAATTCCTCAGGGGCTAGAAAGACACAAGGCAGTTTGCAAGCTGGGCTTTCACTGTGCACAACCCTGTCGCACAATACAACACAAATTAACTTGTGTCTATGAAAAAGCAATATTTGGCAAAAAAAGGGCATCGAGGCCATGAGGCTGTCAAATTAAAGGATATTCAATAAAAAGCACTTGTATACTGGTTTAATTCCAGTATCAGTGTAAAGGAAGAATAAATAAGGGTAATAAGAAGGAAGCAAGAGAAATCATTGCTTGAGAGTACACTAATTTCACTGGAAAGCCTGATGATGTGAATCTTTGTGGGTGTGTCTTCTCTGTTTACTCTGTGCTTTCGTTCTGCATCGAAAGGAATTTGTGCTAGAAGTAGCATGTTAGGAAGATCAAAGTTACAAGATGACTTTTGGGAAAAACATTTAGCTAAAACACACAGAACTTCACTTCTGGTGCTGTCTTGGAGTTAGTTTTCACTCAGTTGCTTTTTGGCACAGGCAGTTCCTCTGCAATAGCTTATAGGAACCCTGATGAAATCAGATCTGTTCCCATTAGTGTCAATCTAATTCTACCTGCTCACGGTATTGTCCAGCCAGTGTCTCTGCAGTAACTAAAAATATAATTTGGGAAGCAAGTATTTTTGGTTTTGTTAAAGCATCTTGTGGAGAATTTTCCTTTCCATGATCTCTGTCAATAACTAAACACCTGTATTCTGGCAAGTGGAAAAGCTGAGCTAAGAAAAGCTTTTCAGTTTATATACAAAATAAAATTGCTAAATTCACCTAAATGAACCATTTAAAGCAAATTGCTTTCCCAGATACGACTTGGGACTATTTGCCATTTAGGAGTTGTTAGTGAAGTATGAAACATGCCTAATGAAATACACAGCTATACAAAAGTCAAGGCTTTTTTTATATGTCATTCTTTAATGAAAGATGAGCCATTTTCTTGCAAGAGTGTTGCCAGTGTGTATATTTCTAAAGCATATTAAGAAATGTACAATCAGAAGCAGCATGCTGTTCTACCTTCTGCTCATTTCCTTGAAAAAGTTCCTGTCACAAATAGAAATGGTATCTGAAAAGACTCAGCGAGTGCATCTTTTCTAGGAAAAAGAAAAGATTTCCTCTTCATTTGAAGATTTGATTCCAGGGATGACAAGGCAGTTTGCAATTTCAGCATGTCTCCTGATTTTTATAAAAGAGAGGAACAACAGCTTCAAAGGCCTAGCTCCGAAGTATGAAATCCTTTTGAAAATTTATCTCAGCTCCTAAATACCTGCTTTAATAAGCTAGTGTCAATACATACACACCACTTGCAACACGAGGGTTCACATACAGGCCCGATAGTTGTCCTGACAGCCTCATCCCATTTCAGCTTTCCCAGAGCCTTCTGGGTTCCCCCATCATGTTTTACACACACATCAATCACAAACCCAAGGCTTCCTGCATCCCACCACAAAGGCAGCTTCCCCTACAAAAGGGGAACACACATGTATTATGCCATGTTTGGAGGCTGCTCATACTACAATATGTATCATATTTTCACTTGCTACAAGACAGGATTTAGTCTGTATTTTGGCCACTTAACAGATGTATACCAGAAAAAAGGCTGCAATATACTACCTACACATACTTTTTGGAAGCTATACAGCCTGCTTCTGCACCAAGTGTACACATTCCATTTTATGACATTTCAAATAAGGGCAGCAAGTGTTGGTATTGCACATATCTTATTACATCAGAGCCCTGCCACATCCTCTTGAGGGCTTTTAAACTAGCAACATACAGTGTAAGTGGCTGCCTTGCATGCAGACTAAAAAATGTACCACATTTCTCACCTCTCCTTCCCTTTGTCTAACCTCAAAACCACCTCAACTGAACATCTATAGAAAACAGTAATGTGACTTTGAACAGACAAAAGAAATCAAAAACCTTACTCTCAGGAACTACAACAAACCTGAGCTGGCAGAGACTTGGTCTCCTTCCTGACTTGTCTACTACATAGGACAGACTACCACCAGCAAATCTCTTGTATGCCTTGTGACAGGATAAGACAGCAGAAGCTCTAGGCTCATGAACCCCAGTATTTCATTTTTCTAACAATATATTCATCAATAAAACAAACGTGAAGAGCATCGTTCCCAGACTTCTCATTTCTTTTCAGCAAGATCCTCTCGTGGTTTTTTTTTTGTATCTGCAGTGGGTTTCCAAAAGAGGTTAAATGGCCTCACTAGCTATCTTCTTGCTTGCATTACACAGTCCCCACTCAAGGCCAAACCTTTAGCCAGCACAAACCCAAGCTACATCCCCTGCTGTTATTGGAACTTTTCGGATGTGCTGCAGATGGGGATTTGGCTCCTGCGGCTCTGATGTACGTGATAGCCCTTCTCGGTACATGGTACTTTATGGAGGCAGCATGAATGCAAACATGACTCCTTGCTCTTTGAAAGGCAGACACATCTCTTACAATCTGACTCCAACAATTTATATACCTGAAGGGACCCAGCTGAAATGGCAACAAGAACCTTTTTCATTATTATTCCATCTTGTCAAAATTGGAAGATTAGAAGGTGTGTGTTTTTGAAGAGGCACACAAAGGCTGGAGTAGTGGGAATTTAAGAGGCTCTGCCAAGGAAGAAGAATACAAACTGCATGTTTGAAGCACTTGGCAATAGGCTACAAAAGTCCCTAGGAAGCAGCGAGACATGGGGAGCGAGGAGGAGATGAAACCAAAGCATCACAAGACAAGTCTGAACCCTGGAGACAGACAGGGAGAGGCACCAGGCATTAGCCTAGGAGGAAAGGCAAGAAACTCAGTTTCAGTCTGTAGTCCTGAAGGACAAGAGAACATCAATGGGAGATGTGTTGGAGACAGCTGAAGACCTGAGGATTTGGGATGGCGTAAAGAATAAATTTATTGAGATAGGAGCTGTCAAATAGGTGCAGCAGGTTAAATCACATAAGAGCTTGTAGGGGGAGAAATAGTCCTGTAAACCACAAGAATCAATAAAATAGAGTTTAAATGGAAAGATACTGCTTATAGCAATGCTGACTAAAAAAACTGAATGGGACAATGAAAACCAAGACAGCAAAGCAAACACAAATCACTGCATAAATAGGAAGTTCTAGTACATATCTTCTTGAAGAACCAAGGAAAATGCCAACACTCAGCTAATGTAAACTGGCACAACTGCACTGAAAGCCAAGGATACCCTTCCCATCACTGAGTCAGCCTCAGTGATGCCTTTAGACTTCTCTATGCTCCTTGTGCACTGTTCCCCAGTACTTTATTAACTATATCACCTCATATGCGCAGGCATACCAGACTAACACAGTGGTCTTCCCCTCAGCCTTAAGAAGTGTCCATAAATTGCACTTGAGGTAGGTGGTAGGAGGAGGATAAAAATATGAATATTGACTTTTATCCATTACTGACAGATGCTCCCATAAAGAAAAAACTCAGGAGGCTTACTGTGTAATTGTTCAACACAATGATTTACTGTGCAATCCTCCAAAGCTTATCATGTAACTCATTGTGAAACTCCCTGATTTACTGTGAACACAGCAGAGCTTATCACAATGTTTCTGTGGGAAAGACTTGGCACTAGCTTGGGATAGGGTTTCACAGGCCATTAATGGTGACTGACAGGTTCATTTCAAATGAGTTATAAAAGTTCTCTGTACAAAATCATCATGCTGTCTGTGTGATATTCAGATATTTTAACTTCAGTGCTGTATAAACACTCCTTAACAACAAGAAATTTCCGAATAAGCACATATATTATCAGATTTGTTTGGTTTACATATCTCTTTCATTTTTTATATTATCATTAGAGTCAGCCTTCACCTTTTCATGGTCTATAAATGAAAAATTGAAACATTTCACTTTTCCTTCAGATTGGACTAGGTGAGATATGTACAACTCTTCAACCCAATTATGAGCAGTTAAATGCTCTCAGATTAGCTAAAATATTTTCAAAACCATAAATCTGCATTTTTGAAGGCTGGGTGACATGTCAGATAAAGCACAGCATAAAAATAATGTAAACACCATTTAGCTAACTGTTCACCTGGTTTCCTTTTGCTTGGCTGAGCACATTAAACTTGGACAAATAGAATAAACATCAGATCTTTGGAAATCCTATGCTTGAGGCAGTCCTGACTATTAAGTCATAGTCAAGTACTGACTGCTACAGATAGGAGGGGAGATGCCATCAGATTTGGGTGGCTCTCTTAGCCAGTGCCATGCTAGAACTATACAGAGATAGCAAGTCTGCCTTTCTATACAAAGGACTGAAAAGGAATGGATGAAAATACCACCTGAATTACACAGACAATATGTTGAAAGTTAAATGCAGAACTCAAGAGGCCAAAGGTTATCCAGCAGCTACCACCAGTTCAGGCCAATTCACTGTCAAATGTTGCATACAACACAAGGAGAGAAGACTGACTGCTTGCTGAAACAGTTTGCAGGGACCAATAGCTACTTTAAAAACTCATTTACCCGCTTTGTAAACAGCAGCCTGGCCTTCACACAAGATCAAGTGCTCATCCCACTTGACCACCCTATGAATTGCAATTATTCTACAGTGGAAAAGCTCATTCATTAACCTTGCTGGCGTGAGTAAAGGCAAGATCAGGAAATGCCTAATAACCAGTTTAGTCCCAACAGTCCAGTGCATGTCATTGTACAGCACAGCCATGCAATCTTCTCTTTTGTTGTTTAAACAGGTGGATGCTAAGAGTTGCTTTCCTTATGCTGGACAAAAGCCAAACCTGTTGTAAGTCACCAGCTGCTCTCAGTGCACATTGCACTGTAAGGATGGACATCTCAGACCCCATGTATCAGGGCAGGCTGCTTTTCCCACTCCTGTCAGGGCTCAAAGCAGCCTTAGAGGGAGCAAAGTATGACCCTAGGAACAAAAATACCCCCAACAAGATGCAGCTGAGGAAAACTCCCATTCCTAAACCCTGGTCAGTGCTGATACAAAAAAAAAAAAAATAAGAGCACAGCCCTGCTACCATAGCTGTGACCATTCATAGTCAGGTCTGAATTTGGTAAATAGATATGGGCTGTAAAAACTGCAGCTGAAAATGACAGCTTGGGTGCATCTTCAACTACTCTGTGCTTCTGTAGAAGAGCCTAACTTTAAGTGGCCCCACGAACAGCTAACAGCTGATTAGGCAGTGTGGTGAAAGGTACAGCAAAAGCATACTAATGGCATGGAGACTCATCCGGCCCCAAGACCATGACAAAGAGCAGGTTTGATTCACAACCAAGCTAAATTCACTACACTACTAAGGTTTTCTTGGATCACACTGTGTTAGTTGTGACCACAAGAAGAGTTATAAAGCAATTTGTTTCAAAAAAAAACCCACCAAAAAATCACAAACAAACACAACACACCAATTTTCATTGTTCCTGTTGCAAAAAAGCATTAAAACAGACCTTGCACTGTTACAAGCAAAGGGCATAGCCACATAGCATAGCAGAGCCACAGAACTGCCTCAGCTTTGTCTTTTCCATGAGTGAGTGATTTACTTCCCTTATTCATACTGGAAAACAGCAGGATTTCCAACTCCTGTGATTAATTTTCAATACTGTATAAGACTGGGCACTTGATTCCACTGACTACAAAGGGGACCAAAGCACACATTTCAGTTTAAGCATGTGACAAACCGTTTCAAGTAATCAGTGCCAAGGAAGTGTGCAGCAGTATCTGCTGTAGGTGCTTCCACAGCATCATTTTCCTCCTCATATGCTAACATGAATCAGTGCTATCTTGCCACTGGACTGGCTGACCTATTAAAAATGTATCTGGACATACAGCTGTACCCTGTGATATACAGTTAGCTCTGTTCCGTCAGATTGATTTAGGGAAAGGAATATGCTTATCTGGAAAGGTAAAAATCACAAGGCAGGAAAGGAACAGCTGGCAAGTCTTAAAGACAAAGGGGAGGCTCTCTTCAGACACTTCTCTTGTATAATTTATGCTGTAGACATTTTACTCTGTCTAATTGCCCCATTTCAATCTAATGTCAGTTAATCAATGACTTCTGCATAGGATGGAGGTGAACCCTGGATGCAGAACAAATGCATAAATTTGGTCTGCCTTTTTGCAGGCTCTACTTACAGAGCCTCATTTTTTGCATTTGCTTTCTGGAGTTGAAATTTCTTCTCTTTTGACTCATCTTCAGCAAACACCCACGCTCTCCCTCTTTTGAGTCACAGTGGTTTTTGTATTTTTAAATCATGATTACACTTCTGTAAAATGTAGATTTTTTTTTTCAAGTATCTCACCACTGCTTTTTACTATTGTTGTTTTATTATCCTGCTATATTTATTTGGGAGGTCTGCTTCTCAAGCCTATCCAGGTGGTAAGATCCCAGATGTACCATGAAACAAATGTTGTGACTTTTTGCTTCACTTCTAAAGTCTTGATTTCATGCCTTTCTTTCCCTTACTCAATCTATTCAACAGTACTTTTAAAATGAGAACATATTATCCCGTGTGCTTAGAGGGACCCACAGTTTTTTTGTAATCTGGTAGGCTAATCTATGTAGAACAGTTGGAAACAAGAAACATTCAGAGATTATGCCAATTAACTCCACATGTAAGGGATTTGATTTGGCAAGTGCCCCAATCTACAACTTTGGGAGATGAAGCCCATATTCTTCTATCACCTTCACACTAATACTACATTTAAACAGACACACATCCAAATTCACTTGTAGATATCCTGAAGAACACTGCGCCTATCCCAGATGAACAGACTCTTGCTTCTCCTTCAAAACTTGCCCAATCAGAATCTGGCAAAATAATAGAGATTTGTTCACATTTTTTGAGGAAAACTGGAAAATCTGTCCAAGCAGTAGTTAAGCTGAGTGTAAGCCTTGAAACTAAGAGGCAATTTTCTTCCATCTTCCCCTGGATGCTAGATCAAGCCTTGTATGGAGTTGGACAAAAGTATGGGCAAATCAGGTAAGTGACACTGTTTTCCGTATCTTTTTCTAAATGGGTAAGAAAGGCAACATAAGGCACATTATTTATCCAATTTCTTTAAATGGCCTACACATCTAAGTGGTTCTGCTAAATATCTGAAACACTGCCACAGGTTTCTTAACAGCTGGATGTTTATTGAGGAGAAGTATTCAGGGGAATTTTACCTTGATCAATTCTGCTACAAATCACTACAGTTCTCTTGAAACAATCCATAAGATTTTGATCAACTCGTTGCCTAACACTCTATCCAAAGAAGGCAAACTAGGACAAACCATTCAACTTCTTCTCAACTCCCAGTCACCACTGCCCCATCTCTTTCACCATGGCCTGCACATAAGACATGGATGCCAGGAGACTCATGTTTTCATTTGTGAAGTTCTTGAACAATAGCATAGGTTTGCACACACAGTAAGTAGACACAAGATCAGGCAGGTGAGCAAGCACTGATTACCACAGAAACCCTTTGGCTGCACAAATCAAAGGAGAGCACAAACTCTGTAGCAGCTCTGTGTCAGCTCAAGCTTTCACCAGCTGTTCTTGTCCCCATGTTTCTGGGGAAAAGTCTGGAAAACCAGATCTGGAAAGCTACCCCAGAATAATTGCTCTAGGATATTAAATCTAATTTTTGTTCTCTTAACAAAGTTCAGCCTTCTTATAAGAAATAATAGATGCAGACATGGGACAGAGCAGATTTCTTCAGGTTAATAAATTTATTTACCTTGACTAACCCATGTCTTCTTCCAGCAGGACAGGGAGGCAGGGGGCTGGTGGCAGTATGAGGGCCAGCTGACGAGGGGAACAGGGCAGCTTAACCTCAAGTCCCAACATCAGTCAAGTTCACAGCAATGATGCAGGTTTGGGGGCCAAGCTCAGTGGCCAATCTAAAGGTCAGGGTCAAAACCAGATACATTCCACAGATTGCCAGACAGGTTCATGCTGACAGGACAGCTCTGTTGCCAAGCTTGGAGGTCCATACACAGACCAGCAGCTAGAGACCAGCCCTACAGCACTGTTCAGAAAGAAGATGGTGCCAAGGGCTGAGCTTAAATCCTGATCCATGGAGGGGGTGGGATACCCCAGGTGAGGCTGTTTGGGGCCTCAATCAGTACCTCAGGACACCTGGCAGCCTCAGAAACAAGGAAAACAGGATAAATATTAACCTATCAGTACCTCAGGACACCTGACACCTCATGTGTTGTTCCATTAATTTCTGTGCACTTTTCTAGCCAAGTGGAGGCTTAGGCTGCATTTTAACACATGTTTAAAAAAAAATACAAAAACCCACAAAAGCAAACCCCGGGTAAGTGAAATTATTGGTAGAGACCTCTATTAAAAATACCAGCTGTGATATGGAACCTCAGAGGGGATATGAAGTTTTATTCAGTATTTCCTAGTTGAACTCAACATTCTGCTCAGGGAGCTACAACAGTGCACAATCAAAACCTTCTCTTATTTACCACAACAGACTATTGTATTGTGTCATATTGTTGCTGGTACAGAAATTATTTAGTATCAGTTTTGTAGTTGCAAATTACAGCTCTGAAATTTTCAGTATCTTTCATTCAATACACACTGAACTGCTAAAATAATTGTTCCAAAATATGTGGAATTTGCCATAAAAGAACTGATTAAGATCCCACTAACTTAAAACAGCCTTTTCCTTTTGCCTGGAAAGAATAGGACTACCTGGGGATATTTTTTCCATTGCCAAAAGAGAGAATCAGATCAACGATAGTTTGGCTCATCAGGAAGATGTATAATGTATTTTATCTTCAGTTTTTGAGAAAACCCTGTGTCAGAAACGTGTACTGTAGGTGGAATAAATTCACTGCAGTATAAAATTAGAAATCATTCTGAGATCACATGTAAAACAAACACGGTCAACAATAAGGTTGTTTTAAAAGCTTTTTGATTTGTGGTAATATTTTTCTTTTAGTACACTATAATTATTATTTTATTGATCTCAAAGTTCTTGATATTTCAAAGACTCTGATTTAAATTATTTCCAAATATGAGGGGAAAAAAACTGTTGTACCAGTTACATGAGCAATCTGAAGTCTGTAGTGTGTGTCACTTTACAGGACAAAACGGTAGCAAAAGGAAATAAAAGCCAGTGTCAGTCTTCGATGAAATTAACACAGTTTAAAGCTGCTCCAGGCAAAACAATGAAATCTGTAATTTATCAGCACTGGATAACATCACCAAGGGAATTATTTAATGATTAACTACAGTGGGCTGGAGCCTGGGGTGAGGCGTGTTGGCTTACAGCTGCACTTGGAGCGTGTTCTGCCTCAGAGCTGAAACGCTGTCCATTTCCACGGGAGAATAAGCCCTAGCAAAGGCTGTTCCTGTGTGGGACACAGTGGGGGCAAGGGAAGTATGGAGACGACCTCTTCACCAGCTTCACGAGTGTACGAGCGCGCTGGACTGGCAGTGAAAGCACTGACGTACTGGAACAGCTTTAAATGCAAAACCAATAAAACCACTCACCATAGGAAGGGCAGAAGCTGCTCTGTCGCTGCTGCAGATTTTATCGCTGACCCTTGTAGAAACAGGATTTCACACCAAGTATTTTTTGCTATAAAGAACTGAAAAGGGGGAAGAGCTTCATGTTAGTATTTAATATTGTAGTGTAAGTACTGGCAAATTACAATTCTGCGCTTCATGGAAGCAATCTGCTTCTGTGACTAAACAGATTTTTGTGTCAGAGCTTAATGATGGGGCTCAGAGTGACCGGGGGAAGCCACAGGGAGAGGTGCCACGTTTATCAGCCTCCCACGGGGCGCAGAAACAGACGGCATTCCAGAGCTGAAGACCAATAACCTGTCTGTACCCTCAGAAATAAGGAAAACAGGATAACTATTAAGCTACTGGAATCACAGACAGGCAAAACTGATGTAACCAAGAGCAGAAAGCCTTGGGAATGATCTAATGGTTTGTGAATATGTGTGCACGCAGTCCTCCTCCTCGTCCTTGTGTGTGGCTGGGTTGTTCAGGTTTGGTGACCGCTGCTGTGAGTTCCCCTTCCAGCCTCTCCCTGCACATTTCACAGTGCCAGCATGGCCAGCCCAGCAGTGCAGGGTGCCTGCCACCCACACCCTCCCTGTGGGGCCACCCATGTCCAGGCTGCTCTCAGCACGTGTTTGCTGCTGCCTTGGGCACAATGGCCTCAGGGATTCACATGAAGGGCACGCTTCAGCCAGGTAAGACAGAGATGTCCATCCCAGCAGTGTCACATAGCATCTGCTATTGGGGACAGCAGGTAGGATCACTGCAGACCCAAAACGGAGGAATTGCAAGCACTATTTGCAAAACTCAAAGAGCTGTTGGCTTTTCCATGTGGCTGAAATTCTCCCAGCTGAAGTCTGAGCTCCAGGCTTGGCCCTGGCTCTGTCACTGTGGTTTGGCTGCAGGGCCACTTGCTCCTCCCCAAGGCTGCTGGCTTGGTCCTGGCACCTCCCTAATCGCACAGCTTTAGGATGGTGATTCTGATAGTAGGTGTGTAAAAGACTCCACCAGGATGGAGCCACAAAGCTTTGGAGCAAGTGTATTTCCTCTGCTGGGAGAAGCACTCCGTGAAGTTATGCCTCTGTGTGGCTTTCCATAGCCAATGAGCAAGGAAGACATGTAATCTGTTTTATTTTGTAGCCTGAAGACAGTGGAAGTGTTCAGACAGAAATATCCTACATCAAATTCTCCATCATGGTAATCAAATAGTGCATGAGTTGTTCATTTAATAATGCACTTTTGTTATAGAGATGCTAAGAACGTGTAAAGTATCTTCATTTTTAAGTATTATAGTTATTAAAAACCATTGGGATATTAGCTATGTGTTACCTTGGTCATTTTGTGTCTGGGTTCTCTTCAAACTTGACATTTTTATGCATTCTTAAAAATGTCTTCAAATTGGTGAATCCTTTGTCATCATAACTGCTGGCAGAACACCAACAAAGTTCTTGTTTCCACAATTAACAAAACTAAAGCTGTTTCCCCAAAAGACTATTGACAGCTATATCTATATGAAGATTTTACTATTCTCCCTCTAAATCTTGTTGCTGATTAACAGGGTGGGTTTTTTCCTGAAGAATATGTTGTTTTTCTAGTTTGCTATTAGCCTCCACAAATGACTGTATGATGCAGTTTTGTGTCTCCAAGCCTACAGTAAATGAGAAACATTTTGTAGAATTTTCTTTTGCTCTTGAATTTTTCAACATGCACATGGGATAAGAATGTAACAAGACTCCAATAGAATTTTATAATTGGATCAAAACACAGTTCACCCACATATGAGCTGGATTCGTTGTGATAGATGTCAGGAGAAATTCTAAGGCAATACTAAAATTCTTTTATTCCATAACTGCCAAATAAAATAGTACTAAAAGCCTGTGAGCAAAAGCCTCCTGGTTTGGCTGGGTTTAAATAGGAAAAGAGTAATCAGATAGTGGATGAGGCATCAGTAAAATCAAATTATGTGAAGCCAAATGATACGATTGCCGTACCATCCTCCCTGCCTCCATTTCTATTTCAGTACTGAAGACATTAATCATGCTAGATAATTTGCACCTTGAATCCAAACCAGGTATGGTATCCCATCTTTGGGAATAACCAAAGACTAAGCCCCCTTTCAGCTGTGTGTAATATCTCCTTGCAGCTCATCCAGCTGCTACTAAAACCATATCAGGTCTGGTTGGCCACCCAGATGCAGAACCAGCCAGAGCATGCATGTCCTTCTGGGTTATTTACTCTAAAGCTGGAACACTGACTTGCCTGCTTACAAGGAAGCGGCAGCAATGATTCCTCAGGGGTCTGAGGAAACCTGAGGTGCTTGGCCCCACCAATATGGACTGCAGGACCCCAGTGGCCCCACACTGCAAAGCTGGATTTTCCCCCTGCATCAGTTCTGCCCCACAACCAGACCTGCTGCATAGCCCCAGCCTGTCCAAGAGCACCCTGGAACCAGAGCTGACTCTTTTCTCTGCACCAGGTACCCCCAACCTTACGCACCGCTGTGCTGTCCCACACAGTGTCATGTGTTCTGAGCCAAGTCGCTCAGGTGGGTGAGCTACAGATAACAATAACCCTTCCTACACTGGAAAGCCGACTGGCAGCAGCTGTGCACTGAGCTGTCTGCCCAGGCACTCCAGGCACCATCTCTGAGACGCTGAACTCAGCTCCAAAAGCATCGGTTCAGTAAAACAGACACTGCCAAAGCGCTCCCATTTCTTCACAAAGCTCAGAGAGAAGCCGTCCTGGAGCACCCAGGGTCTGCAATAAAACCCCTCCAAGCAGCATCCCTGGTGGAGGCCAGAGCAGCAGTAATGCAGGAGACGAGGATGAGCTCATGCTGTCCTGCTGGTGGTGCGCAGCTAAAGCCCCGTCTGCTCCCATTAGCCTGTCCTCGGTGGAGATGTCGTCACCCTGACCCGCAGCCCCCGAGGAAAGCAAACAAAAACAGGGAAGGCAAAGCAATCCCCAGCCCTGCCACAGCCCCAGTGCAGCCGACCATTGTTGTGTGCGGTGCCTGGGTTTTATGTCAGTGATGCAACATAATTAATTAGATTTAGATTAGATGAGAATACATTAGACACAGTGAAACACTACCTTCCTGCCTGTCCATCCTTGGAAGAACTGGGCATACTTTCTTTCCTTATGCATATTCCCTTAATAATATATTTGTCACAAGGATTCTTCCTACACCCATCTGGCATATAGATATTTTTCCAAATTTGTCATTTTTTATGTTCCAAAACCTATTTTACTTGAGATGCTTTCATAATGAAGCAGCAAAAGCCTGCCATAGCTTGATATATGGAGCAGAAATCACATCTGTGCCAGGCTGTTTTCTAATCAGATAAAGCACTGAATACCTGCAGTGCTTTTTCTTCTGGTCTTTGAATAGATGTACCTGAGCCACTTCCAGTGCTAGTCTAGCTTTGCATTTACAATTACTAAAAAATACCATTCTTAGTTTTAGCTATCAGCTGATTTCAGTCCTTTTAAAGCAAAATAAAAAGAAGCATTAGAATTGCCTAGTGGTCCCCCACACAACACAAACCATGGAAAGTCATTCTGTAACTTGGGCATCAGCCCAAACACTGGTGCTTGAACTAGACTGTACTTCTCAGGACGGCATTTGCTCTCATTTCTCCTTTTAATGCTGTCATTCACACCATTTAATTTAGACATCTGTTATGAGTGAGGAGTGAAGTGGGCAACAGGGTGAGGACTTCAGTGAGTTCATACCATACCGCAGACAGAAGGATAAAAAGAGTTGTGATGTCCCATTTTCACCAGCACCTTAAGTCTTCATTTAACCCAAGAGAGTCACAGGAAGATGCTTCTACTTTTTTTGAGCCTTCACCTGCCCTGCTGTGGCCTGGCTCCTCGCTACTGCCTGGCTCCTTTGCGTGCACACAACCAACAGGCAAGATGGATTCTGCAGGAGGTAATTTCATCTGAAGTCACATTAACTCCCCAGACACACTGTCTGCTCCTCGTGGTACATCCCTGGAGAGGCTTTGTTGGCACAGCAGAGACAGGAAGGCTGATGGTTTGTGGCACTCCCTTGTGCCAAATCCCGGGAGAGAGTTCCTCATACTTTGAATTTCCTCTGTTCATATAAAGCAAAAGGACAATCTGAGGCACTGCTCTCAG
Source organism: Pseudotriccus pelzelni (assembly GCA_035584735.1). Classification (NCBI taxonomy): domain Eukaryota; kingdom Metazoa; phylum Chordata; class Aves; order Passeriformes; family Tyrannidae; genus Pseudotriccus; species Pseudotriccus pelzelni. Next base: position 18,783,723 of record JAWMRA010000005.1, read on the forward strand.
CATAGTTCAAAACACAGTTTGAAGTGTGAATTTTTCAATATTTGAAGCATTGGCTTTTATGATTTATTTATTGATATTCCAGGACAAGCATCACAGAGTGAGGCTGGTGCCTACTCCAAATATAACAACAATCATTGAATGGATAGCAATATTTTCATAGACATTTTGTCCATTGCTATGCAGATAAATTTTGCCTCTGTATAATAACACAAAGATACCAAGATGATAAGATCAAGCATATTGGAGAAACACTAAAAAAACCCAACCCTGAAACAATTTGGTTCATATTGTTTCATTTCTGACAACAGTATGCACTTTATGAACAGAATCTGACTTTATAGCGGGTATGACTCAGGCATAGGAGGTGTGCAGGGTTTGCTGTCTCTTATCCCTTGAGTCCACCTTGTAATATTGCTGGTATCCGTGTGTAACAGATAGTGTTGTGCAGTGGGCTGGAAGATAATAAATAGATGTGAGCTGATGATTTACAGGAGGGTGCTTGGAACTCCTTGAACCACTGGGGAAGGGAAACTGTGCCGGTGCGAGGTTGTGCTGTCAACCTCGCAATAGTTTTTCCTCTCTCCTGAGGGCAATTTCTCCAAGATGTAACTTGCTTCCTGCCTCATCATCTGGAAATTCACAAATCAGAGGAATTGTGGTTAATTACTAAAATGGCTGATCCATAGATTGTTAGCTGTCAGAGCCTGCGGGGAGGGGTTTAATTGTTGTTTTCCTCTGAAAGGATTTCTCCTAAAGTGATGAAATAACTCACATTAATGAAACTTGCAAATAGAAGACTTTTGTGATTATTTCCAGTTGTTGCGAGAATTGCTTATTTAAAATGCATTGCTTTCTTAAGTGAAGAAACTTACATTTCTCCAGATATCCAGAATAAATTTAGCCCTAAAACATTCATAACAGAGGATGAATGCATATCCAGGCCAACACTGCATGTGATCTCTGATCATACAGTAGTTAAGTTATACAATCACAGTGATTTATGGTACTAAACTGTGGAGCCTCATATCTGCAGGGGTGTGGGTAAAGGGGTGGAACTCTCATCAATCAAAAGACTGTACTTGTTCAGTATTTGGATAATTAAGGCAGACAATAAAAAAGCACGAAATAATATTTTAAAAAATGAAATCAGAATATCTATTTGCATAGTGTTATTAAGCAATACAGTGCTGAGACATCTTTTCAAAAAGCTTGCCTAGAAATCCACTCATTATCTTGTAGCACTTGATATGTGTGTTCTTCATATTCATGCTGACGGTATTTGTAGCGTAGTTATATAATGTACATACTGTCTTCAACTCAAAAAACCAGGATTACAAATGATGGCTATCTTTCCAGTTTATTCCAAGACAGAGACAAAACAAGAAGGAAAAAAACCCAAAACCGTAAGCAATTTTAAAGTGCAAAATTCTAAAATTTCACTTATCCTATTGACAGTGCTTTTCTTCCAATTCACCAACCCCAGGTAGAGATAGTCAGGCATAATGAGGGGCTAGCACAGGGGAACTGTATTAATCAAACAATGTTCAAAAAAAAAAGTTTAATTAACTGCATATTTTGTAAAAGCCACATTTCATTACTGTTTGTTAGGAAGATGGAAGCATGCACTGGAAGCACTAATTCTAATTATTACTTCAAGTGGGAGTTTTTGGCAGAAGGTCAAGGAATAATAGAAGAATGTGTGAATCTGTGCTACAGCATAGCAGTAAGACTAATCATTTGAATACAGCCAGTTGCTTTTTCTTGGACTGTCTGTGTGCTGTTCAATGTTCTGGATGAATCTAACACAATCAGCCTGTTCTCTGGTGTATATCCACTTCCTGCTGACTCAGGGCAGCTTGCCCCTTCTGCCATTTACTAAAATGAAACATTCCTATTAAAACAACATTTTTCAGAGAGATGACCAAATAGATATTAGTAATGACATTATTAAAACTATTTTGTTTAAAATGAACTGTCACACTTGTGTGTTGCAAAGCAACACAAACAAATCTATTTCATTTAGTGAGAGATTGCTTTGAAGAGCTGGATTTCTTTCTTTCTATTAGAAGGTATTGCAGAGGGGATGTGATGTGTGCTCCAGGAAACTGCTAGCTTTTATAGCTATTAGAAAGGAGGAATATTGTTCCTAGTACTCTCCATGGCAAATAATGTATAATTCATGAATTTCATTAACATGCAAATATGATCCATGGCCTCCTATGTTTGTATCTCCTAATAATCTATTAATGGTTTTAAAAGTAAAGGGTAATAGAAACATTTTGTATGAGCAACATTTACTTGTGATTCTCTGTGTTTTTCTCTAATTGTATAGTATAAGCATGTATAGAATTAAAACAGAAACAATGGAAATTAATTAACCTATGATTCCCAAATAAATATTATTGAACATAAGGTCACATTCCCAATACCTTGTGATTCACTAATGAAAGACTCCATTAACATTAGCTGACAACATGCCTTAGAAAAATCGGGCTGGGGGGATGAAAAGGTATTCATACCATAACTATTGCTTGAAATGACCCCAGATTTGGAAGTAGTATTGAAATTTCAGCTCCCCCATAAACATGGAGGGACAAGAAAAAAGAATAAGTATAATGTGCATCCTGAAGACTTGGACTTTTCAGTTTTCTTTGTCAGAGCAGTGGATAGATAAGATTTTATAGTGATGCAACCTTGTTTAGTGTTTTAGGATCAGCTACTCTCCATTTCCATGTTCTAACTGAAACTTCAGAGTTGTCCGTCTGAAAAAATGTGAAAACTCACTTCTTGCTTTGTCAGAGCAGATACACAGCATTACCAGGCAGATAATTCCAGATTTTGGGTGGGTTTTTTCCTACTCTGAACCCTTGGTGCTTGCAGGTTTGCATGCTTTGCCTCCAACTCTCTGCAGTGCCAATGCACCCCCTGTGCTGGAGTGCTGCCACTGCTGCCCTCCCCTGCACTCCCCACTCAGCACGTACCCCAGCCCCATCACTGAGCCCCTCACCTTTCATTCTCCCACTTTGAAATTCCATGGGGGGGATCTGCCAAGGTAGTAATTTCACTTCCATATTTATCAGAAACCACAAGAAGAGAAACAGTGCAAGTCATGGGCACACCTGCTCTCTGTAAAAAAATACATTTAAAGTAATGATGCAACAATAAACCATTTTAATCAACTAATGGAAAGAAACATTCTGTCAAGGACAGTTTTGATGATTTTCATATTATAAGCACTGGACAGTATTTTAGGCCAGGGTTGAGGACTTTTTCTCTGAGTCTGAAGAATTTGTCTGAGCATAAGGAGAAAAAATAATGTGTCAATCCCCACAGTATCTCTCTCTATTTTTAATAAGGAATGTTCCTCATATCACATAAATATCGGAGGAATGATGAACTTCTGAACATCTTTTAACAAATAAATATAGGGTCTTTTTTAAAACAAATACATACATGATGCAAGAGCCCTTTATTTTACGCTTCCTATGATGCTGATTTCTCAGAGGACAAATTACGTCAGGCTGGGAAACACAGACAGGACTTCAACTCAGCGCCTTAGCTCACCCCTTGGTGGGTAACTGTGTGGCGTGCGGATCCTGACCATAAGTTTGTGCCAGTGTTTTAATATTCTACTGTGATAATCTTTTTCAGGCTAACTACGACTAAAAAGTCAGTCTCTTATCCACACTCTCGTATGTCACACCTCTATTACATCCTCCTCCACTCTGAAGCATGGAAGAACACTTTGTCTCAGAAATGAGAATTGCCTGAAAGCTACATCTGTGTGAATTTGGGAAGCTGGGTGGTGGGTCCACCAGGAGAGAAGTGGTTCAGAAAAGAGCTTATATGCTATTCATATCGACCTATATGTGTGGAAAAAAAATTGACTTGTTTAGTAGAGGCTACCTGTCAGTATAAACAGTCACAATCACATTCACAATGAAGATATGCCAATTTCACACAACAAAAAAGCCTGTTAGTACATATATTTCACAGTTCGTTACAAATTTCCTTAATTAAATGAATGTAACAAGTTCATTAGACTTCAGAAGCTATGAGAAAAGTCAGATCCATTTAGACTGAAAAGTAGGACTAAGAAATAAATTATTCACAGTTGATTAGACTAAGACAAGCATTTCTCAAACATTTCTCAATACTTCAGAAAAAGCGACATATTGAACTCTATTTTACTGTGAGGCTCAAAATGGCAATTAACAGTCCTAAGCTGCATATAAAACCCAGTATGAACCACGTTTACAAGAACATTGTGTGTGAATCAAATTACTTTATCTTTGGTTTGAAGAACTTAGAAATAATTGCCAATAAGTATTCATGTATAGGACCAGTTTTTTGAAACAAGTTATTTTAATTACTACTAGTGTCAGGAGTACGTGTAGGCGATTTTATTAGACTTAATGTGTTTAGTGAAGCTCCCTGAACTGTAGCTGGTTTATTTCTGTAGAGGATGAAATATTTAATATATCTTTATTATTCTTACTTTCTAATACTGTATTTATTTCTAAATGAAATCCCAGCATTTGATGCTTTCGCCACTTTCATGAAGAATATCAGGATGAAGTGCAGTGATGTATTACCCTCAAAAAAATCTGAATATCATGCATCTATGTGTTTCTGTATACCCCACTTGTAAAATGAATACCCTACAAGCTGCTCTCCATCTGTGCCCACACCTGGACCCCTGACACAGTTATAAGTGGGAGCCCTTCCATGAAAGGATGTGAATGGGAAAAAAGGGAGCGACAGGAAAGGTCCCTCAAAGGTGAACATCTTGGTCCTGAAAAATTACAGAAATCCTTGATGATTTTCACTTAGCAGCTCTTTCGGCAATGTTTCTCTCAAACATGGAGCTGGGGAACCAAAACCACATCCTGCCTGGCACAAAATGCAGTGAGGGGTCACAGGCACAACAGCACTGCCTCCTCCCTCACAGAGGAGCAGACTCAGCCAGCCCTACACCTACGGGAGCTCTGAAGGAGTAAGGCAATAAAGGTAAAACAATGTGGCACTTCACGATAATCCATAGTTTTCATCATCCAATTCCAAATGTATTATCTAGAATATGTGAATCCCATGTGAAGGTTTTAAACAGACGTCTGCAAACATTCATACTTCAAGGAACACAATAGTTATGCACTTTACTGGTGTGATATAAATTAGCAGTTTCCCACTCTTCATTGCCACAATAAATCCACACAGAAAGAACTGTTGGTATATACAACAACATCAAAGAGCCTGGAATAGAAATAGTGAATTGCAGTTATAAAAATAAATTTCTAAAAAGAAGAGAGAAGTGAAAAGGGAGACGAATGTTCTAATCTTACCTTCATCATAATCTTATTAGCATTTCTCAGTGAGTAGTTCAAGTATCAGTCTATACTCTTATGAATCTGTCTCATAAATATGTCAAGTGCAAAGTATAGTTATTTTAATAGTCTGTGTTGGTGGGCCATCATGGATTTAATTAAGAGACAACTAGTGTATGAAATATGACACAAAAGCACCAAACTAAATGGAGAAATGTTTTACTGCAGATTTAAATCAGCGACACAGGAGTAATGATGATCTGGCCTTAGAATCCTACCTAGATTTAATTAATGCAGACCAGCACAGACCTGTTCTTGTAGGGGAAAAAAAAAAAAAAAGAAAGAAAGGAAGCATTAAAAATAATGATTTAAACTATACTATGTTATTTATAAAGACATTTGCATTATCTCCAACTTCATTATGTTATTCATAAATGTGTGTTGCTTTGTGGCTCTTAATTTTAAAAAGCTGGAAATGCAAGTCCAGTAAAAATTGTTAAAATAGTACTTTAAGCTATCCAGTATTCCAAAATGAAGCCTTTTTTTGAAGGGTCTCAGAATGCTCAAATAATTCTGCTACAAAATTGTCAATATCTTTCTAAGGTTGCTATGAAAACTGTTACTTTCCATCCAAATCTGCTCTTTCTCCATCTTTTCAAAAAACGAGGGCATAGTCAGCACTGTGAGTATGCAGGATTAGATTTTTCAAGCACTGCACAATCCCTCCTGCTATCATTTTGGTGCACGGTTTTGACTTGATAGGAGAGATTTGGCACGATACGCTGTTTTTAAGAAGCAATGCAAGAGCATATATTTTCGTGTTTAAATTCTTACTACTTATATGAGTTTAACACTATTTTAGAAAGAAAGAATCCAATAATTCCGTGAAACTATTCCAATATCTTGAACTGATCTTGCAAAATCATCGACTGCCAACAACCTCAGTTGCACTGAAGTTGAAAGCAAGGCTTACTATTGATTTTTAAGGGCACAGAAGCAGTTGCTGAGAATATACAGTTAACTATATGCCTGTCTGGCTCTAGGAATTGATGCTTTGGTCAACTACAGAGACCATATTTAGACATGATTTTCATGTCTAGAACTTTGCTTTTTATTAATCTGATCCAGCAGGTACTAGCTATTGCATGTTAGCTTTCTCAATTCAAGAGGCTTCCAGTCATTTAGAATAGAATAACCTTTAATTGGTTGGTTGGTCTAGCAGGCAGTTAAAGTATTCATAGATTTTATTAACCTTTTATTATTAACGGAGAAGAAAAAAGACAGTGGCCAGAAAGCATCATTAAGTGAACTTCATCCCTGTTTTCAGAAAACTCAGAGCTGTGGACTCTAGGTGCTCTCCAAACACCATAATTTGGGCTGCCAGGAATGTAATAAAACTGTAAATTGACACAAAAATGGAAGTGCTTGAGAGAAATAAATTCGTAACTACTTCTATTTTTTGGTGAAGAAAACATCAAAGGTTTGCAACTCAGCCTGGAAGGCAAGAATGGATAAAAGGATAGTGCCTATAGTTTAAAAATATTTTTCTCTTTAATGAACAGTTGAAAATATCCATAAATCTCTTCCAGTATCACTGTATTTAAAAAGCAGTCAAGTCTTTTGTGCCTGACATGTTTATAGTAAATCTATTATCATCTGTCATGTTTGCATAAATTGTCCAAAAGTTCACCCTGTCTTGGCTGTCTTTCAGTTTTCATTAGTCTTGAAGTAATTTTTGGAGTGAATGAAGGGGAAAAATGCCCAGAAATTGAGATAATGCACAGAAAGAATGAGACTTTGGATAACTAACAAGAACAAAGATGGCTTTATTCCGCCAAATTCACAGGAATTTGTTTCTTATTGAACTAAACAGTATGAATTGTGCATGTAATAAATGAATTGTGTGTAATAAATGTATGAATTGTACGTAATAAATAAATTTATGAATTGTGTGTAATAAATATAGAAAATCAGGATGAAATTCCAAATAATATATGATAAGGTAGTAATATAGTGCAAACAGGTATTTATATGGACATCTAAGTAATCAGATGGCTCCTGTCAGAGGTCTGCTGTGAGCCATCACCTAGATTTAGCACAGCTTTGCATCCTCCTCTGATAGTAAGAACTACAGTGCAGAAACACAATGTCAGTCTCAATCTTTTACCTTCTGCCTCAATTAAGGAGACTTATGTAACAACAATGAAGAAAACAGCACTGCAGAACTGCCTTGTGAGTACAGCCTGAAATGCAAGGCTGGCTGAAGCCCATGGGGAGGGACAGAGGGAGGGGAGGCACTGTACAGCTGAGAGCCCCTACCTTCTCATGGGACAGAGGATCCAGGTACCTCCAGAGCTTGTCCTGCCTTAGCTGTCCACTCCATTCGGGATTTTCCTCAGCAGCCACAGTCTGGCAGTTTCCTCTCCCGGCCCCAGCAGCTGGAGGCATCCCCATGGCCCTCCTCGCAGTGCTCAGCTGGGCCTCGGGTGTGTTTGCAGGAGGCAGTGCGAGCACAGCCCCCTTCCCATTGGGGAGGAAGGAACAAACACGGAGCTTTCATCTGCTCAACAAACACTTTCAAATTCAAAACTTTGCTCTCAGGAATAATTAGAGCCACTTTGAGTGGCATGGTAACTGCAGCATCTAAACACCTTTTAGATTACTTTTAGCACAAGGTAGTGACTCGATAAAAGGGCTGAAGATCACGGACAGCATTCTGCTGAGTCACTCAAGTAATAAAGAGGTGAATAGGTAAGAAACACCTGAACAGCTGTGCTGCAACCAAAGAAACAAGGAAACCCAGAACTTTCCACTCTAGACTCCCATGGAGTCAAACCTGAAGATGCGCAGGAAGAAATTTACTCTAGTCTACTCTGCAAAATGTGTTCATTAGATTTTAAAATAATAGGGCACTATATCTCTTAGCCTCAGGGCACAGTTGCTTGTGATTTCCATTAAAAGTCTTGTTGACAGCGGGGTTTGTTCAATGAAGTGTGAACATAACAATGGTTTTGCAAAGAGTTTTACAGAGTAACTTACATTCACAGAAAGCTCCCCACACCTCTGTTTCAAAAACAATTTGCAGAATTAAATATTTAACAAACAAGTTTGAGATCTGCAGTGATTAAATTAGTGAGATAATTAGGTAGATATTTAAGGTTAATGTTTACAAGTAGGTTAATTATATCCTTTCCCAAATTTCTGTTTTTATTTCAGTTGACACATGTTGCAATAACAGTGAAAGTGAGGCCACACTTGCAGGGATGGCAGGCAAGGCAGCATGTGTCACCAAAGGTGTCTGAACACAGGCTTTTGAGGGAACTTTTCTCCAACATACAGTCTTAGAGCTTTATGTTCTTCATGTCTCAGCAGTTCTCCATCTTTTAGGGTGTATTCCTTTGAATAACACTTAAGATCCATTTAAAGAAACATTTTCTATAGGACTTGCAGGATTTCATAGCTTCAAGACTTCACATAGCTCTCTGATGTTAATTACAAAAGAGACAGCGTTTAATGCCCTATACTGAATTTAGTCCACTTGCACAGCTCCTGTGTACAAGACTGCAGACAATGCAAAGAGCTGAAATTCCCTCTGATTGGACTTCGCAGAGGTTACTTCTCATTTACTGTAATGAAATTAAGAACAAAATCTGCCACAATGATCAGCTGGATGGTTGTAGAAAATCAAGAAGGGAATCAAGTAGTACAATAAAGTTTTAAAAAACTATTTAGCAGTTATTTGTGCAGAGGCATCAGGACACAACATTTGGATTAACTTACATAAAGTTATTTTGCAAACATGTCAAGGCAATGCAGCCATGGGCCCTGAGAACCAGGGAGCACAGCCATACAAACTGCAATGCTCCCCAGCCTTGAGCTCAGCCACAAGCTGATGATGATGAGAGAAAAGGTGCCAAAGCTTTCCAGTAGCAGAACAAACATTTTTCAAGCATCTGAACACTGTTCTCTCTTCTGCCTGATAAAGACTATCCATCTGTTGTCTCTTCAGCATACCCAGAGCCCAGGGCCAAACTTCCCAAACCCTGATGGCACTAAAATCCCACATACGGGGCTGATCTTCGCCTCTAAAACAAGGGAAGTTGAGACACAGATACTGTCAAACATTATATTTGATATACAAATCTTATTTAGACAGCATGTGTGATATTTAACCCTTACATCCATCCCAGCACTTTTTACAAGGGTTTCCTCTTGGTAAACATTCAAGGTGTAGTCTACTGAAGGTCTCCCAGCCCAGCTGCCCTCCCCCAGCAATAGGCAGCCTTGGAAAAAGTTCATTTTTTTCATTCATTGTAATTTTTTTGATTCTTCCATATGGGAAGACAGCTGTATTTCACATCAGGGTCCGGGCTGCTGGGGAGCCCATGCTCATGAGCCATGGGATCCTGTCCTGTCCCAGTCCCATGAAGCGAGTGTCTTCAGCTGTCCCCGCACAGCAAGGGTGGCTCCTGGAGAGGCTGTGCTACCTCTTGCCCTAACACAACCCCAGAGCTCTCATCCCCTGGAAGATAGCCCATTTCTCCCCGGGAAGAGAGTGTCTTCTGGCTGTTCACTGACATCTGCTTTCTCTCATGTTGACTCATGGCCCAGCATTCCCTGCACAGAGCCCTCGGGAGAAGCACATGCCAGGCAGCCAGGCCCAGCCTGCCCAGCCCCTCCACCCCCTTGATTGTGGGGTCATAAAGCTGTTACCAGAAGAGCAAAGCACATTCATTGTACAAGCCAGGTCTGTGAGGGACAAATGAATAAAATGGTTTGTGTCAGATTTTCTCCTGCAACCATTTTGCTGAGCAAAAGAATGGATACCTGTGTCTTATCACTATCTAAGGAGGATGTGCTTTTCTATATCCTTGCAGCTATAAAAATCAACCTTCTGAGCAAAAGGAGTCACCGTTTAAACTAGAGTAAGCCACAGCAGCCAGTTCTTGGGTTCTGCACTGCAAGAAACTCACTGCACCCTATGTTGAAACTTTAACTGTTTTCTGACTTTTTTAGGCTGCAAAATCTTACTCAGTGTTGTTTTGTTTGGTTTCAATTTTTATTTTTTATTTTATTCTAATATGGTGCTGTTATTCAATACATTATTTGATCAATTTGCTATAGCACTAGAAAACACTAATGTGCTGATGCCTGCTGTACCCTGCTGATAAGAAGGCTCACAAGACAGGAGCTGGTAAAAATCAGTCTCTGTCCTTTTGAAAAATTAGTTGAAGTAATTTCACAATTTCTACTTTCCCAAAGAGACATTGCAACCATTTCTCTTCCTTTCTTATTTACTGTTCAGAACACTGCAACATAAGCACACGCTTCTCTATCCCACAGTCACAGCCCTGCTCTGTAGCATTTCAGTGGCGAGCACGGAGTAGGGACGCTCTGGGCTGCACTGTATTTGCACGAGAGACTGCTGTGAGTATACATGCAAGTAGAGCAACTGATTTTTGAAAGGCAGTTAGATACCCAACCAGTAATTGTGTGCACAATTACTGTGATTACACATGTAATCACGGTCATTGTGCTTTCAAATGATGCATGTGCTATTCTAAAAATTCGCTGCTATATTACTAAAATTAATGGGAGCTTTGCCATCAGTTTAAACTGACGGAGGATCAAACACCATGCATTGTGGCAGTAGTCTTGATATATCCAAGAGCAAATGCAATTTTTGCAACCCAAATGTTAAATTTTCAGAGCTTATTAAAACAGTAAAAGAGGGATGGGGACATAGTTTCTAAGCATACCTAGATATGTACTCATTATGCATTTGTTAATTATCTTTCCTGAGATAGAGTTCTCTATTTGATTCAAACTTAACTGACATTAAGTGAAAACCAGGGCTCTGGCTCAAGGCTTCTTCCTTTAATGTTTCCAATTAGCTCAGGTTATACAGCCATGCATGTATTTGTTCATGGCAATCTCTTTGGTTTTTGACTGCCTTGTCCTTCAAGGGTTAAACAGGATTTTGCAGTGAAAATGGTGTGCAATACAGTAAGTATAGTGATATGTAGTATTTCGCATCTAGTCTTTGTCCATGTTCTAACAATGTGCATTAAATTTCTTAATATTGTCTCTTTTTCTGATTAGTTTACAGCCCTGTAGTTCCAGCTGTTTTATTCTGAAACTCTAAAACCCTGTCACTAGGGAGTTCTGTGTAATTGCCCATAATATGCACCACATTATCCATTTCAGGAACTGTGCTGAAAGACAGCAGCAATAAGGGGTTTTCTAAAGGCAGTCTGGTTTACACTAATGGATCTAACAGGAAGGAAATGCAATTTGAAAGAAGCTGATGCATATGTTCTATTGTTGAATATAATGTTTGATTTAATTATTAACTGTCTGTGATGGAAAGTCAGATCCTGCTCAGTTCTGCTTACAGTTTGGTACTCTCCTACCAGCAAAAACAGACAAGATTCAGTCTAAGGATTTAAGAGTTCTTTGCAAAGTACTGACATGTAATTGTGCTTTTATATAATATCAGCTGAGGAACCTCAGTTGCATGCTTCTTCCATGCAGGCTGGCTTCCTTTTATCAAGCTAAATATACAATATAGAAGCTAACACTCTTTCATTTTTCCTTGAATAAAACAGGATAGTCTTACAGTTAACAATATGCTATAATTATTTAAATAAATATGATCCAAAGTGAGTTCACATTCACTGCTGTTCATGACCTATTCCTTTTTTATTTTATTTTACATTTTATGTCATACATAGCATGGCAGTCAATCTAATTCTGTATCACCAAGGCAGTACACAATGGACCCAAGTGAATTTTTAGGAAGGAGTTAAAATGTGCTGGCATGACTATACCTACCTTCTTCTATCAGGGACAGAGTATTTGGCAGCCTATTTCAGTCCAATTCTATAATTGGTGTTTTGTGATGTCTAGTAAATTGTTGCATTGTGTTACAAAGGTCCTTAATTCCACGGGTGGGTGTTAACATGGTGTAAGGAATGAATTCATTATGAAGAACTCTTACCTGAAATTCCATTATCCTTTTCTCACCATGGTGACTCCTATCAAACTCATTCATATAACGTAATCTGGAAAGGAATAGGTGCCGACGCTAAATGGCTGCTTTTTCAGAGGAGTTTGAAGGTAAAAAATCATAGCTCTCCTGCAGGATTCAGGGAAATGCAATAGTTTAACACCACTAGTCAACAAAATAATTGAGCAATGTAACTTCAGTTTTGTATTTTGTATCTGTCCAGTGAGATTATTATCTTTGACACTATCTTAAACAGATGCAGGACTGGAGATGAAATTAAACAATAGTAATGGTATTTGGAGTGCATCCAGAATGCATCTTTTGTTAAACACACCTTTCCACAAGCAGTGCACATAGCATTAGCTCTGTGGGATGCAGCTTCCTTTGCAAGCTCCAAAGAGATTTTTTACTTCTGTCAGGAGGTAACAGAGAGAAATCAAGTTCCTAGGAAATACACCACCATGGCTCAGACACGTAATTGATTTGGACAGCTTAAGAAAAAGTCAAGACCCCTTCCATCAGGTATTTGTGTTCTTGGTGTCAGTCAGCAGACTTCAGTCGAAGAGTATGAAAGAGCCACTGCAGCAAATCCACCTCAGATTTATCTAGAGACTTCTGCTTGTAATCTGTTCTCTCTTGTAAGGATCTGAGAAGATTTTAAGCTTTTTAAAAACCTCAAACATTTTGAATATTTTGGTTAAGAGAAGTACCTGAGAGCTCAGATCAAAATACATCCAGACTGCTTTAGCCCATGGTTCCCATCAGAGCAGATTTCTGCTGGGTCTTTCCTGGGACAGAAGATCATAGAAACAACCTTTCTTAGGCTGTTTCAAGACTCCTGAAAAGAATTCCTTCTAGAAAGCCTTTCCAGAAACCAACAAATTCAAAAGCGTGCAGTTTCTTTCGAAAAGTTAACAAAAAACCTGCAAAACAGGTATGAGCTGAAGTCACTTCTCATTTTGCCTAAAGTTTTCCCTTAGTTTCACTGTTACTCCTACTCCTAATTAAAAGTTTATTGAGGCACTTTGCATACTCTAGTGTATTGAAAAAGCAATTGTTGGAGAGAGAAGGAAAACTGTCAGTTCTGAAAATAGCTTGGACTGCTCATGTGTCATTCTCAGTATATGCTGAAATATCCAGAAAAACGTGGCTCATGCTGAGGATTGCATCAGATACGAACACATGTATAAGCAACCCTGTCTCCACCTTCTCCTCCTGAGGCTCATTTTTACAAAACACATGGTTAGAACTGAGCTGTGCCTCCTGCCATTGGAGTAAACTACAATGGAGCAGAGTACGAAGGAAATTTATTCCCCACGTATATGTAGGATCTGTCTGTAGAGCTCAGTGTGAGAATTAAGAACAGACACGTGTAACCAGCACACTGCAGGGGATGGGGGGAAGCAGCCTGGTTCGTTTTCTTGGGTCCCATGACCAGATCTCAGGTAAAGCTACCTATGTGCCAAGTGTCAGATCATTTGCAGATCACAAATGCTAGGTTCCTGGCCAGGTCCTGGGAGCACATCCTCCTATTTCAGCCATGCCAGAACCCATCCGGCCTGAGCATTCCCAATGCTCCCCCAGCGCACCTGTACATTAAGGGTGGTGTGACCAATCCCATTCCCTTCTTCCCTTCTCAACAACATGCAGCTCCCTGCACTGTTTATGCTTTGTCTTCATCCCAAAGTACTATTCTGTGTTCGCTGGCTTAGGCATGTCCAAGAAGGTGACTGAAAAGCATATCAGTGGCTACACAGAAGGGCAATTGAAAAAGGTTGCTGTGAAAATCATATTCACAGGGAGACAGAACTGAACTCACGCAGGTGTTTCTCCATGTCTGCTGTGACTCCTCTAGGCAGCAAAACAGGTGAGTTTGCTGCATGCTAATCAGGGAAAAAAACCATCTGAAATATGCATCTGCACATGAGCATCTGTGCAGAGTTTCTCCAAACCAGTTCTCAAGTGCATTTTTTTCCCTGTATGGGCCTCTTTTGTACTTTGTTGTGCCAAGAGGCTTATTTTTTATAGGTGGAGAGACCCTATCCACCAGCCATCAGGGAGTGCTATTAATATGCAACATCTTGAATGCATGAGCTGAATGACAAGCTGGCAGTGTTTGAGAATGTGTGGTCCAAGTTTATGTCTCTCCCTGAAGAGGCGAAAAGCCCCTTCCCGAACTCTTTGCCAAACTATGCAAGAAATGAGAGAAAGAGAATGGGCAACCTATTTTTCTGCTTCTCTCTTCCTAATATCTTCTCCGTGGCATTTCCTTCCCCTGGCCACAGTTAATGTGAATGGCTGATTTCACATCTGAGCTTCAATGTCAGAACACAACAGCAGAGTTGTTAAAGTGGTTTTTTCTTGAAAAATGCTTGTGGTAGAAATCGAAAATATTTAATAGACTTTATACATACATCATGTTTTGGAATGATATAATTCTCCATCCTATGCCTGAAATGTCTTCATAATAGTGAATTAAATTAAGGTTCTGAATTTTAGGCATATTTGCACTTTGCTTTTGATCACATAGTGTCACCATGCAAGGCTCAACTCAGTGAGTTTTTTAGCCTGGAAAAACTTGCTGAGTGTTTTATGTGCCTGAGTAGGAAAAGAGGATACTGGTATGTCTCATTATGGGCTAGCTACAGTCTGAGCTAGGAAGAGCAAATGGGTGTTTTTTACTCTCCTCACCAAGAAGATGGGGAAGGATGCAGAGGGAAGAGGAAGAATCAGTCACCATCCCTGGCCTCTAAACCAACCTGTGGCTGTTCTCAGACACTCAGTGGGGCTCAAGAGCTGGATTCTGCTTGTGCAAATTAGCTGCACCTACCTAGTTGTTCACCTAGGTCTTCCTGCACAAGAAGGACTCTGGACACTGTTATGACATAATCTAACCATGCTGTGGTTTGTTTGTGGCACTAGTAGGTGCCTCAAAGATATACTTTTAGCTTTCACTAGCTGTTCAGCTTTCAGATGTTCAGAAAGAATTAGAGAAACAAAGGGCCACAGATGGAAAATTTGCTTCAATCTTGTGATAGAAGAGCCAGAAGTACGGAGATGGGCCAGTGTGTGTCCACGCAGTCTAGGAGCAATGTGTGAACAGAATCGAGACAAGTCTACCTTAGAGATTTTTCCTTAATGCGGCCATTCCCAGTAAGTCCACGTGGTCAAGCAAGGAACTGGTTTTCCAACTCTCCATGGCAGTGTGGAGTTAGATCTGGTTTTGCTGTACTTGATCCCAGCTGGCTGGCGCCTCAGAAGCCATGAGTTCCAGTCCAGCCTCTCCACCACAGTATCTGTGCTAGAGCCTGACCAGCAACGGCTCCGCCCCAGCCTCCACGCAGAGCAGTAACGGGGATGGCAAACTGGGCTTTTCAGACACCAGCTGTTTCCCTGGCATCACCCCTCTCTGCGTGCCTTTGTCATTCCCTGAATCTCTGCCCGCTGCACAACTCTTGGAATCAGTTAAAATGACTTTCGAGATGTTTTCCTCTTGCCTTAAAGGACTCATGTGCTTTGTTTTTCCCTCAGTCACAGCAGAACATAGAAAATGGTCTACATGGAAAACTTCAAAGATGGTTTCTATGTAAATTGAAGGTAATGTCAGCCAAATTAATTTGTTAATTTAATGTCTAAAAATAATTTTGTATTCTGCATTTACAAATTTATATTCTTTCGTATGGGAATCTATTTTCTCTATATTCAAGTCATTTTTCAACTGCTCAAACCATTTTTCACCATTCCATAAAGCAGATTCATTTACAAATTATGCTTATCAATCACAAGGGAAATTACATCTTTTCTTCCTTATTATGAGATTGAAGTCGTATCCCTTTTCTGGGAAGATTATGTAGTATTTTACCAAAAATTCTTTTTGATTCAGAAAATAGAGGAAGCTGGGGAAGGTCAGACAAATGCTGCTAAAGGAGTAAAATTATTAGCTACAATGCATCAGCTTGAGATAAAAAACAGTTACAGTCTGTAAAGTGATGTGGAACAAGTACAAACACAGGCCTTTATAATGTTGTGACCTTCCTAAAAATTCTGTCATGTAAATGCGTTACAATTTAGGTGAGTTATTAAGAATCTCATAAAATAGACAAAGTATTAATATGATTGTCCCTGCTAATGCCGGAGGGGCTAGCAACAAACTGTCACTGATACTTTAAATTTGGGAAATAGGGATTTTTACCATCTTGCCAACAGAAATAGTGAAGAGATTTTCCAGGACAAGAGACACATAGGTAATTTAAACTTTCAGGCTGACATCTCTCTGTTGTTGAGTTCAGGTAACCTCCCCGAGATCACAGATAGGTGCTAGGCATGAGTCTTCCACAGAAGAGAAAATCAAAGCTTTGAATCATGCATTTGAGGACTTTTCACAGAGAGAGAAGTGAAATAGTTTTTAATAAAATTCCTAGGTATTGAATAAACACCACAACAGCATGGATGCCAGTAGCAGAGGCTAGGGGGTACCCAGGCTGTCACCCCAGCTCTGGCCTGGCTCTGCACAGCGCTGTGTTTGCGATGGGGGCAATCCCAGCTGTGGCAGAGCGGGCATGGGAGTGTCCCCAGGAGCACATGGACAAGCCACCTCCGGTGGTAGGCAGCACCAATCTCTCCCTGCTAGAGAGGCCATGTCTACAACATCAAGCATCCTCTCTCCGGGCACACTGTGGTGTTCGCTAGTTACAACACCTCTGCACGCTGCCAACCTCCTTATAAAGATCCCACTCTTCCTATGAGCCACAGTGGCTTTACAGCACCAGGCAGCATTGGAGAGAAAATATCTTCTAGGAGTTAACCTACCACCACAGTCTCCTGCTCGACTCTCCTGGAGGTTAGAAGCCCCCAGATACCACAGACATCCAAAGGCTAGGGGACATTTTAATGACACTAGACAGACTCCACTTACCTTGCTGAGGGTGTCCTCTGATGCCGCTACAGTGGTGAATAACTTTCCCTACACTGTCAGCAAGACAGATGTGGATTTCTTCAAAATAATAGAGGTCTGGAAATAAAAGGATATTGATTTAGGCTATCTTGTCAATCACAAGAAAGAAGCCTATAACGTAAAGGGAGTTTGTAACAAAATGTGCCTTTGTTTCTAAAGACCAGCAGATATACGTGGTTTTAACGTTGGTTGGATGGACTATGAGCTCCAAAAAATTTCCTCTGAGAAAAAGTATTTTGCTGGAGACACACAAGAGCAAGAGAACAAGTCTTCCACTGGACCAAAATAAAATGATTGAACTAACAACTTCATTAGCACCTTAGAAGGCAGCAGCAGGAAAATCTGAGCAGTGTGCTATGCAGCTGGACTGAGCTTGGTAAGCATCTGGTACCTCTCACCTTGTGCAAGTCCCTCAGACGCTGCTGGCCCTCACGTATTGCCCAGATTCTTGATACCTGGTTGTTTTGAGATGCTCCTGACACAACAGGTCAGCAGCCTCCACAGTTTGGATTGTGCTGTGTTCCCCCCCACTCCCAGCAGGAGGAATGCTGCCAGTCTCAGGCATTCTGCATCGCGCCAGTAACCCCCAGCTCCAACAGCCAGGGAGGGCACTCCTGCCAGCCCTACAGCACAGCCAGGCAGCCCAGGGCCCCACAGGCAAACCCACAGCTCGAGAGACTACAGAGCCTTCATGTTAAACAGAGCTCCAAAGCTGCAAAAATATTAACAGGCACCAAAAAATAGAAGCATAAAGGTCCTTTAATAGTCCTACGCTGCTCTTGCCATGAGCTCAAGCGCTTAGTGAGGAAATGACCTTTACAAAATTATTGTTTATGATCTCTCTGTGCGTGCCAGTACAGGCACAAAGAGTATTCCAATTTATTTAAAAGGTTACATATCAAAACTGAATATGCAGTACAACTGTGTTATCACATTCTATAACTTTTACACAGGCAATCCAATCCTTGGTACGTATGCCTTCTAGGCACTGGGACTGGATTCCCTCACTATCCAAACTAGAGATGAAGAAGCAATAGGTAACAAAATAATTTATTCACCCTTCTTTTCTTGTTTTTAAATCATCTACAAATCACTTAGAAAACTCCCCATGTAATCCCTGGCTTTAAATTACTCACAAATTTCTTCCAATAAACAGTATTTTAGCTTGCAGAATATTTGAACATGGGATTCAAGGTACTCAGCACCTTTGCAAACACTGTTCAGGCTAAATAATTTAGTTATCTCAGTTTCAGAAACCTGATTCAATTTCTTTAGAGTTGTACGACCCTCTTATGGTACCTTTTGTATCATAAACAATTTCCCCTCGCCTGCTGCTTATTAGAGACTGGCTGTGCCTGCTGAGGGAGACTGACCCAGCACTGCCTGTTACCTGCCCTCAAGCTGATTCCAGTAACTGGGTAGAAACCACTTCTCTGCTCAAAGGGAATACCTGCGTGTCAGCGTGCACAGTTCTCTGCTCCACCAGTAAAAACGGGCCCTGAATAAGCCGTACGGAATGTGCTTTTCATTTGTCAAAGTAAGAGATGAAATCAGGGCACATTTAATCCAGCAAAACAAGTGGTTAGACTCTTGCACACCACATTGGATAAACTCACAAAACAAAAACTAAAATTAAAAAGTGCATTTCTAGACTAGAGTTATGGATAAGGACCTCACCTAGCCCCTGCAAGAACAGCAGCACCATGGGCTGCCAAATACAGTCCAAGCCTTGCTCACGCTGTTCACCCTGAGCAGCCCCTTTCCCCCATTCAAGGTGGATGAGCTCACCTTCTCTGGGTCAGCCCGTGGGGTCCTGTCGGTACCTCTGCCAGCGGCTTCTCCTCTCAGCCTCCCCGTGCATTGCAGCTCAGGCCAGAAACTGATCCCACTGGGTCCACGGAGGCGTCAAGAATCCTTCCTTCTTTTCCCTGTTTCTAGGAATACAAATGTACGTGTGCCAAGCCGGCCACATCTCATCCTCTCAACTCACCTGCTGGTGGTGGTTCTTCTGATATGGAAGATTGCCAAACTGTCATTTCTGTCATATTCCCTAGTAAGAATACTCTTTTTGGCTTCAGTTCTTCCTGCAAGTCACAACGGGCTCAAGGTCAGGCTTAAACTGGATACACCATGAGAACAGGTTTATAGAAACTTCTTATTAGATCTAGGACTTCTTACGTGAAGTCAGCTTCTGTTTGAAACCACACATCCCATTCTGAAGCTCCACTGACAGTCATTGCATAGAGAATACTTTTCTAAGCTACCCCAAAATATCAGCCATTGCATTCTATCAGGATTCTTGTCCTCAATGGTTAAGAAAACCCCAATCACTTTCTTAAAATTATTCTGCTTGGGCACAGTCAGTGAGTCACCATCTGACAGCACACATAAGGAGAAATTGGCCTCTAAGATTCACTTCATGCTAAATTACAATGTTCAATATATTAAAAAAAAAATTCCTCAAATGGAAATTTGAAATCTGCACAGTTTCTTATTTTCTTGTATCTTCTTTTTATCTTCTTCTTGATGAACCTGCAATTCACAAGGTAAAGGTTCTCCAAAGTGTTCCATCCAGCCAAAATCTTCTTGAGGGCCTTCAGATATGCAGTCCCACTGAACAGACCGTGACTATCACGCAGCATGATGTGAAATCCAAATCTCACAATTAAATATATCACTGAAAAATTATTTTCTGCAAGTATCTGAAATATCTAATTGAAAATTTGCTTTTGCAAATATTCATGAAAGTTAATTTCAAGTGCTTGTATGCTCATAGAGAGCAAATTCACAAAGAGTCATAGGTATGATCAATCTGGAGTTCATTTCTGAATTTAAATGAATATTCATAGACATTTTTAACTATTCCTTTAACTTCAATACAGACTCATCAGCACTCATTTGCACCTAGTTTTTATTACTGCAAATCAGAATCAAAAACATTGAAATCAAAAGTTGAGTATGTCTGAAAAATACTTAAAACCCACAATTACACCAGCCTTTCTTATCTTCAGAATGGAATAAATCTACCTTCCTTTTTCTAGCTTCCTTTTCTATTAAAATTTGAGAATGATATGTGAAATTTTGAAGTTATTGTTCTGCTGTCAGCTAAAGCCATTTATATGCTTTGATACTAAACATTCCTTTACATAATGGTGTCTCTTCCTCTCAATTTCTTAAAAATTACTCATCTCTAATACTTTTTTTCCCATTTCCTTTGATTCAGTTTAAATTAAGTTCATAAAACTCTTATAAAATTGTCTATTTCAGGGTGATTTCAAATGCTACCAAGTTGAATATTAAAAATTTTTCCACTTATGAAAAATTTGACCATATCAAGTAGAAGAAGGAAGATATTTTAGACAAGTTTAAGCAATTGGAAGTCAATGAGTTATTGAACCACTTTCCTAAAGAGTAGCAATAGTCACACTTAGTCAGGTTATTTACATGCTTTGGGTTCTCATGTGACTGAAGAACTTGTGGGATATGATATTAAAGTAAAACTGTATTGTTTGAAAATCTTTAGTCACGGAACTTTCTTTTTTTCCACATCTTGTGATTTATTCTTTCTCAAGTTGAAGCTGAGCTCTGTAGTTCCTCATTTTATTTGTCTCCAAATGTATCTGGAAATGCTGGGATGACCCTTGAAGCTGTTTAGAAAGATGGGACTGTATTAAAGGTCATATTTTCAAAGATATTCTAGGTGATTTAGAAGTATAAGGGTCTATTGACCTATAGGATTCAAAATGTCTTAGTCATTTCTAAAAAGGGCATAAATCTGGGACTATTTGGTTCTTTTGACTGTCTTCCTAACACTACATTGTCAGAGCAATGCACAACGACAAACTGAGTTGCAACACAAAAGCTAAAAATTACATTACAGTTAATCAAGTTTGTGCTCTATGATGTCAACCATAAGCCTTTCCAAAAAGCCAAGAATGAGCCAGATGACCATCATTCTTGAAGAGTAACCAATCTGTTCTTCATCCTTTCCCCTGGAAAACTGAAGAGATGTAGAATAGTGTCTCTTAAGAATATATTCTCCCATGCCATAGCACCTCCTGGATGTTACAAGTAACATGTCTGCAGTTATTGGTTGCATTTATATGGAGCTAATTAATTTGCTACAAAAGAATATCCTGGGAAGTATTTGCAAGAAATAAGAAGTCTAAAGAAAAAAACAAACAAAATCTTCTTAGATTATCCTAAAATCTAAAATCAATATTTTTCTCCCTACTTATTTTCTTCAGTACTCAGCTTCTGGGCATGTTTTATACAAGGCAAAATGAAAGTCTTGGCTTTGAAGTCACAGAAAACTCACTGGCCAAGTGCATCAGTAATTCACGGAAATACACATGAAGGCATATACGGAGAACTGGTACAGATCAGAGGAACTGCACAAGCTGCTGTATCAGTTCAGCTTCATTTTTTTAAAAGGAATTGACAAGATACTCTCTATTGGAGTCTCGAATATATAAGTTACAGAGTAACAGGTCAAACTTCATTAGAAATTTCTGTTGCTGCCTTTTGCAGATGCAAAGGTCTTACTGCAGGCTGATCATTTATCTCCCCTGAGATAAGACATTCTCGTTCCTTCCAGCCTGATCACTCTTCACCTTTATTTCTTAGATGATATTTACCCTCATTGCAATAATCACTAATTATCTAAAATTTTGAAAATACAATCGGAACATGATATTTCCTTAAAAACTTATTAGAATACTGAGACAGTCATAAATTTCCTAGGCTAATTGATTAGCTAAGATATGTTGTAGTGGAGGAAACTGGTTTAACATAGGTTTTAATTCCAACTGCAGAATTCTGCAGCATTCTTTCCCATTCAGCAAAAATAATTTTTGTCCTTGTCCTCTTTGCTTTCTCATTCACCCCACAGTCATTTACTCAATAATGCATTTATGAAGATTGCAGTAGCTGTTAGTCTACATGAAGAAACTGATACATTCACACCAAATAGATGATATGCAAATATACCATTGTGATTCATCTGTTTCTTTAGGCTAATTTATATTTTAATGAATTTGGTCATTGGGAATTGAAGTACTTTAACTTCAGAAATAGAGCTTGTTGAAAACCTTTTACTGAAATACATAATTTTCAAGCAGGGTTTCAGCCAGCTCAAATCATTGTTGAGATCCTTTATTTAGGAACCAACACTTCAATAAGTAAGACAGAGATACAACTTTTGTATAATAACCCATCATTTTGCATATGGGGTACTGGGATAGCAGAGGACGCTGTGCCCACTGTGACAGGTAGCCAAGCTGTTTCTGAGGTGTAATGCAGTTATGAACCACAATTTAAAAATTATTCTAAAATTACTTTGCCATTGTTTTGTTGCAGGAGTAGCTTTTTTCAGAAGATAATTTAAAGCAATTTAAAAGATGCCATCCAGATTTAATAGACAAGTGCTAGTCATAACTGGGAAATACAGCTAGGAGTGGCTCACTTGTTGGACAGAGGCAGGAATGGCCTAATGGGAACACTCACGAAGTGGAAGTGGTCAATGTTCCAGCCTGGCATCACCTGAGATGATCTGAGGAAGACAAACTCCCACAGATCTGAAAGAACTGTAAAATGAACACAGATCTTCATTAGCATGTGACACAGCATTTTAGTGGAAAAATACAGAACTCACTTGGTGAAACAAATTCAGGTACTAATGAAATTGCTTCAGGAAAGGGTGCAAGCCTTGCCCATGCCGTGTGTGACACTGACTAGCCAGTGCCTTCTGAATTCATTCAGAAGCTTAAAGGCATTCATTTTCCCTACAGAAAAGCACTGAATTTGAATTTTACCTTGGCTGAATATAGTCCAATATCTTAAAAATCTCGATTTTCTGTTGACAACACAGTTACAGGAATTATGAGCTTTTAAAGAACACACACACACACACACACACAACCCCCCCCCGCACAACAGACATTTTGGCGCTCTGGTTCATTAGCTGGGGATTAATGAGCTCACTGATGCTGGAAAGCCTGAGCTGTCATGGTCAAGCTAGAATCATGCATGGTGGCAATTGGTGGCTCTTTAAATAGATTACTTCAGTTTGGATGGAAAGAACATGCAGATTCAAGATCACAATCAGGAGGATAGGGAAAGACACAATGAGATTAAGAGAAATATCACTAAAAAACCTCACACGCTGAAAACAATGGCAGTAAAATCACAATGACAGAACAATCATTTATGTCATACCAGTTTGAGAGAACATCGATTTAAAAGGTGCAATCAGATCCATTTATTGCAAGGACTAAAAAAAATATGAAACTGTGAAAGTGAATACAAATACATCCTTTGCTGTCTTCTAAACCAGCGGCATAGCTTTACCCAATTAGAATGAAATTCATCTTATAAGAAATATCTAATTAGATATGGTAAACTTATTTTATTTTAAAAGAAAGACATTGATGACTCCTAATTATACACATACATGTTCTCTAAGTAAATTAGTTATTGTCTAAGCCATTATGCCCAACATGTCCTTATACAACAGTGGCATCTAGTGGCCCGTGGTCAGGCTCCGCTCCAGCTGGAACGGGGAGATGATCAAACAGAGGAGTAATAACAAACACAAAAGGATTTTTTGTTTGTTTAATAGGTCACATTATTTCACATAACAAAATACATCATGATTTATTATGTTCGTGTTAATTATAGGCCTTTCAGCGTACTAGCAGTAGGCATGAACGGACTGATACTTGGACACTGGGAGGGAAAGCCTATCTGCTGTCAGTCCAGTAGAAACTAGGGCTGTGCCAGGTTCCTTCTGCCATGTTAGCAACATCGACACGTTTAGTCACTTTCTGTACCTCCAGATTCGTTCCCGGGAGTCCTTTTGGTCCAGGTTTATTCTTCAAGTTGGGGGAAGTTTTTCTGCCGACTGCACATCCAACAGGGAGCTGATCCTGGTGGGTCCATGAAGAGAGCTGGTGGGTCCATGCTGTCACACAGCCCTGGCTGCCCCACAGCCGCACCCTGCTGGCAGCACAGGGGGAACAGAAACCCCCCTGCCACCCCTCACACAACTGAGGCAATCCAAGTCAATTTGTGCATTCAAGGCAGCAGCTGCCCCCATGGAGCTGTTCTGCTCCATGCCCTACACCTCTATTGGAGTCAAGAAAGCCTTTTGCAAGTCACTTTGTTTCCTATTAGCCAGCCAACTGCACACGGGTGAGAACACAGCAGCATGTACTGCCTCCGACTGCAGTACTAGAGACAAAACACCCAGTGGAATAATTAATTACATTTTACAGAGCTGCATCCTGGAAATACTGGTAATTAATGAGAAACAGAAAAAAATTATATGATGACAACATGCCCTAGAAGCAATGCATCACCACAGCCCTGAATAACCTGCCCTCATCAGCTGAGCCATGCATCTACCGGTAAATCTTATTTTATGAAGAATAAGAACTTTATGTTCTAGAACTAGCTGGAACTTCTGAAGAACAACACTGTGAGTGTACAGCCTTGCCAGGGACACCTACCACAGCCTTTGGTGAAAGCCATGTTTTAAAAATCAGATGCCTCTGAATTCAATACTGATTATAACAGTCAGACATGCAAACCCAGATAGTATTTCTCATCTCCTCACAGTAACAGGCTACTCCTATTCCCAGAAAAGCCTGATACCAGCAATCCTGACAAATCAGACATCATCAAATTGTCAGACTGGCAAGATGCGATGTTTGAGATAATCAAATAAAACTCAGACTCCACCTCAATTCACAGGAATGCAGAACTATTTCCGAGAGTCATCAAATATATTCCTGGAAGAATTGAGGCCCTATTTCTTGACACATAAATATCATAATTTGCATTCATTAAAAGACTGGATTAAATTTGGAAGGTCTTTTTTAGCATGTTCTTGGAAAAAAATCACGATGCATTATACACAGATTTTCAGCATCCACTAACTACAATTAGTATTGTCTCATATTTCATTTTGATCAATGACATTATGGAAATAAAGACAAACAGACAAAAAATCTTGTAGAAACCAAGTGCTTTGCTAAGTTTTTTTGAAGGTAAAAGATTGATCAAGGGCCATATTTTATGCACCAAACTGATCTCTAACCAGTCTGGGATTTCCCCTGTTCCCTGCTGCTGGGTCCCACTTGCCCAGGTTTTTTTTTCAATCCAGCCATCCTGAGAAGGGCTGCACTAAGTCAGCATTCTTTGACTGAATTGTTCCAGTGATCAATAGAGAAAGGACAATGATTTATTTATAAAGCAGCAATGCAGCACTGCAAGAATTAGTTCTCTTCTGGAAATGTTTCCCATTTTACACATTTTGTCCATAAAAGAATGCACAATAAACTTCAGCATGAATTGCAGTGCAACCCACATTTTAACTATACCCCTTCATTTGTTTTTCTTTTGGAAGTATTGTGTGGTTTTGTTGTTTGGCTTTTTGGGGTTTTTTTGGGGTGGAGGCTGTTATTATTTATTTATTTAAAGCTTGTTGGATATTGATTTAGCAAGGAACAGGTAATAACCATATCAATTTTCTCACAGTAAGATGTACTGGTGGAAAAACAATTTTATAACTAAACAGAAATGATTGATCTATTGGCTATCATGAGCTATTCTATTATAAATAGATTATATAGCTGATATATATCAATAACAGAAGCAAGATATGTATTTTAGATATGCTTCACCTAACATAGGCAGTATTGCTGAAAGCAAAAGGTCTTCATCAGCAGCATAATATACTAGAAATGCATATTTTGCATAAGAAATGGGATATGTGTCTCCAAGTTCCTTATTATGTTGATTATTACATTTGGGAGAAATAACATTGAGTATTATTATGGCAGCTTGAGAAATAGCAATGTATCTGAATCTGCAAAAAATACAGCTCATAACAATCCAGGCACACACTCAGTGTTTCAGAAAAAGTAAATGCGATAGAAAGTATGTTTTACATCTTCAAGAAGAGATTTTTCCCCCCCCTTTTGGGTTGCATGTTTCTTCATAATCATCATTTTGCAATATAATGTCAGAATGAAGCACAAAAGAGAATTTTTTTCCAACGATTGGAATTGCCATGGCAACACCCCAGATCTCAGATAAAGTTTGGTCCTGTACTGATAGTCACATTAGCATTTGTTTTTGTGCTAAGCGCAATACTGCATGTGAAAATCACCTCAGTCTCTCCAGTTATGTATAAGAAAATGTAATTTGATTATTTCAGAAATGTGAACTATATAATTTTGACAGCTCCATAGAAAGTTTCATCTTTAAAATCACGTTTTTGAAATTACACGAACCATCAGAAGAAAATTAGGTACGGATATCAAAATTAAGAGCAGTTGTTTGCATCCCTAGTCTCAACTATGCTGAATTTGAATAACTGTCCACTGTTCTGTTTCTAGCAGCTCTTAAGTTTCCCAAACATATTGATCTTCAGTCTTTGTATGCACACACATGTATGAAAAATGTGTTGAATTTAAGTGATGCCTTCAAGCTACTAAAGAATCAAAGAAGACCGTTTTTCCCAGACACCTTTACAAGGATAATTTCCTCACACTAATCAAAGAATCAGTTGAAGATAAAGACAGACATTTCTTTTCTGACACTCAAAAATCCTATCCAAAGTATAAGGAAATGAAAATCCTCTAAATTTCAAATATTTTAACTGGCAAATCTACGTATTTATAGAACATTTACATGTCAACGTACTTAGGATGTATTCAGGAGGGTTTTATCCCGTAAGATTACTCTGCAAGCTTGTAGAACAACCTACCAGAAACAAAACACAAAGGGAGAACCATGAACATTCAAGCTGAAACCTGATTCCTCCCCAAGCAGAAAACAAAACCGAATATACTTTCTATCAAAACAGCATATAGTTCAGATTTCAATTATTCATTTTCTCAAATAGTGTAGAGCCAAATGGTATGTTTCAAAAAAAAAAAACAACCTAGGACATAACCACAATTTTCCCAAATAAACTGGCCTAACAAGTAGACAGAGTGCCAAATCACTTACTATGAATTTAAACAGTTCTGATGACAAAATAAATAGTACAGAACGCAAGATAAGACTGAAATTATGTTCCAGAATAAGATATTTCAGAAAGATTTGATTCTACATGATTGGGAAAATGATGAATCATAAAAACAAAACAATACAAGGATGTGGTCTTGGTACACTCAAGCTGTACACTCACATGCTCTATAATAAATACAATTAAGAATATACTACACAACGTTACCAGCTGGAGAAGGAGTAACTCAGACACAAGACCTGTGTCTCCTGTCCCTTTAAGGGACAGACAGGTAAACAACATTGGCTAGGAAAGGATTTTCCAGAAGCCTGACATTAAACAAGGCACTCATGGCTGTCACTGGAAAGATCCTAAATTCTAACATTTTATGAGTATACAGGGTCTGTTTGAAATACATGCTGATGTTTGAAGTGCTACTGTTCTGTTCATATTACGGATACAATTTTATGGGTCCAAGATGACAAGTTTAGCTCCTCAAATGAAAAATGGGATAAGCACCAAACTGTATTTATAAAAGGGCAGAATAAGATAATGACCAAAAGCACAAAAACAATGAAAATTAAAAGCCTGGGACCAGATACTGTGGGGCTCAGTTTCTAAGCACCCAGAAGAACTTTTAAGTCCCTATTTCCTTGCCCCAAGGACATGTAATGTACCCAAGACGTGTACCTTACCCTTCACTGGGAATCTCCCAGTCCAAGTCCTTGGAGTTAGGTGAGGACTTCACCACTTTTGAGAGCAACAGCCTTGACAGATGCAAAGTCCTTGGCAGATAAATTCCACATGTCCCAGATGAGGCCCCAAGAAGCCAGGAACGCACGCTGCACTAGAATCATCCATACGTGATTCCCTTGTAGTATTTACTGGGGGACACTAGGAAAGGAAAAGGAACATTGTTTAACTTTTTTCTTTACCATATTGATTTCTACACGGCAAAACGGGCTGCAGGCTTTGTTATCCAGCAATAATCATTTGGGTTTACCTCTGCTTTAATGCACAAATTCTAAATTAAGAGACCTTTCCTACAGAAAAGGCAAAATATTCTGTTAATGCACATCATCTTGGACTCTCCCAAGTAAGATGTTTATTTTGTAAGGGTAATAACTGTGATCTTTTTGAAGACATAGGCATACTTTGAATCAGCTTTTCCATACTTCACATTGTTAGGCATGAATTATTATTACCTATGTTAGGCAAAAAAATTAGTTGAGCTATGAAAACTCAGTATTTTGCGGATTGTAAACCAAAACAGAAAACCAGGAGGGAGATGAGAAGAAAGGACAGAAGCAGCGAGAATACACCACTGAGCATCTGCATTTCTCTCCCTTTTCCTTGCTGCCCTGCAATTTTTCTAATAGCTGCTGTTTGAAGGGAATAATACACAGGTAGCTGTGTCACTGGTGGCTCTATCTGCAACCATGCAGTTGTGATTTTATTATGCAGTTTTGTGTTTTAGTAGCTATTTGAAAGCATTACTGAAATATCCTGTTGCACATTACAAGGACTCTTGTACCAGTAACTAAAGATGTAGTCCCCAGGAAGTGCCATTTGTTTCAGTGGAGCATAGCTGCAGTACAGGAAAAAGCCTGGGGCACCCACAGCAGCAATAGGGAAGCAAAGGGAAGC
Source organism: Pseudotriccus pelzelni (assembly GCA_035584735.1). NCBI lineage: Eukaryota > Metazoa > Chordata > Aves > Passeriformes > Tyrannidae > Pseudotriccus > Pseudotriccus pelzelni. The sequence goes on from JAWMRA010000005.1 coordinate 18,812,672, forward strand.
AGCAGCTTCTGTCTGACTTGAAATAGGAGTCATCTCCTTCAAAGTACTTATTTGCAAACACCTTGCACAATTACATATTAGAGGAGTCTCCATTTTGTTTATTCTTAGGTTTGTTTTTTTTTTCTTCAGGTGTTTTGAATATTTTGCTAATCTTTTCCTTTGCACATAAGTCTATTTCTTGTAAAAAAGTCTGGCAGTTCTTTTTTTAGCATCCAATATGTCCATACGTGGAGGTTACACATTGAAAAAATGGATGCTGCTTTTCAATTTGTTCTTGCGCTCTAATGTTGGAAAAGCAGTAAGTCTTTGAAATGTCTTTCTTCCTATGCAAAAAATTTAGGGTGTTTTTTTTTTCATTTTAGAAAAACATTCTGAAATGACAATTGGAAGCAGTAGTTTCTGAAAGGCCTTTCAAAGAGTTTTACAACAGCTACTGTATATAGTCATGATTATTTTAGTAGAGAAGCACAAGAAGGATACAAATAAAATCTAAGACGATTCCAAACTCTTCATCTCTTCCTAAAAATCAGGAGTACATTTCTGATTACTCCTAATTTAGTAGGTTGGGCTAGGAATCTACTTCTCATGCTGTCAAAGCTGTGTGTTGTGATCTGAAACAGGTCACTTCATCTATATTTGCTGTTTTCCTTCTTCCTTCCTTAGCTGTCTAATTTATACAGTGAAATATCAGGACAGACTACAGCATTGCTGCCGACACAGCTCACAGAAAAATGAGGCATGATCTTTTAAATACAGTATTCATTATAACACTGGCATTAGAAATGCTCTACTCTTTTACAATGCAAATAAGTACATCTTAGTTATGGAGGTTACATATACAGATGTCACAGAAGCACATTTAAAGGCAGGCAAATATATGAAAAAAACCAACAGAAGAATCTGAATGAAGATTAAATTTCATGGGGTAAAAATCTGATCATGAACGACACTTTCTGCACAGTGCATAATGGAGAGTATGGTGTATTCATTTATATTCCTCAAATGTGTACATTTTCAGTGTGCACCATTTCATAAATTAGAAAAGAAATTTGGATGTCAGACTTTCCATAAATAACAAAAATCATGAAGATGCATTTTTCTCGTGACGTTTTTTCTTTTTATCTAATTTATAATTTTTTAATTTCCTTTGTGTGATCTCAAGATATTAAAGTCCAAACTACCTAGCTATACCACTGGCAAAATAAGTCATATGTCATGCTCAATTTTTAGAGTCATTAGCTATCTGCAGACATTGTCTTACGCAGTGGAGTTAAAAAACCTAACAAGAGAAAGACAGAATATAACTGAGGGTAAAAAGCCTTTGTGGGTGTTGATGGAAGTATATGGAAGAAACCAGCAAGAACAGTGGATAATGGAAGATTGGTAGTGCAGGTAGTGGGCTTATCTATATGACAAATTGATGAAGAATGAGGAGGAAAACTATGTTGATTTAATGCTGGCAATTTGAAGCATAGGCTGCACAGCTGTTTCAGACAGAAATACCAAGATAAATTCAGAAGCAACCCCTGCTCTGACAGATTAATAAAAGACCAGGAATTATTTGAGCTTCTTAGAGAAAGGGATCACTAAAGAGCCCTCTGAATACCCAAGATATTGCACATAAGAATAAAAGAACAGCTCATACAACCCTTGCCTGTCTGTTATCAAGAATATGCTTTAAACTGAGAGTCAAGCTTTTCTAGCAGACATGAAAAAAAATACATATTAGAAGTCAAAAAGTAAAGAATAAAGCGGACACCTGCTGTTGATACAATTTTAGGGAAAAAAAGTCATTGGCAGAGCCTTCAAACAGGACACCTAAAAAAAAGCTTACCTAAAAAAAAAATAAATAAAATAAAATTAAAAAAAAAGCAAGCCAGACAGGATCTTCTGTTTCAACTTATGTTTCTTAAACCCATTACTAGAAATAGGAACATTTATCCAGGTAAAGGGAAGACACAAGCTTTTTACACTTCAAAAATAAGACAAACTGACTCCATGTACTCCATGTAAACATTTTCACCATTGCTCTAGGCGTGTCTGTGAATGCTAAGCTCTCCATTCAAAAATGAAAGCCCACCTTTCCCTGGTGCTGCCACATGTATGACACGTGTCCTGCATGCTCACTGCTAACAATGCAAGTCTACACAGTCACTATAAAATATATTTTAGCACATTTTACTAAACAGTCAGCCATGCCTTTTAGCCGGGTTTCTGAGGAAAAGTTTGATTTATAGGGATTTCTGTCCAGTTCCAGACAATCCAGCACTCTCACAAAGGTTACACTGCATCAGCAGCTTCCCCTGCTCTGCTCCAGAACCCCTTGGAAAAATAACATAAATTAATTTGGAAACCTAAAGATCAGAGCTGAGAGTTAGCTGTATGTTGGGAGAGAAGTTTGTATGGAAGAATACTTCGGAAGTGTTAAGACTGCAAGATAGCATTGAAAAAAAAAAAAGTAAGTAGCTTTGGTATCCCTCCCCTCCTCCCTCAAAAGAAGGGAATACTTCTTTGGAATACTTCAGTGTGATGGCTCACTAATGAATTATTCACAGAAAGGTAGGACTTGCTTTCTTTCCCAGGGGTTACAGCAATGTCAAGTGAAAACACGTCAGTCTGCCAAGAAACACCAGTGGTGTGGAATAATTCTATGGAGGATGACACAATCACCCCTCTAATGATATGAGCTCTTTTGATGAGTGTATCTGAATTACATTCCTACAAAGGATGCCAGGCATTACCAATAATTTGATACTTAATTTTGGGAAAACTTAAAGATTAACAAGCTCCTCTGAGCAACTTGCAAAGCCAGGTTTTATTTTTAATTTATCAGCATTGCCTAAGCTTATTATGCATTGCACAGCCCTTTTCCAACGCTCTATAAAACAGTATAAGCACTCTAAGCACTAATTTTAATGCTAAAATGACTTGTGTTGTAAAAACGCCCACCACCTCCTCATTTCAGTTCCAGGCAGAACTTCTCAAACCACAGTCCGACAGTCCCAAATGGTAGGGAAGATGATAGCTCACAAAATCTGATTTGCTCTCTGATATTTGGGCTAAGCCTTTTTTTCCCACAGTCCCTGTAGATATGGTAGAGAAAATGTGTTATTTAGGATGCGTTTTGTCAAGTTCTGATGGTCAAGGAGAAAATTCCATTATCGGGAAACCTATTAGGAAAATATCTGTTGTGGATTTTTTCACCTCATTCACACCACCATTGCTTAAATACAATTTAAAAATAAATCTTATTTTTCTAAATAGGTTGCAATTCACAACTTAATTTATGCCTAGTGCTAGTAAGAGATCTAAAGCACTTACCTTCTAGGACAAAATTTTAAATTCATCTAGTGGACTTGATTCTGTTAGGAAAATCTTTGTAGACTCAAGTTGTTCTTCAAAATCTCTCTCTCTCTCATCTTCCAAAAACAAGTTAAGATCATTTCACAGAGTTAGCTGCATTCATAAGTCAGTTGCAGGGCAGACTCACAGAAACTCCATTATCTGTCTTCTGCACTTATATTTAGTTTTGGTACTTCGTGTGAGCAAGTTTTAACCTACAACCGAAATTCACGTTTGTGCAAATCTTGATCTGCCCATTATGTATGAAAATTAACTTATAAGCAAGGAATTAAGAAGGAATTCTAGACTGACCCATGCTCAGACAGTATTTCAGCCCACAGGGGGGGTAAACTGGTCCCTAGGAGCACCCAGTCCCTGATAAGGGGGTGTGAGCACTGCCTGCAGCACACTGCTAACACCAGCAGTCCTGTGACAGCCTAACGCCACTAAACAAAGCCAGAATCAGTCAAACATTTGCAGGTACAGGAAGAAGTCCCTTTAGAAGTTGTTCTTCAGCCTCAAGGTAGAAATAAGGTACCTATAACTACTTGGAACATTTTTCCTTCTCTCTGATCACTGTCTATTTACTGTCATGTGGTCAGATATGAGACTTCATGAGCTGGTCTCTTTCTGGTCAGGGAACTCTCGATCACCATCCTTCACTAAGTCAAAATGTTTGCGTTTTGTTTGTATCTCAGTTGCAATGATTTTTGTTTTAAAGCCTGTGGACTTATTCCTACTAAGGAACCTCCATTTCCCACTACAGGCAGTAGCAGTGTTTCTAATGAAGACAGAATAAAACATTTTATTAGTTTTAGGGTCATACATTTAACCTCTGAACAGTGACCCCATGTTGTTCTTAGTGGTTTGTTTCTGAAACTGCTTGCTTAAAGCTGAGTAATTTTATCATGTTTAATTACCACTGCAAGGTCTAGCTCCTCTTGACTTTAATTCACCTTACTCCTACCCTTCTTTAACTCTTTTGTATAGATTTCTCTGCCTGTCAGTTCCTTCTGCAATCTTTTTACATTCTGCTAATTTATTTTTAATTATGTGGCTATTCATCCAGTTAGATTATTTTTTCAGTGTTTCTTTTTTTGTTCTTGTTATTAATGCTGGATAGTGTTCAAACTTTTGAATAAGAAAGTTCCAGACCTTCTCCACATTTAACTTTCTGATGGATTTAGTCAGTCAGTATCAAGCTTTGAAATCCTCAGGTACATACAGATTTCTTTTACTCTTGTAATTTAATGTTATCTGAATCACACATCATACATTCTTCAATCAGCTCATCTAGAATATCTTCATTACTTAAATGAAACCTTATTGATGAAGTAAAAAAACCTGTCAGCTATTATCAGCAGAAATAGCCAGTACTATTAGCACTTGTTCTCCAAGCTATTCTGAAGAAGTTAAATACTCCCATATGCAGGGCTGCCCACCCTTAACCGTGCACAAAATGTCAAAACGTAAAATGCTTTAAAAAGATCCCCTTTAGTAAGCAAATTCAACCCTACAATATCCTACAGACTCACAAGATTAATAGAATTTTTCTATCATTATCTGATTTTGAAGTGCTTTTCATTCAAACAACATAGCTACACTAATGTTATTTCTTTCTTTCATCTGCCTCATAAATTAATATGCAATTCTACCTTTTGTGATTTCACACCCATTTTACCACTACATTCTTGTAACCTTCTAACATAGAATCATAAAGGTTGGAAAAAACCTCCAAGGTCATCGAGTCCAACCTTTGCCCTCATACCACCATGCCCACTACAGCATATCGCAAGGTGCCACATCCACTCGTTTCTTGAACACTTTCAGGGATGGTGAATCCACCACTTCCCCGGGGAGCCTGTTCCAGAACATCCTACATTTTGCTGCTCCAGCTCATTATATTTGCATAAAAACATTTTAATTTCTCTTTCCTGGCCATCAGTTTTTACCCAGATTAATCAAAGTCCTCTTGCTGACTATGGCACCTCAGGAGCTGCTCTGGCCTGTTGCTTTCCCCTCCAGCTGCGCCAGAAGCACTTCCCTTGTCAAACCTCTGACCAGTTCCTCCCAGCCACTACCCTGCCCAGCTGCAGAGGACAGGCAGGTACTGGTGGCATGTCTCCCTCAGGGGTGCATCCACTGGCACAGGGATGCCAGAACAAGAACCAGAGAGGAATTCATCCCTCATGTTGCAGAAGCTGGACCAGACTGGACTATCTGACTGTTGTCACGCAGATCATTATTTTTCTCTTATTTTTGCCCGTGTTTCTGCTCACTGCCAACTCCATCATCATTGGAAAACACTTGATTCACTTCCTTTGTTAATGGGAGATAGGTTGGGCCATCCAAAAATCTCTCTGCCTTACCTTCCCTTTCTTAGCTCCAGTCTAATTCTGCCAATTATGCCAACCTCAGCCCCCAGAGGCAGATTACCAAAGCTATTTCCTCACTGTCAGCTTCCTCAGTATGTTTTGATCAACCGTGAGACAATTTGTGTCCATTCCACTCTGCATTGTGGCTACCTAAAAATTGACTGATTCATTTGTAAACAGGCATAACTTTGTTTAAAAACCATTTGCATTTCAGGACATACTTTTATTCGAGGCTCATTCCTCCAGCTTTGGCACTGATCTGTACATTACTTGTTTTTTCTGTGCTATAAAAATAATGACAAAAAAATGCTGTATTAATAGATCATACTTTTAAACATAACCAGAGGATTACTGAAACCTTTTTTCTTCAGGGTTTAAGTTTATAACTACTGTGTTTGCTGTTATTGTTTCCTTTAACCTCCTTTTCTTACTCCTATGAGGCATGTTTCTGTGTTCCAGCTTGCATATAAAATTAAGGCTAAAGTTAAAAAAGCATCCTCATACCAGCAGCATATATTTTTGGGAACCTTCATCCAATTTGTTGCTTTGTGAATAATTTGCATTGGTTCTGCTAGAGCATGGGAATCATGCATCTTCTTGGGGAATGCTCCTAAAGCCCTCAAAAGGTACACCAACAACAAAGGAGATTTGCCCCAATCTACTCAATGACTATCAGCAGAGGGGATGGCTGAAGGCAAGAATGGCCTTTTTGTGCTCCAGTACAATATCCAAAATACTTGTGTGTTGCCACATCAGCACAGGGCTTTAGACAGAATCCATACAGCTTATAGGAAATTATATTAGAGATTTTTGGCAGAGTGGGAACCAAATCAAAGTCTCCCACATCTTATATAATTCCTCCTGAAGGCTTGAATGGCTTTCTGAAACACAGATGCAAATTCATGTGGAGGCACTCCTAAACTATTCCAGCTTGCTAAAGAGCCCAAGTAATTCCCAGCTGGTTCAAAAGCAGATGAGTTTACCACTAAGACCCCTTCCCCTACACTCAGCTACTGGGTGTGGCATTAGAGTTTGCCCATTTAAGAGATAGTCTCAAAGATGCTAGAATGGTTAAACTGGAGTTTTCTCTCAAGCAAACCCAAAGGTGCTCTCAGAGATGTGGTACGTGGAAAATGAACCCTTTCCAACAGTTGTGTTCTATTCATTGCTGTTTTTCTCATGTATATCACATGAGAACAAGAAAAGTCTAGAATTCTAGTCTGTTTTACTAGATTGATGTACAGTTTAGAAATGTGAACAATTTGATAGCATAAACCATTAAGTCAGTTTAAAGAGGAATTCTTACAGAATATCATATCAACTACAACAGCATATGTAGCCACAGGTTGAAAAATGCAGTCTAGCAGCTAGTCATTTGCTCTCCTAACTGATATGGCACAGAAAATAAAATCCCATTATTCTACTAAGGTTTCAGAAGTTCAATAAAGCCAAAAGTAACACGCAGCTTTGCTTCGCAGATAAGGAAAGCACAGTTATAGACTTAAAGGGTAAAGAACTGATCTCTCTGATTTCAAAACTTTTTCAGAGCATGGAGTAGGTTAAGTGTAAATATTGTGCTACACGACTCTCAAGTTCTCCCATATTCCTTCCACTTTTTAAAGTCTATAGCATCCTTCTAGCAATTACTTACCATAAAGAGGAATAAAGAAGAGAAATGTGATGTATTTAAGCTTTCATCTAATATGACAGGGATTTAATTCATAGGAGATTGAGAGATACACCTACTCTTCCCTGCAGTTTCATCTTGCCTAACAGCTTTTTTCTTTCTCTCAGTGGTAAACAAGTGCCAATGCTGTCTAATTACAGAGCTCACTGTAATGCACCAGAACACAGCATTTCAATGCCACAGTCCATCCACAAACCTAATTTTAAACAGAAGTTCTCTTGCAAATCCAGTGGGTCAACATCTTAAGTGCATTATCACATCATTCCTAAGTGAAAAGTCAGTCAAATATAATAGGCACATAATTAATCCCATTGTTTCCCCTCTAAGACACAGACCAATCCAGTCTTTTCCATATACTCACAAAAGAGAAAACTGCAGGAAGCAGTGACTGCTTGTGTTGCTGTTGTAAATCACATCTGCTGGAATAGTTCCTTCCAATCTGACCTAGAGCTCTTGCAGCTGCAGTCTGACCAGACTGTCCAAAGTCACTGTGTCTTGAATTACATCATTATATCGTCTTGAAATTTCAATGTTTCTTCTGCTATTCTTTTCTAGAATTTTGCAATGGTACTTGTCTGTATTTGCAGACAAATACTTCTCAGTTTTGAAGACGAAGAGTTGCCAAAATTGAACACAGTGCAAACACACTAAGTAATGCTAAGAGGAAATAAAATCTAAAAAAAAACCACAACAAACTAAAAAGAACAAAAAGAAACAAAAAAACCCCACCAAACCAAACGAAAAACCAAAACAAACCACCCCAACCAAAAATCAAAAAATTAATGAAGTCTACTGTTCTGTGTGTCTTGTGCCACACCTCACTCACACATTCACTATGTAACATTCCCACCAGATATATCACCTGCCTTAGCTCATGCCAAGCACATGCAGTGGTGAGAGAACAGACAGTAGCTGGCTTGCTGCTTGTCATGTGTTCTGAGCACAGGAAAATAAATACTGTCACATACTCTCAAATAATTGTCCACTAGGATCAATTGATATTTTTATATCATAAAGATATTTCAGGGGGATTAAATACAAAATTAGGAAATACTAGTAGAACAATTGTTTACTATACTCAGCTTCATATATATGTCTGCTATCAGGAAAATTTTGAGGTTTCACAAGAAATTTTGCCTAAGTAATGGGTAAGAGATCAAACCACAAAGTAAAAAAATTCATTCTTCTATAAATCTATTTTGGCTCTTTTGGAAGTTTCAGCATCTCTTTTAATGGTGTTGAAACTATTTTGAGCTATTTAACAACCTTATAGCAAGTTAGGAGAGGAAGAGGAAGTCAAGGAGAGGAAGAATCTTCTGTTAGACCAACTGCCAAGTTTACACACAACGGCTTTTCCACATACTAATATCTGATAAGGAAACAATCCTAAAATGTTGTAAACACACCTATTTCCATTCTAGGTTTGATGTCTATGTTGGGCAAGTTCAGTGCTCACAAAGTACCTTAATATTACTCTTTTATAATTTTTAATTATTCAGAAGTCTGCCTCCCTGTCCAATCAAATTGTCTGACAACATACATTGTTCTTTTGGTCAATTCTGAGTCTCACTAGTTTTCAGATTTTTAAAATAACCTCCACTATTAGCCAAAATGCATCATTTGTTTGCAAGGACCTAACAACAGCTCTTCATACCCTGAGAACAGTCTTAGCCTTATAGATTGCAGGGGAAAAAAAATCAATTACAGTCTGTGTAAATGACAAGAGAGGTATCTATGAAGTAAATTCAGAATTTATACCTGAAGACACTCCAGGTACCCTGTCAGGCTGTGTGGATTTTCTTCCAACTCTGGCAGACTGTAATTGTTTACTTAACCTGGATATTGATTGTAGTTAGACTGCTGGCTCACTTCCTTCAACTGTAATTCTCATTTTGGCAGTTTCACATACATCACTTAAAATTCCTCTCTGCAGCCATGCTGTTCACATTCTTAACTCTGGGTCATAATCTACTAAACATGACCATATTTTTATTTTTGCATTATGTGATTTTTCCTACATTTTGTAATCTCTGTAGAACAAAAAGTGGAAGTTTTTAGTAAGAATGACCTTGAATCACTGCCCTTTACAATTAGTGTTACACAGTTTTATGGAAGAGCAGAGACAGATGCGATAGATTCTGTGGCAGTGTAGCTGTAGAATAAATTTTCCACATTTTATGAATAACTATATACATATCATTTTCTATCAATTAGTATTAAAATGCTAATTAGGTCATATTTAGATCCAAACTTTGTCAACAGTTCAGATGTAGCTTTGAGAACTAAAAAAAATCCTTTATGTAAAAACTTTTTTAATAGTCATTCTGGTAGTAATAAACTGCGGCAAGAGGCACACAAAGTTGCTGTCTGAAAAAAAAACAAATCTATTAAAACATAGTGAATATGAAGTGTTAATTCAACCACATTGTGTCTTGTCTCCTATATTGATTTTAGTAGACTCACCTACTATAAATCTACTTAGGCTCACCTACTACAAAGCTTTTAGGATCACTGAAAGCATGTGTGAACAGGAAAGATTGCTAAATCCTTATAAAGCAATTTTGTAAAGGTTAATAAACCTTGGAATAATGGCAGATCCTGTGCCTAAAAGGGCAAACAATGGTCACAGAGCCATTACATTGTACCAGCTGAAATACGGAATTCTTCAATTTAAATGGTTTGTAAGGAGACATCTGTAAAGAAGTAACATTCATATTAAGTCACTGTCATTTCAGTTATTTGACAAACAGGACAATGACACCTGGTCATTGATAAATATGATAACAGACGTCCAGTATTCTGTTTCTCTTTACCTAAAGCTGAATTCCAAAGTAGGCATCAGAAAAATTAAAAGTAGAAGGAACTCATATTCATATATCAGATTAATTCAATAAGCCTTTATAGGTATGTTAATATTTAACATATGTTTGCATACTTTTGGACTAGGAGATACTCTGATATTTCAGGCCCTGAAGTACAGATTGCTAAATATATCATTCATCAAAAAACAAGAACAGAAGCATTTTTGGAAACATGATACCATTCCTTCAGCAGAGAAGACAATGCTAAATTAGAACAGATGGACTCTATCTGACAGTAGTGAAAAGTAATCCCCCCCCCAAAAAAAAAAATAAATCAATGCTTTCATAACTAATGAAGCTTGGGAACTGTTTTTAGATATTGTAAAAAATATGAAACCAAATAGTGCTTCACCTGGAATATTTTCATGTCTAAAATTTGGCAGTCACATAACTTTAAAGGATAGCATGTCTCCAGATATTGATCAGGGCTTTGTACAGCTACAATGCCATAAAAATGATCTGCAGCTATAAAAGAGATAACATGATTATGAGTACACTACATTGTAATTTCCTTTGGGCAGTCAGAAACGAAAGACGGTCTGATAGTCTCCAAGAAAAATAAGTTTGGAAGATATCCACTGTCTGACAGACAAATCATTTTACAATATTCCAGCTAAAGCGCCTTGCAAACTTCGACTAATAACAACAACAACAAAAATAACACTAGAGCTTAACAATTACCTTTCCACCAAAACACAACAGGCAGCTGCAAAGCTAAGCAGCTCACAATGTATCTGAGAGTTTTATTGCTCCAAATTCCTTGTGAGTTCAGGCATGGAACATAAATAGTTAACCTTATTTTGAGCCATTAGATGGAGCTTACTAGAAAGCTTGCTCTAATAAATGGTATGATATGAAGGTCAGCCTTTAATTTACCATTAAAATATCTTCTGGGTGTAAACATAATGACTTCTGCTTATGCACTACACAACCCTGACAAGAATGCTACTTGACAATCCATTTCAGATCTAGAAAAACGTTCTCATTTGCGTCAAGGTGCCGAATGTCAGCAGATTCACTAACACGCTTATTTGCACTGCAGTGGTGGAACAGAGGAAAACACCATGAGCCTCCATACCCTGCTGCTGCCTGGCTAGGGAGATGGTGAAATAAAACAAGATTTAATCCTGTCCATATCACTGTGCAGTTGGTGAAACTTGACAAGTCAACATTAAGTATTCAAAGTGGTATTGTGGCCTAAAGGGATCACATGCAGCCTGCACATGAGAGCAAAGGAATAACTTGGTTCTGCTTCGGTGTTTGTAAATTTAATTTGTTCAAGGAAAAGCAACTCTGGAAGGGATTACTAGCTGGGATCAACACTCTTACCAAAGAGAAAGATAAAATGCAAGTAGGAATAATACTGACGTTTTTGTAATACAAAACAGCTTTTTGGGCTTCAGTGAACAAATAAAAGTTGGAGGCAACTGCAGCTCAGCCCTGGCATATGAGAATACTCCACTTAGTGTTCCTGAGCAGGAGGGCCTGGAAACGTTATGTATTTCATGAAGACTGTATAGGTATTTAGAAAACACCATATTTTACAACATTTAAAATTTATTTAGCAAAATATTGTTAAGTATTGTCTCAGTGCAATAGCTATTTTTTAAGTAAGTGGGGCAATAATATTCATGGCCTAACAACATCTGATATACTGGCTCTTAATTATTGCCAACATCTCATTCCACAGGTTCAGGGAAGGATATCTGTGGCTAAGTATGTAAATCCCAGGTGCTCAGGAAACACTGAGCCTGTGCACATACACACATTAAACTAATAATAACAACCAAGATCTACAGCAATACATTTCTGAAATGACAGTACAAGAGAAACCTGTAAATCCCGTTTGCTAAGTGTAGCTCTGTATTTACATTACCTGCAATATCCTTGAATAGCACAATTATTCAACTGTTTAAAGTCACCTCTGGTCCTACAGCAGAAAATGCACAACAAATTCCTGAGTCTGTAAAATGCTCCTTTTGCTAAATACGGGAGTGGAGAGGTGCTGGTAATCCCCTGGGACTCGGCATGGGAGGGAAGGTGCCCTGAAGATACATTTGCTTACCGGGCCCTTTAACTAGAAATTAAGGACAACGGGGGTTGGGGGGGGGGGGGGGGGCCCCGGAAAGGGATGACAGAA
>JAWMRA010000005.1:18825176-19160358 GCA_035584735.1 Pseudotriccus pelzelni
AGACTTATCCCACAAGGTTTTGTTCACTCCTTCACTAGGCTGCTTTACAAAGGCATCTGGTGCTAAGGGAAAGGGCGGGGGGGGGGAGGCGGAAAGGGATGACAGAACAGTCTCCTATTTTGTTCAGCAGGGATCCTTGTGATGATTAAACCTCCAAATAACTGCTAAATGCAATGCATATTTTCCCAGAGTGAAGGACAAGGAAAACCTTTTCCTTACAGATTGATACTTCAAATATAAAGCACAGAAAGATAAGCACTGCCAGCAAGGAAACTAAAAATATGTCTTCTTAAGCTTGATTAATGAGCTAATAAAAAGCTATAATAAGAAAAAAATCCAATTAAAGCATCTTGTGATATTTCTCTCAAACAGAAATAAAGAACCCAAGAGCACGGTAAAACTTCGAAAAATTAGTATAGATCCATATGACAGCCTTAGGATTCAAAACTACAGTACATCAGTTTTATACTTTCTTTGACTGGCTGTCTTTTATCATCTCTGATGTATATTGTCTAGAATTCTGATCCTTGATGAGTTTTTTTTATCTTGTTATTGCCTCACAGGTATAACATCTGAATTTAAATACGAATATATTAAAAACTCAGGCATTATATGGGTTGTAGGTACTTATTCTATTTAGAAAACCTACAGGCCTTTGGCATAACGCATGGTACTTGGAAACAGTGAAATAAAGGCAAACCCACTGGAAACAAAATTCACTCATCACCTATACAAAGTCAGAAAACAAACCAGCTACACACATCACTGATGTACAAAAGACAGAGTAGAAAGCATAGAAAATTTATAGTGTGATATTCACTTTTCATCAGTTTCTGGTACCTGAAGGTAATCAGAGGATAGAGGAGCAGCACGGACATTGGTAAGGAACTATAAAAGACACAGGTGGGAAGAGATGTGATGCCAGATAAGAAGCACCTGCACCACAAGGAAGCCCAGCCTGCACACTGCAGCACCTGGAAGTGAGCAGCACTCAGCCGAAGGCCCATGACCCTCTGTGAGGAAGGCAGCACACCAAGGAAACCCCAGGTTCCTCAGAGGCACAGAGCTGGGGCACAGCGAAGAGCAGCAAGGCAGGGACAGTCTACACAGGGTCATAAAGAAGACTGACGATCTCGTACCAGAGACAGTTATTATTTTAAAACTACAGAAGTTGTCTATTTTGACTTACTGAAACATAAGAGGAGTCTCCACGATTGGTGCATCCCATCTCCCTCTGCCGGCTGCTCCCCGCGAGAGCGACCTACTGCAGCAAAGGCTTCTGTCACCCAAGACGCGTAGTGAGACACTGCCCCCAGCTCCCTCTGAATTTCAAGTATTTTTTTTAAACAAGAATTAAAACGTCTTAGTATAAATTCTTTAATTAGGCAAGCATAGTCTTTTTCTCTTTGCACAGTTCAGTGAACATTAAGTGTTTCTTTTTATCCCTTTATTTCAAGTTGTGTCTCAAGACTTCACTGAAAAGCATGAAATATCAAATGGATTTCCTCATCAACTGCCAGGAGTGTTTCACGAATACTTTTCAAAATACTTTCGTTTGATGACGGGGTTAGCCTTTTCTAATTTGACAGCAAGGGAACCAAGATACACAAAGACTCTATTGTATGTGCCTGCTTAAGCACCCGCCCAAGATTCCTGAAACTTATGTTAACACAAATTTGATTTCAGGCATTTCAGGCGGTGTCTGGAAAGACGTGCCTTATTCTACACTGAGCCAAGACGGGCCTGGGTGACATGCCCGACACCGCAGCGGAGCTCCTGTGCGTCCAGCGCACAATCCAGGGGCGAGGGAAGCACTGAAACCCCCGCAAGTCAGTCCAGCGTCCACCTCACTCCCCCTCCCTACTCGTCCCCGGCTCCTACAGGGGGCAACGCTGCCCATTACCTCCACTTCGAAATCCCGCAAGTCTGATGGCTTTACTTAAGAAAACAAAAAGGACAGAGTTTTATTGGGTTTAAATGGTTGGCGTCTCTCTTGGCGCTACCTTTCTGATGTAATGTGTTGTCAATTTGTTCTCACAAGCACAACCCTGACGCCAAAGCAGTCCCTGGCCCCAGCACCAGGAAGCACACCTGGCCCCAGGGCAAAGGGGCAGGCGAGCCTCCAGCTACAACGACAGAGCGGCTGCCCCGGGCGTGGGAGAGCCGACGGGCAAGGCGTGTTCGCGGGCTGCTGCTCCCAGGACGGGCCCTGGGCGCTCACCAGGAGCGGAGAGACCAGCCCGGAGAAGGCAGGAAAGTCTGGGTGCGTCCCTGCCGGGCGCCCGGAGCTCCCGAGGACAGAGCGGACGGCTGCCCGGGGCTCTCCAGCCCGAGGCACTGCACAGAATTGCGGCCCCGGGCAGCAGCGCACACGCTCCACACGACCGCTGCCCCCGGCCCGCCCAGTGTCCGGCAGCGCCAGGGGCGCCCCGGGCAGGGGCCCCGCGCCTCCACGAACACGCCCGTGGGCGTTGGGCCGCCCCGGCCCGCCTCCGCAGAGGTCGCAGCCGCAGTCCCGCCGTCGGGGCCCGCCGGCAGGCACGGCACTTCCCAGCCCGGACCGGCCCTCCCGGCACCCCCGGACCCCGCTCCCTCCCAGCCCGGACCGGCCCTCCCGGCACCCCCGGACCCCGCTCCCTCCCGGCCCGGCCCGGCAGCGCGGCCCGCCCGCCGCCGCGTCCACTCCTGCGCACTGGGCGCGCCCCCCGGGCGGGCCGGGGCCGGGGCCGGGGCTGGGGGCGGGCCGCGGGCGGGGGAGCGGCGGGCGGCCAATTGCGGCCCCGCGGGGAGCGGCTGCGGCGGGGCTGCCGCCCGTGCTCGCAGGGCAGGATGCAGGCGGAGGGCCGGGCACCGGGGCTGCCGCTCCTCGCCGGCGGGGAAGGGCCCGGGGCCGACTCGGGCCCCGCTGCGGGTGCTCCCGGCACGGCCCGGGGGCCGCTGATCGCCGCCGCCGAGGTGCTGGCGCTGGACGATGAGGAGGATGACCTGGAGGTGTTCAGCAAGGTACGGCAGCGCCCTCCGCGGGTCGGGCCGTGCCGCTCCGGGGCGGCCGGGCGGGCTGGCCGGCACTTTGCCCCGGCGGGCACCGGGCGAGCCGGGACGGGACAGGACGACTCCTCCCCGGGCGGCGATCGCGGCCTCTGCCCGCCTGCCCCGCTCCCGGCCGGGAGCCCGCGCTGTCCGCGCCCGGACGGTGCCCCCCCGGGCAGGGCAGGGCAGGGCAGGGCAGGGCAGGGCTGTGCGGCCGCCCCCGGGGCTCCGCTGCGAGGGCCGGGCTGCCCGGGGACAGCGCTCGGCGGTCACGGAGCCCCGGGTGAGTTCTCCGGCACAAAACGCGGGTTCGCTGCTTCGGACCAGCAGTGCGAGTCGTGACTGCCCTTACCTTAAATGTGCCGCGTAATCTGGACTCGCTGTAACCTTCTCATCACTTACGTTCGTCGTGTACCATATATGTATCTGTAAATTAAATAAACACTCGTGTTTAGTAACTGCCGTAGTGTTTAAATGTAAATAAATGTTTGCAAGTTTCAGTTTGAGTTTCCATTTGAAAGATGAGGCCTCCCACCTTCACACAGGAGGCTTGAGAAGTTAACATCTATATTTAGATGAAGGGAATAAAACAAATGTAACTGACAATGTATTAGGGTCCATGTTCAGAAAGCTCAGTTAGCTAGGTACATGGGTGCGGGTCTTGCCAATACTGCCGATTTTAATTAAATCAATGAAGTGTGCTATGGCTGCCACATATATTGTTTTTCATTTTCTGCTGATTTCGTTAAGATGAGACTTACCTCTTGCCTTCTCAGCAGTTAAAGTAGAGAACATCTCATGGATCTATTTGTCTTATCAAGGCAGCATCTGAAATATAAAGACATACAGAGAGCTAAGGTATTCAGTAGGACCAGCTGTCATATGGATTAAATGTGTGGGGTTTTATATTTCTGTAAGTGAGATACATTGTGGTATGCATGAATAAAATCATTTGAATAAAGACTTCCTTCTTAGGAGCTATGTATTTAAACTTTGACTCTACTAGAATTCTTGAAACTCATGGCTTTTAAGGCCAGAAGGAACTATTAGGTCATTTAACAGTCTGTAACATGAAAGACGTCAGGCTAAATTTCACCAAGTTATCTGTGTTTTTCTGAAGCATAACTAGGGTCTAGCTCTATGTTCTTCTAGGAAAGCACCAGTTGTGGTTTGACATAAAGAGATAAACGATTCACTGAATATGCATGCAAAAGTAGTGCTAAAATATAATTTTAGTTGTTTGTGCTCACTTTGAATCCTTTTGCTTTTATGAGGTGAGTTCAGGCAGTTCGGTGTGAAGGTATCTGCCTATTAATACAGTGTATCAACAGCTATGCTGCTTGCTTGTCAAGAGCTATTCCCCTTGGGAATAAAAAATAAAAACAGTGGAGCTGATGAAAGTTACTGCTGCTATATGGCAAATACCTGTATCTTTAAATTTCTACCTGGCTTCATGACACATATTTCTTACTTATATGAAATCCTAACTATCACAGTACATGATAAATTATTCCCTGCAAACAAGAAAAATTGTCATATTATGTTAAAATAAAAGCCTTCTTTCCAAAGCTTGGACACCTGCCTGTAGTGTATATATAGACCAGAAATTCATGGTTTGTTTTCAGGTGCCGATCTTTTGAGCTTATGAAAATCTGTGAGGTTGTTTAGGCTTTACACCCTATTTGTTCATGTTCCAGATATTCAAGGGAAACTGACAGGCTAAATGTAGCTTCCAATTCAGTGTTATAAACCTAATTTTGCCATAACACACTGTTCCAGGACTACCTGGATTTAAATTGTACCTTAATGGAGTTCCTCATGCCAGTGTCTGTAGGGCAGTGGGGTAGCATTTGCAGACCAAGTGGGACGGCAACAGCCGTGTAGAGGTTGGTGCCTGCCATTGCCGTCGACTTCATCTCTCTCAGTTTAGCCAGTGCAGTGTGCCATTTACCAAAATGGAGAAAAATGGGATTCTTAAAAATTGTCAACCTCAATACGCTAAGTTATTCCTCAAAATGTAAACACTGAGCTTTTATTTTCTGAAAATCCATAGACGTTTAACCTGATAGTGTCATAAGCCATTGACCTGGTATCCTGTGACATATCTCAAATATTACAAACCAGCAGCTTGGATAAACCATCTCATGATGTGGTGTGCATTTCACTTTATCCTAGTTTCCACTACCGTTGAAAAAGTTCTGACTTCTTTTCAGCAGGGACAAATTCTAGGGAATGAGTTATGGGTCACTCAGATACAATGTTTTCAAGCTGCTTTCTTCCACTGGTTTCGAAGTACGGAGCACCACATGTATCACAGTACCCATTCAGGTACCCCTTGCCTTCCTTGTTCAGTGAAACCTAGCATTGGGAAAACTTCACGTGATGGCAAGCTCTGGATCCATCCTTGGAGGTAGGGATGGATGGATGGATGAGACATGGAGGTAACCCTGAGGCAAGGGCCTGTGCTCTGGGAAAGAGCAGTGTTTAGGCAAGCACTCAGGCTTAATGTCTTCTACAAAGAGCCACAGTCTCAGCTGTGTGCTCTTTTTTGAGGCCACTTGCTGTGTGAGTGTTCTCCTTCCCTTACTTATTTTAGAGTCTTATGATCAATTGCAGTCAAATGTGAGAGTGAGATAGGGTAACTGCAAGTATTAGAGAAAGGAGAGCCAGAATAAGGCCCTCATACTGCCAGGAGCTCGTTGATTTTCTGTCTGTTTGGTCTCTTGGCCAGTAAATCAAAAGGCCTGACTCGTGCACGCAGCTCTGCCAACTTCTCTGTCGGGGTGAAAGGGTTTGGAATAAGGGATACTGCACGTAGGTGGGGCTGGGGATGGTATGGGAAAGGACATAATATTTTCTGGGACAGGGCCTTGATGCTTTTTGCATGGATGAAGAGGAAAAAGGCTTCACAACACAAGAGCTAGAAGAATTGTCTGTTTTTCCTGTGCTGCAAAACTCCTTCTGCCCTCATCTGTATGCACACAAAAACATAGTTCCAACCACAAAATTACAGCTGTATAGAAAATTATCGTCTTTTTTTTAACACTATTTCTGTTGTGACATCAGAACTTTAAGAACTACTGTAAGTAACCTGAAGTATCGTGAGCATAAAGAGAGAGATGCTTATTTAAAACTCGCATTCATTCATGTGCACGTGACTAGTAGACCTGTATTCAACAAATCCAAAGACCTGCTTATTCTATGGATTTTTGTGCTCATGTTTTGTTTCACACACCACACGTTCATAAGCTCTTCCATATAAAAATATACTTTCAGAAACCTGCACATATAGAGAAATTTTTAGTAGCAACTTAGAAGAAGGAATGAAACATTAAGACATTAATGCCCCATGGAAAATGAGAAATACGAAACACATTTACCTTGATCCAATTTAGGCCTTGCAGAGTCATTACTCCTCAAGTTATATGGCCACTCAAGTCCCTTACATGCTCACATGCATTTTTCCTTCCCTGGAAATTTCCCGTTGTCTCAGCGCTCTGAATCGCATGGGCTGCTCTGAACTAGCAGTCCTCATTCTTCAGCCAGCGTGGCCAGCCAGTGCTAGCAGGCTCTGAAAACAGCTTCTCTCTTTATTTTCCCTCACTCAGGACAGTGCTGGCTAGATACCAGTATAGAAATCATATGTAGAAACACACTGACTAAAAGTAAAATGACTGACAGGTGTACAAGGAAGCCACTATATAATATCTAAAGTCTTCTCTTTAGTCTTCCATGTTGCTTTTGTCTCCCTGTTCAAAGAACTGCACGTAAATGATGGGAGGAGAGCTGGTACCTAAGTGCTTTCTGGGCATAATTCCCATTATAAATTTCTGCTTCATATTTATGGGAGTACATTGATAAATCCAAAGGAGAGGGATGGCAGTAGGCAGTGAGCTTAAAGCAGGAAAAGAGCAAGATGTTCCAGAGAAAGTTTTAATCCAGTTGAATTCAAAGGCAAAAAGGAACTGTCACCCAGCCCAGCAGCGCTACGGTGGTGTGCTCCTCACTCCCATGAGAGCAGCCTTGGGATGATGCCGTGACTCCAGTTTGTGTGGACTCACACATTTCCAGTCCTGGCATTCAAGCAGTTTTAAGTACATCCCTTTCCTTTTTCCATAGCTAACAAGGCATTGGAAAGGGCAACTCTTTCAGCTACCACTCAGTGTAGTCTAACTATGTTTTTAGAAAGCTTCTGGAAAGTAGATAAATTTTCAAGTTTGTTATGAAAATACTTAACTGCATTGCGTATATTAAAAGAAGTATACAATATTTGCTATTTAAAATATAGTGAATTCTTTCAATTGCTCTAATTTATTATTTCCAGTGGTTTAATAATTTGTTATGCCCTTTCATGGAGTTAGTGATTTCAATGTATTTTCCTGGTAACTGTATCCTTCAAGATTTTAGATTAGTAGATCTCATAGACTTGCACCTAAGGAAGCAAATGAGATTTCTTGCTTGTTTCCAATTTACACTCCATTTCTCAGCACTTGAGTGATCACCATTGAATGCACTGAGCAGAAGCAGCTGCTATGGGGACATATTCCTAGAGAGCTGTGTGGAAGTGGTTGATGCTATCAAAAAGGGGATTTCCTCTTCAGCAAAATAGTGGTTTGACTTTTTTCTTTTTAGAAATTAAGCAGCAAATTTGTACTTCATCCTTACTTGCTGTTTTCCTTTAGAAAAAAAGAAAAAGATTAATTTATATATCTGTAATTATTTTCCCTTTCAAATTTTATTTTAAGATACATGCAAACTGAAATATCCAAATAAAATAAAAATTCTGGTTCTGATTTTGTCTTGTTTTCTTCTAAATCATCGGGTTTTTATCCACCCTGTTCAGGTTTTTAGAGATAATTCAAACATCATAAGTCCTCAGCAACTGGCTTTTAACATTTTAATAAAGGTGGTAAGTATTCTACACAATTAATGGGTGCTTGGGTTCCTAACTAATTTTACCATTCATAGGCAAGTTCTCTTTGCATCACATTCTTTTCAAATTGTAGCATTTTGCTCTTTCAACAGTTTTAGAATAAATCTCATTTCTTACATCCTCACTGAAGTACATACTGAAAAGGATAATAGATTTGCTAGGTACTGTATAATTCTTTTATCTGCTCTATGTTATATCTGTTCTATCAGATTATTTAAAAGCTTGCCATTTTAGCATCTGAAACATATGTGCTTGTATACAAAGATGTATTGATATGAATGTTCTCATGTCTTATGTGTAGGATACATCTCTGGCTGAGGTAAACTCATTCAGTCCTTCAATGCCAATATCCCCCTCATCAATGATAAACCAGTATAAATTTGAAGATGAACCAGAATTAAGAGATCTCTTCATTACAGTCGATGATCCCGAAAGCCACATCACAGCCATTGAAACATTTATTACATACAGAGTAGTCACAAAGGTAAGCATCTATTCATGGCTGTAATGGCTTACTTTGATAACACCATTTTTGCTCTTCTTGCATGCCATTCTTTGTGATATTACTAAATTTAAATCATACTGTGATTTTGCCATGAGTTACAGACAACTAAAACTGTATGAAACTGGTAGATTCTAGGAAAAAAATCAGTGTAAGCCTACAGAGGTGCTTGCATTATTTATATTGAGAAAATAGTTAATCCCTCAATAGCAAAATGAGTGCTATATGAGAATAACATTTTCTGTTGTGATCTTCAGCAGGAATATGAAACAACAGAAGGACTGATTCAGTTTGAAAACACTGTATTGGCACAAGTATTTATGACTTTTGGATCACTTGCAGGCTACGGGTCTTTTGTCTGGCACAAATGTTACCTACTACAGTCTTTCAGTTCCATTCTTTTCTAATTGCATCCATTATCACATGGATGTTTGTTTCCCATTTACAGTTGCATGTGATTTCTAGGGAAACTGCCACAATTCTCTAAAGAAGAAGTAATACTGGGAGACAATGAAGTGCATTTTTAGTTGTCCTAAATGCAAGTTATTTACAAGAAATAAGGAGGAAAGTCAGCCTTATGAGACCAGCCAGGTCTTCTGAGATTACCAGCAAATATTCTGCTGGCTGCATTTTGAGAATTGCACTGTTAATTTATTTTACTCTGAGTTCTTTTTAAAAGATTCATTTAAAACCAAATTTTCAAATGGGAATTATTCATCTTTAAATAAGAGGAGATATCAATTCCTCATAAAATATTTAAAGAGTAGGAAGAGAGCTATCTTCATTAGGTTGCTAGCAATAATTTTCCTTTTATGCATGTTTCTGTAGATGAGTGAACATTTTTTCTTCGGGCAAGTATGGATTTGCCGTAAGGTGTATTGCTTTTGCCTTTTTTTATCTCTTCTGTCCTTTCTTATCATCTTTAATTTGGAGTGCTGGCTGTTGATGATAAAGTAATAGCATTCCTCCCACATAACCTTGAAAAGTTTTTATTCAATAAAAATGTTTAGATTACAAAAGCGTGTTTTGAGGTTTTTAGAATTTACTTGCATTGCATTATAAATCTTTGTGCAACAATGAATGCTAAATAGCACGTATTAATGAAAACATGGGCTCTTTGTGGCTTGCCTCTAGAAGACAGAGCAGTGATAAAATAAATCTCGTGGTCTGACAATTTTGTAACTCTGTAATAAGCATTTTTTGTAGACGTTAAAGGTTTGTTGTCAAGTTCTAACAAAGAGCTACAAAACTGGAATTGATGATGGGATGCAGAATCCATTAAGCAGTGCTAGAAGTGTTATTGCTGTAATATGCTGAAGTTTTCACGTTTTGAACATGGGGATTGTTGATTAGTGTCAGCACGTCCTGAGGATGTATGTCAGCTCTTTGGGGTTCGTTCAGAATGTTAAAAAATTGACTTGCCTCATTAGTAGATTACTAATCACTTTAAAAGAAGTGCTGTAGAAGTAATGAACGTAACTGTGATTGCTAAAAGGAAAATGCAACACTAAAGTAATTACTGAAATATTTTGGAAACATTGTGGTAGGACAATTATGATGTCACTGCATGAAGTGCAGCCAAATGCTTGCTTTTTTCCTTTTTTTCCCAATAGAACTTTGATTTTGATTTCTTGTTAAAACACAATGTGTTTTACTCTTCAAGGAGTTGATAATTGTACTTTAAAATAACAGCAAACAAATAACAGGGATAAAAATAGAATTGTGTATGCATTCCCTTCAAGTACTCTGTTTTCTCCAAAATCTAAAACTGTGTTGTAATTTCTTTTTCTGGTATGGTAACCTAAGCCTGTTGTTTCTGCCTCTGGTTTTCAGACATCCCGTGGTGAATTTGACTCCAGTGAATATGAAGTTCGAAGACGATACCAGGATTTCCTTTGGTTGAAGAACAAACTTGAAGAAGCACATCCAACACTGATTATTCCTGTTTGTTTGTTGTTTTTATTTGTTTATAAGATAGCTCCAGTTTTATACAGAGATGTTTGAGGTCTCTTTTCAACTTCTGAAGTCTCACAAACGTTAGACCAACCTATTTTCATTAGCTTTATATGCATGTGATAATTAAAAATCACATAAAGGTATTTATTAGGTTTTTAATGGTGCCATTTGAAGTAATTTATGTCTGTCCTTCTTAGTTGTATTTGTGTTCTTCTGTACAGTATATTACAGGAACCATGTTATATCTCAGTTGAATATGATAATTTTATATATCTTTTGGGTTTTTGCATGGTAGATTTTACAGAATATACCTATTTTTTTTATTAGGTACAAGAACTACCCCTAATAATAATAATCCCCTTAATATTATGCAAATTATACAATATATTTCTTCTTTTTTCCTTAGCCATTGCCTGAAAAATTCATAATGAAGGGCATGGTGGAACGATTTAGTGATGAATTTATTGAGACTCGAAGAAAAGCTTTACATAAATTTTTGAACCGTATTGCTGATCATCCAACTTTAACTTTCAATGAAGACTTCAAAATTTTTCTTACTGCACAAGCCTGGGTAAAATTACTTTGTTTTATCTACAGTTATGTGAAACCACATCTTGTGTTAGTAGAGTGTATCAGGAGTCCCCCCTCTCAGTATTCAATAGTGTCATTCCATGGCTTGTTACAGAAGTGTCAGAAGAAGGCAGGGATTTATGGAATACACATACCTCAAGATAAACCTTTCTTCTGTGGTTTGTGTGATCCTAAATATTGCTGTACCTTCTGAAGTAGTTTTTGTTACTGGATTCTGGTTATTTTGTGGCAAATTCACAGTACGTCAAGTCTACATGCTTTTTGGTACACATATAAGCTTCCAAGATTATGAGGAAAACAGTATTTTTAATTAATTATTGGTTTGGCATGGCACCGTCTTTTTCATCTCATTTTTTTAAAAGTTATACTGGTCTCATAAAAGAATTTCCTGTTGCATTGTTGCAAATTGGAGTTTTGTACTCAGAAAAGCCTGCCTCTGAACTTCAGCAAAGTTATTTTAACATTTAAAAAGAGATAAAAAAGAATAGATGGATTACTTCCTCCAGTGGGAACATCGTCTGCTTTTCTCAATTACTTATTTCTGCAATCATTACCTCTGCTTTCCTGTTTAAAAAGCTAAACTGGAAAGTAGTTAACTCACCCTGAGGAATGAAGGAGTAAAGGTTCTCTGCCATCTTGAACCGTTCTTATGGAGCATGATACATGGCATGCTTGTGTTTGCTCAGAAAGGCTTGGCTAAGAAATATACATGACAGATACAATTCTGACACTTGTCTAATAATTATAAGATTTGTACACTAAAAAGACACAGAAAGGCTTATGTATGTAGTTTTACTTAAAAAAAAATATAAAAAAAGCGCTTTATGTATTATTTTCAGAGAATTAAAAAAGGTACCTGTAAGTAAGCAGAGCTTATTTTGTCTTTAGGAACTCTCCTCACACAAGAAGCAGGGTCCCGGTTTGCTGAGCAGGATGGGACAGACTGTCAGAGCTGTAGCATCCTCAGTAAGAGGAGCAGTTAAAAATCGTCCTGGAATGTTTACAGAAATCAACGATTACATGGAAATATTTAGTCAGAAAATAAACTTACTAGATAAAATAGCTCATAGGATTTACAAGGAAGAAAGGGGTAAGTAGAAAATAAGTATCAGTTTTATTGATTTAAGAAATTAATATATTGGAAAAGTAAATTAGTTTTTATCATGCCAGGCAAAATGCTCTTTCCAGCAAGGAAGGAAAAAGGGAGATTTATGTTTATACTGTGGTTTTTTTAATGGTTATGGTTTTGACAGATCTTCAAGTTGGTTTTCATGATTTCTTAATAGGAAGAGTTTTAATATGTCATTCAGCTACTTATGAAGAACTTAAAATGTAGTAAATGTGGCTGTCTTTTTACTTGCGCTTTTTGGAAAACTGAATGACCTTTTGTTTTTTTACTTTCAGGGCAATCTCATACTGACACAATGCTATCTAGATTCCAGATCTTTAAACATCTCTTTTTTTTTGTTTCATTCTTCACCTTTTTTCTGTGTTGACCAAGTAGATTTTTGGTTTTTAATAGCTTTACTATTGGGCATAATTTCTGTCTTGGTAATCTGTGTCTATTAAGAGTTTTCTTAAGAAGGTTGGCTTGATCTTATTTTTTTCCTTAAGTACCAGCAGTTTGCACTCCTACTTGTAATGCTAAGTTACTGACTTCTGAGATTCTGAAATTACTCTGACCTCAGACTATGCCTGTTCAGTAGAATTTCCATGGGCAGCACTTGAGGTATTTTCTTGCCTGTATAATTTGAAAAGCTGCACTGTGTTCTTTAATAACTGAGCCCTTGTGCTTTATTGTGCGGTACCAGATCTCAGCATGTCCTCACTGAATTGGAAGGATCTTATAAAAAGAAAGTACATGTTGGTGAAGAGTTCCTTTTGAGATTGTTCCTTTCAATGGAAATAGCTGAGGTCTGTAGGTTCAAGGCATCAGTACCAAATTCTTGGAAAACCGTAAGAATTTTGACATGCTTCCAAATGCTATCTTCTTCCCAGATTTTCTAAGCAGCACATGTCAGAACAGTTGTGTCCAGGGCTGCACTGTTGTGGATAGGAACTGCTGATAGCTGTGATTCAGAAATTTCTGTTTGCAGTAGCCTAATGTGGGATTCTTGATTACATCTTCCATAGAGGTTTTTTTTTTAAATTAATCTCAAAGTAAACATTACACCCTTCATGCCACACAACTTCTTTCATCTTTTCTAAGACATTTCTTCATTGTAAATTCAGTAGCAATGAATTGCATTTTTGATACATGACCAGTGTGTTCACAGTACCCTCCTGTACTTTCCCATGCAGCTCCCTGGTCATATGGAGCCTTGCCCACGTTTAGCCCTACCAAATGGCACAGTGAATTCTGGGCCTTCTCTCTGCTTACAGATTATACTTGGTCTAGTGACATAAGACAAGTAATTTGTAGGATATCCCTGTATTTAAATTAATAACTACTGAAGGACATAACACCTGCAAAACTGGAGTGAACTTCAGTGTTTCTTTTGAAGCTTTTGGGACATAACAAAGCTTCTAATTTTAATAACCGAGTCAGGATTCAGGGCGTTACTGTTCCAAGCAGCAGAGGAATTCAGGGTGGTAGACACAAGTCAGACCAACTGCTGCCCACGGCTGCTATGGCTCCTGTCACTCTGTACGAGGACAATGTGAAGTAACACAGGTCATTAATGCAGGGTGTCTGAGTACAACTCATCAGGTCTGCCTGAGTATGTGTGTCCTTTTGAAATACTGGGGCATTTTTGCTGATAGATTTCTTAAAACTACTTAATTACAATACATTAATTGATTAGTTTATTCATAAACAGTGAACTGGAGTTTACTTACCTTGGTCATTTGAGCGAATTTAAACACTAGCCTCAGCCTCTTGGTTTGTTCACAATAAATATGAGGTTGTAATTAGTGTAACTTACACATCTATTAAAGAACAAAGAGTAATATGTGTTTGTGTTCCTGTTCAGACTATTTTAATGAAATGAAGGAATACGGCCCCATCCACACCCTCTGGTCAGCATCGGAAGAAGATATAGCAGACTCCCTGAAGGGCATTGCCAGCTGCATCGACAGGTGTTGCAAGGCTACAGAGAAGCGAATGGCAGGGCTCTCAGAAAACCTGCTGCCAATTTTACATGAATATGTTCTGTATAGTGAAATTCTCATGGTAAGGTTTCTTTAAGGATTGTTTGTGGCTGTAAATAAAATTTGGCTTAGTCCAGTGACAAAGTCTAGGAGAGAATGATGAAAATGACTTTACAGTCCCTGTATTTACTCATTCCGAAACATGCGCTGCATAGGATAACTGTCCATTAGCAGGGAATCTGGTTGGTCTTGTTTCCCTTGCTAATCAGGCCAGAGATGCCCCTTCCAAATAAGAAGAACTTAATAGTTCTGCCTGGCAGGCAGCCCTTGGTAGCTGTGCTAGGGTGTCTGGTTTTGCCATCTTCAGTGAGCTCTGCATTGTAGCCGAAAGGGTTTGGGAACAGCAGCTGAGAAAGACCTTCTCTGACACTGACAGAGTTTGAACTCACTGAGTAACAGATTGTGTGTGGGAAAAGGAGTCGAGAGGTTTTTCCCTTTCTAGGAGCTGTTCCTAAACGATGTTTTCTTTTTCCAGAACAGCAGGGAACTTCCAGTCCCTGCTCCATTATATAAGCGTGTGTTAGTCTTTGCCATAAGCTACTGCTCCCAGCTCCCTTTATGTACTTATTTTTCTTACACTGTGAGAGAATGTAAAAAATCAGACGCCAGAGCTGATATACTCAGTGCTGGTGGATAATCAACATAATTAAGTAACTGAATTCAGCATGTCATAATTCCCACTTTGCTGCCTCCAGAAAGCAGAACATGTGTACAAACCCCTCTTTGTCTAAGTTTTGAGCAATGCCAGCTGCAGTATCTGTTCTGTTACTGCTGGGAGTCCAGCTCCTACTGCAGTGCCTTTTGAGTAGGGGCTGACAGTTGCTGCAGGCCATGGGTAGAGCAAGACCCAAGTTAACTGAGCCTTTGCTGGCACTGTGCCGAGTTTCTCAGTAAGGCTTAGCTACCAAGAGGTTAGGAATTACTGCTGCAATGACTGCTGTGTTTAAAACAAGCTTCACTGAAAAAGGGGCCATACAAATTGTCCTGTATCTCACAGGACATATCCTGTATTTACATGTACATGCTGGTAGGTGAAGGTAAGTACTGCTTTGCTTAAAGGTTTAAAGAGATTACCATCCTAGCAATTGCAGCTCTTCTTCGTCTCCCCAGCTTCCAGAAGTAATTTTTCAGAATTTCTGTTAACCATGAGTGATCCTGGCCTTCATGCTACTGAAGAGATTTTGCCTGCCTGGGACCTTCTGTTTTGCAGCCTGGCTCACCCTCATGCTTTCTCAGGCACTCTGTTCTGTCCAGCGCACAAAGAGGTTTCTGTGGACAAGCCCCAGGGTGACTACCTGGCTCTTCACGCACTCCCCACTGCATTTTTTTCTGCTTGTAGTTTTCTTAATGCAGCACTTGCAAGACAGCAGGTCCTGTCCAGAGGAAAAGTCTTCCTTCAGTAGCTCACTGCTTTTCTAAAATTGTCCCTTTCCCTTCATTCACTCTGGATTTTAATTTTTCTTATGGCTTACTTCCCTCTTGGGGTTTGGAGAGGGTAAAACTAATCACGCTAAAAATACCATGGGAAGTCACACAGTAGTAAACCTGCTTTCAGAGGTGTGTTTAACCCCTCACCACAGGGTCCTGTGTGCGGTGCTGCCAAGATCACATGCAAATGTGCAGAACAAGGTGTGATCAATACAATACAGTCCTTGTATTTTCCAGTGTTGTGAGTTCAGCCTTTAACTGGGGAAAGAAATTAATTCACAGCTAAAATATTTACATCTGGACCAGGTCCTTCCTAACTGACCCCCAGAACAAATCTGCTGTCCCTCAGGGTACAAATTATAGCATTAATTGCTTATGAATTCACGTAAAAGAATTTGAGGGTTTTGGGGCAGGGTACCATTCAATATCACACAAAAAAACTGTAAAAGTATAATAATATGTTTTAAAAATGAAGTCCCTCTGTTTGTCATTAGAAGTCAGCACTTGTCTATAGTTGTAGCACTATTAAAAGAGTCAGTTTTGTTTTACAGTTTGTGATAGCAGCCATTAAAACAGTTTTAAAAGAGGCAAAATAAATAGTAAAAAAGAGAAAGCATTTGTGTTAAGAAGAAAAGTTGTTCCAGACATTTGTTTTGCTTCGTGCTTATAGCTAACCATTTTCTGTATTTATCTAAACAAAAGATTCTAAGCTATTGAAGAGCAGATTTATGAGCATTTGTGTATATTGCTAATCTTTTACTCAGGATAGCCCAAAGTCAAGTTGACCAGTTTTTGTAGTGATTACCTGATCCAGAAGAAACACCGAAAAATTATTTGAAAAATCCTCCTAAATTATTCTACCATGTTTGATAAAATGCCAACATCTCAGAGAGATTTTCAGTCGGATAAGAGAGCTAGAGAAGGTAGAGCTGCTTGTGCCCTGTGCTGTCTCAACATGCCCTGTGCCAGAGGTAAATACTGAACATCTCTGCAGCAGAAGCAGTAAAACCAGTTGTGGCAAGGTAAAGTAAAAGAAGAGTTTGAGGTTTGTAATTATACAATTATCCTGCTTATGATTTTTTTTCAAAAGGACTAAAGCCTTGCAACACTTCTGCAAGATAAGCATATCAGAGTGTGCTTTTACAGATGAGGAAGCTAAGACAGAGAGAAATTTGTAAGGCTTCATCAAGGTCTCAGAGCAAATTAGTACTGGAAATGGAAATTTAATTTGTTAACACTGTTCCTGTTTTGTAGCTTAACAAGTAATGTTCCTTCCCCTTTCTAATTATTTTTTTTACATTATGCTAAAAAACCAATACCTGATAAGACAGTTTTAAAGGAGGTAATAATTACATATGCTGGAAATAAGCACATATATCAATGGTAGAACAGCTATCATTCCTATGGTAATTTTATCTGATTTTTCTGTTAATTTTTTCTGATTTTTCAGAACTACATTTAGCACTTACAGAGTAATATTAAAGTCACACTTTCAATAAGGCCTTGTGTACCATTTTTAGTCATTCTGCTTTATATTGTAAATTTTACTCAATGAAGATACTGTCATTCATGAGATTTGGCAAACTCATGTTGCTGTTTTGAGATATGAATATATAGTAAGTTGAGCTGATATCAACTAAACTGCTGTTGCAGTTTTGCTCATATAACTAGCAATGTGTGTGGCAGATTCTTGTGGCACTGATTTTGGATTTACTAAGATTCTTGAAAAACATAATATAAAATACAGGTATGGAAAAATAAGTCTTCATAAATTTTTTTTAATGAAAGTATATGTATCATGTCAAAATTATTAAATGGCATCGTTCTGTGATCTTGCTTAATTTATTAAATAGCCAAGGTGCTTGACGGTTTTCTGAAATAACTAAAATGTAGTGCAGTTTACTTCTTTTGTTTTCCTCTTCTGTATTAAGGGCGTTTTGAAAAGGAGAGACCAAATTCAAGGCGAGCTTGATTCCAAAGTTGATGCTTTAGCCAATAGAAAGACAGAAAAGGATCTGGTGAGTATGTACAGAAAGCTGAAATCTTCCAGGCCTTATTCTAACTACGAAAGACGTGCAAAAGAAGTGTCCTCTGAAGCCATGTGTAGTAACTGGATGGTGTCTCTGCAGTTCTTTGTAGCTGTATGTGCAGGCAAAGGCAGTCATGAGAAAGATGCAGCTTTTTTTCTTTGCTTTATCTGTCCAATCCCTCTATTTTTTACTCATTTCAGAGAATCCTGTTTTTGAGAGCCTGATTCTCCTTGCAGTCCCACAAAAGCAGCAAAACAGATGTCTATTAGTCTAATCTGATAATAAAATTCTGTGTTCTCTGATTGACTGGCAGCTGTATCCTGAAGACATTTCCTTAATTAGAAGCTGAAGGCTTTTTCTTTTAAGGATAGTTTGGTCAGAAAGAATGCTGTACTGCTATTTTTAACCATTCAAGTGACTTTTAACTGTTTTCTTGGTAAATTTTTTACTATTTTTTAATTTTTATTATGTGTTGAAATATTTTTCTGATATGTCTAACCAAACTGATTTCAAAATAATAGCTGGTCATGACACAGGCATGTTATTGGAACTGGTGTCAAACACTGAGTTTGGGTGTCTTTGCACATTTCTATTCCTAAGCAGAACTCCTGTAGCTTCTAATGATCTCATAGATGTCAGATTGAACTTGTCAGTGCAATCTAGTAGCCAGAAATTTTGCTGACAATGAGTGGCATGAACTCTAATCTCATTTGAAGTACATTTCCACCACAGATAAGGAGACTCAGACTGTCATTAGAGCTGATAAAAGGCTGTGAGATCTTTAGCATTGGTCACGGCAAACATTAAATGATTTAACAAACAGGAGGTTGTACAGCAGAAGAATGTAAAACATCCCCAAGGTCAGTGCAGATGGAATAGGCTGGAATTGCAAATTAAACCTTATGGGACATTACCCTATCGTCTGGGAAAAAAAAAGTTTTCTTGCACTGTGCTTCTGCAACCTGGCCTTTAGGAAGCTGCTAAAAACCCAAAACAGTGTCTCCCACTCCAAAATTTGGTCCATGAAAGTGACAGTTGTTCAGGATATGAATGTTCTGAAGACTGTGATTTTGGATACAGGCTCTGACAGAGGTATTTGGGAGGACTTTGGTACCCTCTTGCTCATCTAGACCTTTCCTACCTCCAGAGCTCTGGCTGTAAAGTTGTTGGGATATGTTGCTCCATCGCTCCCATGCTCCATTCTGAAGGCTACGGAGCAATGTTTGTGTAGCCCTCTGTGGTTTGGATATTTTTAACAGTTTTAGTACTGCCACTAGCACTGATAGTAATTCTGACAAAAGGTTGATATAATGTGCTCTGACAGAACCAGATAAGCATTAAATGCTAACTTAAGGATTCAGGCTTGAAACTGAGTAGTAAAGAGATGAAATGCTGAATCTATTACATTCTGAGTATAGCTTGTGTTTTAACTCCAGGCTAAA
The DNA here is from genome assembly GCA_035584735.1 of Pseudotriccus pelzelni. Lineage (NCBI taxonomy): Eukaryota > Metazoa > Chordata > Aves > Passeriformes > Tyrannidae > Pseudotriccus > Pseudotriccus pelzelni. The sequence goes on from JAWMRA010000005.1 coordinate 18,844,239, forward strand.
GGATTAATTTAAAGCTGTAGGATTAATTCATGTAGCAGATACAAATTCATGCTATTTTGCATAGTGAGATAGTATAAAATGCTGTGTCACCAGGTTGTCTGGCTATTGGGCCAGGTCTCTGGCTACAGGTCACACTCTTCACACCTGGTGGCACTCTGCCCTAACAATGTCTGGCTCCCACCTTCCTGTCCCGTGGTGTGATGTCCGATTAGCACTGTGCTGTCCTTCTCTGGTGATCACTGAAGTGAGATTTAATTTCTCACAGTAGCTGCCTCAGTGAGATCGATGTAAGAAAACGGATTCAGAATCCTATTTAATTTGCAGGATAAATTGTAACAATTTACACTTCGTAAGTGAGGAACAAACTAGGTGGATGTTTTTAAGATCAAGCCATTCTTCTTTGATTTCTGCTGTCATGGCAGCTGAAGAGAGTGGCATTTATGTTTCTTCTTCATTTTCAAAAAGTAGATATTAAACCTCTCTACTTGAGATGATGATAGCATAATGCTGCCCTTAGATCTTAAGTCAGACCCTTGCTTTCATACAACAGATGGTTTCTTTGGGGCTTTAGAGGGGGATGTTTAAACTGCATATCCAGGCAGGAATGTAGAACAGAGTTTGCCTATCTGTGTCACACTATGACTACACTGTGGGAGAAATTCGTAGTTCCTAGAAAAGGACAGACAAAAACAAACTGTAAAATAAATTACCTAGAGATATAAAGAACGAGATAAGGGGAAGCGGCTGGAGCCAGGACTTCTAAGTCAGAGAAGTTCTTTTTGTGCGTAGACTAGTGCGTTCCCATAGAGCAATTTTTTTTTCTGCAAAAGCAGAAAATGGATTCAACTGCCTTTCGTACTCTAAATCATCTTAAAAATGTCACCATTTTCAGTATTCTGTGTGCCTTCATTTTTTGGTGTTTGAAGGAAAAGCAACTAGCATGGGACATGCTCAAAATACCAAATCCAGTTGCCTGTAATTCCTTTAAAGGTAATTCCCCCACATTTAAACTTTGGATTAACTTTTTAATTTTGAATACAGAGTTGGTAGTTGAAATTACCCTTGTCTGTAGCTTGATTACTGGTCTGGCTAGGTAATTGAACTTGGGCATTTCAGTAAAGTAGAAATAATATTTTGTATTTTGTTCTTGATTAATAACTAGTATTTCATTAATCTAGAAGTGTGCCAAAGAAAATCAGTGTAGAAATCAAGTCTAACTAAAAAATGTTTATTATGGGATGTGGAAAACATCCATTCAGATGAATTTTTCAGTTTTACTAGCAAAGGAGTTTCTGGCTTCTTTAAGAGCTGAAGGATTCTAGTATGTCAAACTGAATGGGATCCAGGTTCTGTGACCATTTCAGGCAGTGCAGCTTAGTTTGTGTCTGATGGCAGCGCTGCTGCTGCACTTGGATCCCTGTTCCCCCTGCATGGTTCAAGCAGGAGGCTGTGCACCCAGACTTTCCACATCCTGCTCTGAATATTGATGTTTCTGTGTTCTGCCAATAGAAGAATACAGAAGAAGAGCACAAAAGAAAATCCTGGAAGTTAATCCTGGAATCCTGAACTTCCTATCATTAAAACATCATCTCTGCAGAAAGCATGAGTAACTATCCAAGTTTACACAGGTGGTGTATGAGGAAAAAGATTATTTGCCTGATAGCAGAATGCAAGGAAGAAGTGTATGGGACCTGAGTTGCAATGGAAGCAATAAAAGGAATGAAATTTCCTGCTTGGTGTTCCTTACTGGTGATGTTCCTGCCTGACCCCTCCTGCTGCACAGCCGCTCTGCAGTTGCAGCAGATGAATTTGCACTGTAGCTACAGAAAATGTATCTAGTTCTGTTACTGGGTGCCAGCCAGAACTGACACTGCTGATTAGTAAATGACAATAGGTAACAAAATTCCTGAGAAGACTGGAAAACTCATTAAAGAGAGGGTCGCTGTCCACTTGCTCATGCCCATAGCTGTAAAGTCACTGTGTGCATCTACAGTAATTAGAAGCAAGCAACATCTGTAGACTAGCCCTCAAGGTTTTGGATCCTGGGTCACTGTGAAAAGAGTGTCTTCTCTGCTGAAGTCCTTTGGTTTTAATTTCTTTCTCTGCTTCTGTATTTCTTTTTCCCTCATATGGTTCCACAAAAAAGGATGACAGTGTGACAGGCAAGAATCAGAAAGGTTGTGCTTTTGATTTCTGCTGTCTTCTCCCCATTCTGGTTTCTCCTGAGTTTATCAAAGGTTCTTTCAGGGTTTTCTCATTTTTCCTGGCCAAATCTAATTTGTACAGTTGATTCTGTTTCAGTAAAGCCCTCTATATTTTACTTTTTAGATGCATTACTGTCAAGTGCTAGTGAAGAGGTGCCAGAGTCTGTAACTTCTCAGCCAATAAAAATATCTTCAGGAACGCTTGAATTTAGATCTAGAATTTCTGTTATTAATATTCTAAAAATTATAGAGAGTTATTCATTAGGAATGATATTTCAATATAATTTTTTGTGCTAAGTTAAATACCAGCCTTGCTTTTGCAGTTCTGTTTGTCCCCACTACAATCAGTTGATTTCAATAATTTTGGAAATGGTGATTTTCCTAATATTTTTTAATATTTACAATTAATATGTAGTTCTCAGAAGAGATTGGGAAACTTGAAGACAAAGTTGAACGTGCCAATAATGCTCTGAAAGCAGACTGGGACAGGTGGAAGCAGAACATGCAGTGTGATATGAGATCAACATTCACTAATGTGGCTGAAAATAATCTCCGTTTTTATGAAGAGGTAAAACTTTCTCATAGCAGTGTCATTTTTTCATTGATTATTTCAGTGAAAAAGTCTATGTCCTGTCTGTAAAGAGAAATTTTTGCATTTTAGTTCAAACATTTGTCAACTTCAGAATCACCTTTTGTGGGAAGAGGGAGGCAGTTATCCTTAATTTGACACATTTCAAGCGAAATGTATTTTATTTGTACCCAAGTGGTTGATCCTGAGTTCATCATCGACAGAGGGCACTCTTGTTTTACTAACCACAACAACTTGGAACATATTTTTCGGTTCAATGTCAGCTGCTACATTTCAGTTTGGAAACATTTTGCTGTAACTGCATGAAGAAGAGTCTGGAAGGCTCAAACCTGTGTAAATGATCCTGTGTCAGGAAAGCGTTTCAATGTTATTCTGTCAGGTTTTTATTTTCAGCTCTTATGCCACGGGTAATATTCTTGGTAAGAATTTCCATGTACAAGGATATATACTAAGAAGGAGGACTTGAAAACATACAACAAAATACATTAAGCATTCTGTGAAGTTTCCTCATGGGGAACATGTTGTTGATTGAAATGCGCATTTTGAAAATGTCCCAGATGTCTTGAAGCTTTTTAAAGAACTTCTCCTTATTTTAGGGAAAAAAATGGAAGACACTAAGCCATCTATTAATCATAAGTTAGTAGTTTTTGCAGATATATGTTGATATTTGTAACTTCCAGTCCTGTAGTCTGAACCTTTTATGGATCGCCCATTAGCCAATGGCAGTGCCCTGATTTTACAAATCATTTTGTAATACATAATTGAAAAGACAGAGCGCTTGATCATCAAGTCTAATTAATTAACATGCAGTCTGTGAGATGCATGGACATTGACAATCTGTTGTTACATATTAAGATCAAAATATTTTCTGAAATCAGGCAGCAAGCTTTTGGCATTGTCTCACATTGTCTTCAGTTATTGATGGTCTCTGACTTCTATAGCAGCAATATGTATGTTAAAACAGTGCTCAATATATTGGAAATATTTTGTTTATGAATGATTAGCTAAAACACAAAAATAATTATTTGTTTCTTTTTCCTGTCTAGAAATGCTTTTTGCTGAATCAGAAGTTTAATTCAGAACACCAAAGCTCATACTTACATGAAATTATTATTTTAGCCACAAACTGCAGAAAATGATTCAGCTATTTCTGTAACTGCTGGTAATTCTTAAATAGCCTCTGAAATACTGGACAAATTGGTTTATACTGAGACATGATTCTTTGTGCTTTTCTTGAATATTGAAATCTGCATAAAATTGGTTTACTGTTACACCTCAGTAGATCTACATTTTAGAAAAAACACCTTATCTTACTGCAGCAGTTGTAATAATAAACGGCATTGTGCTGACTGTATCACTCCTTGTTTGCAACACGAGGGCTTACCAATATCTCTGTTTTATCAGAAAATCATTATTTTAATCCTGACATTCAAGAGAATTTGATAAAATTAATATTTTGATTGGGAGTTTTGATCTAAAATACACATTTATCTGAGACCTGTGGTTAATGCTGATGGTTAACTATTTGAGAAGTGATTACTCATTACTGTCAGAGGCCCTTATATTAAAAATTACAGGTGTGCAGTGCACTCCTGAAAGGAGCAGAAAAAGAAGCTCTGGCATCTGCTCCTGCTGTTTGGAAGTAAAACTTCAGGAAGGGAATCTCAGAAACCTGGGAAGGAGAATATTATTTTTATGCTTTCACTGGGAAACAAAATCTTGCCTTAAGGGTTTGAGTCTAACTCATTAAACTTATGCACAAACACAGTTCCTGTTACAGTGTTTTTCTCTTTTCAGTCATTACTTGCATCATTAACATTCTTCCACATGTCTGAAGTTACTCATTCAGACTTTTGATGCACCATTTGATACTTACTAAGCCTTTTCTTGCTGTAGCATCCCTTATTTTTTGCCTTTTCTATTTCCCAAAGCACATTCTGTGCATTTTCCCAGGCACCATGGATGCCATGGATGTGATTCAGTTGCCCAGCTCTCCATGAGCAGCGTCCCATTCCCTTCTCTGCAGAAGCATTTCACTGTGCTCCTCATTATTCCCCTTGCTGACTTCATCTCCCAGGTGCACAAGCAAACCAGGAGTCATTCCCGTTAGTGGTCAGTCTTTGCATCCCTTAAATTTCTGAGAACAGCCATCTATTTTCTGATGGCTTCTGCAGCAGAGAATCCAGTCCTTCAAGACTGTATAAAACTCAAGCCAGTGTGATCAAATACAACATAGCAATGTGTCAAAGAACACTAGAATTTCTAAAATGTTATTTCTTCTTTGTCAAAATACGGGAAAAGAGTATGACCTTATATTTGTTTGGGGTTTTCTGTAATTGTAGTTGCCTAAGGATTCTGCTGTCAACTTACCAAGCATCATTTAGATGTTAAGAGTATCACGTAAAAGAGTATGTCTCCCTTAAGCTGAATTAATGTTCACATTAATGAAGTGCTACTTTAAAGCATTACCTGTAATTATATTTCTCCAGCTCTGCTAATTCAAAACATTATTCCTGTAGCTTTCCAGTTTATTGACTATCTCTATATACTTGAGTAAGAAGTGTTGCTTTGTTTCTACAGCCACGAAATCACCAATCTCTTTGTGTCTCTCAATGCTGTGGTAACAAAGACAACAAATGAAAGCCCAGTGTTGCAAATTTACAGAGTGCTCCTGTGCAGGCCTATGAAAAGAAAGGCTTTCCTGTGATACTGTACATGCTGAATTATAATATATTTAAATATGTCATTTAGTAGCCAAGAATTACCATGACTGACCAAACATCTGGCATTCCTGTAGCTGGTCTCCAGAGTTCATAGAGTTCTCTACTTCCTTTTCTTTGCTCTGGAAAAGATTTGAATACATTCTTAAGTCTACCTGTATTCCACAAAGGCTTAAAGCCAAAAAATACTATATTAATAGTAACAGTAAATGCATAGCTAAAATAGGGAGGATTTACTGAAACTATATAAAAAGGCTTGCTTTTTAAAACTTCAGAACTTTACTTCTGTTTGTGAATTAAATAGCATTGATTTGTTTGCCTTACAGAGAAAAGTTCTTGAATGCAGCACGAGTTAACACTGTACCATTAATTTTATTCCTTTTCCTGATGCCTTAGGCATGACACTATTGTTGGACACCTTAGTCCAGAAGAGATATCTGCCAAACAGCTGGAATCACAAACTGTCCACAGGGTGGAGCTTACCAGCTGAGAAAGCTGATTGCCACCATGAGTATTTTCATTAATTTAGGTATAGATATTCTAAAGATGCAGCATTACAATAACCAAAATACAAAGTTGGCGGTGGTGCTGGTAGTATTATTTAGGTAGCACATTTGAAGTGTTCCCAGTACAAACTAGTGAAACCAAACCAAATGTTGAACTTTGGTGCTAAATTTTTCCTTTTCTCCTCATGTGTTTACTAGAGTCACTAGGATGTTTATAGCATCAAAGAAAAAGAAATACTTCAATTTTTCTCAGAAAGAACTTTGTTAACCTATTCTATTCAGGAAGAACACCAGAATAAGTGGCAGCTCCATCCAAAGATAACTAGGCATTATAATTCCAGCAAATATATGAGTTTGGTTTTCCACTGTTCATGAGACACTCTACTAAATGCATAAAAACTGGTGTTTTTTCCTAATGTAGGATGATACTTAAATTAGTTTTGGCATTGAAAGAACATGTTTTTTGTTGAGTGTGGATAAACCTTTGTTTTAAAGTGTAAAGTCTAATTTTATCTGTCTCATGTCAAACTAATCCTGTTAGACCTTTCCAGCTTAATCAGATAAAAAGCTAAAGGTACCCTTGATACAGTCAGATTTGTGTTGGTATTGACACACTTCACTCTTTTCCAAAAATATAAATAATTTCCTGATTGTCTTAAATATCTCAAGCATAATTTAGTCTATTTCTGTGACCTACATCGTTGTACAGGCATGAATTGATCCAAAAGGTTCACTAGGGCAAAACAATACTCATTCCCCATTACGGCAACTTCCCTCTAACTCCAAAGCCCTTATGCACCTCTCGATCTAGTAAAAGCTGTAGAAAAATAGATGAGATTTGTTGCTTGCCCTAGAGGCCTCTGTAGTGATGCATTTAACTAGTCATTTGGTCATGTAGCAGAGAGTTAGCTGCTCATGCATGTTGATCACACCCTACCTTAGCCATGCCTGGGAATTTAGCTAACAAACTTCATGTGGTTTTCAAAAGCTCCCACAGGGCTGAGCCCACTTGTCTTCTGTGCATGTCGCTTCAAAGACAGGATCCATCTTTGAACCCTTATTCACTACAGCCATGACGATTTCTTTTAAATAATTTTAGGAAGACATTTTTTATAGTGGGAATGGCTATTTCTATGCACTCTATTTTTTGTTTCCTCGCACCCAGAAATTATGAAAATATTTTCTGCCTCGGACTCAAACAAGGCTTCATTTTCAGATTCTACTCCAAAAAAAGCCAGCATAAAGGGTATTTTTAAGGTCTCGACCATGGATAACAGGGAACTGGAACAGAAACACACACAGCATGTGACACACTGCTTCTGCTAGTATCCTTCTATATGTTCTGGTTTTATATCTTCTTTTTAGTTATATAAGCAATTGTACTATATGAAAAACTTTGTTAGTTTTTTTTCTAAAATTGATGTTGCAGAATAGATACATGTCCTGCAGTAGTAATCAGAATATTTTAGGTAAAATAGCCTTATTTAAGCTCTTGCTATTTCATTTTCTGTATTTAGTCTTTTTTATTTCTTCTGTTGGGCTTTTACAAGTAATTGGATTATGAATTTCAATGCTGTGCAAAAACATTTAATTTCCTCAGTTTGGATTTTCTGTTTTTTGTGGGTTTTTTTACTTTCTGTCTCCTTTCTGAAAACTGGCTGATCTTCTATTTAGATCTCCATTTTCAGCCTCCCAGGAGAATGGAGTAGAATGATTCTGTAATAACGTTGAAGTATACATCACTAACAAAATGTCGTTTATGCAGTTCATGCTTCACAGTATGAAAAGCTTGAGCCTAAGGCACAGAGACCTAGTTTTGTTTTGGTGTGGTTAATTATAAAACTTGTCAGCTGTAGCAGCACTGTGATGTCTGACAGTAAAATGAGCCACCTCTTACATTTTGAAAAATGTGCTTTGGTTATATAAACAGAGATGAATTAAAAACTGAATAACTTGTGGGAAAAAAATGCTTTGCATCTTTGTCTAGAAATACTGTGATTGCATTTTAACATGGGCAGTTTGGCTCAGTGTTGCAAAGATAAGACAAAGTCATTTTTACAGTGTAGCCAGTGATGATATATGTATTTTAACTCACAATACTGATATTACAGAATGACAAAACGTAGAGTTACATGGTATAAATTAAACTGTGGTTCAGGAAAAAAAATCTGTCATTGCCAACAAAAGACTCTTCAAGAAAAAGTGATGTTTTCTTGTCCCTTACCTGGAAAAAGCCTAGGAAAACAGCTGTGTCTTGCAGCTTTCTAGGATGGTAATCCAGGCTGGGCTCTAGCAAACAGAAATTGATGAGTTTGAGTGCCACAGTGAAGACACATTGCTAGCAGCAGCCTCACTGACATTTTAAAACCAAGATGCCACATTCCAGCTCAAGACTCTCAGATAGATTCAGCTGCCACAGTGGCATATGAAGTATGGGAGAATCTAATGATCAAACCTTAAAGGCTTTATACAGAAGGTCAAAAAGACCTTTTAAGTCAGAAACCAATTTGCACCACTTGCAGTTCATCTCTTCATGCCAGCAGTATCTTCACTGTTTCTCCCTGATATACCATTTTGAAATAACATTTCTTCAAGAAGTCAATGAAGAAAGCAGCTTTCCACATGAATCTTATCCTGTTAGTCCTGTCTTTTCACAGTAATTCAGACATTAGATGTACTCTGAACAGCAGCATAATGTGTGCAATAGCAGAATTTAGTTGGGGCTTTTGTCAGGAAGATCAGAAAAGGAAGATTGAGGGAGCAGATTCATGGTACTCATAGTCTAGGGGACAATAGATATATAACAGGAATCTCTAACAGGGCTGATAACAACCAAAAACCTATGCAAGAATAAGCTCACACGTACATTTTCTTTGTGCTCTTTTAGTTCAGTTGGCTGTTTGAACCACTCTCATTATCTTGCAGACCCACATCTACTTTCTTATGCCTTCAGAGACAAAACCACTGCTGACTTTTGTTTGCTTTTTCTTGTTACTTTTGTCACCCATAATTTTATGGGTATTCCTAGTTCTGCATCCTTCTATCATCATGGATTCTCCCAGCTCCAGTCATCCTGTGTGTATTCTTTGTTTAGCTCTTTGAGCTTATACTTTAACATTATTCGTGACTATCAGATCCTCCCACTCATCAGCTTGCACACAGATATGCAGCTATACCAGGACCCACTGTAATATGATTAAATCTGCATATTTAATGGCAGAGTTGGGAAGTCATTCACAAGAAATGTCTAACAGAGTTAGGTGGCTGTAAGTTCAAGCAGTGTAATTTCCACGTCTCCTAAGCAAAGACAGATGGATGTTAGATGTTCCACTGGAGCCAGACTTAGCAAATTGCTGTGGCTCGAATAGCTTATGGCAAAAGATTTCAGTTAGGAAATGATGCTGTTTTCAGGGTACTGATTTAATTCAAAGTTCAGATAAATGGAGTGTGCTATCCAGGTTTTCATATATATTTCCTGAGAAATTTCAGAAGACCTATTTATTGTGAATAATAAAGAGTCTTCATGAAAAAAAACCTGTGTACAGTAAGTAGTAAATAAGCTGCAATGTCTAAAACAATAGGTACAAATGTATAAGTCAGAATTTTGTTAGAACATTTCCATTTCAAGGGCGTTTTATCAACAGCATCAGAACAAGAAAATTATTGCACGAATTTGCCTGCCCTGTTCTACTGACAGACTTCAAACAGTAGAAGCCTGGTGCTGTGTCAGCTCACTACGGGTTACCTAGTGATAGCCTTGCCATGGCTCTGAACGCTAATCTACGATTTAGAATGGCTTGCCAAGCTGCCAACACTCATTTAAGCCAAACTGAGCTGAAGTCATTTGGGGTTTGGGTTTTTTTCTAAATTTTGCTTCCTACAGGCTTGATGCTTCAAATAAAAAAAAATAGTTTTTACAATTATAAATACATTTTTCCATGAGGAGAGAAATGCCACTTGTTGTAAGGATTACAATTTCCCTACTCCCAGCCCCTGCCTTTCTGGTCTCATTTCTTTCCCGTTACTCAGGGGAAAAATGAATTCTCTCCTTATTTAGGAAAAAAATGGTTTAATTTAACTTGGAAGGCAAATTTGGTATACAATAGGAATCCACAGAGATTATAAGGGAACTGTGCCTGACAATGGGCTTTCTGTTTGGAAGAGATCTTTGCCTGTAACTAAAGGGGAGATTAAAGAGGAGCATAATTAATGTTAGCATCTTCCATGCTACAACATACAATTACAATGCTCACACTGTGCGCTTGTCATTATGTAAAAGTGACCTTTACAGCTCACTCAGCGTGTTAGCTAACATTCTGCATATCACTGAGCTGCCTAGGAAACCATATTTTGCTCTTACCATGGTCCCACAAAAGCAGCTTGTGACAATGTGTATGTATTCTGATATTATTTTTCTTCCTCTTCTCCTTGGCTACAGTTTACAGAAATCTCTCTGCTGTACTCACATGTTTGTGTTTGGTTTTTTTAAGTGCCTTGCTACATGGGAGTCCTTCCTAGCATCTCAAACAGTGGATCTTCATGTGGAAGAAGATTCTGAAGACAGGCTTTGAGTAATATCTCTGCTTGATCTCTGCCTTTCCCATGCAGTTTCTCCCAACCAAAGTGCTTTATATGAGATCAGATACATTATTAAATTTAACTGTTAAAATCAGTGAAATGCAGAAAATCAGCTTCTTGAACACTCAGGTATTCTAGTCCTGAAATACATTTTGGAACATGCTATATATTGCTTTTTATTGCTTAGCTCTGATTTTACATATTTTTATGCATTTGCATACAATTGTTTTCATAAATATAGCATAATTTGGATAGAAAATATTTTAAATATGTAAAAACAGCTCCATTTTAATAAAAAGTTTAATAAGGAAAGTTTGTCATCATTCTGTATACTAGTCTTTAAGAAGTATTTTGGTATTTTAGCATTCTTCTTATATTCTCTTTCTTGAGTAATTTCTTGTACTTGTAAAATTACCTCACATAGTCTTCAAGGACTAGGACTTTAGGATTACATTAATACATTAATTACATTAATAGATCTTGCCAGTCACCTGATGGCAACATGGTACGTAAAGATGCCAAAAATGTTCTGTAGGATTAATGAGGTTTAAAGTATTGTTAATTTAGTTTTTAGTTTGCAGTACTTACATGTCTATTAGATGTCTATTAGACATCTTCAATTGGACATTTTTTAAAGGATGAACTGGCAGTTCATGAAACAGATTGTTTGTACAGTGATGACGTTAGTCACAGCACTGATCCTACCAGCACAAAAGCTTCCATTTGGAGTTTGTGGGATGAAATCTTTTACTCCCATGGCTAACCCTCCTGTAATCCTTACTTCTTCCATATTCAGATTGTCAATGTGGAAGAGAAAGTGTTAAGAAAATAAAAGAGAGTTTTGCATTGAAATAATTAGCTGATTCACTCATGCAATATACACTGAAGTCTTCCAGTCATTCAGTTATTCCACCCAAAAGGTCTTCCAGTCTGGACCTGTAGTTTCTGCAGTTTTTCTCCCTTTGGCCAAAGGCTGAATGTGGAAAGAATGAGGTGCAGGAATAAGAGACAGCCTAATCAGGGCTCTGGTGTGGCAGAACAGCAGGGCCTCAGCCATCACCTGTGCCTTTTGTGATGGCATTTTGTGAGCTTGCTCTTGTTAGTCACCTCATGGCAGCAGGGGTCAATTCCAGAGCACATGGCTGCTGCTCTTGGGTGGCTGTGGAACTGTCCAAGCTGAGAAAGTATTTTGTGGCTTTCATTTTAAAAAATTTAGATTGCAAGTGAAACCTGGAATACTCTCATGCTGCCCCCATGAAGTAGTAATGAAAGCTCTTTTTTCCTTTTTATCTATAAAATGGCAGTTAAGATGCTCCTGGAATACTGCAGGAAGTATGCATCTCTTCCAGGGTGGACAACTCACAGTGGAGTCTGTGTTAAGAGAAAGGCAGTGCGGTGCTGACGGGCTGTGCCACTCAGTATCTTCTCCAGCTGTGCTGGCAGTGGATGCTTGCAGGAGCCAGGGAGGAACAACATGCCTGGACTGTGCTCTTTTCCCATTGTATTCTTTCTGATGATTGTTTTTTTTAACATCAGAGCTTCCATCAGTGAACTTAATAGCCTTTAATGGCTTTCCCTGTGCTTTCTTTTTTTCCATCTAAATTCACAGTATTTACAATGCTGAATGGATTCCACAACTTAACACGTAGGAAAAATCAATACATTTTGTGATTTCCTAAACCAGTTGCCCAGTAACTTCTGGTGATGCCCTCTGCTTGTTAAATTGTGAGAAGAAATGAGCAACTGTTTCCTATTTGTCTTCCCTGTGCCACTCAAGAATTTACAGACCTCTGGTGTGTTTTCCAAGCACTGCTGCTTTCCCAGAGGAAAAGCCATAGCTTAATACCATATTGTACAAAAGCCATTTCACATCTGTGCTCACTGTTATTGCTATTCCCTGTATTTTCTAGTTCTGCTGCAACCAGCATTCAAAATGCAGGCACACCAGAAATGTACATGTTGTCATAATTCTGATTTGATTTTTGTCATAATTCTTTTTCTAATTTCTATTTTATTTTTTAAAGTACCACTGAATGCTGAGTTGCCATGCCATAGAACTGTTCACTAACATTAAGAGCTATTCTGAAGGTTACTGAATAATTTAATTTCCATCAGTGTGTATATATAGGAGAATTGGCTTTTCCCCAGTGAGCATTTATTTACATTTATTAATACTCAATTTAGCCTGCTGTTTTTAGCTCCTAATCTCTGTATAGTGTACAGTCCTATAAACGGGATTCCAGCAAGACAAACAGCAGTAACACTCTGAATATCAGATAAGCAAAAGTGCAAGAAACTGAGCTTGAACAGCTTGAACAGGCTTACCTGGAAGGAGAGGAATGTTTCAATGTAACCAAAAATGAATACCATGCGTAAGGACACGTACTGTCTGGTTTGCTGAGATGGGCACTGCCGGTGTGTGTTGGGTTGGTTTTACCTGTATATTCTGCTGGAGCAGAATGTTGCTACCTGAGACAGTTAGAAATCAGAAGCATCATCGGACATTTTGCATCCGTGGTAAAAATGCTCATTATGTTCATGATTTATTTTTCATTTCTTTTCCTCTTTAGCTAGGCCATAACTTATGGAGAAAGACTTCGGCAGTCAGTTATAGAGGCCTTATTGTGACCATGTGCTTATTCTCCTGATTTTCTAGTAGCTCTATCATCATGCAATATCAAGGTCTATTGTTAAGTACAATCAAACATTGTCCTTTTCATGTCATGCAAATACTCCTGAAACTTAAAATTTTAGAAATTCCGTTGCATATTTAGACTTATTTCCAAAGATTTTTCTTTTATGGAGTCTTACCTTCCTTAGGCTAGTGATTAGAAAGTGCTTAAAATGTTTTATTACTCAAAATCAGTCTGCCTCTTCCTACTGGATTTTCTTTCTGCTTTGTACAGATAACTTGTTAGAGCCCAACCACTTTAAATAATTTCTGAAGTGCCAGAAGTCCGACTAGGAGTTCAGCTTTCAGCTGCTTACAGCTAAGAGCTTCTGTCTGGAGGCCTCAACTCAGATTTGCAAACTTTAATTAATTAAACACTTAAAAGGCAAATCTGATCTTCAAGAAAAGAGACCAGTGTAAAAATGATGTGATGCTTTAGTCTGTGGCTGCAGAGGGCATGAAACAACTGCTCTGAGTAGTCAGAAGTTTCTCATCCAGTTCTGTGCAGATTTTGTTCTCAAATATACATGAGACTGCCTTAAAAGCAACATCAGTGTATTACTGTAAAACACAAAATTCAAACTGCACCTGCAGTTGCCAAGCTAGATAATCACTACTGTAGAATGCAGAACCGGCACATCTTCCTGGAGCAGCCAGAGAAAATGTTACCAAGTGTGTTTTGTGGCCCCAACAACTCCCGTTGTTCAGTGATGCCCTTTCTGCCCAGTGTCAGAGACGGGACCATTGGCAGGTAGTCACAGGTTACTTGTCAGATACTTTTGAAGTGTCTGTTACAGCATTCTGAATTTACATACAGGCACTGGGAAAGCACAAGTCAAATGAATATTTAAGAGAAAGAAAAGAGGCTTCCTTTTGCTCAGAATTCACTGGGTAAACCCCAGCTCCTGGATACCCACAACCAGCTTCCTCAGAGAGAACTGTGATTGCACAGTTTGTTGGCCTACAAGGTTTAGTTATCTTGGTCTGTGTCTTGACCATGAAGAGGAAGAAAATTCCAAGACAGAAGAAAAGGTCAGTTGTTGAGAACATGCTGCCTTTTTGTACATCAGTGGTTCATATCGAGGGCCTGTAAACAATGCCTCTCTCTCTTGTTAGACTGAAAACACATACAAAGACAAGAACAAAGCTACCTAACAGGGGAGCTGTCACCAGTGCAAATAGCTGGTAATAAAGGTAAAACACAGGTGGCTTGTGTGGGTAAAACCTCAGTGTCTCTAAGCTGTAAATGATTTTATATGGTTGCCTGGTACAGACTAACGTACATTATCTGTTGCAAGATGCATGTCTAGAGGAAAAGGTAATAAATGTGGCCCCTGCTGCTGTCAGCCTGCACCCAAAATAGTGACCTTTCAAAAAGGTTTGTGCTTTATGGATTGAATTTTTTTTTCATATGCCTGATAGCTATGGGTAGGATTTCACTGATAGCATCACTAAAATAAGGATCATGCTGGCATAAATTAATCATGAAACCAACCTTCCAGCAGGAAGACCATGAGGAATATCAAGTGTTTTTCTTTCATATGTCTAAATCACTTTAATATTACATACCAGCACTGGCCACTGTTTCGGACAAACAGTCCCTTCATGAAGAATGGATGAGGGCAGAGGTGTATGTAATAGGCTGTTCTGATATGTTTTAAGTGTACTCAAAGAAAATGGCTAAATGAACCTTTTTCTAACAAATGGAGGAGCTCCTGCCTACTACCCAGGGGAATGACTTGAATGGCTAGAGGATCCAATTGTACAGTCCTTGCAGAAAGCACCTGGGCAGCAAAACATTCATAAAGCAGTGCACAGCTTTCAAGTTTTTACTGTGTGAATCTGTTGTTACCTCACCATCGTCTTTACTCTAGTCCTGCCATTACTGTGAAGAGAGAAAAGCCTTATCTATGCACTCCCACAGAGGCACCTTATTGAATATGGTGTGATTGGAAGAAATGTTGGCCAACAGGGTGAACCATAAACTCCTTCAAGAAACCTACCATGTTGCTTTTCCAAGAGGCACCAATGTTTGGATGCAGCCCCTACTGCTGACAGTGGCTCTGCCTCACTGGCAATAACTCACCCGAACCTAAAAGGGACAGACAAAAACTTTCAGTGGATTTGGGACTGAAAAGTGAAGGTACATCCTGGTTTAGGTAAAATACATGATTAAAGAAATGCAGAACTGTAAAATTATGTCATTGTCTAAAATATAATTGGAAAAAAATGTCAAAAAACACTGTATTCATTTTTCTATAGGCAAAAAGTCATATTTGAGGTTTAAATTTTTTTATGTAGACTGCGACATGAAACTGAATTTTCAGCAGGAATAACTCTTTTGATAATTGTATTGCTTAGAAGGTTAATTAGGAAATAAGCATTATTATGTCTGCATTAATAATTAATTAAAAGTTGCCAGAAAGCCATTAACTGTTAAAGCCAAACTAAGAAACTCCCTTGGAATCACAGCAATGCTGATTATGTGATGAAGACTCACACTTCTTTAAATTACTGTTGTTAACACTATGGCATCTTAAAGAGCAACTGAACTACCTTTTTGAATTAACTTCTTTAACCAAAAAATAAGTAGCTGCAATGTTAGAATGCGATTTGTTTTTCTTTTCCAAAAGTAAAACATCTCACCAGGCTCTTTTTGAAAATGAAAAGAAAAATAAGATGTTTATTTTTTTATTTTAGTTGTGTTCATTTAAATAATAAATCAAGCTTTCATCAGGAGGTAAAAAAATAGTATGTAAAATGAGAGCTGAGCAAGATGCTCCCTACATATTCAACTGTCACAAAGCTCCTTACTTCTAAGTGGAGAAATGTTTTTTCACTCAGGCACGGCATTATTTGGCTGTTGGGTCACAAGGAAAAGCCAGAGATGGTCTGAACATCATCACTGCCTGCCCAGGAGTCTGCAGGAATTGCTTGGGCCCCACAAAGCTGGTACTAAGCCCTTCAGGCTGGCAGGGCCTGCCAAAATGAGCAGCAGCTCACTGCAGTTGCACAACTACTGCTGCTCTGTCATCTATTTTTACTGCTTGATTCTTCAATATACACAGCACAAGAGTCCAAAGCTTCTAATAAACGCAAAAGAGGGAAGTTTATGAGTGTCCTTTTCAACCTAAAAACTATTGTATGAGTCTACGAAATAGAGTGGAAATTGAGACTAATTATATTATGAAGTGAAAAGCTATTACAAGAATTCACTGCATCCTCTCCTACTTTTGTCCACCAGCAATACCTTTTGCAATAAACAAAACAACCTGGCAGACAGTCAGCTGACATAAAAGCAAAGCTAAAGCAAGGTTAGAGAAAGATTTGTAACTGGGTTTGAGAGAAAATAGCTAAGTGAGAACAGCTGTTTGGAGACTACGTGTTCATTCACTGATGGGGCAGTACAAATTTTATAAGAAAATTGTGACAGGTTAACATAGTAAAGTAAGTTGTTCGATATCTATTGGTGCCTTCCAGCATGTCGCTTTATTCCTATTACTGCACCTAATTTGTAGGAAAGAAAATTAATGAAATATGAAAGGGGAGGTACAAAAGCAGAAAAAGCATCAAAATTAAAATCTTCTGTGATGATGATTGTCCACTGTGGCATGCAGTTGTTAAAAGAATTTAAAAATATTATACAAATACAGTTGTGCCTCCTTTTGTCACATGGGGTACAGCAAATGAAGAAATACGCTTCTGCTAGAGGATGAACCTGGAACTTTTTATTTGTATTTGCCTTTTCTTCATATGTGAGTCTTTGCTGGAGCAGAGACACACTCAGTGCAAATGATCATCAGTCATACCCAGAATATATAATACAGAATGGCAGTACTGGGTCAAACTGGCAAGTGTCAGCCAGGTTCTTATAACCAAGGCAAAAAAAGCCATGCTCTATCTGGTTAAAATGCAGAGATGCCAACAGAAGACGTTTCTTAGGGGGTTTTATCTTTTTTTTCCCTTTCCATAAGAGCTGTAAAGCCCCTTCTGACATTGGTTCCTGCTCACCCACTGAGCACCTTGCCAGCCACGTTAGGACAGGGTACACAGACCCCTGGCAGAGGAGCTGGCAAGGAGCTGGCATGGAGAGCTGGGAGCCAGGCACGTGCCAGGGAAAGGGAACTCCCATCCTCTCAGCTACCCCTGTGCTGAGAGATGCTGAGGAGCAAAAGAAGGTATTGTACTTTGTTCTTTACTCATATTCTGGGAGTGGTACAAAGATAACTGTCATCTGTCACTTGGATTGCAGTTTATACATAGGTTTCATAATACAGAAAATTAAAACATATCTTGGATAAAAATTAGAAGGATATTTGCTTTCATGGTTTAAATTATATTTGGCTTCGTTTTTAACCCTTAACTCAAAATGTTGCTGTTCCTACTTTATATGGCTTGCTACCTACACTGAGCGTGTGTGTGTCTGAAGTTTGTGAGGGTTGCCGTGGGATTTCTGGCTTCACTGCTTCAAAAGTCATTATCTGCAATTTGACAGAGCTGATCAACACTACTGCTGCATATGTTCACTTTCCCTTAGAAACATTTGTCTTATAGATGATCTTTATGGTAAACAATATTATTTCATCTCTGCTTTTTAATATGTTGTCTCATTTATCAAATGTATTTATTCAGAACAAATAAACTGCAAGTCTGTGAAGACTTTCCTTTGTAGTCTCTCTCCAGTAACATGGTTACAGATGTTAGATTGTTCTAATTAATTATTTGTGGTACAGATATTTTATTAGTATTAATTTTAGTTTTTAAAAAATATGAGGTCAGTTCAGAGCAGAATTGAGTTCCCTGAGTAATTCTAACCATGCAAATGCATTTATATATTATTTTATTTGTATTTATATGGTTTTTTTGTTTACTTATTCATTCTGGGATACATGAACATTCCCAGTGTGATTGCTGACCACTCCACCACCACGCTGTGATCCAGAGTCCATGCAAATGAATGGAAAGACCAAAGGCTGTTTTGCTGTTCTAATACAAAGTCTCCCAACCTAGCAACGTTCCAATTATTAATAGTACTTGAGGAAAATTTGCTCATTATAAAGAAACTAGAGCAGAAAACTATAATCAGTATCTTGACTTACCCTTATATTTGGTAGTGACCACAGTCCTTCTTCCATTTTTTTCTAAAAGGCTGGAGGGTGATTTTTTTTGGGGGGGAGCATTTTATATTGTCTCATTTTAATTATCTCAGCTGTTTTTCAGCAGCCGCAACATGTGTTTAGAAAGGAAGCAATAAAATCTTAATTATAGGGCAGTGGAACAGCTACAAATGCATATTCTACTGCTACATGTTCTTCAGAAGAATGTAATCAATTCACACTGTTTTTGAATGATGTTGCATATTGCGATCTTGTAAACAGATCTTAAAATAGCCAGTTTATAAAGAAAGCTAAATATCTATAATTAGGAGAGCTATTCTTTTTTCCCCAGTTAATCCTAAAAGAAAAGGTGGAGGCTGGAGGTACATCAGCTTTGATTTTGAACCCCCTACTGAAGTAAAAGAATGCTAATAATTTGAAAGTAGGTTTGGGGTATTTTTAAGAAAAACGTACAGTCATTAAACAACATACACAGCAACTAGATGTGGTATGTCAGAGATGAACTTAAAATGGTGTTCCTGTAATGCCAAATCACCTTGACTTTGTTCACACAGTGAACAGTGACACACTGCTTTGGATTTCAGTAAGAAAACAAGAAAACAGATCTGACCCACACTGTAAGGTCCTGTTGAAAGCTCAACTCTCTTGTGAATTGAATTGTAATTTTGGGTTTTAAACATGCCACCGAGGCTGTTAATGTGTCATCCATGAAAAAACTCACCTGATGTTTCATTACAATAGATTTTGAGAACAATTGCAAATCCTTTGCCATGGAGTTGGAACTACAGTATATTCAGAGCATATTTAATTCTTTGGGAAGAAGCTGGGATCAATGGATAAATCATAGTTGTAACAGCTCTATTCCAGTCTCTATAGCAAAGTAATTAATGTTGCCTAGTGAAAAAAACCAAAATTTTAAAGTATCGCCGAGTTTTACTCTTAAAGTCTCAGGGAGTTACACCAGCCCTTGGCTCGTCCATTTTGCAGAGACGTGTCCACCGAACACGGGCTGAACATTTCATGAACATGGAACGGCTCTACCCACAAGCCAAAGAGGCACAAAGATGCCACTGAACCAACTTTGGGTTACTGAGGCACAGCTCGATTTTGGACTGTGCCCTTCTCTTCTGACACTTGCCAGCAAACCTGAGCACAGTTGTCAAAAAGCTGATCAACATGCTTGGAGTTTCTGTATTTGCTACATATGAGTGCCATTTTGTGTAGCAAGTGCTGCTCATCATAGTCTTCCACGTCATAAAACTTCTGGTGAGGCTCCCTGTCCATCCTTCCTTGTAAGGACAACTTCATAAGTATGTTAGTGACCAGGGAAAGAAATTATGTTTATTTGGGCAATACTGTGTCTTTTTAAACCATTTGTTTTCAAGTGAATAGAACCAAAACTATTAAAATAAACTATAAATTGTTTTGCCTAATTTTTGCAAGTTGCTTAGGACACAGTGATATCCCCACCCTGTGGCAGAGGGCAAGAAAAGCTTCTCACTTTTCTAAGTCTTCAACAAAACACACATAGTAGGAAGGAGAAACGCTGTCAAATCTCTTGGCCTTTTCTGTTTCTTAAGTTTTATCATGTGCTTCTGCAGCATATGGGTATAACTAATTACATTTTCTGAGCAGATGTGCAAGAGATGGATTGATATGCCAAGGCTGGTAAATGTCCAATGAAGAGGCGACTGGTGTGCCCATGACAGATTTTGTAAATGAGACATTTACGGAAATGACGAACGTAAAACATTTCATTTTAACATGTTACTCCTGAGGTTAAAAGATGCACATGCCCATTGTCAGTAGGGAAAAAATATGTAACGTGTCTCCATTTCTGCTTTTAGAAAAATTATTTTTTTCAAAACCTGTTTGGAATATGTCGGGACTTTTTAACTTTTTCTTCTCTCACATTTTCTACTTACTGTTGAAAAAGAAAGGTCAACTGGGAGGGATTTGGAAGAGAAAAAAAGGTTAAATTCCTCTTTGGAAGAATTGGTTTTGGATTGGTTTTGAATGTTAAAATGAAGAGCCAACTGATAAGACTGGTGAGAATCTGTACAGACTACACCTGAGCAAAAGAGCATACAGGGAATTAATGTTGTTGCTACTGGATGCAGCATGTCAGAGCAGATTTGCTTGACCAGTCAGACGTGATCAGTGGCATGGCAGCTAATGCTGCTGACTGTGTACTCAAAGCACAACAGAAACCTTATGGATTCTGTCCTTAAGAAACACAGAATCCCCTTGTCCTAAATCAGTATTAAGCTGGTGAGAAAAGTCACTTTGCAAAATAATAATAACACATTATTTGATATTTTAAATGGTATTTTTCTCCAAATGTTACCTCTTTGTAAATCAGTACTTCTGATCATGTAACTCCCTTAGCCAGATCTAGGTATGTTCCCACCTGGCTAACTCTAGGGGGTCTTCTTTTTGTTTTTAGACAGAGCTGAAGGAGAGTTGAGAAGTCTGTGTATTCTCTGTAGAGAACTACTAAAGAGGAAGAGTATTTTGCCTCTTGAAGTGACTCACAGTTGTCACCATTTTTATTTCCCCCCATTAAGTCTCTTCATTATTATTCACATATCTCAAATCTCTGTATTCACCTTCTCCAATTTTCAGGTGCTTTTCCTTCATACTTAATTTCTTTCTTCGTTTCAAAATCCTTGATTTCCCTCTGACACCATGTAATATTTATTATATTAGTGCTAAAGCTGCATGAATAATTTATCAACTATTTTGCTGCCTTTCATATTCAAGTATAGACCATAATAATTTACTTGAACTATTCATTATTTGAAATGTGTTGCTGAATAATTTCTGCAAATAATTCTTGGCCTGTGTATTGTTCAGAGGTGCAACCAAAAACCCAAGTGGCAGAACCTCAAATTTCATCCAGCTGTCCCCTGATGGAAGCTCTTCTTATCCAGTGTTTTCCAGCACCTGCTGATAATGACCCCACTCGCAACTGGCTTCTTGAAAATACTCCTCAATCTTCACAAGTTCTGATATAGAAAAAAATACCCACCAAAGAAGGGCATATTTTCTAGACTACTTGAAAACTAAGGACATTGGAGTCAGTGGTCAAAGCAATCTCATTCAGCAGTGAGTGCTATTTACAGAGAGTTTGCTGCTTGCTCAACTACCCAGCAGGCTGTCATGCTCTCTTCAGTCAGTTATTCCCTTTGCTCCTCAGCACCATCAAACAGCATCAGTTACACCAAGTGACGAGTTCCTTAAAAGTGAAATGTTGTGTGTATAATTTAGATTCTTCACTGTGAAGAGGCACTGGAACGGGTTGCCCAGAGTTGTGGATACCCCATTCCCAAAAGTATTCAAGGCCAGGTTGGATGGGGCTCTGAGCAACCTGGTCTAATGGAAGGTGTTCCTGCCCATGGCAGGGGGACTGGACCTAGATGATCTTTAAGGTCCCTTCCAACCCAAACCATTCTATGGTTCTGTGATTCTACATGGCCAGAGATAACACTGATACCAAGAGCAACAACAGTGCTGAGGTTTTCCTTGCAGCCTTGGTGCCAAAGACAAATAGTGGCAACAAATTTTAGTAGTAGCATGATCATTTTTTTCCAGGCATTTCTGTAAGCATCTATCTAAATATTGCAATTCCTTAGACTGTCAGCCTTCAAGGCCCAGGTGTGTTTCAGTTTTGTTTATAAAGCACTGAACAAAGCAGTTTCAGCTCTGAAGCTGGGACTCCTACTTGCTGCTACCTCTGCACATGTATTTTTGGTATGTCCTAGGGTGAAAGCTATTTGTGTTTCTAGTAGGAGCAAGTAATTGCAAACTCAGGGCTAGGTCCCAGAAAAGTGTTACCTACAAAATGCAGTAAAGCTGTTTGCAAAATACTGTCACATATAAAGTTAGTTCTCAATGGCATTTCTCTTGCAGCGAGGAGGCTGTTTTTAATTTAATTGCGAATTAAAAGTTCAATCATTTACTGCTTAATATTACCAATTTAGCACTACATGAACATTAAGTGATATAACTGCTGATGAAGCCCCTGACCAAAGGGTAAAAGGAGGGGTGGGGGGCAACATTCCAGAGCATCACAGCTCAGTCTATGCTTATGTCAGTTCTCCCCCTCCTCCTTCTGTTAGCAATGCTAAGTACAGAGAGCTGACCCTCAGGGTTTGCTTCTCTTGAACAACAAAAGGGGAAGTGAAATCAGTGTGGCTGTCTGCTGCAGTCTGTGAGAGCTGCCAGCTGTACCTGTGCCCTGTACGCTCTGAGAGCGTGTCCAGGTCAGCAGGGAGTGAAGGAGAGCAAGAGACAACGTGACCCCAATGGAGCTGTGCTTTGAAGAGGACCAAGAGAAGGTGCTATATTACATACCAAAGCAAACAAGTAAACAAGTGCAACTAACTTCGTAGACAGTAAGGAAAACAAATATATTTTTTCTTTCTGAATTTCTAATAAAACCTTGATACTTAGAAATATATATATATATATAAGGAAGACCACAGAGTAGACAAATTTACTGAGAAGTAGTCTGTAATCATTCACTATAAAGCTGTGACTTTTTGGAATCGTGTAATTTTTTTTCTGTTAGGCTGAGCTGTCAGACACTATAGCCAGATTCCGTGGGTGAATGTGTATCTTATAATTAATTATTACTTATTGTTTTTCTGTCTGACCCCTGGAGTTGGTTTTTATAAACTACAAATCATCAGAATCTGACTCGCACTCAGTGCTACTGACAGTGGGAAAGATCAGAAGAATTCACTTAACAAATGTAGATGATAAAATAAAATGTCACATTTTATTACATACTTTCGTTCCATCTGTCTGAGCAATTTTAAATGCCAGATTTAAAGAAGTGCCAGCAGGCCATGTCTTTCAGGGATGCTTGCACATGGCTGCACTCGCTCTTAGCATTTCCCTTCTATTAAGAGGATAATTCGGCAGCATGGTAAACTCCTAGAAGGGTGCAAGAGCACATGTGTTTGCAGTGGGACACTCACCCATGCTCCTGCCCCTGTGCCACCAGCCTGGGGACAGCACTGGGAATCACCACCTCCCAGTTTCCCTCTCCCTAGTGCACATGACTGGTATTCATGGTGTTGCCCTAGCAGGGAAGCTGCATCATTTTTTCCATGCAGCTTTTGAAGGTCACCACTGCTCACCTCCATGCTGCTTGCCAGCAAGACACTACAAAAGTGTGTCTGTTACTGTGGGCTTTTCTATCACTCACAGGTTTCTCTTGTTTGCCTACCAAATACTGAGGCTTGGGAAAATTTCAGATTATCTTCAAAGTATTTCTGTATCCATCAGTGAGGCAGAGCAATGGTGGGGGTGGTTAGGTAGAAGATTGTGGTGCTTTTTTAGCTTGGGTGAGCAGCTCCCACTGAGCTGCTCCTGTTTTGTTCTGGTCCATGTTGGGGACAGTACCTGCCTTGCCAGCCAAGACTGTCTGACCAGCCAGACATGCTGGGCTCACCCGATTCTCCTCACCAAAGAGGGAAGTGAATCCACATCAGCCCTGAAGTCCCTCAAAGACTGTGCATTTCAAAGTTCACTTCAAACTCAAAGCATCTCTGATGCATTTTCTGCTTCAAAAATGCTGTGAAAAAATGAACAGGGAAAAAAAATTCCCAGAGGAAATAACAGTAGAGGAAAAAAAAATTGGGAAATGGAGCACAAGGAAGTAAAATAAAAAATGTAGAGAATCTCTGATCAAAGAGTAGAGAGGTGAAGAGAGAAGAAAAGATATAATGAATAAATAAGTAAATGCTACATACTACACATCCGACTCCCACTCTCTGTGCCTGCTCAGTGGCACTCCGGCTCTAATGCACAGAACTGGCACTGCACAGCGAGGAGATGTTTATTCGCCTTGGTAAAATCTGACTGGCTTTCAAGGGGGACAGTGATACTATACAGGACAATCTGTTACTGCCCCAGTATTAATATGACTAAGGTCTGACCTAATGAGCTGCCAGGAGTACCTCTGAGGCTACATCCACCTCATGAAACAGAATTCTCATTCCATTCATCACTCTTTGCCATTGCCATGGTTTAACCACAGATAGCAACTAAGCACTTGCTCTGCTTCTTATAAGGCGCTCTGTTGGTTCAGGTGGCTCCTGCTACAGTAATTCCCATAAAATGCAACTCACCAATTTAAAGCTATGTCCATTACAATGTCCACTCCTAGCGCCCATGGACCAGACCATCACAATGAATTCCTCCCCTTATCCCTGCTCTAGCTTGGACTTATCCACAGACTACAGTCCCTCAGGTCTGTACCAGCTCCAGAAGCAGCCTTACCTATGAGCAACAGTCTCTTCAGGAGGACACCTGCTGTGGCACAGACTTATCCACAGCCAGAGTCACTTGAGGGGCACCTGTTCCAGCACGGCCCTAGTGTGGCCTTACCCACAGCCACCATTCCTTTAGAACCTGCCAACATGGCCTTAGCCCTGGCTGCAGTCCCTCCAGGGGTGTTCCTGCTCTGTTGTGGTGCTCCAGCGTGTGCTCATGCACAGCCACTGATGCTTCAAGGTGTACCTGCTACAGCAAAGACACGTCCTTGGGCCCCAATCCCTTCAGAGATGCACCTGCTGGGGCACAGACATAGCCATGGCCACAGACACTTCGACAAGTACCTGCTCTGCTGTGGATCCATCCACAGGTCACAGTCCCTTTGACTCGAGTTCACTCTGGAGTTCCAGCCGGTCTGGTACAGCAGCACAGAAACAGCAGCAATGTCTTGTCCATCTGCCAGCCCAGGAGCATCTCCACTGCCGTAATCCAAATGCTCCCAGAGTGGGGTGATCAGCAGCACAGTGGAACAGCCAGCAGCGAAGGCAAAAAGCAGCCACTAATGAGCTCTAGACTCTAAGACACAAGTGAGCCCTGTGCAAGCACAGGAGCCTGCCAATTAATAGCCAAACAGCAATAACAGCTATAAATTCCATCTAACACATTCCAGTCAAACCTGCTGTTATTCCATGAGAATTTAAATTGCATTTTGAAGTTGAAATTTGCACTCATTTTCAAGCGTTCACAGTATCTTGCCTTTTTTTTTTTTAAAAAAAGCATTACTTCAGCTCTTTTTAGGGGCATGTGTGGAGTTAAACAAAGCTGTTAAGGCACGACCAAAGCTATTTATTCCTCTTGGGCCTAAATTTTCTATATTGAATTAATTAGAGTTGGACTTCCCAGCTAGAAGTTAAACTTTCATATCTGTTTCTGTGAACTAGCAAACAGGATAGTAAATTGCCTTGGTTGCCTTTGAGGAACCTAATGTATTTTTCAGCCTTTCTTTTAAAAGCTGGCTGTACAATGGTAATGGTCAGAGGAGATGATGCCAAGCATTTATCAAGTTAAGGATCATTTAAAAAAATACCAGGAAATACGTACACTAGAGCCAAATATGCCACATATTTTAACAACTATTAAGCACCGTTTTGCTGAAAGACACTGAATGTAAGAAATACTCCATCTTTCCATCTAAATCTTTGCAAAGACCTTGATTTTTTTTTATCATGTTTAAACTTTTATCTTGATGCTTGATCCTGGCACATAATACCAGAATCAGGGCCATTGTTTCTGAAATAATATAGATTATAAAGGGAGGTAACTCAAGTATTGGGATTTGAATGGGAAAACTTTGCTGACTCCAGGCTACTATTAGTTTTGCACCCTGCCAGTGAGTAAAGTATGGATTAGACTTGCAGAAATACCCCCAACTGTGCTCATGCCTTGGGGAGGATTCAGATCAGACTGATTGTTCCATTAAGCTCCCAATCTGGTGAGAAGTCACACTAGTAATTTGCATCTTCAGAAAAGAATTAGCAGAGCTGTTGCTTTGAAGTTCAATTATCCATGTACATGTTTAAAGCAGAATATTGGAACTGCATCCTGCTGTTTGCACAGCTGCAGAGAGCTAAATACACGGGATGTTTGCAGGTTTGCTACCGAGCTTTCTGTTCAGCCAGGGAAACACAGAGCTATTGGGAAGTCTGCAGAAGAGCTAGAATGATGGAAGGCACTGAAGAGAAGTGAAGCTCTAAAGAAAGTTTATAACTTCATTTGTGGACATTGAGGATAAATAGAACAGACCACTTAAGTATTTATATTATGAGATGCCAGCTGCAGCTCTATAGTTAAAGCTGAATTGAGGTTTGAATTTAAAGCAGGAGTTCAACTTCATTATTTCTGTGGATGATGTAATTTCCTTTTCTTACCCTGCCTCAAAATATACAGTACTTGCTCTTTGAGTACATGATAGATTTCCTACACATTGTAAAGTAAATCAAGAAGTTAAGGGTTAAAATCTGTAAAGTAGGTTCCTTGGGAATTTAGATTTTGTTCAGACTACTTCTAATTTCTTTCACATTGTTATTAGTGTTAAAATTCAGTTATATAAAAATAGCTGAAAAAGAGTATGAAAATAATTAATCAATGTTTATACAATTACTATGATCAACAGCTGATTTATACTTATAGGGGTTATTTTGACATCCAAGCTTATGCAGCCTATCATCCCTCCTTGCCAGCACTGCCTTTCATTGCCACAGCCCTCCAGGTTACAGCTTCCATGCTACAGTTCTCCAGCTCAGAGCAGGGCAACAGATATCCTGGCCCACTCCCTGAGGCACTGTCATGCTGGTGATCTCCCGCCTGGTGGCTGCTCAGGTATGATTTGCTGCAAGGCACCGCCCTGCACCTTCCCCAGAGGGCTGGGGTGGTTGGTGGCTGGTAGTGTGGCATTTTAAAGCCTTGTCCTATGGAGCTGCCTCAGCCCTCCATATGGAACACCTTGTGCTTCAGCCCAAGCTGCACTGGCACAAGCTGCAGCTCCCACCTGCCCTCAGGCACCACCTGTGGGTCTGGTAGCAAAGAGACCACAAGCAAAGGCATCTGAAAAATGCACTGATATTGGCCTGCTCACCTCATTGAGAGAGGTCCCACAGCTGAATGGGGCTCTAGATTATCCATTATTTATTACAAAGATTGGCCCAGGTAAACTGCAGCCACTGCTGTCTACGCAAGGCACTTGATACTGTTTTATGTGACTCGTCCTTACATAACAGACATAATATTGCAAGGACCACTCACTGCTTGCTGCCACTGTGCCACATGTTGGCTGCTGGTCATTTTTGCAGAGAACAGGAGGAATTGCTGCAAAGGAGACAGGCATGGCACATAATATTTGAGTGAGGAAGACATTTTGATATGACTTTTATATTTACTGCTAGTGACTGATAAAAGTTCCAGCTTGGCATCTGAGGATCAGCATTTCTAATTTGCTGGCTGCCTATCTCTTAATCAAATCACCATCTTAACATCAAAGATTCTACAGCCTATGGCATTTGTTATAGGAATGTATTTCCTCAAAAACCTAAGAGAAACGACAGATCTGATCACAGGGAAACAAATATATTACAGCTCTCATGTTATCAAAATTAAATGACTGTCTTTGAACATACTACTTTTCCCATAGCCAAGACAATTACAAAGAGAAATACAAGTGAGGACGGTATTTTGAAATGCAATAAGTAACTAAGAAAATTTCATGTATGAAAATCTGGGGTGTTCTCTACAATTTCATGCATTGATGAATCTTGCCAAAAGGAACAGAATTCCTTAAGCTTACAATTGTACATGTAATTAACCGCATCAAAATGATAACCCATAGGAATCCAAAAGTTTGTCCCAAAACATCATCCTCTTGGATGTTGTGGCAAACTAGTTTTTATAAAATAAGCTTAAAATGTTACAGTCAGATCTGCTCAGTTCACAGTGTGTTCAGATAACTGTCTTCTCAAATGAAAAGTCCCAATGAAAGAGATAACTATATTTATTTTATCAAAATACTACTGATCCTCAACGAACTAAGTTTGGGGTTAATCAGATTTACTGCAGTTTATTACTTTTTATGCATGAATTATTGGAATAGCATCAAATTCTGGTGCAGTCAAACCCCTGAGTACACTGCAAATCAATATAAAAATCGATCCAGTCTTTTTCCACAGCACAAGTCTTCCTTTTGGAGTGTAAATGTTATTCAACTTAAACTATGCCACTCAAAAAATTTTAACATTATAGCTGATTTCTGCCAACTGCTAAACACCTCTAGCCTGAGAGCACACTGCCTCTAACTGCACCACAGTCTCGATACACTGCTTTTCAGTGATTCAAGTTCTTGTAACCTACAGAATCATTTACTGTCTCTCTGTATTTAGCACTGTAATAAATGATGTCTTTTCACCGTATTATAATTTCTTTAGTATTCCATGCTGCTCACAGTACTATTGAAAAAAATAGTTTTCCATAGTTTTTAATATTAGGAGGAATTCTGTCTAGCAAAGAAAACAAAGTGTAAGAAATAGCAATGCACTACATTACGCCCTGTTAGGATTCAC
The DNA here is from genome assembly GCA_035584735.1 of Pseudotriccus pelzelni. Classification (NCBI taxonomy): domain Eukaryota; kingdom Metazoa; phylum Chordata; class Aves; order Passeriformes; family Tyrannidae; genus Pseudotriccus; species Pseudotriccus pelzelni. The sequence goes on from JAWMRA010000005.1 coordinate 18,873,018, forward strand.
ATTATTTTCCTTAGCTGTTTATGATCCACACACTATTTTCTGGCTACACAAATCATGTTTGTCAAACTTGCAATATTACTGTCCTGTTACAAGACACTTCAGCTTGTATGTTATTACTAACCAAAACCATTTTGACAAAACAACTCAAAGCACAGGTCTGTTTTAATAAAATGTTTGTATATTTAGTCTGGCAGAAAGAGGAAACAATGCCACCTTCCTGATTTCCTCACTTCCAATCTGAACAGTTTAAACTGTAAATACTGCTAAACATCAAAATGAGCCCCTAGTGAGAAAAGCCTCAGAGAACAAAGACTTTTGTCCCAAAATGTGCACAACAGAGAGTGGCAGCTATAAAGAGCCTAGTTCCAAGTTCAGAAATTAAAAGGGTGAACCTCAACTTGCAATTCCGTCAGAAATTTTTCTGAACCATCCTTAGTCCCAACAGAAGGTGATTTCTGCAGTACAGTATTTTAGATCTTCCCAATAAAATGTCTAATGAACACTGTAGTGGCCACAATTCCTACTGAAACAATAACTTCTCCTTCTGAAGTGCCAGGGCCAGGACTGCTCCAAGCCCCAAGGAGCAGCTGGAGGGTGCTCACTGAATGGCAGGCACCCCTTCACTGCTGTGGACAGCAGGATGGGTGACAGCTTGAGTTATGGCCCTCGTCTCCAAACACAGGAGCAAAGAGGAGGCAGAAGAAGTCACCAGGGTAGAAAAATTAGCTCTCAGAAGCCCAAAATGACCTTCAGAGAAGAAGATAACCCTGAGAGTAGTTCAGCTGGTTAGAGCACAGTGCTAGTGACACCAAGGTCACAGGTTTGATCCCTGTATAGGCTGTCCGCTTGAGAGTTGATTTGGACTTGATGTTCCTTGTGGGTCCCTTGCAGCTCAGAATAGTCTATGAAACCTGTGAATTAAGTCTGTTTTAACACCCACATGCACAGAGGGTGCACTGTGGACACAGAAGTGGTTATGAACAGTACACTGTACTCACAAGTGTCAGCAATAACCATTAAAATAAATACTCAGTAGTATGTTGGAAATAGCTGGAAAAAGTGCACGATGGAGTAAGGATCATTTCCCCATATCACTACTAGCACATAAAGCTCTTTCTACTCCCAGTACCCTTAAAAAATGAATTATTTTTTAACTCCTGAAGAAGAAAAGAAAAAAAAGAAAAAAAAATTATCCACTTGGCAGCAATCTGGTACCAGAGAGAATTTATTGACACTGAACCAACAAAACCAAAACCTCCACATGCTCTGTTTGGTTCCTCACACACCAGATTGTTTCAGGGAAGTGATGTGTGGAGGAAAATTATATGGTTTAATTGGATATTATTATCTATAGCCTACTAGGTAGGCCCTGAGGTGTAACCTGTAAGAGGAAAAAGCATCTGCAGTAAAGAGCATGATGAACATAATTCTTAGCTTATTTACCACTTAGAAGTATTTTAAATCTTGTTTTTACTTCCAAGTCATCTCAGTCTGCAAATGTACAATGCACCATTGTAACTGCTGCAGATGATATTAGAAGAAATGAATTGCAAGTACACTTCGCAGCACTGCACTGAATCATTGATGAGTGTTGGAGAACTGTTCTTCCCTTATTTTAAATGTGTACACATTGCCAAATAAAATTAAAATATCATGTATTATTAATACTGTATTACAACACAGGGTAGGCTGCAGAAAATCCAGAAAATGATAACCAGCAAAACTCTAAAGTTCAAAAGCTTGTAGAGTTTAACTTGTTACCTGAAAAAATTACAAAAATTACATACAGATACAGGATCTACCCTTGATCTCAGAAGGAATTTCATTATATTAATTGCTTTACACAAGACGCTCAGCTTTTGTATGACTTCTTTTTTTTTTTTTTTATTAGTGGTTTAACCATTATAGGCTTCTCGAAATTAAATTAAATGTTCAGTTGTTTGGAAAAAGAAGCATAAATTATCACAAATACATCAGAAATTATTTTTAATAAAATCCTGCTAGGCTCTATGAATGAATGGTGGCGAGGACTGTAAAACTTCATTCTAAACTGAACTCTCAAACATCAGAGAAACATTCTCACTCTTAAATGCAAGCTCACAGACTTTTCTCTAACATGGGAGAATTATTCTGCAATGAAATGATGGAAATGCCATAATATGTCATAAACACAATTTAATAATTTTTTTTACATTAACAGAGTGCAAGCAGAAAGATAAACTTCATAGCGCAGAACCACTGGTGCTTTCTAAGCTAATACTTGAGAGCGTTTTCATTTCAGAAATGTTTACTCTGTGGTTTGTAACTTGATAAATTTGCCCTGGACCAAAACATGCTTCTCAAGAATCTCAAGAAGAGGTAGGGACCTCAATTAACAAATTACATTTAAGTATGTATTTTAAAAATAGTGGAAAACATTTTCATGACTGAATCACAATGGCATGTGACAACCACTCAGGATGCATGGGAAACTGATAGAGAGGTCAAAATCCACAGAGCAGGTTAAATATTACCTTTTCAACAGCATCACAAGACTTACCAATCTGGCCCTGAAAATCATAATCCCTGCCTGTAGGAGCTTTATTTTATCATTAAGAGAAACAACTGGCACTGGGAAAACGTGAATGATCATTCATGCTGTGATGTGTGAGCAATCAAGGCACAAAATGTTCTCCATCCTCTGAAGGGTCACCCATCTGCCAGTAATTCCTATCAGATGCCTGCTCACTAGCTGTGGGGTAAGTCATAGGTTTTTGCTTTCTAGTGACTTGCCCAGGTTTCCACAGATGATAAACCCCCAAAACCTTCAACCATCAGCCTACCTGCCAAAAAACAACTCAGCTCTCTAAACTTTCTTTTCTCTACCCTCCTCCTTCCAAAAGTTTCAAGTCAACATCAGAGATATTGGCAAATTAAGCCTTGTGTTTCTCTCTTTCTGGGCAGAAATGTTACTACAACACATGTGCTAAGTGCATGATGGCTGCATGCTGCAGAACTAGGTTTCCCAGCTTGAACGTTGCATAGCTCTTTCCTGCTGTCCTGCAAGCGTGGGAAATCTCTTAATACACACTAGAGTTGAAATGAAGATTTCTTTGCTTCAGAAGCAATCTTCCAATATGAAACTTAATAGTTTTTGAAAATCCACAAACTCTGATTTCAAGAAAGAGCTTTTCAGAACCCATAATCTGCCACTTAAATTCTCAAATGAATAGCAGAGATTGTGCTTTTCATAGGCAGAGAAAATCTACTGAAGTCCCACTGCCAACTAAAATATTTGACACTTTATTTCTACAAATTTCTACAGCAAATGCCTCAGCTATGGTATATAAGCACCTTTTCTTGGACCAAAGAAATAGCCTCCTGCAGAGACTATTTTATGGCCTGACAGGAGCTGGCTGGGCAGCCTCGGCACAGCAGCTAGCATGAACACTGCAGCAGGAAGAAGCAAGGCCACTCCGTTAGGGAGAGCACTTCTTGCCATGTCTGTCCTCAGAGCACAGGCTGGAAGGGGGAATTCAAGGCCTGCCTTTTCCACCACCCTCCTGAAATGAGATATAATCTCTGCTTTTATACTTTCATTCCTGGGAATCTTTCCAGGCTAATCTGTTCTGCACGGACTGTTTGGGCCGCCTCTGCCCCCACTAAGTAAGTGATGAGGCACTCATTGCTTTCAGTTCCTGCTGGCTGTGTCCAATGAGCTCATCAAGAGCTTGAGACAAATCCAAAACCTCAAGCTGAGCTCCTCAGCATGTCTGGAAGCCCTTCACTGTGTCTGTCCCACAGTAATGTATTTTCATAGCTCAGTACTCTATGCAGTCATATTTCTCTGCATAAAGCCAAAAAAATTAAGCTTTTCAAGCTGACCCTTGTAGGATCATCCCAGCATCAGCTCTTAACTGCTAGCAAGCTAAGCCCAAATCCAAGTGTTTAGCCTAATATTAGGCTGCTTCATCCCGACATAAGCACGTTCATGTAGATGTGGGCAGTTAATACCGTTGAAAAAAATACGAACATTTGAAAGTTAAAATGCACTTGAAAACTTTGGCCCAAAGACAGGAAAAAGTAAAATTGCTATGAACAGTTTGGAAAAGCCCAAGTCATCTGTAGCTCTACTAAGCTAGCTCTACTAGCACCTGTTCAGGCCTCAATACAAGTTCACAATAATCAAAAAGAGATCTATCAGTACAAAAACAGCTATCAAATAAAATTAAACACTTTTAGAAGTAATACAACTTCTTATAAGCACTTAGAGAACTTGAGTTTACAAAATAATAAAGAACAACTCTGTACAAAATGCAAATCAGAATGTGATTTCTCTGTTAAGAACGACTTTCAAAGCACAGGCTACTCATTCTTATATGTAGTGCTTTCCAGACCGAATGTCCTGCTTAAAACATACTTTCCACATTTCCAGCTCTGTATTCCCCATCTATCCCCTTGTTCTCATTTTATAATAATATGTTTCATGCATTTATCTCACTATTCCTAATCCTATTTTATATAGTAAGACAGATACCAAGGTGTGAGAAATCTCTGCAACAGACTGCAGCCAAACCCCGAAAGGCACAGCTAAGTAGGCTACAGATTATGGAAATATGAAACCTAGTAAACTACTAGATGCCTTTCAAAATGAATTTATGGCTCTTCTTGCCCAGAGATGGAGCTTTCCTTGCAGTAGTTTTCCTTACAATTCTCCTTCATGCTTCATGGAAGTGTTTCCAAGCAGGGTAAACATGAGGCAAATTTCATGCTCAAAAAACAGTCTGGACACAGTTTTATGCAACCATCATCCTCGTGCAAGTTTTCTAAGCACCTTGACAGCAGTATCCCCTAAGCCAGTGAGGCCCACCATCAAGCACTGTGTTGTTGGGTATTGTCTGCCTGGCCCCAGCCTGCCTTTTTAACCACTACCATTTTTGTCCAGTGACTACCTTGGATTGGCTCTTTTAGTGGTGCACAGCTAAGCCAAACCGAAGAACAGGAAGTAAAAACTATATCAGTCAGCACTGAGTAAATTAAGCCAAGCAGAATATATTTGGAGGTTAGCCAGAATACAAAATGTACTACAGATCTCATCCAAATGGCTAAGATCCTAGATGACAACCCAGGCTACACTCCGTTTAGAAAAGGAAACAAGACAGCTACAAACATATCTGCAACTAAGGTGACCTTTAAAATAAAAATTTTGAAGAATAGGGGAAGAGAAAGATGGACTCAGACCTTCTTTTTGCTTTTGCCTGCAATGTCTTGCTTCTTTGATACTACCTGAGACATGGAGACCAGGAGAACAGAGAAACAGAAACAAGAGCAGTGCTCGCTTTTAACAGCTGATTCTTTCCACTGAAAAGAGCAAGCTTCCAGAGAAGTAGGTTCCCCAAGGCAATAAGCAGTCTTTAATTACAGCCAGGGGAGACCAGACAAGGGACCACGTCCTTTGCTACCAAAACTAATGCACAAGAATCAAATTGGCTGTTTTGGCTGAAAAACAAGTCGATCAGCAAGGTGTTCTCATTACCTGGGTGACCACATTGGTCAATATTCAGCAAACCAAAATCACCTGCTGGTTTTATACATCTGTTTAAGCATTATAAGCAAGCAAATATTTGGGGGTTTTTTTCAATTGTTTTAGGATTGTGTTAGGTGAAACAAATTGAAAGTCAGGAAAAGGAAACAACTATTAAGCTGTATTTTCGTTTTGAGGAAGTAAAGCTTTATGTGTTTCCTCTATGTTTAGTCTTTTCCATAAGAGTACCAGAAAATCAACGTGAAGAAGAAATGCATTATTTTTTAACATTTCAAGAAAATTTAATGTGCATTCTATAATTTACTGTCTGCCATTAATGCTCAATGGTTTACTTATCTGCCAACTCAAGCCAAGGTCTTCCACTGGCAGGACCTTGCATATCCACTTCCCAAGCTTTGATTCATTAGGCTAACTCTGAGGTGAGGTACTAAAAGATGCAGAACACAACTATTACAGAGAGAAAAGAAATCCCTCAGTTCCTTCAAACTGAACTTTCACTTCTCTGGAGTCTCCCAAGTGCTTCAGAAATACCTGTGGCCTAGGCAGGTGTGGCAGAGAGCATACTAGGATGAAAAAAGATCTCTTACCATGATTTTGCTTTTAGATACCACAATGAACAATTGCTTTAGTAGATGATGAGTGTGAATCCTCCTATGGCACCTCCTTATAGAGTCCTGTAAAGCTGAGTACCTTATCTGATAAATGGATCCTTATGTCATTACTCAAAATGCACTCACACAGCTGTAGAACTAATTTCCTGATGCTCCCTCACCCTCTGCCTAACAGATCTTCCTCCCAGACCTCTTCAGAAACAATGAGCAGTGAGAAACATCAGGACTCTGATACCTAAAGTCAAACTTCATGTAAATTGACAGTTTGTTTGTCTAGAAGCCTCTCAACTGCTGTAATTAGAAACTGTAATGCTATTACCAACAGTGGAAATTTCTATTGCTCAGTCATAAATTGAGTGATTTGGTTATAATATCTCTTTGCAGAAGGATGAGTATGTAATAAGGGAATCAGTGAATGATGGATTCAGTAGCCACCACTCCCAGCTCCCAAGCTGCTTTTTATCTAGCTGATATCAGCAAGTCCTGGCTGCACACCCATATTCAGCAAAACCCCACTTGATTGCTCATAGTGATCCTGATGAGCTCCATTCAGGGAACAGCAGGTCAGAAAACAAATCCCTGTTACATAAATATAATCTATAAATATAGTCAATTTATACTTTTGTACACTGATCATATACTGCAATTTCCTGCATGGGATGGCGCAGCAAAAGGCTCAGTCTCAGAGAAAAAGCAGAAATCTATTTGCATTTATTTGAGTTTACATTGTTTCATCAGTAAAATATTTGGAAAGCTCCCTTTTTGGTAGAGATTTCTTTTTTGGTAATTTTTCATCTAATGTGCTTATCATGGTTTAACCCCAGCCATCAACTGAATACCACAGATCCACCGGCCCCAGACAGTGAGATGGGAAGGAGAATCAGAAGAAGGCAAAAACTGTGGGCTGAGATAAGAAAACCACTTAATATTTAAAATAAAGTAAAAATATAATAATAATAACAACAACAATAACAAGAATAATGGAGACTAGAAAAGAGAGAGAGGACTAAAACCCAAGAAACAGAAGTGATACACAATACAATTGCTCACCACTCACTGATTGATGCCCAGCCTGTCCCCAAGCAGCAATCAGCAGTTCTCAGCCAACTCCCCCCAGTTTACATATGTGAGCATGACATTCTGTCGTGTGGAATATCCCTCTGGCCAGTTCAGGTCAGCTGTCCCAGCTCTGCTCCCTCACAGTTTAATGTGCACCTGCTCGGTGGCAGAGCAGAGGAAACTCAAAAATCCCTGATTTAGAGAAAGAATTTCCCAGCAACATCTAAACCATCAGTGTGTTGTGTTCCCAACATTATTCTCATATTAAATCCAAAACATCAGCTAGTAGTAAGAAAATGAACTCTATCCCAGCTGAATATTCAGCAAGCAACTTTTCTCCTTCAGAATCTTAATATCTAAATAGCTCTTAAAACCTTTAGAAAAACTTCTCACTCCTTTTTCCTTTTTTCCATGCCTTCCGCCTTTCACAGAAATACCAATTTTAAGCCTTCAGCAGCATAAAAGATGCTCATATATCCTAGCCTGTTCTTTCATGTTTACAGGCCGGCTGGAGCATCCCAGTGCTATGTTTACTGTTCCAGGTCTGCAAATACTGTGCTCAGCAATGGGATCCAAATGTCTCCTAGACAGATAAAAGTGTCTACAGATGTGGATGACATTTAAAGGTCCCATTTGGGATGAAAGCTCCAGCTGATAAGCTGACTTGCAGACCCCTACTGCAAAGGATCTACAGTCTAATAGATATAAATCACATCACCCTTGTAGCCAGAAAGCAAATACGGTCATGAACAATGCTACTTCTGCTGTGTATTGGTCTTTGTTAAAACAGAAACAAAATCAAAGGGACTAACAGTAGTGGGAGAGTCAATAAAGGGAGGGAGCAAGACCAAGGAAAAGAGTCAATATTGTGTTGATTCCTTGGCAATAACATGGTCAGTTGTACCTGAAGGATGTACATGATAATAGATGAGGTGACACATGCACTGACATAGCAGCATGTTGTGGATTTGCACACAGAGGCAGACAACAGAAAATGAAAAAACACTGGGAGGCCTCTGTGTTTCTGTGATTACTCATTCTACCTGGCCCCTGCTGACACAGAAACAGAAGTGTATGGGCAAAACAGCAAAATACAGCTGTTATTGTGACAGTAGCACTGAATACAAGAGCAGGGCTCCAAAAGGACCACTCTGACACATGCCTGTGCCAGAGCTTCCTGAGCCTCATGTGTCTGTGCCAGGAGAGCCACAAGGACACTGCTGCCCAGACTGGTAGGTCTCTCCCTGCTTTTAGAAAGTCTCACATTTCTCTTTGCCTGTACCTCTGCACTGAAACCAGCACTTATGTCCAACAATACAACATCTGGCAGAACTTCACCGTTCCACCCCTGCCACTGGGAGACAACAGTCTAGGTGTTGAAAAGTGCATGGCAAAGCTGCCTATTTGTCTATGATATATTGTAAACCAACTGCTAAACTGCAAATCAACATCAAACTGAGGGAGATGAAATACTTAAACACTGCCAAAGTGCAAAACTCAGCAGAGAAATGGCATTGTAGGGAAATGGAAAATTTTTGAAGATAGGTTAACGTATGCTGCAAAGCTCTTCATACCATCAGGAAATAAGAGCAATAAAAGACCAATATGGAAGAGTGAATAAGCTCAAAAAGTAATCAAGAGCAAGAAATTGGCAAATGAAAACAAAAGATGTCATCTGTTACAAAGAATGAATGGAAATCACATCTATCTCATACTCAAGGAATAAGAAATGGCAAACTGAAAGCCTATTCTGACAATGCACTGTCGTGGAACAGGGCTATGCCAGGGCATCCTAAGGCTTCTGGGAGACAAAGCTGATAAAACTCACATGGTAATTCTAGTCTCCATCTGGCAAGTGAAAGAACCTTTTCCTGTTCCAGGGCTAACCACTAACTACATGAGCTTGCAGCCTCTTGTAACATCTAAATCTGTAAGGAAGAATGATACCAATATAACAACACAAATGTGCAATATTCATCAGCAACTAAGACCATGGCCCAGCTTCCCCAGCACCCTGTCCTGCTGAAGACATTTGGTGTCCTTTTACCCAAGTAGGAGGGAGCATGGCTGTGTATCTCAGCTCTACCTACAGAAAAGCAGTGACAGGGGAAGGTACAGCTGTCCTGTGTCCTCCTCACAGCTACTGCAAAAGCTGTGTTTGCTAATGTCTGTGTGCACAGGCTGGAGTAGGGACAAGAGCAGAGGAGAGATGCACAGGAGAGGAGGAACTGGATTTGGAATGCATGGCCTACATTTGAGGTCTAATTCAAAGCCTGATCAGGGTGGGTTATGTGTTGCCTCTGAAAGCAGGAGGACACAAGGTGGCTGAAGAGCAGTGATGATGACTGGGATTTTCCTGTTGTCTCACATACATATTTGTTGATTTTTTTTTTAGTAGCTCCATACAAGATGCTTACTTTGGAAAGGGCCATTTGTCATATCTAGAATGCTGCTCCCAAATACCATATGCATTTGCAACAATTAACAAATGTATGGTCCAATCTGCAAATGATAAAATGATAAAAGAACAGTGCACCCCCCCTTCCCCTCACCTCCTCCTGGAGTTACACAAACCAGAATCAACAAGAGCACTATCTAGTCCTTCCCTGACCTGTTTTCTTTCCTGTTATATTGCACAAGATATGATACAGATAGCCCTGAACATCTTGGGTTTCCAAATTGGTTTTGAATCATCACAAACTCAGGCCATATTTGCGCCCATAAACATGACTGATTTGATTGCTTTACCAGCTGTATAGGAAATTCTCATTCACCATCTATAAAGTCACTACACATTATATCCTTTAAAATTTTGCTTGTATTCAGATTATCTCACATTTGTTATCAAATTTTTCTCACCACCTCTTCATTTTTTTCTGAAATAATCTCATTTTCTGCTCTTGCTCTACTCCCATAAAAATAATCGGTGCCGTGCCACATTTTTCTATTTTTATATTCCTATCTGCATCTGAAAAAGCAATTTTATGTTGGCAAAGGCCAAAGTCCAGTTCACTTCCTGGTTATTACACAATGTGACACAGCAGTATGCAACCTCTAGTAAGACCTACAAATGCCAGAAGCAGAGTGAGAAAGTGAAGACAGGCCACAGAGCCATATAACAAAAGGAGCAGGTATGCTAAAGGCCAATGAGGATGAAGAAGTTTTCGCACTGTTCCCTTTTGTGTTGACAGGTATGCTTCTCAGCAATCTTCCTTCCAACTGAAAGCACAACAGAAAAGTGAGCGGAACACTGGAAAATCAAAACATAGACTTGTGATCAAGCAGGTCATAAAGACACTCATAAGTGGCCAAACTCTTGTGGTATCTTCCACAAGTGCTCAAGACTTGTAGCTAACGGCTCTTCCACTGCGCCTGTAGAGGTGACTCTTCCCCTCAACTACAAAAAGCTTTTAGTTTCAGCTTTAAAGCAGTATACAGGTAGAAGTGAGTTTACAATCCAAAGTTTCAAAAGAAATTACATCCATGAGAGAGATTTGCTTAACCTCTAAATGCAGATCATCAGATTCCTGAAGAAAAATTTAATTAATTGTATTAAAAATGCAGTATACAGCCTTTTAACTTCAGTATGCAGGGAAACCAAGTCCCCTGTCTTCAACAAGAGCCAAAGGACATTTTCTTTTGTTTTGCCAAATAAGCACTTTTTTTCTCATCACATCAGACTTATTTTTAGAATATTTGAATAGACTATCTTTGTCAGTTGCTACTGTATAAATAGAGGTTGCTAAGGAAAGAACAGTAGCTGCTTTTCCTCAAGCAACAGTAGCAAAAGAGTATGAAATAGCAGATGATTTCTTAGCAGTAACATCAGACTAAGAGCAGCAGTTCTCTTCTACTGCAGTATCTCAAAAACACAGAAATGCCATTCACTAAAGTATTAATATTTTATGTTAGAAAAATAATGCAAATCTACCTCAAATTGGCATACTTGCTAATGAGTGTAAGAAGGCTTTTCCCCTGCTTCTGAAATTCATCCCCTTCTCATTTTGTAGCTCTAGTTTTTCTTTTAAAGTTGTAGATGTGTTTACTCCCCTTCTTAGGATTGTTTGCCTACTTCAGAGCAACCCTAGGAATTCACAACTTGAGGATCTCGCATTCAGAACCACATTAAAGACTGCCAGCAAGGTTACAAGTTCCCTGTAGCTGAAGAGAGTATGTATTTAGGTACAACACTGGTATTCAGGGAGAGATTTGTCAGCAAAAAGGATTTGGTTTCTTATAGTCATTTATTTTGCTCTGAACATTGTCAGATGAGAACACTGGCACAGAGAATTTGGGTTTGGGGACTAAAGAGCTTTACTGGAGCTTCTACTGAAGCCCCCATCTTAGACGATGGATTCAGTAATTTCACATTTGGAAATTCGCATTGTGCTCATTCTAAATCACTTTCAGGGCACAAGAGCAGTCCTCTGCACCCAGTATACTAATAAAGCCACTGGCACATGCACAATTTAGAGATGGGTGATTATTTTGCTGATGTGACCACTTCAGGAAGCTGACTGCTGCACACTGTTCTGGCTGTAGTCACTAGGGGCAGATATTTCAACAGCAGAGCTACTCTGAGGGGAAAAAAAAAAAGGCTTGGGACTTGTTCACACAGGGGACAACTCAGGACGGTTTATCTGAATTAGCTAGAGATTTACTGTGGATTAGTTAGAATCATATAAAACCTCTGACGGTATACTTTTGTTCAGAATTAAATTGTCCTAATTCAATTAGATTAACCTACTTCCAAATGTTTTACAGAGCTAGTGACAACAGACCAGACTAGAAGGCACGTAAGGGTATCTAAAACGGTCTGCAAATGAACAGAGCTACACACTCCCTATGCCATGTGAATATCAAATCTCACAGCAAAATGTAGTATCAAAAGCCGACAACTGGAATGGAAGAAATTGAGTTCAAGGACATGATGGGCAGAGAACTGGATGCCATCATCATCTTCAGAAAAACTGCAGTTGTAGCCCAGGCACTAGCCAGTTCTAGTGCTTCCAGCTAGAATGATCCTCAAACATGCCTGGATCGTCATATCATTTCAGGCAAGTGGAAACTAAGCATCTTTGAAGCCTTAATGACAGCTAGCTTACCACCAGCTTGTCTGGGAGAGCATTCAGCAGACATGGGGGACAAGTTTCATTTAGAATATGCTGTTCTTCCTAAGATTCCCTAAAGAGAAAGAACAAGCTCCAGTATTGAGCAGGGAACCAAGTACCTAATCCTCTGTGTTGGAAGTGTACTAGGGCTTCACGATGAGGCAGCTTAGTATCACTAGCAAGCTCATTAGAGTCATACCTTGGCATGGCAACTTGACGAGCGCTGAGGAAACAACCAGGGTTATCACAGTCACACCAGGGCTTCCAACTCCCACTCTGGCAGGGGTATCTCTGCGGCATGCATAGTGTCTTCTTCCCCGAACATGAGGCCAAACCTGGAAACTCTAGGAAGGTTTTTCAGCCATCCTCACACAGGAGAGAATGATAAAAAGGCAACATTGTGTTTTAGTGGAAAATCCCTAGTGGCCAACAGCAAGTATAAAGCTTTCACACCCTAGGCATGCGGCAGAAGTTCAAGCGGGCAGAGAAACTGTAAAGATTTCCTTTACTTTCCTTTGTGGAAGCCCCTGAAAACCAAAAGGCCTAGAAAGTGGAAGAGAAGGCCAAAAGCTGGAACCATACTTGGTCCTCATTTAGCTTTCCACTTGTCCAAGTGAGAACCGGGCAGCTGCTGGCTCCAGCTGCAGTCGTGCTTGTAGTACACTTGAGGGTGAGGATGTGGCATCTTGCCTGATCTGTCCAGCATCTCAAAGGTGCTTGAGGGGAGAACAAAACTGTTCATGCTGGTGTACAGCAGGAAAATCCGGTGTGTTGGGGTTGAGTCAGCTGTCAGAGGCAGAGATGGGTAAAAATGCTTTTGATGTGCTTGGAGGGACGTGCTGCAGGGCTGAGAGGTCTGGAGGTCTGCTCGCTTTTCTGCCTGCAAATGCTCCTGAGTGTCCCCAAGGCCAAGGCTGTGCAGATGGCCAGTGATGTATTAGATCAAAACAGACCCAGTTTATCTGCTCCTAAAATGTAATGCACTCTGCTTTCTGATGGCAAGCCTCGGAAATACCAGAATTAGACTTCAGAAGAGTATAAAAAGCTCCCTGCTAACATAATGTGCAAATGGACTGTCGCACTTACTGTGATCTTGGGCAGCAAAAAAAATTAGAAGGCAACAGCAAACAGCAAAGAAAATTGCAGCTGAAAAATACCAACATTATCCTCTTTTAATACATATTGCTAAAATGAACATTTTTAAGAGCTGAAGAGATATGAGCCCGGGTGCTATCAGCATATGTGTTATGCAGTTCCTGATTATTAACAAACAACAGAATACATATGAAAGAATCTACAATGGTATGGATATGAGCCCAGCTGGTGTCCCCATATGCCTCACAAATTCCATTTTTAGGAACACAGCAGCATATAACATTAGAGATGCTTCTTAAACATCTCATTTATAAATAGAGCAGAGCTGTTTCACTGAAGTACACACAGAAAAGGTCCACAAGAATAACAAAATCAGCTGCATTCAAAAACAATCAAATGGTTCAACCACACCATTTCCAGTAGGAACTACTCTGCACCAGAATACTCCCTGAATGAGGAATGATGCTTGTTTGTCACAGGTTCATCATTGGGATTTTTTTAAAAGCAACCACCAAAAAGACATTTTAGTCAGAAAATGCCAACTTACTTTTGTTTTGGCACAGTGTTCCTCCTGAAAGGTTTTTCGGTCCAGAATGGAAGAGGGAAGGCCCAAGCTTCAGGGTAGTGGAGAGTTACAGCTGTGAGTGAGCCACTTGTGAAAATCAATCAAAGCAGGGTCTGGAGCTTGGCTGGTCCACATCCTGGGGAGACTCCTTCACCAGCAGGCTGAGGACTCTGCAATACAGCTCCTCCCCTCATGCTTTTCAATTTCACCAGAAACACCTCTAACGGAAGGTAGTTAACTGGTGGGATTCCTGGTTAATCGTGAAAATATATCACCAAATGCATTTGACAAAAAAATCATCATTTCATTGTATGTACACTATCAACAAAAATATATCTAAACCAGATATCTAAAAAACATACACTGCATATGAATGAAAAATTATTTTATTTAAAAATACATTATACAGCAGAGTGTCTCTCTTTTTTGTTTTCTCACTGCTGGTTCACAGAGATAGTATGATAAATTTAACCCAAATATTTGACTGGGAAAGATCCTGAGAAAGAGACCAGTTACAAGCTGATGATATACAGTACACTGAAAAAGAGTCATCTCTTTTAACATAAAAGAATCTCTTGGTAATCTTATAAATCAGATATAAAAAATGCAGGTTTGCTACCATGCAAAAACGAGTGAAGATTTCATTTAAATCTGCACACAGAGAAATCATTAGTACCTTGGACCCTAACTACCTAGACTAAGAGAAGGGTGAGTGTGCCTAACACGGTGATACAAACTTTGGATCTACTACGATTCTGTAAACACAGTTGATAGTCTAATAAAAGTGGATTTTCAATCACCTAAGTATCGTAGTTGCAGCTAAGGACTCTATTCTAAGATTTTTTTCCCCACTAATATATTTCTTGACTCTCTTAATTCTCAGCTTAGCACAATGACTTTGTGACAAATGCTCTATTGCACTAAAAGATGACTTGGCCTTGCCCTGTTTGCCAAGCACTCTTTACATAGTTGAATTTTAGTGAAAGTAGAGGTTAAAACAAAAAGTAAAAAGCAGACACTGCCTGACGACTATGTGGGAATTATTAAAATTCACCACAGAAAAAATATACCTGCTTCTACATCCTTACGTTTCAAACATACTCTAACAATGGTTAATGCACAGGAAGTACACTGAACTGTGGAAAATTTAAGGCCTAAAATGCTCAAAAGCCTGCACTGAACAATAGTATTCTCAATGTTTCTGTAGTGCTAACATTTCATCAGCTGTTGCCAGAGGAAAACTTTCCAACAGACATTGTCTTCAGCATCTACAATATTCCAATCCATCTGATGCTCAATTTCTATAGGACAACTTCACTATGTATAGTCAGCAAGACTCTCCTTTGAAGGGGAGACCCAATTTGATTATTCACAGCGATAAGAGAGCTATGATAACATCGCCTGATGTTGAAGAAAAATCAATTCATCAACATCACACAGACTGGCAGAGGATTATTTTTTTTTCCCCAAGAACAAGAGCCTGGAACACAAACACAGTTAGAAAGCTTTGCAGAAAGTCTGCGTGTCCTGGCCATTTAGATTGAAGAAAATTAATGAAGCCATTTTGGCTTTACCGGGAGTTTTCCATGAAAATGGAGAGTAGAAATTCAGATGCACTTTTCTCACTGAGCCAGTGACCCTCTTCTTATCTTAGCACCCATTCTCCCAACATAGTATCAGAGAGTACAACAAACATGAGAAGATGCAGGCTTCCTTAAATAACTTGTTTAAATGACTTATGAATAGCATGGCTTCCATCAGATATGCTAAGCTAAGAACAGAGCCCTTAACCTTTCATGGGATATCATTAGTAATAAAGAATATATCAAAGATGAAACTTGCTATATTATTTTCATTTCTTTTAACCTAGATACATATATATCATTCAAGACGTTCAAGAACTACAAAACAACAATTCAACTACAGTTATGTCAGGAAAATATCCAAATAAATAAACTTTTAATTATGATACAATACTTATTACAGTAAAAATTGGCATTTTTTTTCTCTTCAAAAGCAGAAGCACCAGTCTTACATATAACATTTTGTTTGAATGATATCTTACATGGAATACAGCGTAATACAATGTGCAAACAGCATCTTCATACAGAACATAATATTTGTCTAGTTTTTATACACTGAAATCGCCTCAAATGGAAACACGTTCATGCTCAATTAAAAATGTAGATTTTAAAAATCAAAATACAAAGTACTGTTGGAATAGGTATATGAACCATTAAAAACAATGAGAAGCCAAAATAGAGGGTATTATAATTAGTGCTCAGTTTGTCCCATTCCATCATAAAAGTAAACAGTTAATATTTTTGCTAGAAAGTAAAGTGATGTTCTAATATTTAAGAATTCTTCAAAATGTTGGTATCATTTTAATGATGTAAAAATCAAGTCAGAAACAGGACTTTTTAAAAATTTCTTATTTTTGATACACTGCAAATATCATGTGTGGGCTGTGAAAAGAGATGAAGTCCAATGGAGTGAATATACATCAGCGTCAACATCATGTGACTTCTGCAAAGGCCGTGATGTGGTTCTACAAGTTAAAGGAAAAACAAACAGATAAAAACCACAAAACCACACAGATAGACAGCAGTCACCATTGCGATAATTTCTGCCTCTTGAGCTTTAAGGGCAGCCTTGTGCTTGGAGATTGTTGCAGAATAATGCAAATAAAACTGGTTTTCACTGCAGTGCTCTCACTCTCAAAGCAATTCTTTGTTAATCACTGAAAGACTGGCTAGGGAAGAATGCTGAACAAAGTTATTAGGTGCGATGGTTCTACAATATTTTAGTTTTACATGTTTTGGATTTTTTTTTTAATGAAGTAACAATGTGAATAATTGAGTTAGCTTATTCATGATTTAAAACAAAATTCCTAGAAATTAAAATGACCATTTCTGACAGATTATAATTTTCTATTTCAGTGTAAATAAAATTTTAATATTAATTTTTTTAAAGAATAATTTCTCCCCCTAACCTCAATGGCACTGAATCAAGTAGCAAAATGCTACAAGCAAATTGCATTCAGCAGTTGAGAACCATATTGAGAATTTCTTTTTCAGAATCATTCCAGTGTCCTCTTCACTTGCTATGTAAGAACATTTTCCTCTTTCCATCAATAGGACAATTCTTATGAACACAAAGATGTGTATCAGAATGGGAATATACTGCGTGGGACTCTACACAGTAGAACTGCAGCATCCCAAAGAGCTTTGCTACTTTGTCCTACTCTAATCTAAGCAAGTGACTCGGCAAACATTCAACAACTAAAGTCTCAACTGCAGTGATGTGCAAGATCCAAAGGAAATGTATGTTCCCTTGAGGCACACAGTACCCTTGACTGCCACCATTTTTTATAAAACATGCAATGTGTAAAATTAATCAAGAGAATCTTGATGTTAGGCCATGTGTTTGCTCCCCAGCACAAAAATGCACACAGGGTAAAATACCAAGCAAAGCACTGCAGATTTTCCTCCTCACTTTGCCTCCTGGAGCAGACCAAAGTCAGAAGACAGAAGGTCAAAGCTGAAGAGGAAGAGCTATGTGGATAACTTGGGGACAGTGCGACGTCCTGTTTTTTGCTTAAGGGAAGTCCTTCAGGAAACCTTTTTATTACACAGCACAGAAAGTGCTGGAGAGAAACAGTGGACACCACCTAAGTTTATATTTCTCAGTTTAAACTGTCAGAATATTCGTCTATCATTCTGTGCAGGGGGAGGCAGGCAGGCATCTTTGCTTTGCACATTCCAAAAAGGAAATCAGAAATACCACGACCGGGAGCACTGGAGACCTGTCCCTTATTCCCCCCTCTCCAAGCCAGGCTTTTAGCTCTGCTCCCTCTCTCACTCTCACTGTGCTGTAACTGTACTGTGTCCAGGAGGAGAAGCTGTCTTCCACCACTCCTACAGCATGCATTTTAGCTCTAGCAATGTTCACTTGCTGTATTTTATGACAGCTTCCATAAGAGAATACTACCAAATAGTAAGCATCTATATACAAGCATCTATATACATTCTTCTCAAAAATAGAATGAGTATATTTTAAATAAATTATTAAAGCATAAGCAGATTTTTTTAAAGAAGCATTAGAAAAAAAAGTATGCAACTTTCTGTGAAAACGTTTCCAGTAAACAATATTAACAAATGTCACTGCTTGCAGATTCTGATTCTGCAGAAGAAATGCAAAATTACATTTCCTAATTAGAAAACAAAAATTGAGAATTCAAAGCATTTTGGTTGGTTGGCCCTCCTCTGTTTTCAGTACACAAAAGACAATATACTGGCAAACTCAATGACTGGAGCTGCTGTGAGGTTATTATGGCATTTTCTTGTAGTACTTACTTTATTTTTCTTTATTTGGACCTGAAAAGTCAAACTATCATCAGTCTAAAATTATTCACTTTGTTAATAAGTACGATTATCTAAAACCAAGGAATTGGAGGGGAACAAAATTTCCTCTTTATTTTAATCAATTTTTTCAAGTCCTGCTACGTGCCATCCCTTTCCCTAAGTGACACACATTTGTCTGTGATGCAGAGAACCAACTGGTTTTTCATGTGACATTAATTCAGGACTGGATGAGTATTATTTAAGGAAAGGAGAACATGGTTCACACTCCTGCCAGCTGTACTCCCAAAATGAGTGGGTCACCACGTCTGGAAAGACATACAGAGGCATGGGATATAGTAACAGATGAAAATCTCCCTTCCTCAATAAACCCTCAAAAAGAACTGCTGAGCTCCTCATCACAGACCTATTGATCTGGACCCTAGTAAAGGCCTGTCAATTCATTTCCAATGGACTCAGCAGGGTGATGCATAACTAGGTCAAAATTAATCACTTGCTGATGGCAAGAATCACTGATACAGATTCATGCAGCTGTCTGGTTATTCATGCTTTTTCACATTATCGTCTCAGGCAAAACTACAAATAAGCCTTACTGAGACTCAGCAGAAGAAAAATAAACAAACAGCATCCCTCCTTGAATAACTGCATTTAAACTCTTTTGCTTAGGTTTACTGTCACAAAGTTCAGTGTGAGATACTAACTACTGTCAGCAAACAGATGCACACAGATGCAGGAGACAAACGAAAAACATGCACAAGACCTCAGCTTCTCCAACTCCATGGGAAATTATTTTCCCTACAGTACTCAAAAGAATTAGAAATGCTGAGGGTCTGCTCAATGGCAGCAGTTTCACAGACAGTGCCCACCAGTGTTTGTCCTATCCATTCTAAATAGACAGGATCAGCTTGGTTAGCAAAGCATGCATCATAACCGTGCTCTCACACCATAACAAAAAGGAGAAAGCTAAAGGCTAAGCCTTGAGTGCAGGTTGCTTGGGGAAATGATCCACACCTGTATATCATCTGTTAAGTTTTAATTGATTTCTGTTCATAAGCAATGCTATAATGTTAAAGCACTGAAAAAAATACATTAAAACTTCTTGTGATTTGCAGTTTTCATCACATATATTAAATATTCATCATCCTTAATTTTTTTCATTTTTGAAAACAGGAATTTGCAAAATTGTTTTTAGTACTAGTTTGTTAAAAGAAACAGAAAAATACTATAGTAGTTGTTGAGGCAAATCATAATTGATCAAACAATAATAATATTGTTATTACACAATTCTTGGAGTCGGCAGAGTATATTTTATGCCTTTACTAGACAAGCACATTTTTAGAGGGAAGACAAAAAAGCATTCCAGTGAAATTCCCCATTTCAAATGTTGCAGACCTGCACAGAACGCTGCTGCCACACTGCATCTGCCTTGGTTCTGCTCACACGCTCACTCAGGTGCGCTCTTGCGCACATACGTTTATTGCCTTATGTGGAGGTGTTCGAAACGGTCTGTTCCCGATATCCAAGAGAAGAACCTAATGATGCGAGCTTTGAGGGAGTTTTGCTGCAAAGGATCTTCTTGATTGTTACTAATACCTTGATTCTGTAACACCTACAACAGGTATGGTTGAGGAGGTCACACTGAATATATTGTTCCACTTCCCATATTTAAGTATTATTTTATTTGAACATCAGACGTGGTGATCATAGTTTGCATTTGAACAGAAATAGTTCTTGTACAATCCCATAGAAGCTGATTTAAGCAGAAGAGTAGGACAGGAACACAAATTCAACTGCCTGACACTGAAAAAAATTGCTTAAGGTTTTTTATGAGCTGACTCTCCTGGGTATGTGTTTCTGTGTGTGAAACAACGTTGTATTATATCTCCTTTAACAGACTGTATTATCAAGAGAGAACCATTGTGCCAACAGAAATTTGAAAATTACCTATAAGGTAATGTAAGCACATGGGCTCTCCTCAAGCTTACCTGGAAAAACAGTGTATGGATATCTATACACGTTTTTGGACATCAAGCACTACAGTATTTAGATATTTATCAACTAAAATATTTTGAAGGAACAGAAACAGACACAAACCGTCTTCCCCATTTGCTCATAGCATGATGAGCTAAAACATCTTTCTGTTTTGCTTTTAGCTGTAAGCTCAGAGAGAGGTGTTCAGTCTCCCTAGAGAGCTGCAGGGATCAGACCAGACTCCCTAGGCCATGCTGCTGTGTGATCACAAGTGCACGTAATAAATACTATCAGAACTCATTGCAATATCTACACTTACTGCTGTTAAAAGGTTTTATCACCACTACCTTTGGCACATACACAACAGAACAAGAATTATAGTGTCAAACTCAACAAGATTTCCAGGACAATTAACCCTGACAGTAGCAACTGGTATAATGGGCAACAAGAACGTCATGTATTATGAGAGAAATTCCAAATAATTACGACCATTAAAAGTTGGAAATGGCAGAAAAAGAGAGCACCTAATCTATCTCTTTCTAATTCAGTCATGCTGGATAGACAGTCCTATGGGGGAAGTATAAGAAACCACTTCGTAACAAGGAACAGTGACTGTGCTTTGGAATGTGGTTTGGGTACTGCTGACAGAAGTGCCAGTATGAAGGAATGCCAAGCAGAACTTGGGGAATAAATGCAGTTTAGCTGTTAAACAGGGCACTGCAAAGAACCCACTGTGCAAATAAGCGACACTGAATAGCTACAGAAAGAACTGATTATCAGGCACAGTAATTATTTCATCCCACAGGAGATGAACCATACAACAACTAACCAAACACTTCCTTCTAAAACCTTCTCTCTCACTATTCTATCTGCTGCCTCAGTTAGTCCTAAAATGGCCCATGTTGCCTTTGTACTTGATTTTTTCAAAGCTAGAATACCTATTTTAAAAAAACCAAAAAAACAACAAAAACACCAAACAAACCAAAAAACCAAACCAACCAACCAACCAACAACTAAAAAACAGGCTAGGAGAATCAGAAGCTATTACAAGACATGCATGGAGCCCTCTGTGAGCCCCGGCCAATTTCAGGTGAATTTTGCATGACACATGGTCAGTCTCCCCTGAAACAGAAAAAACAGTCTGCGACTGCACTGGATGAGGCTGAGCTTTTAAACTCTTCCAGGTAACACCCAGAATATCCCCACTGCTCACTAAGTCTTGCAAAAGAACAGGAGTGTCTAACCTTGACTGTGGTAGAATGAGAGCTTTCTCTTTGTAGGAGATTGCCAGCTAACTGAAATACAAATTGTCTTGTAAGAGATGAACAAGGTCAGAGATGGGAGAGAAGAAGAAGCAAATGGGTGAATGATGAGGTTTCTTGGCTTCCATTCTTTTCATTAATTCTGAGTATGATTGTAGCTAAGGTAAAAGCACTAAGTCTGCACTGCTGAGCCAGCTCTGGCAAGGACTCCTCAAGGAGACACTCTGCAACTATGGCTTAGAATGCATGAGGAGTGGGTACCCGTGCAGAACAGCTTAATCATCTGCATGCACCACAATTAAACAGAAGTGTCATGCAAACAGTTATCTAACCTTGTCATTAACCAGCAGCAGCTCAATTCAGAATATTACAAGAACACTTATTCCTATTTAAGTGTACTTCAAATGTAGCTCGACCTCCACCAGAATTCAGACACAGTGGCAGCACTGCGAGCATGCCAAGAACATTCATTCTCCATCGAGAAAGCACTGGAATAGCAAGTAGCAGATCTGGAAACAGAAGAGTAACGTGCTTCCAGGCCTGTATGATGTACCCTGTGGTTATTCATTTGGGGGTGAATGTAACAAAATAGCAGTGAGTGAGGTCCCGTCTGGTGGGTATTTTTAATGAAGTCATACTTTAGGACAGGATCTTTGAATTGCTTGTTCCCAGATACCTATACAGTTATTATTTTTAAACACCAATCACAGGTGCATTGCTTTATGCTTGCACTGCCTTATAACTTCAGGCAGTTGGGATTTGTGCTACTCTTACTAGTTAATTTCTGACAGTAAGCTCTCTTTATTATTGGCACAGGAGCCTGCAGCCTGAAAATAAGGAAATACAGTTTTAAAATAAGCCAAATGTAAATCTATGTGCATTCAGAATGTTGAACTGGAACAGTCCTAACTGAAATGTAGTGAAAATCAGCTCCCACATACCCAGGCAAAGGCAAATAGCACACAAATCATTTAGCATCGCTCTGTCGCCAGTGAGGAACAAAGGATGTAAAATAAGAAGAGAGTTAAAAAGTAAAGACTAAGTTAATAATCCTTGTAGTGATGGTAATTAATTGAGATTTACTAGCTTAATTTAGACCTTAGTATTATTCTCAGTGCCTTTTATTTAACAGGGTCTGTCTTCTATCTAAAACTTTAGACTAAACATTTAATAAAACAAACCAAAAAATAAAAGAAAAAATACACAGAAACTCAAAACCTAAAGCACTCACATGTAAATAATTTTTTAATTAATTATTTGCTAATTCAAATTTAAAGTTTCTGAGAGTGGAAACAGAAGAAAGCATTTCCCAACAATAAGCAAAGTCTCCACGTTATTGTCTTTGCACTCCATCCTCTCTGTCTGGAAAGGAGAAACGCTTTGCAACATAGACAAAGATGAACCCATACACTGAGATCTCACCAAGTGTTACCACCCTGCAGACAGTCTCCAATTTAATTATCTAGAGAGAAGTCCCATGGCAGCAAACAGCTACTGTCTACTGCCCCAGGAATACGGGTTCAGCATGAAAGAAGCTCGTTCATATTAGAATCCTGGGCAGTTCACAAATAGCTTTCGCCACAGCATCTCAAACTAGGCCAAGTCTCAGGAAAAGAACATTATTCATCACGAGTGAGAGGGTTATTAGCTATGATGGCTTTTGAACCACAGAAATGGCTTCTATTGCAGGAGAGCCTAGCATGTAAATAAGACATGCTTTCAATGTGGTATGTCCTAGGCCAACTGACATCTTGTTCTGTTTTGACATTTTACAGAAAGTTTACTGAATGGATTATTTTGAAGATACACACTCATCATGTAAATACTTGTTCAAGCAAATGAGACTCTGACCTCCTTACGACAAGATATCAGCAGAAGTAGCTTAGATACATTTGGTTCAAAAAGGCGTGTTAGACCATTATGAAAAGAAATCTTCTTTCCCTTCAAGGAAAGGAATAAAACACCAAGGGCTACCAGCAATTCTTACTAAAGGACAACTTACACCACTCCCAAGTGGCTAAAACAGAATGGAAAGTGGTTAAAAACGTTTCTTCTTAAAAGAATGCCACAGAAAAGTACTTTTAGTGCCCATCGCCTTGTAGAATTGTTTACTATCTATTTCAGTACTTGTTTGCTCACAAAATTGTTCAGACATAATCTTACCTAACATAGCACATCATCATCTTCAAAAAACATAAATGGTTATCACATTAAACTAAAATAAATTTTAAAACACTGTGATACTCAAGCAAAAAGTTTTGGCATACCCAGGAGACTATCACTAGCATGCCCTTGTCCAAAATCCTATTTGCTCTGACGAGATCATGGGGCTTGTGCCGTTACTATAAGACCCATGTTACTCTCGCTTCCAAGTAGGTGCCCTGTGCTGGGGTTAGCATGTGCCTGAGGATAAAAGCACCACAGCTGATCCAGAAGGGACTGGATGCTCTATAGCCTGAGGACATATCACAAACAAATCCAATAAATGCCACTTGTACCTGAATTGCATAACCCCTTGGGCCCAGGGGTTAGATTTTCTTTCCACGCACTTCAAGTTCTATGGAGTGTCACTGAATTAATTCTTCCCGTCTTTTTCCTTCACTGGCATGTCTCCTTATTTTAAATCTGATTACCTTGGCATTCTTGTTAAGATAGTTTGGGATCATCCTTCTAGGAAAGCTACATTTAATTTCATGGTTTTAAAAAAAGTCAGACATTACCTTTTCTAAAGGGCTTTCTACTCGGGGTATGCTGATCATGGGCATCTGGGCCAGATTATCCATATGAGAATGCTCATGTTCTGGCTGACGTCCTCTGAAGTTATTTACCACACAAACAACCTAGAAGGGATTAGAAGATAAACAGAATAGCTAAGGAACAACTCATTTTTTTGAGCTTTGATCCTCACATCCATAATTAGGCAGAAATGACACCAGCTTTAGTCACAGCTTTACAGTAGAAAACACTGAAATGTGAAGTTCGTGTTTTACAGAAAATCCGTAATTAATATTTCAAGACAAAAGACTTTCAACCAATTTATTGTTACATGCATCATCTGAGAACTAAAAATCCCTCTGATATAAAGAAAATTCTTTATAAAGGAAATTCATTACTGAATCTGAATAATAGAACACCAATTATCAGTGTCATGGGGAGATGTCCAGAGCATGTGCAGCAGCACATGGTATTAACCTTAAACTCCCATGAAGGCCAGTCTCTAAGTTTTGATCAGCAAAGACTTCTTCAAATGGAGAGTGAGAAAGGGAACAAGAAGGCAAGGACCATGCCCAAGTTTAAATATAGCTCTAAATCTGCTCAGGGCAGCAGTGGTTCTCCCTCAGGGATTTAGGAATGTGATATATACCAGTTTGTTTGCATTTCTACTAATTCAGATGCTCAGCTGAGTAGCAATGTTTGCCAACTGTATTTTCTTCAAAACACAACTAAATTTGATATCATGCTACTCAAAGGAGTTTATGCAATATACATCACAAAATATAAGAAAAAGTGCTGGGAGAGATTTCTTTTCTATTCTATTACTTTAGGGGCATGAACAGAATATTAAAACTTAAACATGAACAACCAAATATAGCTCTTGGACACCTTGTGTGGAAGGGAACGTTTGGAAATGCAAGCAGGTATATTTTAAAGGAGATCTGCAGCTGCCTTTGCCTGTCTCAGAGGAGTGAAAACACCCACTGCAGCCATGCCTGGGAGGGTTCTCAGCCAAGCCAAGTCTTCAGATTCAAGATCTTGAGACCAAGACCTTGCAACCCAAGAACCAAATTCAAAAGTGTTTTCATGGGGAAAAAATTCAGAGGTGTACTTAGTACTATTACAAGCAGCCAGGCAGACAAACTTGCAGGCAGTAAACAGCAGTGACTGTTCTATTCTATAGTCTTGCACTGCAGATATTAGTGAAGATGATTAATAGATTAGAAATAGCTCTCTGACACAGACACTAGTCACTGGGAACAATCAGGTTTTGGAACACAGCTCCAGAAAAGGAAAAGGCTAAACAAAGATTTTTTTTATATATACAGAAAAACCTAAAAGTTCAATGTAAACCTGAATCAACACAAAAGAAATTCATGACGGTTACTTTAAAGTCAGAAAAATAAATGCTACCTATTCTCTGACCAGTGTAGGTATCACTATATCAAATTTAATACTTTATACATGAAATCATAACTATATGTTTTTCTGTGGCATATATAATTCCTTAAAGGGGGCCTTGATGCAAAAACTACTGTTTGAAATGCTACGGTTCGGTTTATATGGAAGTCAAAAGGGATCACCCAATTCGTCCTTTCCTGACTTCACATTTGCGAGAGTATGTAAATATAAATAAGGAAACTGATAACTAATTAAAACCCCTAAAATCAGAAACACATCTTTTGTCATTTAGTGGTCTGAATTTATTATTTTTTTTAAGAGTTGCCAACTTAAACACTGATTTTTTCAAACAGAAGTTACACAGATACACACTTACCAAGAAGACTGCTATAGATATTCCGATTACAAATCCCGCTATTACATCTGACCAATGATTTCGATACTCTGCTACTCTGTTGATTCCAGTAAGGAAAGCCAAGCACATTAAGCCCAAACATAGAACAGGTTTTGCAAGCCTTGTTCCTCTGGCTTTCACTGTATTGGTGATATACATCTGAAAATTAGAAAGGAAGAAAGTGTAAGATTGATGGATGTCTCCCACTGATTAGTGAATAAAAGCTATACATTTTGTTTGAATAGACTACGTATTTGATGGTTGGTTGGGTTTTTTTTAAGGGGAAGGTGGTAAAGAAATTAGAAAATAGAGCACCAGATAAAGTCACCACGCTCTTTTCCTGGGAATATAGAAATAGAAGCAGACTATACAGCAAAATTACATTTTATATGAACCTGAAAAGACCGCAGAAAACCAGGCAAATTAGATGATAGTATCCTATTTCTCCCAAACTATGTATTTATTTAATTTTATAAAGGTAAAAAGACTGATTTTCCACTGTGCAGTGCTGACAGTTACAGAAAAATATCTTTACTCTGAAAGGTGCTACATAAAGACCTTCTTTTTATTAACAAATACCTTTTTTCCTTATACACCACTTCTTCATGTGACTAATCAGTGATTTGTCAAAAATCAGTGAAAAGGTGAAAGAAAAGTGTCAAAGAGCAGTGCAAATTAATCTAAATGCCAGCATTTACTTTTCTAAATAATCTGTAATGGTTTCAACCAGTGCTGAACTAATACATCTCTGTACTTCACACAAACCAATTTAAATGCAGCAAATTTTATGCAGACTGCAAGAAATCCATTTGTCCTGCTTGCAGTCTGACTTAATCTTCAAATTTTAAACAGAGTTCAAGTTTTTTGAAGGAGGAATGCAAGTGTTTCCTATGGAGCATCACTAGAGAATCCACGTGTGTAATGCCATCACTTTGAACTGCAAAGAGAAACAGATGAATCTCTATTGAAGAACCAGTACCACCTTTCTGACCAACAAATGGTTTTTGCAGAAGGCTGGACATCTGCAACTCTAATTTCCAGATTATCTGTCCCACTGGTTTTCTACCAGCTACAAGCAGAGTCATGCACAGTGAATTAACTCAGCAACCCTCTATTTCAGTGAGTCTCATTGTAGTCCTGGATACCACCATTATCCACATTCATACTACGTGTTAGGACATCAAAATATTCGAATATTTTGAATACACAGTAAGAACATATTTGGTTAAGTTGACAGAGAGCAGTTGTCAGGAAACTATCCTGCATGTAATTCTGTATTGCAGCATGTTAAACTGAAATTACTCCTGAGAAGAAAAAACCTGCTTGCTTAAGGCAGGTTGCAGTGACATATTTCAGTTATTTATAACACCGGGTCATCGCTCAAGAAGAATATCTGGATTTTTATTAGGACAAAATACATAATACAAATAATTGATTCTGCATTACTTCAGTCACACTTCAACATTTTAATACAAAGTTAAACTGAAAAGTGGTGTGCAGAAAATGTTCAGAATCTTTTTACAACCAAGCATGTCCTTCACATTCCTACTCAGACAAAGCACTGAGCAGAAACAACCACATGCTGTGGTTGAACACACTCATGCTGTGCCTCACATGAGTAGTAACAACCTCCATTTGTCAAGTGCCTTCCTATATGTGCAGTCAAGACTATCATGCCCAGTTCGTTACTCAAAATAACCTGAGGGTTCTGCCAGCATAGGTACCATTTCTGTCTTTTCTTCAAAGAACGGGTACCACTGATGTTAGGAATAGCATTACATTAAAATATTAAAGAATCAATAGGAACAAGGTAAACTTTTCCTGAAACAATGTAATGAAGAGTCTGTATATTTGCAAAACTCTGTATAAGCAAATGTAGCCTCTTCCAAGGCAGGATTCATAGATAATCCATTTTTAAACTTGACCTCTTGCAGCTCTAGAACGATATATTAACACAGTCTACTCTATCAAAAATCTGATTTGCATTAAGAAAAAAATATCATTAAGCTGTTGTTTTCGTCTTGATTCTGGTGGAAAAGCTATAAACCAGCAGAGTTAGTAATCAACAAAGAATAAACATCTTGAAAAGATGACAAGATTTTTCTTTTCTTACTTTTAATAAATATTAATGTAGTATCAACAAAGGAAAATAGCTCAGTGATTTTAAAACATTAGTAAGAATGAATGACAATATAACTTTTTTATACAGCTAAAAATGTTTACTGAACAACTTCATCTCAGTTCCTTCTAAAGAAAAAAAATTGGGAGACCAGGAATCTAATTAAAGAAAACTTTTAAATTAGTCAATAGCAAGACCAGCCGCAGAGATTTTGTAAGGTCAAGGATTGATATAGTAGTTAGAATTAATTTAGGAGGTTGCACGTTCTTCTGTAGCATTAGATCAGTGGTGAATCTTCTCTTGAAGAACCTCTGCTAATGCATTTCCTTCTTCCTGAAATAAGATTTTAGTATTAAAAGATATAAAGGTGACACCAGCACGCAGACAGTGTCAGTCATACAAGGAGGTGGATTGTCATCTGATTACACAGTATAGCAATATTTACTAGATTTTAAAAAAAAAACCACAAATATTGACCTTCAGTCTTCAAGATACTGGAAGTGAAACTGTCAGAGAACGTTGTAACTTGAAAGAAAAACTTTAAATGAAGTGCGTTTGAAAAACATGCATTTCAAAGATCAAAGACAAAGCAAGCTACCTGTGTCTGACATGATCAGCTCAGAGCATAGTGTAAGGAATAATCACAGCATCGACACTTCGCTTGTGTTGGGAAATATTTCAAAAGCGTCACGTTGCAAGTCCTATGTGAAATATGTCCCAAATCTTGTGCAAGCAAAATCATTCCAAACCACAAAATTTTATGTTTAGTGTGGGACAAAACGGACTCCTGGGCTGTGCTGCAAGCTCTTCCTAGGCATCTTTCAGCTGTCTTTAGGCCTGCCCACATAAACAACTGTGTGCACAAACACACATGGAACACGTCCCAGACTCCCATTTTAGTTATATGGGAGCTAGAGATCAGCCTGGGTGCACCAGCCAGGAGAGAGGCTACTTTTCCTAGCTGATTTCATCAGCCTGGAGCCCAGGTATGCAGTGAGAAGATTCCCTTCATTCCTCCCTGAAGCAGACGGTGCAGGGAATTGACCAGTCCATCAGCAGGCAGTGAATAATGACTTATGAAGCAGAACGAGGAAGGAATCACAGTACAGGCACCCATCTCAGGCAGCACTTCAAATATAAATTCTCATGTTTTGTTTTGATTTACAGGGTGCTATCATTAAAGAAAGAATATTGAACTATTCAAGTAATAGAAGAAATGTTATAAATGGTCCACCAAAGGAACTTTCAATATTCATCATACCCACAAGAAGAAGGATGGTTGGAGATCAAAAAGCTGGAAAAGTAGTGGGCTGTAGTAGTCTATAATCAGGTTCAATGTTTAGTTAGGATCCTGTTTGACAATCTAAAATCTCCTCAGCTTCCTCTGTTAATAATTATTTCTAGAGCAAACCACAGTCATATTCTCAAATTATCTGGGTCTTCTGTAACTACCCACTGAAGATCTTTTTTAGTGTTTCTGAAGCCTCCTCCAGCTTTCTCCATACATTTTGCACTTATTATTGATGACCCTAGACAAAAACTGGCTTTCAAAGTCAGGGGTCTGGGTTGGCAAAAGGAAAAGAAAGCTCTAGAAATTCTGAACCTTACTATTTGTTTTACCACTATAAGCTCCCCACAGCTGTAACTGTAAACAACTGGAGAAGGAAAGAGGTATCTTTCACTGTACCGGGAACACAGAGGTTGTTATCTTGAGCAATGGAACTGTCACGAAGACCTGACTGGCATGAAATATCTATAAGTCTTTAGATAAATTCCAGGATCAAACTGTAATGTTATTTTATTATTCAGTCTGAAAGTAACCAAAACACTCAACATATGAAGCCCATGATGTATGTTGTACAATTAGTATGGCGGGATAATTTTACTTGCTGCACAAGAAATTCCATGTTCCTAACACTGCCCCTGAAAGACAACCCGAAGAATCCTTTAATTTTTTAATTTCCTAACAAAAAATGGACAAAGTTGACTCAATAAGGTGGCTCTGCTACTCCTTATCCTCCTAAACGCTCCCAGAAGTCTACCAGAGGCCTATCATGCCTCCACCAGCTGCCCATTTAGCTGGAGCCAAACAGGCACTTCAAGACAAAGGACAGCTGTAACTAGACCTACAGCTGAAGACTGGATCAAGGAATGACACTGAGGACAATGTCACCGTATTGCTAGCACTGTGACCCAGACTGCCTTGCTGCCTTTTCCCAGTGACTTACAAACACACTAAACTGGAAAAATGATGCAGCAGAATGCTAGGAGCAAGAACCCTGCAGAAAAGATGATCACAGGTCAAACAAAAGCTCAGCAGAGAAGAAGAAACTATTTGCAAGCTTTACCTGCTAGTCCTGTCTGAGGCCGTAGATGAGGCCAAGGGCTCACAGTACAAAGCAACACAAGCTGCCTACAGACTTAAGGGCTATGTTACCAAGACATTAAGCCTGTTCCTCTTATTACAAATCCAACGGAAGTCTGAAACATATGTAGTAACACCAAGTTCAGACACTTCCCTACAGACTGACTGGCTGCCACCTGCTCTTGTCCAGTGTAATAAGAACAGAAAAAAAAAGCAAAACTGTAGAGAATGAATTAAAATTTGTCTTAAAGTACAACTAGCAATGACTAATGCCCTAGGTCTGAAGTATCAAAGGACAACTGGTAGTCACAAGTCTTATATTTAAAACTATGGAAACAGGCTGACTAAATCTTCATATATCATTTTGAAATCCTACCAAAGAAAGACTCATGACTTCTCATTTCTGTGTCTCAGTTGTGGAACACCCCCCAAATATGTGCATACTTGATTGCTTCAAAACATCCCTCCAATTGTCCAGGCTTTGTACGCATTTTGACACACTTAAAAATCTGGCTTATACAATTCTATCCTATTTGATACAGTTGCAGTGCTTGCCTTAATATCTATGTTAGCAAATGCTGTTCCAGCTAAGAAAGGGTGAATTGCAATGCTCGTAAGAAATGAAAGCAGATGCAGTCATCTTATTAACTCAACTCAAGCAAAAATAAACAAACGAAAGATCTCCAATGAGTTGAGCAGACTCAGGAAAAACCAAGGTAGTAGTCAGCTTGGTTAGAGATTTCAGAACAGATTCACAGTAGTTCATTTTGAATACACTGGTACACTTGGAAGAATAAACCTGAAAGTCTGAAGAAGACACGTCATCATCGAGAGCACGTTTGGAGCGGGGTAGAGAAAGCATCTAACCATAGTGCTGCCATTCAACATTTCCATTGCCAAGTCTTTCTTGGAAGAAAGTAATGGAGAACAACATTTACAGAGAGGTCTAAATATTAGCAATACAACTGTTTGAAAGAGACTGTACTTTCAAGCAGGAGGGGAATTCTAGGTTACCATAGCAGCCACCCACTCTCAAAAGTGGGGAAGGGGGGAAAAAGAAGAGTCAAGAACTTAGATGAAAAAAGGAGCTATTGTTAACGAGACAATATGCTAGGTGATAAGAATACAATACGGCTGTACTTAAATGGAACGAGATAGGAGCATTATTAGATAAAGCTTTGTTTCTAAATGGGTTGACCAGTTAAATCACAGAAGTCTGACAGTGAAATCACACAAGTCTGATGGCATTTACTTCACCCTTCAGAGAGCAAGGACTCGGATCAGCTTGTTGTGTGTTTTTTGTCTTTTACACTGATTTTGCTTTGTGCACAGCAGGCTAAAATATCCAGGGAGGATTCTGGAACAATCTCTCCCTCTCCCAAATTTCTGTTAACCAAAAAGAAAGTACATTTTGTACCAGAGATTATATGCTAATGAAATACTGAGTAATATATGGAGATCTTTATGTCCCTGCTTTCAATAACTGTTGTAACATGGCTCAAAGACTAGGCTACTGTTTTAAATCTTCTACTCCAGTGAATAGCGATGAGAAAATTGTTATGTGGGGCCAACTATCCTGACAAACATCATGTCAATGTAAGGACATGACCCCAAATATTGGAACATGGCAATTTTTTTCCCCCTGGTGTGTAATAAACAGTATTTTTAGATTCAAGCATGCGGTAGGATTAAAAAAAAACACAAAACAAACAAACCCACAATTGCCAATATTGTATCATTGCATGAAGGAGCTACTATAAGAACTCAAATCTTAAGAGCAGCTTATAGTGCTTCAGTTAAATGATGACAGCGTCATGCATCATGCAGTGATACGGTAAAGACATAGAATATATTTCTGCAGGTACTGAAAGAGCACACAGTCATGAAAAGGATCACAGCAGTTTCAGTTTTTGATATCACTGTGTATTGACAAGAGGCAAGGTTTGCATAAAGTATTCCTTGCTTATGTCAAAAGCCACTGATACTAGGCATTACTAATGTATACTTTTTGTTTTTAAAATGTATAAATATGATTTTACTTCCTGCTTTGCAGTAGCTGAACAGTTGGTTTCCTTTAGTTACTGTGACTCATGGCAGCAGTGGAAATACAACTTTACAGATGGATGAGAAAAATAGGAGCAATTAAAATAAAAATTGTGAGTATTTTCTAAAATAGCTTGCACCGAATTTAGAGGTATGTTTCAGTGAAGTAAAACTTTAGATATCTCCTCAAATAAAGACAATACTATCAGGAGACTTACAGTTGCCTCAAGTTAGAAGAGAATATTATTGATCATCTCTTATTTGCAGATAACACTTGCCTGTACTAACTGTTAATCCACCTCTCTTAAACAACACTGCTCTCAAGCAACTTTTGGTAAATGTTACTGTCAGTGCTGCAGATTTCATCAACTCATTCTAAACCCACATGCAGAAGCACAGAGTTGACACACTGTCTGCGGATGGGGTTGAGATCTTTGCCACGTTGGCAAGTATCAGTTTCCAGATCAATCAGGAATTAAATTGCATCATTCAGTATATGCTCAAAAGCAATACACACACAATCATATCTATAGCTGCAAACACGCACACATACATATATATAACGTACATGTCTAGGTAGGCCACTGTTCAAATACTGAGGGAATTAAAGGGATGGCTCCTGCAATGACCACAGAGGTGTGTACACACACATACACACACATATTTGCCTGGTTTCCCACTGATACTGTGAGGGCAGCCCTGGGCCCATCCAGAGGGCTACAAAGAACTGTGCTTACCATCGCAGGTCAGGTCAGAGACTCCCACAGGCACGTGCTGGGCACAGCACATGAACAAGATTTGCTTCCGCTTAAGACTGGAATGATATGAACTTCAAACTAAGCCAGTGAATACTTCACAGAGTTACATGAGTGAGATTAACAGGTCACTCTTCCCCTGCCCTGCCTCTCCTCAGCCTATACAAGAGTTCTGATGCCAGGCAGTAAACACCAGGTTTTATCCCAGCCCTGTTCATCACTCCCTGTAACAAAGAGGAGAGATGGGAGAAAGGGTGGATTGTCTTGTAGCCCACCTCATTGCAAAAGAGCCAAACTGACTTTGCATGAGCAGTGAAGTACCAATAAATGCCAATCCTGGTACCAAAAGACCTGCAGAAGTTTCAGGAAACCTGTAGGGATCAGATGTATATATATGCCTCCCCTTCTGCTTCACCGCACCAAAGAATATGGCCATGTGCAACTCATCTGTACTGGGTTAAAACATGGAAAGGAACCACTACCAGTCAGAGGCAATCCCTACTCTTATTCTTTACCACCCAACAAAGTATTGTCCCACAAGCTCTGGAAATGGAAAAAAAGTAAACCAAGATACTGTTTATCCTATATCTGTAACCCTTTATGGACAACTTTCCCTCTCTTACCATTGCCTTGGCTTTCAAGGCTCAGAAACCACTACACCTTGTCAGAATTAAGTCCAATGAATCGCATTCTCAAAGGACTCACAGTATGTCACAGAAGGTTTACATACAGAAAATCAGTCAATACTTGCCTTATCTTCTGCCCATTCCTCCCTCCTCCCCCTCACAGCGTGAGTCATTTGCTCTCAACAATATAGTGACAATAAATAGTACAATATACTTACAGCCAGATACATAGCTGCATATACGCTTAGTGCTGCTTCTTTGGATGGGAATGTCTTTCTGGCTTTCATGATAAGGTCTGGATTTCCAGTACAGGCATGAACGCTACTGATGAACTGTGTGTACTGTTTACATCCAAGTGCTGTATAGTTGGGTTTACAAAGTGCAAGAAAATGGGGTGCAAGATTCCCTGTTACTACTTGTCCAGCATTTACAAAGATGTCCGTAGCAAACAGTCCAAATGCGTAAATTCCTAAAGATGGAAACAAAGAGTTAAATTTCCTGACAATTTCACTCCAGGGCAACATATTATATTATTTATCAAAGCAATATACCAGCTTCTTCCATTCAAGAACATGAAAAATCCTCACATGTACTGTACCCTAAAGATCATGGCTCATGCTGGAGATGTTACTTTCCTACACAACTGCAGCAGCAACACTGCAATGTACCCACACAGCTGATGCCTCTTCATCTTCCATAGGAGCACGCTCACCTCTCGTGCCACTCTCCTAGGCCCCCTAGCCATGCATGTCTCCTGTTTGGGGTAGGTAGCTATACTGGTACTTAAATTTTGCCCACGTTCATTAATCATGGAGAAGTGACAGAGGCAAATTCTTCACCCTATAAATCTCCTCGAGAACTAAGGAAGCTAGGCACTGACAGAGAAGTAACTTGAAAAGTTGTAACACATACTGGGAAAACATTTTGTTTTCCCTTGCAGCTGTAAAGAAGTTAAAATACTGGATAATTCAATATTGCCATTCACAAGTTGTTTTCATCTGCCTGCTACTGGGTAAATCCCTATGCATGGCATATTAATAACAGTATCAACACAGCAAGATAAAGACCTATATATTTGAAGAACTACTTATGCTAAAGAGTTTTTTTAATCAGACATATCAGCAAAACATTAAGCACATGTACTCATTCAGTAGAATGTAAATGCAGGTACCTGATTACTTAAAAGAAAACAGATTTCTGCTATTCTGAAGTCCCTCTCTATCCTTTTGTAAATAGAAAATGAGCTCTGTAAGAACACGCAAACACAGCACTCTGACCAGGAGGCAAAGCCAGCAGCTGCTTGTTCAAAGTCCACCTGAGATATAGATTTCCTCCTGTATTTCCACAGGCAAATCACCTTACCTTTCCCATACTCCCATTCACTCCAATATAGAGCAAGTTCTGGCAAATCCCAACTTCACGGGGCACCATGAGGACTCTACTAAGTGGATGAACACCACGGCAGACATAATTTCACAGAAACGCCCATTTCTACAGGTCAGGGTTTTTTTTTCAACAAAGCCAGAGGATCAAGAATGTTTTCTGGGATCTGGCTGGTCAGCAATGTCACACTAATGTTAATTCACCCTGAGATGCTAGGCTCTGGTGAGCAGCAGACTGTGCCCAGCCAAGTCGCTTCACAGAAGGGCCCTTTCAGCCAGTCCCGCGGGTGTGCACTGCCCACACAGAGGTGGCCACATCACTTTGTGTGAGCACAATGGGTAGCGATGCCTCATGCAACAGAACAGCACAGAGCCTTTTGTTCATCCCTGCCCTCCCTCACAATTTTTATTTTTTTTTGCTTCTGTGAAAAAGGGAGGGTCCACCCAGTAGGAAGGAAACTCAGGCACTGATTAGACACAGAGCAACTGGAGTGGGATGAGCTCCTCACCATCACTCCCCACCTCCTTCCAACCTGTGCAAGACAGTGTCATTCCTAATGACTCCTTGCACTCAATGTGACAGCAGCAATCGCTCTCTCAGAAGGCAGGCACGGCTGTTACACAAACACTGCAAATACAGACACAGCTGCACATACCCTCCCTCCCCCTGTGACTGGGGCACGCAGCAGGATTAGCTGCCCCAAGGCTTCATTCCTCCAGCTGTTTCTCTTAGATACAACCACGAGAGAGAAGCAAACAACAGAACTGAGCCCTGCTATGGCATCCCTGCACGCATTAAGAAGCAGCATCTGGGAGTATTCAATACACATTTTGAGTGGTGAGACTTCTCCCTCCAAACATGTTAAGAGCAAACTAAGTAGAAAAGATGACTCCTCATATCTACCCAAGTCAACAGGGGAGTTTCAGCCCAAATCTGTGTTGCATGGATTTAGTAGAGTTTTCTACTAGAGACTATAATACAATATCCAGAATGAGAAAGCACCTAAATTTGGTTGGCTTCAAACACACATTTGTATTCCAATGTCTTCAGCTTCGGGGGGGGGGTGGGGGGGTGGTGTGTGGGCACATGTGTGTGTGTGTACTGTCATCTATAGACATGGCACAAGGATATCACCTTTCTTCATTTCACCCCACTCCAGGTCTGCTGGTTGTTTTTCCCCCCTTGTGGTCCCATTTTTTTCTAATTTTACAGCTGTTTCTGCAACTATTTTTTAATCCAAACTTTAAGAAGCTTCATTTGCTACCTAAAAGGAACACTGAACCTGAGTTAAGACTACACACAAAATGCTGTATGGTTATTTAAGTATTCTCCCCAGGTCAAAATTAAGACATAATTCATCACTCTCACCATTCAGAAAATGAAAGCAGTAATTTTGCTCATACCAAGGAATCTGATGGTCCTGCGCACCAGTGGATTTATATAACAACAGTCTCCAGTTAATATTGTTTTTTCTTGGTTTTCAAAATCCTTTGTAGCTAACTGTAGACAAAAGACTGCAGTTTCTCCAACGATAATCTTAGGGGAGGAGAAAAAAGGGGAGAGAAATGGTACATCAGATTATAGCAAGTCAAATACACTAATATTACAGAGACAGCCATCTCATCTTAAAGAAACAAGACCAAATCAGCACAAAAGACAACATCAGTGAATCAAGTTCTGTACATTAATCTTCTTATGAGGGAAATATGCCTTATGGCTTGCTTTACTTTATTTGCCTTAAAGAGAATAAATTACTACAACCAGGATTTGGAGTTGACATAAAATAACCTAGTTTTCAGGAGAAGGGGAAAGAGAAAGAAAAAAATCTATTAGTTCAAGAACAACAGATCACATAATGCAGAAGATTTGCACCATAGTAAAAGCCTAATCCTGGAAGACACTGAACATTTCAGTTTTCACTGGCTCTCAGCACTTCACACAGGGCTGACTTTTAAGTTTTGGACCATAGTGGGTGAAAATGAAACAAAAAAAAAATAAATCTTAAAAGAACTCCTGTTTACATCAGAGGTTTGGTTTGCCAGGAGGCACTGGACAGGGTTTGATTCATATTTTGCCAGCTAAGTTTATCAAGTCTGGCTTTAGCTCTGTTCCTCATGCTTGAACAAAGTGTTACCACTGATACTTTAAGAATGTTTCACATTCATTACACCAAAATGAATAAAGTTCTCATGGCTATATATCGTTTACATTATGGTTGGCAAAAAAATAAACAAAAATCAAAATGTGAGAAAAATATGTGTTTTGAACATAAAATATCCCCTGTAGGTTGTGCATTTACCTGTACAGCAGAGCATGGCCTTTAATTTATTCAAACAGTTATGGCATTGAGACTTAACAGCCAAAGCCAAGCCTTAAGCAGGTACCTATCTAAACCTACAATACTGAAGTGTTATGGCAGGCAGCACAGGTACAATCACAAAGTAAAGCAGAAGGGTCAGATACTGACCACTGTATTCCAACTCTGATTCACTGTGGGAATTACAGACAAATCTCTTCCACTCTTCTATATGAAAAGCTGTAAAAGCTGTACCTTACTGATAGGTATAGCACACTTTGATAAACAGGAAAGAAGATCAGCAAACTGAAGTCTTAATACTACACAAATACAAGAAATAATGCCATTAAACCTGAATCACTGCCTAGGTTTTCCTAAAGCTTTGATCTAAGAGGAAAATACAAACCTTTTAACACATCACAATAGGTCTGAACAGTTCTACCCACAGCACTGGTCACAAAAAAAACCCCAACTATGGACACTGACTCACATGTACATTTTGTTGTCAGGAAGAATGCAATTAATGACCTTACTCAGCTGTGTGTAGATCTACACGATACCCCTGGGGCTGAATTGTGACACACAGGAGAAAAGTGCTTCTTACAACTAATGTGGCACAAGTGACAAAAATAACTATGGTGGCAAGTGTGTAAAAAGCTAAATTCAGTTTGTCACCAAAACAGTCATTATCTATTACTTTAGACTGGCTTCAGATCCCAGTGGAATTTTTAGATCAAACAGAAATTTCAATACCTGAACAAGTATCCTCTCTCTATTTTGATGCAAGCAAATTTTCAGCCTACTGAAGTAGAATTCCTTCATCTATAATTAGCAAATGATCAGTATACATGAAAAGTAACTCAACCTTGAATTCAAGGCCATCCAAGTTACGACAAGGAGAATTCAACCCAATGATACCTACAGCTCTCTTGAAAAAAAAACAAACCCACATACAAATAAAAAAATCAGTTTTAATATGATTTATAAAGGTGAGAACTGAAACAGTATTATTTTCTGTGAGTCACAGTAACGTCTTTCTTTTCTCTCATCAAGGACTATGCAATCTGAACACAGATTCTGCATTTAACTGACTCTTTTTGCCAAACTCAACAAATTTCAGTAAAATTTTCACAGATTTTGAAACTCCAGGAAAAAGCAGAATTCAGCACAAGGGAAGCATCTGTGATATACAGCACTCAACCTTTCGCAAGAACACCATGAGAAAGAATGCCAGCAAGCTCAGCTCTCCAGCTCTGAGCACACACTGACTGATGATCTAAGAATAAAGGCCTTCTTGCATGGTAGGGAAGCTGGGGTTAACAAAAGGGAGGACTGCTCACTCACTTATAGGAAAGGAGACCCTCATTTCCAGCAACCTGTCTTTATCAGCTGCATCTAGATCCTTGCTGCTGCCAACAATTTTTCCTTATCACATTTCCCATCTTTGATGGTGACCTGGACAAAGAAAGCCCTCTGTTCTGAGAATAGCAGGGAGCAGTGTTCATTCTTTGCTGTATGAAAATACTCCCAGAGTGGGCACGTATGTGTAAGGGTCAGAAGGATGCAAAACCCGCTAAAGACAAAATTTTCGCTATAGCAGGCCTAGTGCTCTACTGTCACAAGTAATCAGAGTGGGATATGCCACTGAGCACACAAGGCATTCATCTCTATGCTTCTGTGGCTTCACTCTGATAGAATCCTTCTAGAATTTGGCAATAAATACAGGTTCTTTATTTTTCTGTACTGGCAGCTCAGCTAAAGCTGTTCTCCTTCCTCCATCCTTCAGCACAAGCACTGCTCATCTCAATAATCAGCCTATTGATGTTTCAGAAATGGAAAGAAAATCTTTTTCAATCTCAGCAAATCTCAAGAGAGATTCTGTTACCCAGTGCAATTCTTTCTCCTTCTTCTCTCCAGCATCACTGGCAATAATCAGCCCTACAGGGTAGAGGAAAAGGAGAGCGATCTCCCCCTTGCCCTTTACAATAATTTGCATGCCTAGAATATTCCTTGAAGGAACAATTTCTGTATTCCCACTGGCACAGGAACCACCATTACCATTTCCACTGAATATGCAAGTTGTAACCAGTCAACAAATGACATTTAATTTAACAGAATTATTTGTGTACTTTTTCTTGGGGCAAAAAGTTTTTGGAATATTCCTAAACTGACAGTGAACAATTGCAATGGAGAATCTGACTGTTCTGACAACACAATGTCTGGACAAAACTACTCAAGTTCAGGTACAGAAATATAATTTGCAATGAAAAGAAAAGGATATTAGAAGTATCTTTTACCTTATTCCAACAGGGTCATACTACTTAAGATCACTGTACAAATTTCCAGAAGGTAGATATTAAAATTTTTAGCTCACAGATATTTTAACATCTGTTAAAAGCAGAGGAGGCCATTCTTCCCTAAGGGTGAGAAAACTTTTTGACATACAACTACAGCATTTAAAGTATAAGGAAAAGAACAATTTTCAGCTGAAGACCAACAACACAAAGTGCAGGCTTTCCAGTATTCTAAAGAACATATATATAAATAACTTCCTTTCACAGTTCTTAGATAAAAACACAGTGTACATAACTGCTACAAGAAGAAGCAAGGCAAGAATGATCTCTCATTCTTAAGGAAGCAGATTAAAAAATATTAACCCAGCAAAATTTAAGTTATAGGAGAAGTTTTGCCTCTTAACCCCTGATTAATTTATTAGCTGATTGATTTTTATTGTGGTTTTAAACTAGTAATGTATTTATTACCAACCACCTTTCCTTGTTTTCTACACTGGATTCTTACAGCCTTTAGCACACATTCCCTATACTGATTCCTTCCTCCCAAATGAGTCCAGTTTTTTTTCTGTATTAGTCATTTTTCTGAATCCAGGCAAGCTGTTCCTAGTTTTAGCACTGCATGTCAATTTAGAAATCTAATTTGGCCTTCCCAAAAATGATCCATCCAGTATATTCTTAACTTGGTTCTAAATTCTGAGCTGTTTTTCAACTTAAAATGTCAAGCCTGACTCATTCCAAATATTAGAGCTAGAGCAGCTCTGACACTGTTGATTTTCCAGTAAATTGATTCCATAAACAAACTTCCCCTACTGTCACCTATGGTTTACAACACCCAGCACCTATATAAATAGATTACCTTAAATCTGCACTTCTGACATACTAATGAGGTTTATTATATGGGCTACCTTCTCATCTATATCACACAGCTGCCTATAAAACCCCAGGACTCAAGTCAGAATTAAACATTCATTTGGATGACAAGATATCTGAGGGCGCATTAGTGCATTTAAACAAGATAAATCCTGAAATTTAAGGTTGATAATCTCTATTTGGGATTAGGAAATAAATTTCCATGTATGCAGTCATAGACTATTCTAGCTAACACCTACCTTAGGATATACAACTGTTCATGAAATATTTCACACAGGCTAGGGAACGTTGTAGAATACACGATTCCCTCTCTGCCAAGTCTCAGGGTTATGCTGTAGCTACAGCAACCACTCAGATAGATGAGTAACGCTGAAAAGCAGCTATTGCATTAAAAAAGACCACTAAATATTCATCCATGTGCTAAACTTGTCAAGTTAAGAAGAGTTTACAATACTGCACTTTGTCATTTCACTTCTGACTTCTTTTCATTCATTGTATTTCTCTGATTTAGGCACGACTTGAACCCTACTCAAGGCTTCTGTGAGACCATCTTCAAGAAGTAACACAGCAAAGGATTGTCCCTTTGGGGAATGAGCATCTTGGGCAGTCCACAGCTCTGCTTTTCTCTTTAGAATGAGCTTTCTCATACTTCCTTATCAGACAAGAAGGGAAGCTGGGAACTGGAGCTAAAAGTCTTGGGGACGGTTTATGTCTCCCTAGGGAAATTGTTATCAATTAAGTTGCATTGCCTCCCCATTCATTTCACTTACGAGTTCCCACTCTTAAGTGTGGTGTAGATCTCTCCTAAAAACATGGCTTGCTTCCACATGCTTTGTTATTCCTGCTTTTTACCTTGTCCTCTTAACTTTTGAGACCATGGAATATTTCTGGCCAATTTCCTCTTTAAAAAGGCCATCAACGTACCAAAGAGCATAGTGGTCTCAGAGTTTGGAAAATCTAGCAGCATAAACCTCGGCCGTCACTGATGCTGCTCTACTCTCCTCTTTAAGCTAAAAAATGTTGAGTGAGGTGACAGCCCTGGCAGGAAAAGCAGCAACAGTATTTCCAGCAGTAGCAATTTCAAGTTCATTATGCAGAGCTTTCCCTTGAGGCATTTTTCTTTGTGTTTTTCTTGTTCTTTGCTTCTTGCTTGCTTAAACTGACAGCCAATGCCCTGGTTGATTTTCACAGAAGTACATTTTCTATAGCGAAAAATGACCAGTAGTTTTGCAGAAAATGAAAAAATATATCCTAGATAAATCTGTCTGCTACTGATTAAATACAAAACACCCCCTCTTGCATTCAGCACGGGGATATAGGGCCACATTGCACAGCAGCTTCTGAAGCTCTAGAGAAAAGATCTGAATAGAAAATTGCTTTTTCTAGAGAAAGACACTGAAAAAACACTCGGCCTTTTTTATCCAGTAAATTTTGTTTTAAAAATATGTAGTGTTTGGGTTTTTTTGAGAAAAATATCAAAATTTAAATAGAGTTCTTGGTATACATTTGGTCACGGCCACTTACAAAAAAAGAAAACCAGCAGTAACAGATTTCACATCTAATACTGAAATATTATCTGTAGGCTATATATGGTCTAGTGTATAGTCTGTGGTGACCAGTGACCAAGGGAATGGCTTGAAGTTGTGTCAGGGAAGGTTAGGTTGGATATTAGAAAAAGGCTCTGCCCCCAGAGGGTAGTTGGGCACTGAACAGGCTCCCCAGGGAAGTGATCACAGCACCAAACCTGACAGAGTTAAAGAAGCATTTGGACAACACTCTCAGGCACATGGTGTGACTCTTGGGGATGGTCCTGTGCTGACCTAAGGGTTGGACTCGATGGTCCCTGTGCATCCCTTCCAACTCAGCATAGTCTGTGATTCCATATGCTACTAAACAATAATGTTACTTCAGAGAGGAAGGATTTTTAATACATTGTAGAGATGGTCAGTATGTAACAAGGCTGATCACCTCCTGAGGACTTCATC
This sequence comes from Pseudotriccus pelzelni, assembly GCA_035584735.1. Classification (NCBI taxonomy): domain Eukaryota; kingdom Metazoa; phylum Chordata; class Aves; order Passeriformes; family Tyrannidae; genus Pseudotriccus; species Pseudotriccus pelzelni. Next base: position 18,915,823 of record JAWMRA010000005.1, read on the forward strand.
ACTCTTTGAAAGCAAGAGGCACATAATACCCAAGCATTTATAAGCAGGAAGACAGAAGTGAACCCCAGGAGCACATAATCACAGAGACATGGACAACTTCTTCATTTGCTGAATTATCTTCATCATTACTTTACCATATGAGAGAAGAAAATGAAATGTTTCTAAGCACAGAGTCTCTAAGAGCTTCCTTTGCGCCTCCTTTCTCTTTTTTTCCCTTAACTGAGCAATTGATCATGTGTGCAAACGGCATCTCCTCTGGAGCATGTCTGCGGTGTCCAACAGGCAAAGCCTCTGCAGAGCAGCACCAGGGCTGGAATCACACACTGCCACAGCAAAGTCTGGTTACATAAAAGGGCCATTTTGAGGAAGGGTTCCCAGGAGCCCCCTCTTCTGAGCCTAACTAAGAGAAGGGCCAGAGCACAAGTCTTGGCACATGAGAGCAGACCGTGTCGCAGCATCTGATGCTCCGTGACAGAAGCAGAGGGATGAGCAGCAGCCCCACAGGGTGCACCAGCCCTGCCAGGCTCCACCTCAACGACAAATTCACTCTGGTTCTAACTGCATTCACCCTCCTTCATCCACTGTGCTTGGCATTACAGCTCTGGCGCAAGTCTGCTAAACCTTTAGTACCACTGTGAGATGAAGAATATCCAGCTGCTCTGCTCTGCACTTCTCCCAACAATCAGAAGTGGCCAGGACACTGGAAAAACAAGCTCAATAATGCCACTGTGGCAGCCTGGGGGCCAAGTAAGTGCCTGGCAACTGGCTCTTGAACTATCTAATCTACTGGCACAGTTTCACAATACTGAGACAACTATTCTTGGTGAACACATTGCAAGAGGTAGTGGATAACAGGCATACATGAGAACTCTTGCAAATGCACTGAGCTTTTCTAATTTTAAAATATAACATCCAAAAGCTAGGGGAAAAAAAAAGTTAATCTAGAGATAATCTCTGCATGTAAAAACCCTCGTAAATAGTGAGGGGAAGAGATAAAAATTAAAAACTTTTCTAAACAAATTGATTCACATTCCAAACTGTAAAGTTACTTTAGGCTCCAATACTCCAAATAAGGTTCTTATAGCAGGAACTTCGTATAGTTTTTAAGTTGTTCTCGTTTTCTTTTTACAAAAAAGAAGGATGACATTATCCAGAGTTTCCAAGCTCCACCCTTTACAAACACACCTGGTTAGGCAGAGGACTTGTAATATGACCAGATATCAACTAATTTCAATCTCCTGATCTCTGACTGATACTTGGAAAAGGTTGTTGTAAAATATAATTATTTCATTAGTGAGTTGAAAAAAGAATTTTACATAAAAATTTCTCTTTTTTTCAAGCACTTAACTTCAACTTTTAAAATACTATGATAATTGTGAAGGAACAACAAAATGCTCAGAGCCCTATGACTTACCTTCCCTATCAGGAGATGAATTTCATACATGTTCAGCTCTGTACTCCTCTGTATGAAGGAAGTCTTCTATTGGACTTCAAGTGACACATCTGACAAAGACTGCGGTTGGTTCCTTATGACCTGGCCTTGGTAAACCCCTTTGTTTCTTGACTGCCCAAGAAAATGCCAGAGAGCACTTTGTTCTCTCTGTTGAGGGAAATTGGTTTCTTAATCCATCTGTGCACACTGCAAACGTTATTCCTTGACAAATGCTACACCAATGGTTATGCCACCCATTCCAATGACCATTTACAACAGCGCTGTTACGCTCTATTTTAAACCTTAGGTGATCTATGCAACTGCACTTTTCTACCCAGGATGAACACTCAATTGCAAAATTCAACATAAACGGTCTTTCATCCCTGTTTGAATAAAAACTGATCACATAAAAGGCATCTCTTAAAGATTCTAGTCACAAAGTAGTGGTTTTACAGTCAGTATATGACTGTAGCCAACTGTTCTCAGAGGCTCAGAGGAAGAAGAATATCTGATTTTCCTGTTTTTCACACTGTCTTACTTCTATCTCACTTCTACTCAAGACCAGCCACATTTTGGAGATACATTATTCCTGAGATCAGTTCAAGGAAAGCCACCTTCACTGAATTGTCACTGTCACCAAAAAAAGTGAAACTGAAGGAGCAAATACTATAACAGTATAAGCACCCTATGTTTTAATAAAGCTATGAGAAAAACAGGCTGTACATAAGATTAATACCTGTAAGATTCCACAAAAATTGTCTTCTGGATTTTTGTGGCAAAATACGTGTATCTGCAAAACATACACAGAACTGGTTTTTTACTTATGCTTGTAATTAGCAATTACTATTTGATTCCTATTGATAAATTTAAGCATAGAGCTCAGTAAAATAACTCCGCACTTTGTATTAAAAGTTATTTTCACAATAAAATAGCTTTCTTTGAAACCACATACCTAGCTCCACTCCTACTATAATGGCCTCTGTGTAAGCATCTCTTCCTTTACAGTTATCTTAGGCTGCAGTATAATTGCCAGCACTTCAAACGCATTAAGGTCATTAACTCCTTCCAATTGAAATCTAAGGTAATAACCCCACGAACTTCAACAGGAGCTGGATTGGTTGTGAGAACCTATGGCACTCTAGATTAAGAGCAGTACTTAATCCAAAGTTGAGAAAGGGATCTCAGCTATGAATGCTATCCCAAGAAAACAATAAAACAAAACTAGGAAGACAAGCCAATTTTACAGGGGAGTAGTATGAAATATTTGGGAAGGAGGTTTAACAGGTCAGATAAATCAGAAAAAAAAAGTCAAAAAATGTAATGCCCACTTAATGTATTACCTTAAAGTCATTCTTCTTATATAATACTTTACATCTTTGCACTGTAAGCATTATTTCAAAGGATCCAGGTGTCACTAAAAATGGGTTTAAAACATTTTAAAAGCCAATGCACAGAAGCATTGGATCCAAAACTGTTACTCAGCTGTCTCTCATCAGGGTTACTTGTGCACAGCATGTGCATACAGCCTAAAACCAGCAGTAAAACTACCCAATAACAAATCCTGACAGTATTAATCTACTCTTCTAGCGCCTCTGAAAGCCAGGAAACAAGTGAACAAATCTTTCAAAGAAAAGTACTGACTGACTGCAACTAATACTGACACTTGAGTAACACAGTCAAAGAGAACTACTCTACGAAAATTAACTTCTGAAGTTTCACTGACTTCAGGCAGACCCACAGCGTTATTCCCAAAACAGTCATTAGAGATGCTGGTCAGTGAGAAAGGATCCAAAAGCAAAAATAGAGATTGGAAGTCCCTCTTCTAGACTCACCTCAAACAACTACTAACCCCAGATATGAAACAGTGTGTCACCATTCCCCTCCTTCCTCAGACCTTAAAGCTGTAATTTCAGTGTGCAATTATTTCTCCTTAAGAATGTTATTATAATAAATTAAGATTCTGAAGTGATGTTTATTAGAAACAGAATCTTAATGAAGTCATCAAAGTGGGGGCGGAGGCCTGTTTATGAGCACCAGAGGCTTTAATAATCACTTACCACTGCTCTTAACAATGCAATGGGAGTGAAGTTAGCCAGCAAGCTTTTTCACACAACATTGCATAGCAGTAGTATACCACATTTGTCTTTATTTGATACATATACATGTAGAAAGACCTTTTCAATAGTGATACTCTATGTCCTGAAGATCAAATATGGGGCATTTTCTTTATGGTCTTCTGCAAATATGATTTGCACCACTTTCGTCACTCTTTCAACTCTGCTACACAATGTCTATTTTACTGCTCCTGCTACAAATCCAGATGGCTGCAGATGTGCAGCTGGCAACACTATGTTGTCTGACCCTGTTTAGGAGTTTACACAATGCAGTGCTTGAATTAAGAGGAAGTCCCAAGTGCCCTCATTAGCACAGCAGCCAATGAGCTGAAACAGGAGCAGCAAGAGTGGGAAATTTTAGCAAAAATTTCCTAGTACAGGAAATGCCTGCAAGACAGAGAGGAGATTGTATACTTTGCTGTGAAGACAGAGGAGTATAAAAACAGCTCTTTAAGGCATGCAATGGTATTCTGAAAACTAATTGCAAAGTCTATTGGCCAAAGTAAGCTCAGCTACTCTTCTTCAGTATGTGACTGTATCTCCTTCCACTCAAAGTGGCACAAAATGCTTTACCTTAACAAGGATCACCTCCTTTGCATAGTTCTATAAAATGTTAGTAAACATGTTGCTGCTTTATCAAATACCTTGGAAAAAAGTTCAAGTGGTGAGAGAAGTATTTTAAGGATGAATGCCTATTTAAAAACTTTCAATCTTGTCAAGCTTTGACACTGACTGTCTTCAAGGCAGACTTTATCAGAGCTGGCTTTTGGTCTCCTCTGTGAGGACAATAAATAGATAAAATACATATTTGTTATGTAAATGTATGAGCATGTATTTTTAATCAATTTTGGATGCAATCTCTCATTATCTGAGCAACTGAAATTACTAGAAAAGAAATTCACAGTATGCTGCCTTGAAAGGTGCTTGCACACATTTGGTGATATGATAATAATTTAAGCATTCTGATGTAATGAACTAATTCTTTCAGGCGTTACTTTTTTTTCCCATTCAAAGTTAAAGGTACACATAAACTAAGCTATGGATACAAGTCAGCCAGGTAAATATGACTGTCTTTCTGGCAGCACGTTATGTGCACTCTTGCATATGTAAATGTGTTTATTTTTTTTAAGAAATAGCCTCTGCTTTACAATTTCCTTCTACTTCTAATCACACAACAATCACAATCAACTCATAAGCAAAAGAAATACTGAGTAAAACTGCAACATTAACTGTGAAAATAAATGTGGTTCCATAAAAAGATTCCAGTAGCACCACACTCATTCACACATAGTATTCCAACTCAGGAAAGCCTTGTGAGTTCAAGTAGCACTGAAGCATGTGATTCAACTCCATCAATATGAAGCTAATTTATTAATAATGAGTATGTATCTAGCTCCTGTATAATTCTTTTCAGGCACAAATCTTCTAATGCTTTGCAGAGAAGCCTAGTTTCACAACTACCACTCAACAGCTAGGCAGTAAAGGCTAGATGTCCCTCCTGCTTGAGTGCTCACATCCCCTTATCAAGGCAAAGCCTGACAGAGCTCACAACCCAGCTCTGTACATTCATTCTGCCAGCTGCAGATGTCCCCAAAACACTTGAATGCCCCAAGGCCAGTCTGCCTACAAACCTCCTCTGCCTTTGCTAAACGCTCTGGAAAGAGTCCCCGTGACTGACTGAAGTGCTGACTTCAGTCAAGCGTGAGCACTTGGCAAAGGGGACCATCCCAACAGCCGGACTGTCCTCACACCATCACACTGAGTGTGCTTGTGGACTACAGTAATACGCAGCACAAGTTCCCCTTTCCTCCCTCGGGCCTCTTGGATGCTCAGACTCATGTCTGTGCAGTCTGAATGCACAATGGCAGCAGCCTCAAGCCTGGCCTCATGGCAAAGCCCTGATATACCCCAAGAGGTCCAAGGACACTCCTCACAGGAACTGGAGATGTAGAAACTGAACAGTGAAAAGGCTCTGGACATCAAGCTTAATCTGTGTAAGTATGATCAAAGTACTATCAAGTATGCGCTGAAGCTCAGGCACATCCACACACTGCCCTGCATAGAGATGAACTTATGCCCAGACTTGACCTGGGGAGGTCACACATCAGCCAAGAGCTGTTTGACCGTACAAGATCCCCACTTGTCAACAGAGCCCCGTCATAGGCAGGCTGTGTATTTACTGTGCAAAATACAAAAAAGTAACATAGATTGGTCTAACTCTTAATTAAAGCAGGTCAAGCTCAAATACTTCACCTCATGCTCCCCACAGGCTGCAAAAGTTGCATGTCATTGGTTACTGCAGCTCAGCTGACCTGTGACTAAGAAATCTTTAAGCAGAATTAATTCAGTCACGTCTGAGCCCTAAATTGCTGCAGACAGGTCACAGAAATCCTTATTACTACCCAAAATAACCATACTGGGAAACTGAGTTCCACTTACTGATTCTAATATTTGATACGTGATTTATAAAGAGGTAAACTATACATGGACCAAAGAAATCCTCATAATATTGTTCAGAATTTGACTGATAAAAAAAATAAAATTTATGACTCTGATCCTTTTTAGAGGCAATATGACCCTAACCCAAAACAACAGGTGTTTCAAAATACTACGTAGAGAAAGAAAAAATAAAATCAGAATAGCAGGATTCTGTCGGGCTGAAATGCTCTACATAGCTGTTTTTTCTCTGAATTATTTTTTAGAAAACTAAAAACTCTGAACATCTTCATACAACCTCTTTAACCCTACATGGCTGAGAGGCAAGAAGTAATATCAGCAGAAAAGGAAAAATACTATTTGTAAAGAAAAAAGCCCTTAAAACATAGCAATACTGCATTTAGAATTGGCTGTACATCAACAAGTATATAGGTTTAATTAAATTTTCATTTAATATACAAAGTATAATAACTTAGACAGTGGGTAACTATGATACAATTATACAATACACACAAAATTACAGGTAACTGTATGTTATCCAGAATGATAAGCAGAGTGGAATCTACAACCTACTGAGTTTTCATCCAGTATAACCAGAAGAGTTTTTTATGCTGCCTCATACCCCAGGAAATGGCAGCTGGAATTAAGAATCAATTTTGAAGCTGAGCAATTTGCTACATTAATAGTGCATTTCAAAAAGTCTTAATATATACAATGATTTTTCTATTGCTTATTTCTTAGTGCTCTGCATTGAAAATGAAAATATTCCAACCCACAAGTAAACAGAAGTTATCTTAGTAAAGCCAGGTTGCCCATCAAAGGTAGCAAGTGCTAGAACTTTTGCTTTCCTAGTTGTTCTGTGAACACCTTGTCCACTGTATTATGTGTGAATACAAAGGCCTATGTTTTCAACAGATAAGTCTCATTAAAACAACATGTCACATGTGTGCCAGAGATATGGCATATCCACTTTAGTTGGACTTTTTATTTGCAATCTATGAGGTTACCACAACTTCGCTAAATAAAAACCAGTCATGATGAAAGCTGAGCCGTCAACACACTTCTATGAGATGCAGCAAGAGCATATAAAGCTTTTTAAACATCACACTGCTCCTAAGGCTGGGAAAAAAAACAGATAAAGCTACTTACAATTCTACTTTGGCTGTCATTTATTATGTATCATATGGACACCCATCTCCTCAATCCTGCAGGACGTACAATGAGCAAGAACTGTTTAGTTGAAAAACTGATTATTACTTCAAGCCTACTATTTTAGATTACAAACAAAGCATACAAATTCCTTCATCGGACAGGATTAGTTGGATTATAAATTTCTCACTTAAGTGCATCGTTTGTAGGACAAACAGGCATTCAGCTGTTGCAAACAGAACTCTGTCTGCCTTGTTCACATCTGCTTGCCACTTTACTTCCAGAGAGCCCATCAAAGGATGAAGCATATGGCCCCGATCTTGTTAGTGTTTGTAAATCGCATGCATACTAAGCACAGCAGAAATACATTCAGTTGGAAGTACACACATAACTTCTGCAGGTGCCGCTCACATAACCCATCACACCACAAGATGAAGACAGATAAATAAAGAAAATTCCCAAGAAAACCCACAAGGGTTCTGAGTTTTTAATTGTTTCTCCTGGTTACAGCTCTGTTGGATTAGTGGGCTTATGGTGAGATAAAGCCGGCATCAGATTATCAAATCATGCATTTGTCTTACTATGTGTCCCAACAGGCCAATACTGACATCTGGTACACAAAGTTACTGCAGACCTTAACAGTGTGATTTATTTTTTTATTCCTAAGTCAAGTTGCAAAGCAATTATCCATTCACAAAGGAAGAGCATGACACAAATTATCCCTTCATTTTAAACATCTCCTGCATTCCCCCATTCCAGAAAAGGCCAATTCCCCCTTTGAAAAAAGTGTTTTTCTCAAATTAAAAAAAAAAAAAAGCTGCATGTTTAATGTATCTTCCTCCCAACCACCTGAAAACAGAAGAGGAAAGCTATCAAGGAAAAGTTACAGCTGTGCACACAGGTTGAAAGAGAAGTATGATGACACAGATCAAATGGGCCCTACAAGAACAACCTGATCACAGAGTAATCAAATTATTCTGGCAATTCCTTATTCATGTAAAGTTTTAACAGCTGACAAGTGTGTCAACAAGAAAAAGGCACACAAAGCTAAAAAGCTTTAGCTAATCAAAGATAATAATTGCAGTATTCTTGAAATAAGTTATATATCAAGAAGCTAAAGAGAGTTTCTCACACAAATAAAACCATTTCCATTTGACTTCAGAGGCTGCTTAGTCTACCCAATTCATATAACTCTGGGTGTGAAACTGTAATCTGTTGTATTAGCATCATCATATCAAAAACAGCACCAAGAGGTGTTCAAATACTGCAGCTACTTAGCATAAAAAAATTCACTGTTCCCAGAAGAGAACACTAGAACAGACTGCACACCTTGCTGGGCAATTCCTCCATAAAAATGAAAACTTGACTACCTTGCTACATACACTTAGGATTTTCTACCCTGTAACACAGAGCTGCTGGCAACTGCTCATCCTTGCATTATTTATCAAGTTTCCTTGATTTATTTCTGGCAGAAATGACAAAACACTTGAGTCTTCTTCGGTGGTCACAGAGGCCACTTCTCCTTCAAGTAGCAGATCAGGAGAAAAATCTGTTTGATTCATAAAACCATAGAGTGGCCTCGGCTGGAAGGGACCACTAAAGATCATCTAGTTCCTACCCCTCGCAACCAGGTTGCTCGAAGCCCCATCCAACCTGGCCTTGAACAATTCCAGGGATGGGACACCCACAGTTTCTCTGGGCAACCTGTTCCACTGTCTCACCACCCTCATAGAGAAGAATTTCTTCCTAATGTCTAATCTAAATCTACCCCCTTTTAGTTTAAAGCCATTCTTCCCCATTCTATCACCACACACCCTTGTAAAAAAAACCCCTCTTCAGCTCTTCTTGGCTCTCTGTATGTGCTGGAAGGGGCTATAAGGTCTCCCCAGGGCCTTCTCTTCTCCAGGCTGAACAACCCCAGCTCCCTCAGCCTGTATTCCTGGCAGAGGTGTTCCAGCCCTCTGATCTTCTTTGTGACCCTGCTCTGGATTCACTCCAGCAGGTCCATGTTATTCCTACGCTGGGGAGCCAAGAGCTGGATATAGTACTTCTGACAGGAGTCTCACAAAACTGAATGGCCCCTGTGCTTTGTTCTTTTTCCAAACTGTCGAGGAGTCCATATAGCAAAAGCAACTTGGTACCAGCCATGAAGAAGAAAAATAATCAGCCTAAGATAGGTTGAAGATACTGGTTTTTTCTGACTAAGTTGAGGAATAAAGAAACATCTCAGGTATGAGGTAAATTTACAGATTCCTGGCACAGAAAATTCACAGAGAACATTTTCAGAAATATTTCTTTTTTTCAGAACTTTAATTCTAGATTGTGCTTTTTCTTGAGTTATAACAAACAGATACAAGTATTCTGATGTCCCACAATCCAGAACCCATTTTCATGTACAGCACTAAGTTATATACTAGTAGAATAGTTTCAGTGAACTACATGTGAACTAAAAGCTTCTCTGACAAGAGCATTTTGAGAACTCAGCCTGATAAAATCTGATCACTCCCTCATGTCACAGCACACGGAATCATAGATGTTAGAAGGAAAATAGGGACTAGCAGGTTCAGAAAGAAAGACTGAGATGGGAGAATGCCCCATCACATCAGCTAGATCTATGTGCTGGAATCAACTGGTGCATCTCCTTCAGGTGTCTGTATATTCTTCAACTACTCTTGAGCCATGTGGCCCTGGAAGTATTAAGAGATCAACAAAGACACTGAAGAAGAAAACAGATTCATGAAGTTTGTGCTGATCCTTCAAAAAGCACCTTCTCAATTTTCACAGAATGATCTTGTTTTTCTTAAGCAACAGGGTACAATAAATTTGATACAAAACCAGTGATATTGTATCTCTCACTTTACAGTATTTTTTTGCCAGGATTCAAAATTTCTTCCTCAAAAGAAAGGAAAAAGTTACTAATTAAAGCTAAGCTGAAGGCAGAATGCCTGATTTTTGGCACATCCCAAACAAGGAAAGGATGTAAATCTAAAGATTCCTCCAGTTTACTGGAAAAAAAGAAAAAGAGAATACAATACTTCACATCTAAATAGCAGGTATTTTTTCAGTGATGGCATTAAAAGGATTATCCTAAAACAAATTACTCTTAATTGGTTTACAGAGAAAAATATGAATATGCTAGGAATTCATTGAGGCAAATACAAGTGCATATTTTATGAATAAGCACTGTAATGATCCATTTGTTACTTGGAAATAAAAACAAACAACGTTTGCATAACAAAACTGTTTACATATCTTAATGAAAATGTGTCATTATCTCCTTCGGGCTTTTATACAACAGTCAGCATACATCTTAGGTCCAATACATTGAGTTTTACACCATTTTTTGCTTCAACAGCTTTGACATTTTAAGTAACGCATATTAGCATGTGGAATCAACAAGGATCCTTGATTGCAGTTATTAATATTTTAAAGAGATCAAAATTATTAAGATCTACCAGAAAAAAATAATGCAGAACTGATCACTCTATAGATTCTGAAAACATGAGACACTAGCCTTACCATTCTACAAATCAATTCTACTGGAAGCTAAAGGATTAGACTGACGTTCATTTCCCAAGCTACATCTGTCATAACAAGTTTAAAAAAGCAACCAGCCCACTGAGCAAGAACTGGCACTTTGGGAAATGGCTTAAATAGCATTGAGCTCTCAACTAGCATTTTTATGCTTTTTACATATTTGAATAGACTCAAATCAAGAGTCTATTTCTTGTCACCTTCACATTTGACTTAAAAATTTAAAAAAAAAAGAAACAGGAAAAGAAAAAACCAAACCTCATGTTGAGAATTCCTCAGTATACCAGAGATTTCAGGATATTAGTGCTATGGACAGTAAAAGGATGGAAGCAGAGATCCAGCAGTACTGTATCAACCCTAAGTAACAAAGACAAATAGGAGCAAGGGAGGAGGGGAGCCCATAGGGGTGTTGCCTCTTCCCAAGTCTCATCATTCCCTCATAGAATCTCAGACTTTGGGCTTTTCCATTCTTCTGATTGCAATTTCCACCTCATCCACATTTTACTGCTAGTGTGCCTGATGCTCCTTATGCAAACACATCTAGTCAAGGCATTACTTTACTTGTGCCTAAGAGTATGACTTAAGAGACCTTCAACAAATAAAAGTCTTACATCAGACTGGACCATACATTCTATATTAAACTGCAGTTGTTTTCAGCCTTTTCCTAAAAACAAACCAAACAAAAACAATCTTTTGGGCCCTCAAAATTCTCCACTGGAAGAACTCATAAATTACAGATTTGATAAGAAACCGTGCATATACCCTTTAGAGATAATCCACACAAAACCAACATTCTAATGTATCCTGCTTTATTTCATGAAACCTACATAAAAGCTAATCCAACTGCCCGACCAATTCAGGGCTGACCAAACGCTTGGTAAATACATTGTAATTACTTGACCAAAGGCTGTAGATACACACACCCAGAAAGTCCCAAGTGTGGAGTACAAAACCTCCTTCCTTCAAGTGGCTTCCCCTTCCTATACCAGAGCACTTGCAAGTCGAACACTGCAGTAGAGCTAGCAGTCTGCTTCTGCCTTGGGACTACATTTTCCCAGATCAGACTCCTGAGCACCTGTGCCTTGACAGGCAGCTGCATCTGTCCTTGGATAGCATGGGGGCAGATGGGAACGGGGAAGCAGATGGACTCAGGAATGAAAGCATGGCAGCAATGCTGTACTCGGCCTGCACAAATGTACTAGCAGGAAGTAGCACTTTGAAGACTAAGCTGAAAGTTCCCAGGATTAGCACAGTGCTTACAATACATCCTTGTCAAATGACAGCTTGATATTCACAGCTCAGCACATGCATGTTGCTGCCCTGTGACCAGACACTCAGCTCAACCTCATGGCTTGACACTGAGATCTGCTACAGCATCTCTGAGGTAGCACTGGAGTTTTGGATGAGCAGCCACGTGACAGCCCCACAGCCCCAGGAAACCCCCTGCTGATGAGATGGTCATGAAGACAGATCCAGCTACTGATGCTTTACTTTTCCAGTTTTCTAATAGCAGGCACATGGAAAGAAGAAAGTCACTGGAAAAACTCATCTGATTTTTGAGCACATTCATTAAAACTCAATGCAATGAAGCCATTAAATGAGTCACTTTAAGAGAACTAGGCTTACCTTAAAGCACTCTATGGCTCCAATTCAACATGTCCCATGCCTCAAAAAACCTAGGTTGTTGCAAACAGCAGGGTAAAGATTCTTTGTTGCTCTATCTCAAAACTCCAGAAACAGCAAAAAGGATTTTTTAAAAAAAACTCAAACCCCATAGTATTTAATATGCTATATTTGAGGACAATAATTATATTAAAATAAAAAAAGTACAATAGCATTCGTAGAAATTCCTTTTCTTCACTGGCCTACACTTGTATCTTTACAGACAGAAATATAGCTCTGTTAAATGATTCACTTTTATATTTCCTTTATAGAAAAAAATTACACAACATTTACGTTCAAACTGTCATAGGCAAGAAACAAATTGAATAGAAGGTTATTTAATTAACCTCTGAAATCTTGGGAAGGAACTTCAACTACAACAGAAAACATACAAGTTTCTTTGGTGAAGAAATACTACCTTCACCACCTCTTTCAATGAAAAGAATAAGCAAAGGCAATGCACATATTCTGTACAATCAAGAAAGTGCCATCCTGTGTAAACACTAAAGTCCCGGAGGGTTGCCCAAAGCAAGTCAGAACAGAATTCTGTCCAAAGACCAAAAAACAAAATTAATTATTAGACTTAATGCTGTTGAAGTCATGAGATTCCCAGGAGCTGAATTCTCTATTTAAAATAATTAAATAATTAATATTTTTAAAAAAGTGCAACATAGGCACCTAGAACGTGGTTTCCCATGCCCTGATATCCCAAAGCATGTCACTTGCCCAAAAGACTGGTGACTGGGAGAAGAAGCACAGTATCATTAAATACTATTATTAGCTTTTTAGCAAGGCTAATTACAAGACTGCCAACCCAAAATGTCATGGTGATTTCTCATCTAATCATCTAGCACCCAGGAAATGAATGGAAACTATCAATCCATTTTGCTGACACATATTAGGAAAACCTGATGCTCAATATAAATCCAACATAACCTTTATAACTTCCCGAGCCAAACCAAAGAAAACATTTAAAAGCAAAACAAACATCACAGGCTAACAACAGAAAAACGTTACCAACAGCCAATAAAAAATCCCCCCCCCCCCAGATCTCAACAGCATTTGGGGGTTCAAAAGAGCAAACAAACAGGAAAATAAAATGATAACGTACTTGACAGTAAAACCAAAAGAACAACAAAAACAAAAGACTACATAACCTGTTTGGCCAAATAACGAGGCTCAATCCCTAGCAAAATAACCCCAACCAAACAAAACAAAAAAAAACCAAACAAACAAAGTCTCAAATACTAAGGCTGATCCCCTAAAAGGTTTTATGTTGGATACCATCTGAGACCTGATGGTGCTACAATGCAGAAATTGTGTCTGGGATTACCACAGCATCACCCTGATGAAGCTTTTTATCCTCCTAGGTTTTTTATATTTTCCTGAAAATAAAATCTGTGAAACTAATAATTACTATCTTAAAAGGCCTCTTTTTATTGTATTTTTAAATTATTCTAATCCTTATGTTGATTAAAATAAACTCCTTACAAGGGCTTTACGTGTAACTATGCATTCACCTGGTGAGTCTATATATGATCCACCCACAATGGTTAAATACTCCCCTCTAACTCTTTGCTCCACAGTATGGTCAGGAATCACTAAGTGATGCCAATGTCCTCCTTACCTGACAACACAAAGAGTACCTTTCAACAGCTTGAAGGGAAGACATATCGCTGATTTTCCCTTTTAGCTGTTTTCCAAAAAAAGTAAATGCAAAGAAAATTTCTTCTTCTTAGACACACTTGTTTAGAACTGATTGACAGAAGATCATGTTCAATTAGAGACACAGAGGTTTCGTATGCACACACATCAGTAACTGTGACATACGGAGACAACTACATCAAGTAGAACTGCTCCCTGTTCCTTGCACTTATCAGTTACTTTCAAAAACCAAAACTGACAGAGAGGTTTTCTAATTAGTACCGGATGACACATCAGTAAGTGGTTGCCGTCAAGCGAGTTTCCCTCGGGTTGCCCACATACCTGCAACCGACAGGCGTTTACAAAAAATAATAGATTCTTTTTACCAAAAGGAGTCGCACGGGGCTGGCAATAGAGACACTGGCAGTTACATAAACCGGAGCTAAAAATAAACTTCACAAGCGCGGGTGGGCAGCGGTGGGGCAGAGGCTGGGGCCGGGGGCGCTGCCCGCCGGGACCGCAGCCCCGGGAGCGCCGAGGGTCCCCGCCCGCCGGGCCCACTCCGCCGGCGGCGCCGCTCCGGCCGGACCCGCGGCCAACCCCGGCCCCGTCCAGCCCAACAAGTCGCCGGAGTGGGGGCGCGGGTGGCCCCTGCTTACCACCAGCACGGGCACGCCTGCGGTCAGCGAGTAGAGAAGCACCGGCGGCACGGCGCTGCGGTCCTCCGGGCCCGGGTAGGGCTTTCGGTACGCGCCCTCGTAGCAGAAGAAGCCTTGCACGTTGACGGTGAAGGTGTCCGTATACTCGAAGTAATAAGCCAGCATCACGGTCCCTGCCATGATCACCATCTGGAAGTAAAGCATGCTGGTGAGCGGAGAGGGCACTCGCATGTACGTGGGCTCCGGCGGCCGCGGCAGCCCCGCTCCCCGGCGGCGCGCTCCGCCCGCTCCCCGCCGGCATCCACCGCGGGCGGGGGCGGCTCAGCGGCGGCCGGGAGCGAGGTCGGCCCGGCGGGGAGCGCGGCCAGGGCAGGGCAGGCACAGCCCGGCCGCCGCTCCGGTACCGGCACCGGCTCCAGCGCGGCCGCGGCTCGTGCGGGGGGCGGGCGGAGCGCGGCGGCGACGGGGGGCGGCTCCGCCTCGCCCCGCCCGCGGAGCGGCAGCCGCGCCGGACCCCGGCCCGGCGGGGAGGAGCGGGACGGGGGAGACCAATCTGGGAGTTCCGCGACCCCAGGACGGCTCCTACGGCACGGCCCCGCGGCCGTGATTAGTAAGGGAACCCCCTCGTACGGGGCGCGGGGCACCTGGGTCCCTCTCCACACCCACTCACACCTGTACGACGGGCGTGCCCGGCAGAGCCGCTCCCGCAGGTGCGCGCCGGCCCGTCCGCACCCGGCACGGAGGCGCCGGGAAGCGGCCCCGACCCGGCCAAGAGCCGCAGCTCGGACGGGGCCGGGCAGGCAAAGGGATAGCCGCTGTTCGCCAGAGTGGTAAAGGCCTCAACATGGAATCACAGAATCAGTTATGTTGGAAAAGACCTCTCAGATCATCGAGTGTAACCTGTGACCGAACACCACCATGTCAACTGGACCATGGCACTAAGGGCCGTGTCCAGTCTTTTTAAGCACTTCCTTTTACTGTGATTCTGTGACTCTGATTTTGCAAGAAAATGGTTCTTAATGTTTGCTCTGTGGTTTGCCAGACATTTTTATGTAAGCGGTTTTAGAGATACTTTGTAGTTATATATTAACAACAGAGTCCATCATATACTTGAAAATTAAATGCCTTTTAAAAAAGCAACCAAGAACTTTATGTGCTTATATTAAAAAACCTGTTAATACATAAGACTAATCCTGAGCATAAGTACTTGTTTGGATCATCAGGTATATGAAATACAACATTTGATTTTTATGATCAACTTGTGCTTGTGGCTCATTAATGGCAACAGTAGAAGTTTCCCACAGTCCCACAATTACCCAGCCTCACCTCCCAGGCCTTCTAAAACCAGGAATGGAAATACATGCCCTTTTGTATATGGATATTAATGAAGCAGTTAACACTCAAAGCTTTCATTTAAAAGCTAGAAAGAAAATTTGTAGCTGGCCATGAAGCCCAATTAACATCTTAGAGTAAGAGGAAAGTCTGCTCAGGTGCTGGGAGGAATCATACAGATACAAACACAAAAGAGTTCTACTTAAAAATACATATATAGCACACACCCATACACTTTAGAATAGATGACTCTGCCCAAGGGCCAATTCATCCATGTGTGGGCTCTAGTGTGGATTCCCAAAGCCAACAGCTAAAAAGATAAAAAACTTACACCCCACCCCAAATATTGTAAGAATGTAAAACAGCCTTCAAATGGACATCTTAGCCATAAAGAGTCCACTTATCTTTGATAGCAAAGGCTGTTGGAAATAACAAATGAGATTTGATTCCTCTGTTTTATAATGTGTAATCATTCTCCTAGTGCTGTACTTTGGC
The DNA here is from genome assembly GCA_035584735.1 of Pseudotriccus pelzelni. Lineage (NCBI taxonomy): Eukaryota > Metazoa > Chordata > Aves > Passeriformes > Tyrannidae > Pseudotriccus > Pseudotriccus pelzelni. Next base: position 18,932,280 of record JAWMRA010000005.1, read on the forward strand.
TTTAACTGTTCATTTTCCTCCCCTTTCTAGAAAAGGTTGTCCATATTCAGTGATGTTAAGTCTCTGTGCATTTATTTTTAATCAACCCTTGAAGAACACTCTCTTCATGCCTGGATTCCACATCCAGTCTATTTTTATGTGTTCTTAACACACTTTCCAGAAGAATCTAAATCATGTCATTCGCATTGCTCTCACCAGACTTAGCTGGATAGCTCCCTACCTTTACAGATTTTTCACAGTGAGACATGAGACATCTTGTGGTGAATTCTGCCTAGCACAAAGTTTATTTTCCCCATTTCTTTAGAGAAGTCCAATACCCATTACCATACACATAAAAATCTTAACACTGGAAATTACACACAGACACCTTCATTGTTAGGATATAAAGCTTGATCCAAGGACCAAAGTCAACAGCAGGATTCAATAAGCACGAGACTCAGCTCTTCAGTTCTATTGGAGTGGATGCCCCAGGGAAATGCTGGTGGCATATTTCTTTCCAAAATTGCCACTGGGGAAAATCAACCTTTTTCCAGAAACCAGCTAATAAAATAGTCCTATATTTGGCTATTACAAACCAACTTCTGTTTATAGATATAACAATGGAGACACTGCATGTAGGAATTAGAGGACATAAATACTCTTGTTTTCACAAAACTGTTTTGAAGTTACTATCAAAGTCTCTAAAGGATTTTGGAAAGAATCTCCATAACTAACTCCTTATTGAATAGCAAGGGGCTCGACAACTACAAAACTTTAAAGCAGAAGGTATCTAAAAACTTCAATGATTTTTTTTTCTTTGAAAGCCCTATAAATTTATTACTGTTTCTGAAATAACGATGAACTGTGTATTTACTTTTATAGAAGTAAGACATACTCTCACACTGTCAACCTTTCTCAGCCTCTTCTTCCTCTTCTCCTATTTAGAAGATCTTTTTTTTCCTTAGAATAAGTATAAAAGGCTTCATTTATTGCAGCTAATAAAGTTGAAATCTGGATTAGCTTCTGTCTGACTTGCACTAGTTGAAAAACACACATGCACTTGATGCTTGCTATTGTTCTTTTCACAGAGGTTGACTATTGTAATATATAGCCTACTATTTGGTATAATAACGAAGGGTAGGAATTCAGAGGTAAGGCAGGTCCAAGCCCCACAAGATGCTTGGAATATTACAAAACCAGACAATAATACCAAACATTGCTTTATTTAAGTACTCATAACCACATTCCCATTTTTGCAGATTGTCCCATTTGTACTTTATAAGCACAGCCTGCACATCAGTGACTTGCCTTCATGAATATGCATTTTGCTGATCAAGTAAAACCAAAGATAGCTTTTTATTATAAAGAGCATGATGTTTATTGACTGCACAGTTGAATATGCAAACATGTATTAAATCAAACAAGTAGAAGCATAAGAACACATCCCCAGTGACTAATGTAACCAGCTAAATACATTCTGCAACCACAGTGATATGCAAAGACAGAATGACAGAGAAGAGCCCAGAACCAACAGTTTCCGTTTCAGAAGGTTATTTGTAAAATTATTGGCTGAAACTCATATAACAGGCAAACTTGTTTTGAAATTAACTTCCTTGGGAATAGTGACGCTGAGCTTAGAGCAGGAGTTCCCTTGATAGTCCTTATAGATTTATCTCATTTTTATCATTTGCTACCTATTTTTAAGTGAAATTTCAGCTCGGGAGACACAATGTAGAGCAGATACAATAAGATACACTGTTTTGCAATACTTTGAAATCATGACCTTCATTACAGGAAGACATTTCCAATTCCAAACCAAATTCACTAACCTTTCACGTGCTTATATCACCACTTCTTATAGTATTTTCTAAATATAAAACATTGCTATGTCAAATAGCAGTAAAGAAACAGCCAACCCAACAAAGCCATCTCAACTGGAAGAAAATAAGAATTGATATCAAATCATCCCACTATTTTTATCTTTCTGTTTACCTCTTTCATGTTTTCTCAGTGTCAGCAGCTGGAAGCCCCCTGACTGTTTCTCTGTTACATCTCAGCACTACTACACTAACCCAGCCATTTCTGAGCGGAATATTGGATCTATGGTGATGGCACATTAGTAGGGAGGAGACAGAATGAACTAAAATCTCTACAGATATTGTTAAGAGATAACTAAAAGGACATTCTAATTGATTAATTAAATTGTTTAACGATATGCAGTAATATAAGTCCTAAAGCCCAGGACGTTTACTGCTAAAATTTATGGTTGTAGTACCGTCATAATGCAAGACAAAAATAATTTCCTAGCAGTTGGAACACAATCAGCACAGAATCAGAAATGGGGGCTTGCCCTGAACACTTGCAGTAGGATTCATACAAGTTATGCACCAACTACAATCTTTTCATCTTGTCTTAGTAGTAGCTCAGAGAGAGAGACAACTCCATTAGGTGACTAAGCTCTACTACATTAGGGCAGGATGAATCATCTTCTGAAAATGTCATTCATTACATCCTAAGAAACACCAGCCTCGGATGATACCACTTGCAATGATAATGACACAAGCTTTGATGACTAGCTTAGACTAGCACCCTTCTTTTAAAGGGCTCTAGTGAGACGTGATCCGTTTTACTCTTAAATTTCACTTACACACAAATAAACTAGCTCTAAAATAGGAAATATGCTTTCCAAGAGTCAAACGGGGAAGAATGTCAAATTGGTAGCAGCATAAGCATTAATATTGCATTTGCATTGCAGTATTACATAGAGCTGGACCCTATTTCCTTAGAAGACAACATTTTGCCCCAGTAAGCTTGAGCACCTCTACAATGCAGTGCAAGTATATGAGAGAGTGAGCAGATGGAGATGAAACAAATGAGAAGGAGGACAAGGCAACAATAAAATGATTGATATAAGGAGTAGCAGTCACAGCACATTAGTTGACTAGTTAGTATTTACATCAATAACACAATTAATCTTCTTAAAACTGCTTGCCATATTCAAATTAAGAAGTATTATTGTATGCAAGTTCTTCATAGGTTATAACAAAAACTTGGGGTGCCAGAGGGACACCATGTGCCTAAGGCCTGTACTTCCTGAGAATTAAATAAAAAAAATACAGACACAGTTTTGTCAGTGGGAAATGACACGAAACAGTGATACTTGAAAGCGCAAATAACGATTATTTAATCTTACCTTAGAAAAACTTAGAAAAAAGCCTACCACTTAGAAAAGTCCTACCACAGCTATGAATTTTTTTTCATTGATAGACACATTTGTTGTAACTGCAGTGCTATACAGACTGTAAACTTAGCAATCTTTGGCATAATTGGCTCAATAAAAATCATATGACTAACCTCAGATTGTTGGAATAAATTACTTATCTCATTCACAGAATTCTTAAAATTTCTTTTGATGACAGATACCCCCTTTCCAAGGTAATCGACAATACCTTGGAATATTGATGCAGCAGATTACTCAACAGTAGCTGACATAAGCACAGCACTTGCCTATTCATAGTGAAGTAGTCAAGTGGGAAAAAAAATAATCACTCAGACCTACCTTGTATAGGACACTGTATGTACCAATACAGCCAATTTTGTACATAATCCAAAATTAGTTCAGACATTTTACAATGCCTGAAGGTCTTACAGACCAATTCTGAAATTCTCTTTACATGTTACTGAATTAATTTCACTCATTTGAATACGGCCATTTTCTGCATTGTAATTTGCATTCTCTTTTGTACCTTTTTATTACAAATAGTGAGACTAATGAAGATAATTTATTGGCTAAAGGTTCTGTATAGTCATTAAGGGGATAAAAGTAAGTGACTGCTCACTCCTCCATATGAACATTAATAAATATTGAAATATTATCAATATAGATAAATATTGACATATTATCAATATAAACCTTCCATCAGTCTGAAACCCCAGAAGTATGAAGGAAATGGTGAGCCCATCAAGCCACCTTTCCTTATGCTCTCACCCCCAGCCCCCAGTCTAGCTGCCTATAGGAACTGGACCCTAGCAGTCCCCAGTGCTTTTACACACACTATAGACACATTCTCAAGGATCTGTGAACAACAGCTGAAGTTGTCAGAGGGATGGAGATAAACTTCTGTTTTAACTGAACGAGACCTTTTCATTTGCAGGAAAACTTGTGTGAAAAATCACTTCCAATCTACTTGCAGGACAGCTGTTTTAGTGGCCAGGGTTGCTGGTCTCTGCCTGGATGAAGCCATCCTCTCATTTTTAAATTCCACACTTATACAGAAACATGACTACTTTTTATCTCTGTGTAGTAAGCATCATTATCTTTTGCTAATTCCATGTGGAGGGGAAATATAAAACCACCCAAAAGTGTGTAAAGAAATGAGACTGCCACCTTGGCATGGGACTCTGCATGGAACTGTGAGGTCTACCTTTCATTCTGATGATTCCTCAATTCAGGGGCAGCTGTGTAGTAAAACTTGCAGAGTTATCTCTCACCTTAACCAAGCTTGACCCTTAGCAATCGTATCATGAACAGGTAAGGTATACAAGACTCCACTTTCAATGACAAATCTGTACATAAGATTAAACTTACCCACTTACTAACTTTCTACCAAAAGGGAAAAACAAGTAGGCTAACAAAATAAATTATGCACCAGAATCACTGCATACTTCCAGCTCTGGTTGTAGCTAATGTATGCAGCTCATCCTGGCAGGAGTCCAACACTTCCTCTGTAGCAGTTTCTGCTGGGTCAGCTCACACACAGTAGTGTGGTAGAACTACTTATGTTCTTACAAATTATACCAGACATTTCTCATTAGCATTACACCTGAAACCCCATTCCCAAATTGGATATTATCCATTGCCTCATAAGACTAGAATGAAAAGTACAGAAAGAGCAAGTTTAGGATACCTTTAGGCAGTGGTTCAATGGAGAAAAAAACAAGCCCACAGAATTTAGCAAACAGAACTACAAACAGTATCCATTGCTATCAGGTAATTGTTCAAGAAAGGTAGCTCATTATTTTCCTAGATCACTTTGAACATTTTAAATATTAAAAATAATCAAAGTCCATTTCATAATACTCATCATCCAGACCCAGCTCTTCAGTACCCTGGTGTAGCCCTCAGCATTCACGATCCATGGAGCTACAAGGAATACGTATATAACACATTTCTCTTTGTCACCAAGACATTCATGCTTTCACACACATCTCTTCTCTGATAAATTCCCTTGTTCAGGAGGTTGCAGCAAAGACAGAAAACTCAAGAAAGAGGAAAATTTAATTGACAAAATGTAATCAGGTACAAAGACAGAAAGCATTTGTACAGCCTATGAATACTGCCATGAACGGCCCCATCACCAGGCCAGTGAGGACACACCTAACAGGAATTCCCTATGCTGGTTTGTTTCATAAGGCTCCACTTTCCATGCCCACTGCAGGACGGGTGCCTCTGCACTTTGAGAAGCCCCTACCTTCCGCAGAACACTTCTTCTACACTATCCATTTTGGCTACAAGGCTAAGCTCAGAGTAGGACTAAAAGAACAACCCTTGTACTAAGGCATTAAGCCTGCTCACACTGAAGTATATGTGTTTCTCCAAACGTCTGTATTCCTACAAAACAATTGTTGCAGGAAGCAACCATTTCCATCAATCGTTATTCAGATAGTTTCCTCCTATCAAGGTATCTCTACCCTTGGAGATATATTCAAAACTTCATTTACAAGGCTCTGAGGAATCTGACCTAAAAGGGAAGTCAGCCCTGCTCTGAAACTAAAATTTTCTCTGACTCTGTGAATTACATTTGATTTACTCCAGCCCAGAGATTTGCTGTCTTTAGTCTTAATGGTTATAATCCATTCTAATGGTGATTCACTGCAATTATTGTAATTCACCTGATTATGGTAATTCATATCTAAAAATAAAATCATGTTTCCTCTAAATTGGTACATTGATACAAAGTGAAATATCCCATCCACTTACCTATACTGGTAGCAACAAAGATCTCCCTTAATTTTCCCCCTTCTAAAGGGACAGTACTATATATACATATATATATTTATATTTTTATATATATATATATATATGCTTTAATAAGGTGCTACATAAAACCTGTTACAGGATTTTCTCTTAAAAAAATAGTCTGAGAGACTACATCTTCGAGTTGGTCATCATTTCTCATCACAATTACCTTTCAGGCAAAAACTATACTGTCAAGGATTAGCAGGAAACTCATGAAGGCAGCAAGGAAGAAAGTAACTTAAACATAGAAAACTCACTTCTGGGAGACATAGCAACAGCCTTTGCTGCTTGGAGAAGTGAAGCTTGAACTGAAAGTAGCAGCTGGAAAACTGAAGAGCCAGGGTAGTAACAAAATAACAAATAAACCAGATTTGGAAGATTCTTTGTCATACCTTGGCACCATGAATTATTAATAACCAAGGCTTTTAAGCTCTGCTAAATTAACTTACTTGAGATTGCTTCTCATTTAAAAATATTGTGTTTAACAAATTGTTAGACTAAAGGATAAGAAATTCATTTGCTTATAATATGACTGTCACTAATATAATACGGGACACTGTCAAGTTATTATGTAATAAAATATATGCTTGTTTGGTTAATACACAACTCCTTACTTTGATCACTGCTTCTGAAAATTCTTATTCATTCAATGCCTTATTCAGCCAGCCAGCCAGCTTAACTACAGACAACTGACTGTACTAAAAGAAAAAAATGGCAAGTGATCATGTGGGGAAAAATTATTAGAAAAGGAAACGTGGGGAGTGAGAGATTTGTGCAATGGTACATTTATAAAGTTGGCAAGAACATCTGAAGTTGAAATTACAGGTTTCTTGTGGGAAAAGGCAGTAAGTGGGGCATTCTGCAGGCTCCTGCCAGAGCAAAGGGATTAAAAGGTAGCAGCTCAACAACTCGTCCAGGCAGTTATAGTACACAGACGTGACAGCAGGACAGTGTGAACAGATTTGATTATGCAGAGGCAGCCTGGCTCTTCATAGGCCCAGCAGGTGGTAAGGAGGTAAAGAAGGCTGAATCACTGGGACAGAGACAAGGAATATGAAATATCTTCTGGATTAATTTTAGGAGAAGATTAATTGACACCTGCCAGAACTAAGGTTCATATCTCCTTTTTGTTATGACTGCCTACTGACTACTTTTATGGCCTTAAAGCATCATGCAGTTTTTAACACTTCTCATATTGCCAGAAAGTATCGTTTTTAAAAGCATATAAGGCTCACTTCCTTTGAAGTGACTGCTATGCAGTAAACCTGTAAATGCAGTACAACTGGCTCAGAAATAGAGAGATGTTAAAATACTATTAGTGTTTGGTCTTTCCTCTCCCCCTTCCCATAAGAATTCTGCTGATTTATAGAAATTAAAATCAGTAGGAGACCGGAGTACAGAACATAAGGGCTAGAGAATCATATTCTCACTAAACCAGCACAAAAATTAACCTTTGGGAGATGGAGTGGATGACTGCTAAAAAGATACAACTATCTTAGGACACATAATTTTTATAGCATTAACCTTTTCTTCATAAAGCAATGCCAATATCCAGCATGCTGATTACTGCTTCTACAATAACTAGGACAGCATCCAAATTGGATTTAAGCAAATTATTTAGGTTATTAGGCATCCTAATGTCCAGTATTTAATTCCATTAGGAACATTTAAAATTTCATCTAGCCAAAAAAAAAAAAAAAAAAGGAAGAAAAAAAATTCATCCCACAAAAATGGGAAAATATCAGATTTGTCCCATATGACCTTGACATTAGTTACACAGCCCAAGTCAACAGTAAGCTAAGGAAAAAACATGTATGATGTATTATGTCTGACTTCAAACAACGCATAGCATCCAGACAGTTTTAATCATGCACTCTCAGTATCTCAACTGTCTTACAATAATGTTGCAACTAGCAACTCCAGAAACAAGGATAACAAACAGGGAAGCAGAGCAGATTTTGTCATAAAATCTTCCACAAAGATAGAAAAAAAAATCCCAAAAGGAGAAATTTTTATTGCTGTTGATACACAGCAATTTAATCCTACACCAGTAGGTATATCTCATTAGTTTTAGATACTAATAGATTAGATTAATAGGTTTTTCTACATAACCTTTTCATTTCAGTTTACAAGAAAAAGATCACCAGTGTGAGTGTTTTAAAGAACTAGAGAGTAATAAAACAAACTAGTTAGGATAGTTACACTATAAGAATTCTTAGAAAATACATTAACGGTCTAAAAATATCCCTACACATACTAAAAATATCCCACAGAAAAAGGAAAGTTCAACTGCATGTTTATATCCAACAGCTACAGAGCTCACAATGTCCTCCCTTCTAGGAAAGCCAGCAGGAGTGGTAAACCAAAACGCTTTTTTTTTTTTCTCCCTGCACTTCTCATGGTCAGGGCTGAAAAAGTAATTTCATTACAGAGAAGAGCAAAAATCTCAGAAACATCTTCAGGTTTCAAGATAAGTCCAGAAAAAAAATCATTAATTGATTAGTTTCCCTCAGAATATAGCTCCCTTGGATCCTACTGTCCTTGGCATCTTCCTGCCTTCTTGTGCTTTGATCTATTTCTTGTAAGCAAAGCAGGCATTATGAAAAGCAGGGGAAACAGTACCCACTTCACGGGACTGGCTCCTGCCATCACAGACAATCCCAGCAGGTGAGGATGAACAAAGAGGGGGAGGAGGCTCATTTCTGCACTGCCTGGGGTGACAGGCACCACTCTTACACACAGGAGATTTAGGTGCACCTGGTTCTCTACTACAGAAGTCTTGAACAATTACCTGCTACAGTCCAAATGCTTATTAGAGTGTTACTGGTTTATGAGAGCTAAGCTCAGAAATTGTTTGGGAAGATTACATTACTAATAAAGAACATTTATTGAATTACTACACCTTCTCCATTTCAAAAAGCAGCTGCTTTCCGATGCTTGCCTTGTCTGTATAAGACGTTAAAAAGTTTCATTAGCAAAGTTAGTGCTTTTCATCAGCATCAGTTCATTCTCTCTCATTTGTGTGGCTCTCAGTGAATGATTAATATTGAAATCCTCTTCTCTCTGAATGTTAATCATCCTTTTAGGTACGGTTGGAAGTTTAATTTTTCAGGGCATTGTCAAATAAAACATGTTGCTGGTTTTGAAAGTTAAATATTATACAAACAGCCAGAGCCCCCACTGTTTCTAACAGAGGGCTATACCTGACCAGCAATGGCAGAACAGGTCTTTATTATATTCATTTTTCATTGTAAATTATTACTAAAATGAGTAACAGAAATTAGCAACTGAAAAGAATTGTGAATTAATTTCTTTCATGTAAGGTAATTTCAATCCAAAAGTTACTTAAGTGAACAGAGCAGTAGGCTTATCAATATATGGCAATAACTTTCACAAAGCATAGAATCTGAGTAGGCAAACTTTGCTATTTTCACAAAGGAAAATCTATTGGAATGGAAATTTGCATGCAGTTTTCCCTCCATGCTCTTTGTCAGACAATTGATACATCAAACTCAGCAAGACTTTTGAGGGATCAATAATTTTTTTTTCTATTTTTGTAATGGGGTTAGAGGACAGTCAGTCACGAGAATTGCTCTGTAAGATGATCTCTACGACATCCTGGACATTTGACAACAAAGACTTCCTAAGCAATTCACTTCCTAGTTCCAAACTCGTACGTTTTCCTAAAACAACTTATTTGTGCCGCCTGTTAGGATTGTATTTCTATATGAAGTCATAAACCATAAGTAGTCAATGGCACATAGGATTAGAAAAAACCACCTTTCTCCCCCCCCAGACTCCAAGAAATATGCAGGACAGTCAAAAATATATTTTCCCTAAGTCACAATGAGCCAAAGGGCTTCTTTGAATTGAAGGAACAACTCTCCACCAAAGACAGACAAAGTCACTGAAAGGTAAGAAGTATGGTTTTCAGCTATAATTTATTTATTTATGAATTTAGTTTTCCTACTACATCTCTGTATAACTTTAATTCCATTGAAGACTGTATATATCATATCCTGTCCTGGTATTTTGCATTTATTTATGGTGTTTAAAGCACTACATTTCTTTGAAACAGGTTTTTTGGGGGTTGTTTGTTTTTACAACAGAATTAGTAAAAACATCTGAATATATTTTTAAAATATTGTTAATTTCATTATTATTATTATTATAGAACTGCTATAATAAACCTTATACTTTATGTAATTTCTTTCAGGGCCTACATTTTGCATTCAAATGGCTATGCAAAGCCTTAAGAGCTAAATCATGGAGAAAAGATGAACAATATGTAAAAGTATTATTAGAAAAAAGTCTGCATAACATTTTAATATTTTACTTCCCTTTTCATATGCTGTTTGATTTGACATTGAAGAAAAAATTATCAGGCATCTTCACACCTAAAAGGGATTACAAGTCTTGGAATGGGAATAAATACACAAACAAATGAACACCCAAAATATACTTGGTAGAAGTAGAAACCATTCTTTAACTCTATTCATTTAAGAGTAAACTCCAGTATGCATATTTAGTGTTTCACTTTAGTGCAATATCTTTATGGTCCATTGAAAAAAAAAATTAAAAAATTGAGATTTCAAGAAAAAATATTTTTAGTGTTATAAATTAAAATACAGATTATTCGATAAGTTAATATTTTGAAGGCTGGCTATTTTGGTGGGAGATGTGAAATACTTACTCCCTTACTTCTTTTTTTGTTTCCAGTATCACCACAAGTTCATAAAACTGCAGTTCAGTGACTCACAAACAACTAGTTTTGGCATCTATGCTAAATGCCTTACCCAGGTTTTAGGCTGTTGACAAGCCACTTAGACACTGGAAACAGGAAAAAAAAAAAAGGCAGAGAAGAAAATAGTAGGCTGAGAAAATTACACAAAAGAGAGATTATAAATAATGTCCTTCTCAGGCAGAAAATAAATCCTTAGAACCCAAAGGGTAAAGGAGAAACTAAGATTGACCTCCTGCTGTTGAATCAGCTCTGAATTGTCTGAGTCATCTTGATTCTCAGCTACAAAAAAGCTCTCAATTCAATAGAGAATAAATTGCATAAGGAGCTCTGCAGAGTGCATAACCAAGGCAGAGAGAAATATCAGCCAGGGTCTCCTGAGAAGCATAAAAAAAAGATATTGCTGTATTGTTACAAAACATATCTGAGAAAAAACCCTAAAAAGGACACAGTCTCTCTGTGTAGTTAAACACAGTTCAGAGCTCTATGCTAAAAAGTCGGAAGTCCCTTGCACATAAAAGTATTTTTTTCCCCAAATTTAGGTAGGTAGATAGATAGTTGACGAATGGAACTCTGAGGTATTTGAAGAGAATATTCTCACAAGTACATGTATTAAAGTATCTGCCCACTGCCAGAGTTAATAATAGTTAATAATAGTCTAATTCCAAAAGTTTAGGTGAAAGAGTTGTACCTGCTGTGTGCATATTTATATGCACAAGTGGAAAAAAAAGAAAAGAGAAAACCAAAAACACTCAGATAATGTAGATTGTTTAAATTACTAAATGACAGTAATATACTTGGTTAATTTAGTATGAGAATGCCTAAGCCTAAAATTGCAGAAGCGTGAAAGATTAGCAAAAGTTTGCACCTGTTAATACTAAGAAGTTACAAGATTAGACCATTAGATTTAGGGTAGTTAAGACTGAGTCCAGCAGGCAGTTAGACAGCTAACTGCCTTGTCCCAAGTATTTCCATTAAAAAGAGGTAGCAAATGTTACCTCACAGCTGTTAGCTGGACATCTGTTTTCAGCATATATTTTAGAAAAAATACTTCACTTCTCAACAAACAGTTAAAATATCTCAGAGAAAGCAGAAATAAATCAGGTTTTGCATAACAACAGCAAGGTAGGGAAAACTCAGGTCAAAGGAAAATTGAACAATACCTTTGGACAAGAATTGGCCTTTGGAATCTAAATTTATGGTCTGTCATAACAGCTTTGTGAGTTGGTACTGCTGGAGAAAGTAACTTAAGACATTTTATGGCTATGAGGAGGTAAATCTCAAAATCTGATCTTTACATTAACTTTTTTAATGAAAAACGTACTCTTAAAACGATAAATAAACCAGTGCAGCAACATGCCATTAGAATTCAATGTCTGATACAGAATACAAGTATAAAAGAGAGTGCATAAATGATGCCTTGAACCAGCAGAAGCTCTTAACAGCAACAGCACGTAACAGATGTTTGCACAGTTCAGGTTCTGCCATGCAGATTCAGATTTAAGCTTGAAAAGTCTTGCAGAATTTACATTTTTTTTCCTCCAGCTTGAATAAAGAGATGTGAACTCCTAGTTCTATCAACTAGGATCAACAGATTAAAAGAGGTTCATCTCTTTGAATTAGACTACTGAAAGTATCTGAAACAGATGACAGAACATCCAGATGCACCTTTTCTATCATTTGTGAATTGAATAGGACAGAAATTTTGGGAACATTGACAATAGTAGTTCATAAGACTGTTCAGTAGAGAAAAGCTGACATTCTGATAGGTATAAACCTTAGCATCACAAGAAGAATCAAGCATACAGAGTACCTGCTTCTCTTATCAATGAAAGTTTCTGTACATCTTATTAGATTATTTCTCTCCCAAAGTTAGAAATTAATTAGGAAAAAAGATCACTAGTGTTAAAAAGTTCAAGAGCATAGAAACTAGATCTACCTGTTCTGACATCATTGCTTAGCAGAGTTGAGCCTATGCTTGGGAGCAAGGTCTAAAAAGTGCAGAAAACCTTATTCTGCCTTGTTGCAAGACAGAAACTACTCTTAGTATTCCTCTGATGTAAATCACTCTGATCTCTGCATTTTCTTTTACTCCTAACCTGCAGGCTACTCATGAAAAAGTAATATTTTTCTGAAGAGCATGAAATAGAACCTGACTAACATGTATGTAACTATTCCCTGCTGCAACTTCCAACAAGCACATTCAGATCTCCTTCCTGGGCTAAGGTACTTACTGGCCATCATCTATCTTTCACAGTGCTGCCCCTGCTCAGCTCCCAGCCAGGAGTGCCAGGCCAAGCCTCGGCTGAGGGCTGTTTACCCACTGCTGTAGAGCTGAGGAAAAAGTGCTGCCAGGACGTCAGTGGCATGGAAAGCTCAGACACACTTCTCTCAGAAGCAAGCTAGGACTTGTGTACAGCCCTGCATCATACCCTGTATCCCATTTATACCTGCTCAAATACTCTAAGAGTTAAGACAGTAAAGGCTAACAGATCTTCAGGAAAGCAGATTTTTACCGTGTTCCATGCAAAATAAATTCTTGAAATACAGGCTGAAAAAGCCACACACTTAGTAGCCACTTAGTTACTACTGTCCCTCCGCAAACAAACAGTTTCTCTGACAGATAGCCCAGCCCTATTATCTCTGCAGACAGATCTGGTCACTCCAGGCAATCACCACCAAGCGAGTGACCACTACTGCCACTGGCACCTTATGGCTGCTATTGCCTTTTAACAGTAGGGGCGACTTGGTCTGGTAGCTCTGTGTCTGCAGATACTTGAACCCAAACCTGGTACCTTCTTTTGTTCACAAGCTGCAGTCCAAGTGTCAGCACAATTGTTGGCTTATCATGCTTTTTATGTATGTGAGTGGACTAATTTCTTCTGCTAGAGAAGTGAGGAACATATAACAAGGCTTCTAGAGGAAGGCTGAGAAAGCTCACAGATCTTTTAATCACCCAAATTCCTAAAATCAGGTGCTCAAATATTGCATACTTCTCTTATCCAGTTGCTTTATAAAAAGGAATTACAAACGATAGAATTTTTGGAACACCTTTTAATCTTGAAATTATGTGTCAGAAATAATGCCAGACAATGAAGCAATTCTCAATCCACATGGAAATAACTTCCAAAATGTGCTGATAAAACCCCCCACCTTAATTTATTTAAAAGGCAAAGAAGAAAGACACTGTGGAGGATTAAAATTTCTCTAGGAAAGGTCACTTAAGTCATAACGTTTGCACCATAAAAAAACTTTTGCTTAACATGCTGCTATTTTCTCTCTCAATTTATGACATCCCCCACTCTCCATTTATCAGATAACTCTAATGCATCACAGAAGGATCTATGCATCCCACAGGAACAAAAGCACTGGTTTCCCAGCCCCAGTATGAGGTAAGGAGATAGGTACCGAGACACAGAGCCTAGGAACGAGATTCACAGGGGAATCTTAAAGCTTCTTAAGTTTTACTTCTGAAGTCCAATACCAAGCACCACTGAAACCCCCAGAACAACTGCTACTAAACAGATTGCCTGAAATCCAGGAATAACAATGCCCAATTGCCTCTGCACTAAGGCCCAAGTGGCACACTCAGTACAGCGCATGAAGTCTGTGACAGAGCAGAAAATTGAATGCAAATCCCCCACTCTCCCTCAGCCTAAGAAATGTTTATCTGAAGATGTTCTACTTTGATCTGTAGTCCACAGAATCCAATGACACCAGTGTGCACATGTAAGTCAGATTGTGCTGAAAATACAGCTTAATCGTCTCCCTCAGGCTCCTTCAAACCAAGTCAGCTGGCAACTCTGGAAGAACCATCAGGATTTTTCATTATAATTAGCATGCATTTAAAAATAAGCAAAATGGTGCTGGATTTTTTGTCATGATCCAAATGTTTTGGATGTAGAAATGCTTCATGAGAAATGAGAACAAAGCCTCTGTCAATATAAATGTGTACAACTACCCTAAACAGAATTGCCAGTGTAAAACCTGTCCTATGAAGAGTTGCATTCTCGCCCACACCAATATTTTATTGGGTTCCAAGAGATATATATTGTTATATAATAATATTTGTTGCATTATAGTTTGGTCCAAGCTTGCATCTGGCTGGAAACGGGACATTTCCACATCACAGGCCTTGCATGACTGGAAGGTAATACACGTACACCTAACTGCTAGCCCAAGTTTTACTGCAGGTACTAAGGGGCTGTGTCTGCCAGCCCCACACACTCCAGGGCAATGAGTGCGCCCCTGGCCCCACACAGCTGGTCTCTGCAGTATCCTTATCCATACCCCTAGGGATCTAACCCTAGGTTAGCACAGCTGGACTAACAGCAGGGGTATAGTCACAGCAGCCAGGCACTCCAAAATCCCTGCAGATGGCAAGTTCTGCTGAGTTCATGGTGGGGCTGAAGTGAGACACCTTAGAGGCAGATCAGATAGAACTAACTACACCCAGCTACATCTGTGCTGTGCTGCAGCTCCAGCTCCACTACAGGAAAGACATAACTGGGTTGACTTCTGCTATAAACATGATCTACAAACATCAGAGTAAAGAAAATTAATTGTTTGTAGTACCTAAGTAAGAAATGTCAAAAATAAAAGAAAAAGAAACAAACTGTTTTAGATGGTGCTTGAGTTACTCAATATGCATTATTTCAAAATGTTCCTAACAGACACTGAACAACCTTGAACAAAGTCTTGATCTTCAGTTCCATTTCTCCCTAACTTTATAATTAAAATAATGATACTTACGCTCAAATGTCAGGTGGTTTAATAATGAAAAGAATTCTAGACTTACGGAGTATTGTTATAAAGATTTAATCACCAATATCTATATGGGTCCACCTCAGAGGTACTTCAGTCCCCTGGATTCTGGCACTTTAGAACATCAACAACATTTAAAATGAAATTGAAGGCATATGGACTCCATTCCCTCTCATGAAAGAATTGGAGAAAAAATGTACACTATTGTGACAGGAATTCATTCACAGCTGCCGAGGTCACCAACTGCAGAGAGCAGACCATGTTGAGATAAACATAAACATGCTGGTAGCTGTTGAGAGCATTTTCTTAAAACAATACACTCAAGCACTTAGCAAAGTATCTACAGTATTTTCTTACCTCAGTTAATATTGAGCACGGCAACATCACGTGGCTTCTCTGAGGTTGATGCCTGCGATTTGAAATCATGTTCACCTGTGAAGGGAACAAAGTATATTGTGTCCATCTCTAAGAAGCTATCCTTGTTTATAATAATGTGCCCACAGCAAACTAGAAAAGGCCTGCTTAAAACAGGTTTGTACCAAAACAAGGAATGGTGAATTACAACAGAGGACTGTTCATGTGCATTCCTTTATTCCAGTATGAAAGAGCTTCAAGCTAGTTTTGATGTCACTATTTTGTTAAGTTGATTACAGCCACTTTTGTTCCACATAGCAATATCTATTAAAAGATTCTTACTTAAAATTATATAAATTATATCCCTGAATACTTCCACAAAACAATCCTTTATCTCTTTTCTGCAGAGCTTTTCTAATTCTATTGACTTCAAAGAAACTTTAGCATGTTCTTAAAGTTTATACTAAAGAACTTTGCTGAAGACGCATTAGTTGAAGGCTTAAAAATGTTCAAAACTTAAATATTAATCTACCAGGCTTCTACAGAAGCACGGGAACACAGGACTAAACAGAACTGCCAAGCCATGAAGTCATGTCTTGCAGTTTCAATACAGTAGATCTTTAGTTCTGAAGGATACACAAAATATTTATTCTCAACACTGCAGCTCAAAAAAACCTTTCCTAATCCCTTACAAGAAAATAAAGATCTGTTGTTAAAAATAAAACAAACCAAAAAAAGCAATAACTGTGTGAAAGAAACACCTGCCCTACTAATCTCTGCCATAGGAAAAGCACAGCAGCAAACAAAGTACTCTGGATGTAATGATACTACGAATCAGCCTGTGACTGATATAGTAAATTGACTAAAATCTCCAGAGAAACTAGAATCCTCAAGAATTAGAAAACTTCTAAATGTTGGGTAGTCCCTCTAGACTGCTCTCTTCTTCCTTGAAAACATCCCACAAAACCAACAACCACTACTGCTCTGATTACTTAATTTTTAAAACTCTACTTGTAAAAGCTTCCCTCTAGGCTCTTCCTAAAAGATACTGAAATAGTCCATTAGCTGTCTTCTCTTTTTCTCAGCTGTTCTCCTCAGTGTTCTTCATTTCTCCCTCACCATTCACTCATTTTTTATGCTCTCTGAGTCTCCCCATGTTCTCCATCCAGTTTCCCTTTATCTGTTTCACACACTCCCTTTTAATTCAGTTTCTTGCATGTACCACATCTTTTAGCATCTTGTATCTCCTTCTCTCTCTCTTCCACGGCCTTCCAAATTCAGCTTTGATTCCCTTTCTTCCTCTGATGCTTTACTAAGCTGCAGCTGACTTTCTCCCTCCCATGCCCTCCCTACGCATGTGCATATTTTACACAGGGCTTGGGGTTGAAAAGTCCAGGAGGCAGCACACTAAAGAGAAGAGAAAACAGATGCTTCCAAGCAATACCAGAAAAACAAACTCTGCTCTGTGTGTGCAGCCTGGCTCCCAGCAATGCACCGAGCATCTCTGATGAAGGTGGCTGGGGCAGCCTGACACTGTGCCTCCCTCCCTGATAAGTGAGTCAGTAGTGATGTGGAGGCAGAGGTGTTGCTCTGTTCTATGAGACTTATGCATACACCAGCTGGGGTCTCCCTGGCAGCTGGGGGATTTTCAGCTGTGACCCTGTCACTCTGGGTATTGTTAGCCCAGTCTTCAGTGCTATAAAACACAGTAGCAGTTATCTGCATTCAGATTGTGTTTATCCAAAGCAATGAACAAAAAAGCACTCCACAAGGAAGCAAGTATGGCATATGTTCTTGAAATATCTCTCAGATCATTAGAGGCCCAAATTTTTTATCAAGCAAATAAAAGATGCTGCTCTGCTGTTGATCAATTACTTATATGCATACAAGGCCAAACTCTGCTGTTCATATTCCATTCAAATCCTCACTCAGGCAAGAGTCCCAGAGACTCCTTGACACTCCATTATACAGTTACATAATATAACCATTAATAATGAATATGGAGATGTGCATGCACAGCTACTGCACAGGGGGACCATAGGCTCAGTTCATTAAGGAGACATCAACATAGCAGTTTTTTATTATTTAATGAGTGCTAACAATACATTGAAGAAAAGGGAACCAGCTCTGAGCATTAAGGACCAGTATGTGGCTCCTCTGCAGCTATTACCTCAAGAATGAAAAGGGCCTGAGATTCATTGTCTCCAACATGGCATCAGAGGAGTGACATGTTCTTGTTAATTTTGTGTAAGTACTGCAGATGTGTGTCTCCCAATGTCCAAAGCTTTCAACGCACTGAAATTGGGATGAATTCTAGAGCCTGAGATGTGTCCCAGAATTTTTTTTTCAATAGCTTGGAGACAGGCACTGGTTGGAGCCTGGAACACTCTTTACACAGAATAAACACACCTGATACGTGAAACTGCCTATCCAGAGGTTGCTGCTATGAGTTTGGAGGAAGATGAGTGAGCCTGAATGAGGCATCAAGAAGCCATCTGCGAGAGAATGGCTGAAATGCTACGAGCATCTCTATAAATATCTCTTGTTAAAGGACTAGTTCTGTTTTAGTGATATGAAGTCTTTTTATGTAACTAGTTACTAGGCAGCCTATGAAACAGTTTCTCTGGCAATAGCACCCTGTATGCATTAGGCAGTCTGTCTCCCTGCAGCTGCACTTCTGGGGGTATGCCTAACAACAACCTACAGGCTCCCTCTCCAGACAAGCCTACCCCTGCTGCATGTCACCACCAATCTGACTCACTGCTAGACTAGGGTGTCGTGTTCACATCTGTGCTGTTTTGGGAAGAAAGCTGGCAAGCCCGCACCTCCAGGAGGAGATCTGCATAAGAGCATTTTCTGTTAGAGGCAGCAACCCCCTGCAGTTTGGAACGACAGCAGGTCAGGAGCCAGAGGTGAATTTCACGACTGGCACTGTAGGCTGAACATCCACATTTATACAGTTGTTGCAAACGTGCTCTCAGTGTTTCTGCTCACATTTGGATCAAAATCCATTCAGTTTACACCTCTCCTCAACATGAGAGAATTGCATTCATGTTTCTAGAGTGGGTTTTTCATAGAATCATTAAGGTTGGAAGAGACCTTTAAGACAATCAAGGCCAACTGTCATCCCAGCACTATCACTGGGGTGACACTATCACCCCTACACCACTAACTCTTAGCTGCTGTGTAAAGGGGGTAGGAACTTGACAACAAGACCATGGCCAAAACAGGAGAATGTTTTTACAAAAAAACAGTCACTGCTCTGCACATTGCCTAAAAATCAATTCTATAGATAATTTCTAAGCATGTCTACTGACTCAGGTACTTCAGGTTCACAGGGAGACCTCCTCTTAAGATATGACATCAACAATGAGCTCTGGGAAACTCTAAACAACTTTCAAAAGTTGTTCAAAAACTAAAATGCCTAGAGTTTAATAATTTCCAATGTTACTCAGAAACAGAAGAGGAAATACTTAGGCTCATAGCTTGAATATGACTTCAAGGGATTTATTTAATACCATATTTCTGCCACAGCCAGAAAAACGAACTCAAATATCCTTAGCTGTGAAACTGAGACCCCTAATCTCACTATTTTGCCCCATCTATTATCCACAGTTGCCATTCTTATGTCTGTCTTTCAGCATTTTTGGAGAAAGCCAGTGTGTTATACATGCCAAAGAGATTTAAGACACTACTTTAACATTAAAAAATGTCTGTTCCATCACAGGTTTCCCTGTAACTTGGGGTTTATCTTAAAATACTAAGGCATCGTCTATTTCATTTGTCTCTTTCCATTTATGGGTGAAGTTCCCCTATACTAATGAAAAAATACCAATAAGCAGGAAATCTAAGATGCACTCCAAATAAAAAAAAAAAATCTACTAAAATGCATATAGAGCTCACTAGAACTATCAGTAACACTTGTACTCCCCAGCGTGGTAAAAACGTAGTGGCTTGCAGAAGGTAAACAGAGCATGTGTATTTTCTCAAGAAAACAGGAAAATAAGGTCACTGTGCTAAGAAGAAAATCTTCATGGAAGGAAACCATTTTTATGTGCCAAATCTATATAGTCTTCATAGAGGTAATGGAGAATAGAGAGGATGATGAAATTTTAATGACAAGAAGGAGAAAGAAATATAAATTCTGTAAGAATAGGTTGCTATCAGCTGAAAGACACATGAGAGAACAGTTGTGAATCACCCTGATGAGAGCAGGAAATGGCTCACTTGGCTGCTTTTGCCACCTGAAAATTCACGAGTGCCACTAACTGGTGAACCTTAGTAATGAACTCAGATGCTCTTTCCTGCTGAAGCCCAGGACAGTTACTCACTTCGCTACTTCCTCCAACTGACCTTCCACCTCACAGGTGTATTGATCCATAGCTGACAAGGTCCCTGTAACATCTGCCAGGCTGTCAGTGTTTGCCAATGGACAGCAACATCTATGTCAAGTGTAAATGAAATGTGGGGGAGACTGTTACTGGAAGACTGGAGGCAGTGCAATGGATACCAACACAATATTTTCCCTAGTGATTTCCATACATGTTGCACAAACGTCTTGTTTCTTCATTCTTTGCTGACCTTCTGATGGGTGTTTCATTTGTGATGATACTGGGAGCTAAATTGTGCTTTTCTGTCTTGAAATTAGACAGAATGAGTTTTTCAAAAGCTGTTAAACAATTCAAAGAATATTGAGTGACAATTTTATTACCATGAAAGATGAAAGCTATAAACTAGAGAAACTATATCCCTCTCTTTATTAGATTACTCATTATCTGAAGATTAACATTAAGAGGACCTGGAAGCCTGTCAAACACCAAATCAAAAGCTCCCACAGGAGTTCAGATAGTAAAAAGTGTTATCAGTGAGAAGAGAATTCATGGGATTATGATTGCAGTGACAGGATTAAGTTATGCCCAACAAGCTGCAGTATCAGAAATAACAAGGTCATTTTTCTTTTAAGAAGATAACGGAAGAATGCAGTTGTTTTGCAAGCAGGCTAATTAATACGGGATTAACCAATAAAAGTATTCCCTAAAATTACTCCATTTGTGAAATCAAGGTCAATCTTAATCTTGTAGTTTTATACTTCAAAAAAAGACCCCACTGGAGTTAAGGAGCAAAATCTTGGTGCTGACATGAAATCCCATCCACCATAGATGTGACAATGACCCTCTACCATGATAGCAGGAAGCCCTTGCCACTCAGAAGGCATCTACGCAGATACATTCCCACAGTGAGGCAGCTGACTGTGGGAATCTCTGCAGAGATTCACTATCATAGCGCAGTGTAACTGTCTGGAATAATATAGACCTTGGAATGGCTTATTGTCTTCATTTTGCTCTCTGTTTTAGAATCAAAATATTAAAATATGTGGAAGGTTTTAAAAAGCTAGTCCTAGTCTGCAGCTTGCTCTTCAGTCAGGAATGGATTTATCAGACAAGGCAAAATCAGCTGCAGCTCTCTATTATCAACGGGCCGTGAGGTATGAATGACACAGGCCACGCGACGGGTTAACGACACTACGCTTATTCTAAACCCAGTGGAACCAAATCTTGAATCCTAAAAGTTTTGAACAAGTAATTCACAAATAAAACATGGAAATGTAAAGGGGTTTCTTTCAATTACACACTGATGAGACTAGAACTACTGCTGCCGAGAGTCCCCCACAGTCACGGCTGGGACTGCTGTGGAGGCAGCGGGTGAGTCAAGCTTGACTGATGTATCCATGATTGTACCTACATATGAGAAGCATCTTTCGTCTCACAATTCATTGGCTCACTCAGGGCTCAGTTGAGTATTTAGAGTCACTGCAGTACTTTCCGGCCAAGTACACTTTCTGTATTCTTTTTTAGTTTGTGCATTCCTTATCCGAGCTCTGGGCCTGACCAGTCGCAGGCACTATCCAACAGTGGGCCCATCGTGAGCGATGGACATTGCCCTGTCTCTCATATAGCATCATCTGGAATCAGGTGTGAGACAGCTGCTGATAAAACTTATCCAGCCGTTTAATGTACTTTTTCTGTGCCTCATGAACAGTATTACAACAAAATTATAGCAGAGTAAGTGTGGTTATACTGTGGTTTCTTCAAATTTATTCAGTATTGACATTTCTGTCCTGATTTTTAAAATTCTCTTAATTGCAAAATATTCCAATTTTGGATAATGTTGATTAGTTTTAAGTAGATATAAATATCACATATTATTGTTTTTGTTACAAGGATCTATTCCATCCTGTATTAATTAAAATTAAAAGTTAGTTCACATGCCATCCTGTGAAAAGTACTATTTCTAAACACCTTTTCCAGAAACAAATCAATTGCAGTAGTGTGCACCAAAAGTACAAAAAAGAAGCATAGGTCATCACAATCACATGCATATCAAAACTAATTTGTATTTAAGAATAGCTGCATCTCAAGTTGTCTTGAACGCTGATCTGCAGAATTCCTGACGGTAATTTTTGGGAAGCTGGGCTGAATAGACTGTAATGGTTTTCTTCCCAGCCTTTAGCTGCTGCTTTTCTTTCAACTGTATCTTAAAATATATTAAGTACTTTCCTCATGTGACTATTTAAGCAAATTCTGCATGGCCAGAGATGTGATGCAGCTACAGATGGGACTGGGTATGATTCTTCTTTTTCAAAATCAAAATGGTGCACAATGTCATCAGTGTGAGTGTCTCACTGACACTGCAGCATAATGATGTATCAATTATTTCTCACCGAGAATAATATATGCCAGCCTACATCATATTTATCTCTACATGCTAATTCTTCAGATTCCACTTATTTGTTCTATTTCTTTCAGACCAAATAAACTCGATTAAAACCTGGCATTATTTCTGATGAAATAAAATTCACTGACAGTTCTCAACTTCTGCATAAGACCTAATCTGTGCATAATAATATGTGTAAAAAGCCACAATTAAATTTCAAAGACGTTAAGCAGGATAATCATCTTTATACTTCATTAAAACAGCAATGACTTGAAATTCTACTGCGTAGTTGTAAAATTCCCAGTTAGCTTACAGAAATTCTTTTTCTTTTCCCTAATCACTGTTCACTTTAAAAAAAAGTAAATCACAGTAAATATCCTAAAGAAAAAAAAAAAAAAAGAAAAGAAAGAATGCACTTTTTTTTTTTTTTAACAAGGAAAATTTAAGTAGAGACCTGTAAGTGAAGGTACACAAGTCAGTGAGCTGTGTTCTGGGCCTGCCTGGATACCAAAATACTGCCTACACTGGCCACCGAAGTACATAGCCTGAATTGTTCAGACTCCTCAAATAAATGTACAGTGAAATAGGACCTCTGTGTTGTGTTTGCATATTTTAGTGATAAGTTATGTACTTCTTATTCAGGCAATTGGGATACCTCACAAAGGGTGGGTGCAAACTGCCAGATTTTCTATCTGCTGAACAACAGTATGATCATAAGAGTATATAGCAATACTGTAACTTAAGGCCAAGTAAACACAAAAAATAACCTCCACATGTATTTGTGCTTTGGATGTATCCATGAAAGATTCATTGTCTAAATATGTCACTGCAGCCAGTGATTCAGAAGTAGAACACTTCCATCTGGCAACAGATGGTCAAGATGCATCTTATTTGTAGGAGAGTCTTCTGCTAAAAGAACTAGTTCTCTCTACAATCTGTACAATCAGATAAGCAACTTCTTTCTAGTATTATTGACATGAGAAACCACACCACAACCTTATCTCACAAGTTCAATCAACCCTGTATACACCTACATCCCTGCTTAATTAAGCATTCTTCTATGTATCATGGCCACTTCTGCATTTCACTCCTAATTTCTTAATTGACAACATGCATGTTACATATGTAACCCCTGTGTAGTTTCCTTAACATTCTAGTCAGGGCTATGTATCGTGCAGTATTTTGTGATGAGCTTATCAGTAACTGTCCTTACTGACTGAGGGGTGCTAGCAGCTTCCTAGTAGCCTTTGCCAAGGGTTCGCAAAGTCATCCCCTCCGACAGAACCCACTGTATGGTTTCACATGTTTTCAATCACTCATGCACAAGAGGCACTGTCTGTGGGAGTGACAGATGGATGCTAACAAAGTTGGTCTATCCTATTTCCTCCCGTACCATACCAGGTATGTGGTGCCCATTGCTGACTTTTCTTCTCTGAAGATTTGTGGAAGAATATTCCAAGGCTCATCAAACCCTAAACAACCATTCAGTATTTACTCTTTGCAAAAATCCAACAGATTTTGTTTTATGGTAACTAGAAAAAAAAGAAAAAGGGTTACTTTCACTAAATAAGTTGTTCTTTGGGAGTTGTTCACTCAGCTCTGAGGAAAAGGGCTCAAACATCAGTTGGAGTGGAGAGTTATGAGTCATCAGACAAGAAAATTCAGTTCTCCCATTTATATGTGATATGGTAAACAAGAAAAGCTCTGCAGAAGCAATTCAGTGCTTGCTTTGGTCACAGAATCTGAAGCGACTGTTGCCATGGGTACATAGAATCAAGTTTTAAGGGGGATTTAAGGACGTGAAGGAGGAGAAACGACAACACATCATGGAAGATTCAAGAACTGTAAATGCCTGAAGAAAACGATGATCTGAAACACAGAGACACAGAAAAGAAAAGTAGCCACTCATGCGATGAAGACAAGGTAAGAGCAAAGACAGCTAACTGAAACACCAAGGTGGAAGAACAAAGAGCAGAAACTGGCAGGTCACCAAGGGGGAAAGAAGAGCAGCTAGCTCTGTAAGAGGAGGAAGGGGCAATGAAAATAAGCAGGATCACGAGGCAAATTAATTGCATTATACAAAATATCATGACAGAAAGGAGAAAATGACAAAAATAATGGATAAAGAAACAGCAGATGAAGGATAAGGGAAGAAGCACATTTACAACATGAAAAACAGGTGTGTATAGATGATTGAAGATTTTCATTAAAGAGTCTATGAGCAAGTCATCAGAGCTGATCTGGAGGAAAGCAAGGAACAAGAATACTTCTCCTGAGCTACAAAAAGTCACCATATGAGAAGAGAACCATTCACTAATCCTACTTCATGCTGATAAATGTCATTGCAAAGTTTCATCAAGAACAGGATCAAAATGCTGCCAGCTGAGAAAGACTGCCTTCTCTGGCCTTTAATGGAATTCTTCCAGCCTAAGAGAAGGAACATGTATGAAATACAGGATTAAACAAGCTGCAAGATGACTCAGTGACTAATCTTAGAAGGAAGGTTTTAGGTTGCTTGGCTACTCAATAGAGGACTTGTTCCTGAAGAGAGACATTTTAAGGAAAGGACTGTAAGTAGAAACAAAATATTACATAGTACTATCAGGTGAGTCAGTGACATAGATGCAGAAATCTGGCTTTTAAAATATAGTAGTTAAAAAAACCCCAACAGTAAGCAACACCTGAAAATGTACAGGCATAAAGAGGGAAAGCATGTTGAAATAGCAGTTGTGATGGGGATACCTGCTCTTCAATGAAAGCTTAGCTCCAGTGTAGCTTTGAGCTTGAGAAGCACAGTCTGGCCTTTCTTTGCCTTGCTATTACAGTGTTAAGAAATGCATCACTAAGAAAAGAAATGTATTGTTTCAGGAAAGTTTTTTTAATTTTTATATTCATATGGAAACTAAGGTTGGGAAAGGATTTAGATGCATTCACTGAGATCAGTTATTAACATGATTATCCAGACGAACTTTCAAATTAAAAATCACTAAATTCAGAGGAAGAAACATACTTTCAATTTCTTCTACATTTTCCTTAAACATCCTTTAATGGTCACAGTCAGAAATAGGGGACAGGCTAGATGGCTCTCTGTTATAACTTTGCATACCTGTGTTTTCAGCCTGAGAACAGTAAAGTTCTCTTGCTCTCAGAAATAGAATTCTTTAATCTACCACTGCTCTCAAATAATCAGAGACAGATCAAAAGAAAGCTATGCTACTATAATGTCTTAATGTTATTAAGACATCTTTGTCTTTTTGAAAAACTGTGGTTTTCCTTCACAGTCAGACTTTCAAGCATTTAGGTCAAACACGTTTCAACTGTTTGAGAAACCTGTTGGAAAGCATCTTGCAAACGTCTTATGCACTGTGTGAGTTTCTCTGTGATAACGAATGTAGCAGTGCCATGTGACTGTTGATGTTAGTAAAGAAGTTGTGTAATTAGCAATATTCATTAAAGTTTCAAATATACTCCAAAAGTATTAACTGCTGCCCAGGGAAAGATTGTCATTCCCAAAAGTGGCTTGTAATTTAAAAATCAGTAACAATGAATAAGGGAAAAACAAAGGTGTAAGATCAGATTATCATACTGGCCACACTTATAAGGAAAACCATCTAGTCATATTTTTTAAAGTATTTAGGTAGCTAACAAAGATTTCTGGGACAATGGCATTACTTGAAAATGTGCAATGACCTATATTCATCTGAATGAACCACTGAAAGCTTTAGCATATTCTGGAAGAACAACTGTGTCGACAAAGAGGGATGCAACGTAAAATGACTTTATGCAATTTAGCACATACTGTATCGAAAAGTGACCTTTTAAAAAGTTTTTTACTATGGATATAGCCGTGATCCATCTTTTTGTTGCCTATGGATATAGCCATGATATAGCTATAGTGTAAGTACAGCTATGATTTATATTTCTACTAGGCTACTGGCTAACTTCCTTGAACAAAATGCATAAATGCTAAATACCACATAGTAAAAAAGGGTGCAAATTCATCCCACTGTCTCATATACTCACAAATTTTTTCTATGTTTTTGTTTTAACTAATATTAACACAGCATCTGTTCCTGAGGTCCAGATGCTATTGCATTAAAAACAGTACAAGAGATAGATGGAAACACAGATTAACATCTTGCTGCATCTTTAAAAAGAATGTATTATGAATAGGCTTTTTTCAAGGTAGGCAGCAGCAGTAGTAATAATAGAACAGGCAGTGACTACCTGACACTGAAATCTGACACTGACATTTGAAGGACAACTTGAATTGTGATATTTGAAACATTCTGGAAGAGAACTTAATGGTTCTTGATAAAGATCCGGGGGGGGGGGGGGCTTGCTCTTATTAGAAAGAAAAGACCAATGATCCTTCCTTCTTCTGTTGAAATGAATTGGACTTTTGGCCTTAATGTGCCGAAAGACAGATCTCAAGACCCTGTTTTTGTCTGGACAGATTTGGGGATATCACTTTGGATATTTTCATGAATAATTTCAAATACTTTTGTGCATAATTTCAAATACAATTTCTTGAGATTTAATTTGTAACTTTTAAAAAATGGCCTTGGAAGTTGTTAACACTGGTGTCTATCCACACTTACTAGTTAGTAAAGTGCTAGCTTCAGGTGTCCTGAAAACCTGCTTGGTACATCAGAAAAATTTTACAGAGTATGTTGCAGATAGGAATGGGCATAATGGATTAGAAAAAACAGGGGAATAAGAACTGCTGCCACCACAGGTCCACAAGTTTGACACGTCTTTGGGTGATCTCACACCTGCTGGTCTCTCACTAATTCCAGTCAATCTCCACCAAGATGCCTCATGTCTCTCCATTTCTATAATTCATTTCCTCAAATTATCCAAAGGTACACGAATATGTACTTGATGATTTCCAAGAACAATAAATTTTTCTAATTATTTTTTAATGTACACAAAAGAAACCTCAGAGTAGATAGGTAGCAGAAAGGTAGTAGGAAGCTGAAGGTTGTAATTCTTTTAAGACGACCTATTTGTGCTTGAGTTTTATGAATGGTACACCACCAGTGACACATATTGGGAAATATCTCTACTAGGAAAAAAGATTGCATTGTCACTACTAAAAAATAAAATAACTTCTCAAGGTTGTTTCCTTCCCAACATGCTAGACCATGGTACTGTAGAAGTATCTTGGGGGAGGGGCTGGGCAGGAGGAAGTAGAAAACAAATTCTGTAAAATTTTACAGCCATACTTCCCAAGTAGGCATTACTACAAGGAACAGCACTTGTTTTAGAACCCTGTATGCCTGTATTTGATTTAGTTAGGAAAAAATATTTCAAGTAGCAGCTTAAGCTCTTATTCCTTAAACTATCTCATTGAGTCCCATTCTGAGTGTCTAGCTTGGAGTTAGGGACTATGTTAGGCAGGAGTCCATTATAGCTGTCTGGGGTTATAGCAATATAAATCAGGGACATCAGCAGAAATGCTCTGGTCACTGTTGATTTTAATGGATTAGCTGTTTCTTTTTCTATTTCTGGAGAAAAAGGTTTTGTGCAAGGGGATTTTTGGTGGCTGGAAAATGAAATATGCTTTCATAATTTTTTTCCTGTTAAATATTACTGAATGCCTATTTAATATTCTGTATTTTTACAAAAATAATATTCTGAACCAAATCCTACTACTCAGGAGGTTTAGCCAACTGCCCTCAGTGGAACATTTTGTATAAAGGAAGCAAGTACTGTGTGGACCAACATTTGCAATATTTCTTTTGATATTAGCAAAAGCAATTTAGAAACATTAGAACCACTATATAGGAAAAGACCAATCTAGCTTTTTATCTTTTCTGAACAGCCACTACTGTTTCAGAAAACATCAAACTCCAATAATGCATTGGTTGGTAGAAGGATAAAGTTCTTCCCATTTGGAGTAGCTGAACACCTTTTGTGGTACAGTGCATGCAAGTGTATGTAAAGTTCAATATGAAAAAGCATCACAGATAGAACTGAATATCACTACTGCAGAAAACACCTTCTGTCAAAATCCGCAAATCATTTGTGGATTTGGAACTGCTATATATTGGAAGAAAAACTTACTTGAAAAAATATATAATATAGATTTGTTTAAATCCCATATATTGCTTTCCAGTACACTTTATTCCCCACTCACTGAGCCCTTGACATCAGCAAAAACATTACTGCTTGCATCCTGCAAGCTTTGCACAGATTCTTCCTGTTAGATGAAAGCCCCTAGAAATCAGACTCCATTTTTCCAGGGAAGCTGTATCCCGTTTTGCTACAGCTGTGTGATGCTTTGGCTCCTTATTTACATACCAATCCTTCCCTCAGTGCATACAAAAAGCATTTTGTAAGCCATACAAATGCACATGTACCAGGTTCCAAAAGAGGTAAAGTCTGGTCTGTGTCCTACACTCTCAAGATTTCTGAAGACACAGCAAGGTTGCATATCAACCTATGCTCAGCAGAGCAATCTTTAACTATAATTAGTCTTCCTAAATACTAATCAGCATTTCATCTGAGTTCTTATAAGATATTCGATTTCCCAATGCATTAAAAAATATTTCACTGCATATTTCAATCTCTGGTTCATCTCTTTCAGAGGATAGATAATTCCAGGTAATTAAAAATATGAAAAAATATTACCACCCTTCTTAGCAACATCAGTTACTCGTTATGCCTGTTAAATCAACATTAATAGAACCGGGTACAAAATAGCAGGGTCTTTAGGAAGTTTCCATATGCATTAGGCATTTATGTAAACAAACTACCTTACACGCTTTTAATGAAATTAAATGGTTCTGTTGAAGAAAAACATAGTGGCAACAGTATTTTAAAAAGGTAATGAAAGGAAGAGGCAGGGCACGGCACAGTGCTGGACTGGGGAGAGCCGGGGCGGTGGGCAGCACACGTTTGCCCACAAAGGGGCTTGAAGCATGGTGAGAAGCTGCTCTCCGTGGCTGTGTGCCCACACACGGCTGCTGCCAGGTGTGAGAGGAATAACAGAACGAACGTGGAAAGCTCTGATAGCTCATGACTGCTTCGACATTACATGGACTCACTGAGAAAACAGAAAGTCCAAACGTTTGGGGTTTTTTTGACAGCGCAAGTTTGATGCATAGTCACTTCTGAATGAACTGTGTCGATGCAGTGGGAAATCCCAATAGGAATTGCCGGTGCCAGATGAAACAGGATTATGCACACATGACTGACATAGCTAAGTAAGAAGCAATGCAAAGCACGGCTGATTAATTTCTATAAATCAATTGCACTCAAAAGACAACAGATTTCTATCTCCTGTTTGGTTATCCAGACCCCATGACTAAAAGTAGATGTGGCCCTTGGTGTCACTCCTGTTGTGCCCCAGCCACTGCCACCACTGCCTATGTTCATCCCCCGCATCCTGCGCCCATCGTGGCAGCCCAATCCGGGCCCCCCTTCCTCACCCTCCTGCCCTGCCCGAACTGCATGCAGGGTCAATCCCCACTGCCTCCCGCCCACTCGCACTGTGCAGGGATGCCCCAGACCAACGGAGGACAAGCTGGAACAAAACACTAATGGCACGTTCTTGCACCGCGAAAAGAAACGAAGAGAAAAGGAGCGGAGCCGGAAAGCAGCAGAGCGTGATTGGAGCGCGTCTGGCCGGTGGCACGGCGGGGCTGCCGCGGGCGCTCGGCAGAGGGCTCCGGCCCCGCGCTCCGCCCGGCTGTGCCCGGCCCTGCCGCAGGAGAAACCGCACCGTCTGTCCGACCACAGGGAACACCAGCCTGTCTGGAAATCAGGGTTAAGGTATTTGTTGATTTGAAACAATAAATAAGCTTCATGCTTTCTGATCATACCATTGCGTGGAGATCATCGTTATTCCTAGCAGAAAAAAACCAAAATCATCTACGGTACTCCTGCACTGAGGAGCTGCAGAGACTGAAATAAAATGGTTCATGTCCTTTCTGCTTCTGTGCAACATCCACCACACCGAAAAAAAAGCAGACATCAGAGCAGGAAGCATGCCTGGGTTCATGTGCCCGTGCACTCTGCAGTAGTGACATACCATAACTTGTTCTGCTTGAGTGAACAGAGTGAAATACTTGTTCTCTCTCTTATTAAAGATGCTCTTAAAAAACATGCCTGGATGTCAGTCTCTGCTCCCATCTTCTCCTTTACTGAGTGACTTCTAGGCTATAGAAAAACAATGAAGGAGCCAAATGCAGACAAAACTGAGCCTTAGAGAAGAGCAGTACTACATTTCCGTTTGTTGATAATTCCAACACAAAAATATTTCAAACATCTACTTAATTGAGCCTAACATGAAATACAGAAGCAATCTGACTGGCCTAATTTTGAGTGTGTGCTGGGATTACTGCCTTCACTGCAGTACAGTTGCTCCTGAAGTGTGCCACTGCAAATAGATCATCTCTATTCTAAATTAAACCCTCTTCACAAGCATATTCAGTCTACACTCCACTCCTTATATAGCGCTCCGCAATGTATGTTGTCTAGAGGGTAATACAATCAATTATTACTTTTTTTTATTACAGTAATCATTAAATGTTAAAAAAAGAGCAATGTTTCTTTGTGCTTAGTGCTCTATATTTACTCCGTTAGTGGTACATTCATTGATTATTTTGGGCTCCTTAATTGTACTGTAGAGGATAATTGCACAATAGAGGACAAATGTATACCCTTTGCCTCACTTCTCCTCGTACACTAATATTTTTATACTCAGGTCTCCAACAAGCAGGCTAATTGAAATTGCATGACTATGAATATGGACTGATACACATGAAACAGGGCAAAGTCACAAAGGGGTGTGCAGTGTACACAGACAGGGGCAACCTTCACATACATAGAGCATGCACAGCTGGGTTACAGCAGTTACACATGCAGACATCACTTTATCTGGACTGAAAGCTGTCTGTAGTTGTAATCCTAAAGAAGACCCCAAGGACTGATGATGTGTTGATCCCCCATGAGAAAATGTCATTGAATGTAATGTATAAGAACACATTTTGTACTGTTTTGTAGTATTTACTACAGGACAGCAATGATATTGCTACTGAATATCACATATTTTTGCTTTTCTTTAAGATCTTTATGCCATTTCTCGATGAGATTGTCCCTTTGAAAAATAGACATTTTCAGCATTATCCAAATTTAGAGAATTTTGCACAATGGATATCTTATATTTTTAATAATATTTTTGTTCTTCAGTATTGATTGTAAAAAACAACCCTCCATCCCTCTACAAACTCTCAGTTTACGACTAGTACCCTGGAGGTGAAAGTTTTCTCTGGCAGAGATGTTGTCCAAAACACAGAAATTTTATTCCTCATGTTGTTCAGTGGCACGTGGCAAATTTATTTGTTCAGCAGGAAAAAACATTTAAAGGGAAAGAGAATTACCCTAATGTCCCCTGTAAAGTGACAGACCACTGTTGTAGAGTACTGTTGGTGCTGTGAAGCAGCACTCATAGGCAGAAGATGCCCTGATGTCACAACTGTAACTGCAGGCAAACAATTCAGAACAGGCCAGAAATAGCAGGCTTTCTCGTGACAGCCATCCACATAACGTGGATGCAATGCCTGGCGTTGTTATCATCCTTTCTCTTTTGGACTACAAATAGAAGCAAATTGTATATTTATTTTCCTGCTGATTTTGAAAGATCGAAATGAGGTAAATGCAGCATTCAAGTGGAAGTGAAGTGAATGTTGCAATTTTTGCATATTTCTAACCTAGTATAAACAAGGATTCTTTTGCCTGAAAATTCCATTTATTTCAAGAAATCTATTTAAATTAAATCAGGAAGATTTGAAATACACCATTCTTTAAATGTGTGTCCCTATTCTTCTCTGACTGTTTTTTTTTTTTAAGCAAATAGCAAGATATGGAGCAGGCCATGAAAAGAGTATATATACGTATATATACATATATGCAGATGCATGCACAAATGAGACTTTGAGTGAACATAGACTTAAGAACTTTTCACAAGGTAGTACATTCAGGACTTGACTATCACAGGTTAAAGTATCTTAGTCGTGTAAAAAGAAGAGTATGTAATCTCAGTAAAAATATCTATTTTAATTACACCAGCAGCAATTTGAAATAGAAAATCAGCATTTTTGAGTTCATTCTAGAGCTAAAGATGAGAGGTGCTAAAAACACACAGTGCCATATCATGCGGATTTTCCTCTTTGATTAGCTTTGTTTCTGTGATAATGGGAGTCAAATTTTTCTTCTCCCCTTAAATCAAAGAAAACTATCGGGTCCAAATTAGTAGTTTTCAAGGGGTCCACTATCCTATTACTGAGAAAGAAATGCAACAGTTTATAAGATATTTCAGAGAAAATGTAGGTTGCACTGAAAGCCTGTATCATACAATGCAGTTACTACCTGGGAGTTTAAAGTGCAGTTAAAATAACTAGCTCTCTCCTAGAAAGGAACAAGTTTAACCCCCACAGATTTATCACATCTTTTGTCCCTGTGCAGTCCATGGGGAAAAAAAGTCTCTATTTTGAAGAAAAGAAGAAGAATGTGCCTGTATAAAGCTGAATGTACCAGTTACCATGGGAGGGGCAAAGATTACCAGCCGAGCCATGAAATCAGTCCTGGTTGATGTGCTTTCGCAGAAAGACCTTTACACAAACACAACCTGCTGTAACAAGGAGGACTCTACTGTATGAAATATGAGGTTGTGATTTCATATTTCCTATGAAATTTCATATATGTGTGTTTCCACCACAAACATAATTTGACATAACATTAATTGAAGATACATTCTAAACACTGCAGCTCTCAGTGGGTCTTAGTTTAATGCTACATATGTGAGATGCATTCCTTCCAAACTAATCCTGACATTCTAAGAGAAAGATTTTCCCTGGCATAGGCTGGGGCATAAAATACATACCAAGGCCTTGGTTTGTCCAAATTTAGTTATTTAACTGAAGTAACTCAGCTAAGAGCTTCCAAATACACCCAGAGTCAACAGAACTCAGGGAGTATGTTTTGGCCCCCCTAAAACTTGAACTGACTTCTGGAGACGCCTCTGTCTCACAAAAAACACCCACTCTTTCCACTGACTATACGGAAAACTTGGGCACTGAGTACCTAAACTCGGGCAGAATTAATCTGTGCCCAGATATCTCTGACCTTCATGCGACATGGAAGAATACAGCACTAAGGGAGAGTATTGCTGTACAAAGAATAGCAGAACAAACATATCACAGTCCCTATGAGGCATCTAAGAACTATGCAGCTTATACATTACCCAGCTCACTGGGGAGGTAGCAAAATTACCCCTCTATTCTTTGGTGAAAGATGTTTAATACAGCTCTACCATGAGTCCTTTTTTCCTTACACAGCTATTTTCGTTACACACAGATCACTGCACTGCTAGAATGATAGCAAAAAAAAAAAAAAAAACAAAAAAAAAAACACCGCAATTGACCATCAAACACTCTATAATGACAATTTTTCTTGCCAACATTACAGCTACTGTCCAGGCCATTTCAGTACTTTCACCACAGCACATATCCCTGAGAACTTTGCATTATAGGTGCCAAGAGAGCCTTGCCTTTTCAAGTAGGAGGGGGATAACCCTGACAGAAGAAGATGAAGACAACTGTATATATTTCAAAACACACATTTGATGCTGCATGTTCAGACCAACTCTCCCAGTTTTCCCAGATTACATGTTGGGGGCAAACACGCAGGACATTCAAAGAAATATGACTTCACCAGGTCCTTGGTCTATTTCAAATTTTAAAACTGAGACAACTTGACCTAAAATATATAGTAAATAAATGTCTAAAACACATATTGTAAGGCATTGAATATTTGTTCCTACAGAGTGTTCTAAATGGAATTCTGTGTTACAACTTCATTGAGTCAGTTCCTTCGCTCAGCACAGCTCTATAAATTTGCTGAATTGATAACCTTTTCTTTCTGCAGTATGTAGTCTGAAGAGACATAAAAACAAAGCACTAAACTATGTTCCCAAATCCTACTGAAAATGAAAGAAGCTACTCTGAAACACCAGGAAGCAATACTTGGTTCTAGTGGGTTTTGCACACAAGGTGGTTACGTTTTGAGTAGTTCCTACCAGGAAGATATTTTGAAAGATTCATTAGTTACATTGACTTCAGTCATATGCTATTTTCACTGGCTTAAAATAAAAATGAAGGCAGAATCAGGCTATTTCCTGGTTCAGAACGCAGCTGTTCTCCCCCTGACAGCATAACTAATTCATTTAATAATATTCAAAGCATTCTACACCAACATACTCTAGCAATTTCCAGTTGTCCATTATTTTTTTTTTAGTCTCCTCTCATAATCAGACTTGATTGAGAGAAAATGGGAGAAAAAAATACATACATAATGCATGTGTAGTGTACAGCGTCTGATCTATGATGACATTTCCCTACATTCATACAGAACCGTTTTCTCCCGGCTATGCCTCTCTTGAGTTTTTCTTTCTCTTTCTGCTTACAAAGATATGTTTTATAGTAATGATCCAACGTTATATGGTACTGAAATGATGTCTGTCATATCAGTGGGGCAGGAAATATCAATATCATGATAGCAAAGTTTGATGCTTTGAAAGCTGAATCCAAGTTTCAGAAAGAACATATCAAAGACATCTTCAAAAAAATCTCAGGCAATTTTTGACAAAACTGCCTCATGTTTACAACAAATATACATGACCTTTATGGTGTATGATTTAACTTTTTTCTCATGTTTACCCTTTTTTTCCAGCTAAGAAAGGGACCACAGATCCATTTCAGTAAGCTGTTTACTTAGAGAGAATAATAAGAAGTGCAAGTCCTCATGAAATACTTTATATTACAGTTTGACTAAAGTCATTAACTTCACTTTTGGGACCAGGTTTTTCTCTCTTAAGTGCAATAAAATACTAATCTAAAAGGTGAATATGTTAGAATAGTTGGGTTTTACATGGTGGATCACATATATTAAAATATTGAATAACACCTGCTGACCATAGTCACAAAACTGTTTCCTTTACTTTTCAACTCTTAAGGAAACATGAAGGAAACAAACACCCCTTTTTGTTTATTTGCTCTTGATTAGCATGATCATTAACTAAGCACCACATTTTGAAGGGATTGTGGCTGTTTTAATAAATAGCATTAGTGTCCCCAGGGCCTAAACACAGCATAATTGCCTAAAAATTTGGGAAGCAGAGTCACTGATTGAAGATGTAAAGCTTTCTTAGTCACACCAGTGAAATCTCTACCATCTCAATAAAGACAACTTAATGCAACTGGTCAAGGCAGCAAGGCCAGAACACACAGGAACATAAGCTTCATTTTTGCCAAAACATTAAAAAGTTATTTAGCCATAGAAGTTGTAGAGCTGGGAGACAAGATAAGACAGACTTACATGGAGCACAGCTGAGCAGTAACCACCACCCTGGGGACGCCTGTAGAGAACAAGTTGCTTGGGCCCAATTCTCATCAACAACTGTCTCACGGCCCGGCAGAAAGCAAACAGCACAGTACAGGGGGCAGCTCAATATAACTTGAAGGCACTGATGTTACCAGGTATAAGTGAGTAACTAATGCCATCTGAGGCTATTTAATTGCAGGTGAGGAATCACTGGAGGAAAGAGCTCATCATGATTCTCCCATCAAAGGTTAAGCACTCAAGACTGTAAGTGAGGGCAAATGACTGCTGCTGGTTTTAAACAGGTTTTTACAGGGAAACTACTGAGGAAAATTATGTTTTCCTGCTATACTGGTTACTGTAAAATCCATTTGAGATAAAAATAGCACTTAAAGTAGTGTTTCACTCCCAGGAGGTTGAGTAGGTTGAGGAGGTGGAAAAGGGCAGGGGTGAGGAACAGCGGTGAATACTTCCTTTTAATTTTCGCATATAGTGAAAAATTTCTGCATGTCCCATTACATCAGGTATAATCTGCACTTCTCTGTTCCGTATCCTATTGCAAATCTTCTTTCTTGGGGTATATCAGCTAGCAGCAAATAAATGTTCTCCCTTTATTTTGTGAAGTAACCTATTCACTATGGATCTTGTGGTAGCAGGGGTGACATTTAAATCTATGCAACTTGCATCTACAGAGCCACAGGAGGATTGTCCTCTCTCCTATCCCCAGAGTGCACACAACTCCTAGCGTAAAAATCCACAGAGGAATATCACACTTCACCTGGCAAACTTCTCTTCAAATACATGTCCTCCTTTTTTGCCCTTCTGCACATGCCAGAGATATGTTTTCATAATTTCTATAAATCACAAGTGATTATAATTTTTTATATCACCTCATAAGAACTGGTTTCCATATCTCCCATATTCAATAATTTTCCAAAATGCAAAAGCTGAACTTACTCAGAACTGACTTGTAAGACATTTAACCATTACACTAATAACACTACTGATTAGCCATATTTTCATAATTGGAACAAATGGAAAAATAGTTAATGCATATAAAAAAAATCTCAGCACTGCTTTGGCAACTCTCATTTCTTGTCTTTCCCATTTTACTTTTTAAAAGGCTCATTGGAGACTCAGCAAATATTGAGGAAAAATGTACTTGAGAATAGTTAAAGATGATAAATTATTACATATATGTAATAATCTTATGTGTTACATTTAAAGAGAAAATATGTGATTATAATTCAAAAAACACTACTAATAATAACCCATATCTCTTGCTTTGTGGAATTTCTACATGAAAAATCATACTATTGTGTCATTAAAAATGTGTCATTGTATTAAAAACGATACTAGCCATTAAAAATACCCATTGGAAGGCACAACCTGAGGTTCACTGTCTCCTAGAGGAACTTTATACATTATTGTGTAAGTTCTTCTGGAGACACAGAAGTAGCTAACAATTGTGTTGTCATGCAGTAACAGTGTGACTGGAAGAGATTAGATGGAGTAGGGAATGAACCTCTTGTTATCAACCTGATTCTAAAAATTCTAGGGACATTAGAGCATTCTCAGTGCTCCTCTGGGAAGCAGACTCAGTCTGTAATCAAAATGTATAGAGAGGCAAAGATCGTAAGTATTCACTGTAGGTCTCCAACACCTTTAGAAGTTCCTGAAAAATTCTAACTCCCATCCATGCTGTTAGAAATTGTACCCAACAGTGTCTTCAGAGTGGCAGTAACAACAACAGACTTTCTTCTAATGATCTCACAGTACTGAATTTAATTTGGTTTACATAACACTCATACCATTGCCTAAGACTGCAGAGGATGTTGTCTCCATGTTACAAAAGTGTAAACTTTAGCACAGAGAGCTTACAAGAGACAAAAAAAAAAGATGGAAAAAATTTAATGAAACAACAAATGTTTATGCTCTGTGCCAATATCAACTTTCTGCTTTTCGGAAGGTGATCCTATTTTTATAGGTTTCAGGAAGAATAACACTCTTGGAAAGAGTCACATAAATGAGTGGGAAACTGAACCACTGGAGAAACAAATTAATTACACAGAAAGAATTCTCAAATGTACGAATTAAGCAAACTGAAAACCAGACAAACTTTCTCTAATCCTCTGTGTATAGATGTTACTTCCTCAAACAGATGATGAAAATATTCCAGACAAGACATGCAATTACTTAGTTGAGAATGCCCATGAAAACAAACTGTTATTTGGAACAAAGAAAGGTAAAGGTTGATCCTTTGTACCTGTCAATGCCTTTCACCACATCTTTGATACACCAGGTATCCATTACATATATTCTAAATGAAAGATTAGGTCAATAGTCTGGAAAAGTGTCCTCAGTGTCAGTTCACAGTACTGAGAGCAATGCACAGAAAGACACTTTAAATGCATCTTCCCAAACCCTAATTAAATTGGTATTAATTGGATGTAGAAGAAACCCCAACATATCTGGCAAATCTAGCTAGGCAAGGGATTAGGGAAGCAAGACACTGGTGATCTATTTGTAATTCCATCTCCATGTAGAAACTTCATGTTCTTTCTGCCAAACACTGCTTTCCACTTATTTCCTTATCTTCTTCATCTGGAATGGTGTTTGAGCTGCCTGCACTGCAACTTCCTACTGACTCCAGCAACTTGAGATTGTTATCCTGGATTCTATTAGCTGGTCACAGATCAACAGATACCTCCCCACAGACAGCAGTGGAGTTACTAGGATGAGAGAAAGTGAGGCTTTCTGGCTACATCTGCAGCCACCTGCCTGAAAAGCTCAGCGCTAAAATACTGAAGGGGAAAGAAACAGAAGGACACTGCAGGACAAGGCAGAACAGGACAGGATAGGATAGGATGGGGCAGGACAGATGGGGCCGTCAGGCATACCTTGGACAGCTCCTCAGCATCACTTCAGCCAGCGAGGACGGGGCAGTACCACATGGGGAGCAACGACCTTCGTACGGGTGATATTTAGAGGGGTCTGGTAAGCACAGGGCACAGACACAAGTAAAGAGAAGGGTGTCATGTTGCTCTTCCCTTCAGGGCTTAGTCACCTGGTGTCTGCTTTCTGTCTCAAATAACTATTGCCCTAAGCAAAGCTAGTTGGCTGGCAATACACAGGAGACAGCATGACAGCAAAAAGCAAAGAAGTGGAGTGCTGTGGAAAAATGTGCTGGAAGGCTGGAAATAGACATGCTGAAGGTAAACCAAAGAGGGTGAAGAGATTAAAATGGAAGACTGGAAGAGCTGGATGACAGAAACGGATAAGGAATGGAGGATGAGGCAGGAAAAGAAACTATGTAGGAAGGAGTGAACAAGACATTAAGATAGAAGAAGAGAAAGAAAAGGTGTGTAGAAAATGGAGTGACAGAAATGGAATGGCAAGGAAAATGGGGTAAATATGCAAAAAAGACATGAATAAGAGATGCGCAAGCAGCTGGAAAGCACAAAATAAAATGAGAACATACAAAAACGTGTAGCAAGAACACACAGAACTGTGGAACCCATATTATGGGTAGTGATACCTGCTTCTGGAACATGATATCAAATCTCCAAACGCTACATCTATACCCCAAGACAAATCAATATTTACTGTTTCATCCGCTAATCCATTAACAGATGAATGGATACACTTTAACTCCTGGAAAAGTGTTAATACTTTCCATCTTCTTAACAGTGATCATAATCTTGATATCACAGGGATATAAAATGTAGCATTTTAACCTATTTAATTAGAATGATAGGGGCATTCATTGCTTTAAGCTGCTTTTGCACCATAAATAAACTGGCTGATGATAGCTAGGAGTCATAAACAATTTTCATCTGGTATCCAAGATGGTGATATGGTTCATCTGCATATTCATCAAGTGGCAGGCACATAAACAGGAAAGTTTTGCTGATTACTTGCCCTACTTCTTCCACTATAGTGAAATTCATAACATTCGGATCTTCTAACAGCAACTCAGATTATCAGAACTCAATTCCAATGAGAATGAAATGAAATATTCCCCACTCTTATTTAATTATTAATTAAGTATACAATTTTACATTAAAATGGTAAACTTTTCTGTTGCCAATGCAATGTATTAGATACAGAAAAAATAGTCAAATTATTGCCATTAGAGAGACAGATGAGCCCATTCAAAGAACAGTAAAATTAAGTATTAAGCAGTTACAAAAATAATACTCCCTTCATCTATTTTCCTTGGTTTTAGACATGTAATTTGTCACTGGTCACAGTTCCCTATTTATCATTAGAATTTGTATCCAGAAAGCATTCCACCAGAGCAGGAAGGCAAATAATAGTAATGAAAAACACATGAAAATGACATTCTACCGAATAAGTACTTACATTCATGTTCTGTTATCAAAGCCATTTAAACTCAAAAAAAAATAAATCCTTCAATCAATGTAAATAAGCTCCTGGGAAAGATTAATAAAACTACACTATTTCATATTTGAATTAATTTGGAATTAATATATTTTGTTTAAGCTTTGCTTCTTTGAAAATCACACAGTTTGCTTTTTAATTTGAGTTAGATTAAAGATATAAATAAATATATTTCAGTGCAATTCAGGTGTACTGCTGAAAACTTGGCAGGGGGACATCCCTTTGTCCATAGCATGAAAAGAGATTTTAAACAATTTCTGATCTCTAATTAAGATGCATATTAATTTGAAATCCTAGTACATAAAATGCTGTGGGTCCTTTAGAGTAATATTTCAAAGGAGGAATGTCTTGCTTTTCATGGATTTACAAGTGTTTGGATGAAGTTAGTGTTTTAGCTCAACTCAGTTTTTACCAAAGCAGATCACTAAGGGCTCCCTTAACCTACAGTGAGTGATCTGCTGGCTCAGGCAGTGCACAGCTCCTTGATCCACAGTTCACTGACAGCCGTTTGTCCATGAACAACATTTACTCCCACAGGGTTCAAAAGGAGCTTCTCATCTTTTGTAGATCTCATGGATCTCACCACCTAACTCATAAAGCCTCTCCTCAGGTCGGAACTGCCTGGGAATGGCAGCTGAATTTTGTTGAATTTGGATTACACAGCATCTCCCCTCTGTACATCTACAAAATCAACAAAAAAGTCTAAGTCACCTCTAGTTATGAGCAAAACCTGAGTGCCTCATTTGGGGATTTCTGACACTGATTTTTTTGGCACAGAAGCCAAAAAGATGTCAGATGTCCCTTTGTCTCTACGCTGATGGATACACTGCAGACATTTAAAGCCAGCAGAATTCTCCACCAGCCAGTCTCCAAGGCAGAGGCCTGCAGAAGCTATGGTTACTAGGTGTTCTGAATGCTTCCACAGGGCGTTGCTGCAGGCAACAAAAGTCAGGTACACTTGAGCTGCTTTGGTTTATTTTAGGTAACACTTTGAGCTGTAATTTCCTAAGATTTTATATGTAGCCTTTTTGTTTCTAGAATGTGTCAAAGTTAGGAGCAACCACTCAGGGAAGGCCAGGTGCTAAACGGAAGAACATGAAGCTAAAAGAATTCATTAAGTCACCAGATATGTTGAATTCCCTGGTTTTCAACATTTCTTTTTATCCTACCACTTGTGTTTACTGGAGCAGCTACACAAAACAAAAACTTACTGCCACACTATGCCGTGAGCTGCAGGCATAGACGCAGTTTCCACTTCTGCTTGCACTATTGCAAATCATCCGATGTCGTCCACATATTCTGAAAACATAACAAGCTGTAGCAGGACAGTTATCTGGGGACTGAATCTGGGACCATCAGCAGTAACTGCCTACTCCCAAAGGCAATCTGAAAAATCTGCAGATTTTTGTAGGTATGTACCAAAAGACAGACTGAATTTAGATGCAAAATTGACAATTTGAAAATTATACATATTAAAATGCATATGGTCTCAAGCAAGCATAGAAATATCTATTTACTTAAATGAATTATTTATTAGTAATTGATTAAAAAAAAAGACAAGTTATTCCTGTCACAAGAATGAGTACAATCACAGAAAATTACACCCATTTAACTCTCAAGCACTCATTGTACAGGCACATCTGTGAGCAGAATATGGCCTACATCACTCAAGTCACAAAAAAAGCATCTCCATTTTTTCTGCAAGTTATGCCTGAAAGTTACAAACATTAAAACTCAGTGGAAAGCCATAATGGCTTGAATGTGTTTAAGTTATTCCAGTCCGGGGGGATGAAGAATTGCACCAAGAGAATCACCACCTTACATGATGGATATCTTCTCATTATTATAGTTGACATTACACATCTATTCAGGCTTTATGAAAGCTTATATGCATCTACATTCCCATTGTTAACAAACTTTTCTACATCTATGGCAGCAATGGTTAATTTTAGCAGCTTTCTAAGCATGATCACAAAGGGGCTGAAAGCCACCTGACAGCTCTTCAGTCATATGTTACAGAACCAAGGTACAAAATTATTATGTAGCCTCTTATATTTTTGCCAGAGTGTTTATTTCATAAAGAACACTGTCTCTGTGGATATCCAACTACTTTTTATAATCCAGGTATTTCTACTCAACTTATTCATAGATCAAGTTTTTCCACTTTTAGTCTAAGAAGATGATAGACTGATTCTTGTACTGTGCTATTTCTGCACACCATTTACTGATAATGAGTTTTTCTGCTACCTGACGAGGTTGATTTTTTTCAAGGAAAATGTTATACAAATAATAAAATAGATATTTCATGGGTTTTCCCTTTCTGTTAGGTCAGTCATAGAGTCTCTGGTGCTAGACAGGATAAATAGTTAATCCTGATATATATTGAGTACTACTGTGGACTTGCAGTCAGTTTTATCTGATGTGACTTTATTCGATTGTCACATTGTCTTGAGACCTCAAAAATACAAACCCCCCCATATTTATCTGCATGTGCAGATATAAGATACGTTTTTATGTCTTGGTTTTAATAACTGACAGTGAAAATTAATATTTAATGATGGGGGACAGAAGTTTTCTTCAGCTGTGGGGCCACCTAATTTGTCCTTGACAATGATCAGCGCTTTGATTATAGACTTCCAAAATAATTGATTTGCTCATATGAAAGTTAATATTGGACTTCTATACTGTACAAATAAAATATTTTTGTCACTTTGTGAATTTAGATCATCTAAGAACACTCTGAATATACATGTTTTAGTATTTTAGATATTTTTCTTGCCTGTGAATAAGTCACTATTGTGTTTTTACAATTCACTTGCTAAATTTCCTTCTCAAAGTCACGCATGCAGTTTGCCTTTTTTTCTCACAGAATTTGAAACATGCATTTTTCATTAAAATTCTGTATTTTGAGAAGGAGGTTATTTTAAGTTGGAAAAGCATGACATCCAATCTTGGATACGCCAAAACTATGTTCAGAAGCAAATACGTGCAGTGGTTAGAAAGGAATGGATTAATAAATATCAACAGGCTATTGAAGTCCTAAAAATGTCAGACAAGTATACCAGCCTTTTTTTCACATGCTGTTTCATACAGACTGCGGGGCAAACAGGATCTCTGCTGGGACTTCAGCACTCCATTTAGACAAATGGGCTTTACTGTTAATTGCATGACTGCAGTTTCTCATTCAACTTCTGCCTGAGCTCATGAACCAAATTGCTGATATTTAATTAGCTGGTGATAAGTTGCCTGGATTCAAGCAAAATATCTGTGACAGGTCATCGCATAACAATCCAGATTTGTGCTTTATTAATATCTCCATGAAGTTGCTTTAAAGAACCATTGATGTTCCAGAAACAGTCTGAGATTTTCACATTCTGACATTTTCATGCCTTCCTGCCTGTAACTAAGATCTTAAACACAGATGTGTGCAGGTTGCCAAGAATCTACCATTATCAGCATTGAAATAAAAGCAGACTGGGCATAATGAACATTGTGGCTCACTGGGCACACAGTGAACATGCATTCTTTTTCCTGCATTGCACACCAGGCAGCCACCAGGCAGCTCCACTAAAAAGCCACATAACCACCCCCTCTGTTGATAAATCTGACTTAAGGGGAAGCAGTTCATAGAAACCACAGTCCAGCATTACATTTCTGCAGCCACATAGCTAGCAACCCAAAACTCACTTAAGGTCAGAAAGCACAGGCATGTATGCCTGCAA
The DNA here is from genome assembly GCA_035584735.1 of Pseudotriccus pelzelni. Taxonomy (NCBI): domain Eukaryota; kingdom Metazoa; phylum Chordata; class Aves; order Passeriformes; family Tyrannidae; genus Pseudotriccus; species Pseudotriccus pelzelni. Next base: position 18,976,363 of record JAWMRA010000005.1, read on the forward strand.
AATACAATGTAGATATGTTTATAAACAGTATTTAAAGCCACAGATTCAGAAGAATGATCCTGGTGTGACTCACACAAAACATGCAAAATTCATTACCCAAACCAAACACTACATTGTAAAAGGCAGCAGGAAAGCCAGGGATCATTCAGAGTCATCTGCTACTTTAAAGCTGTGACCTATATCTGGCAGCCAAAGAAAAGACATTAGAAGACAGAGCTTTACAGCAACAAGAGATTATTACGCATAGTAGAGAAACAATTGCTTCTTGCAATTACAACTTCAAAGCACAATTTAACTCTCCCATCTGCACTGTGGATCTCTTTTGTATGTTTGAGCTTGTTCCAGTATGAATCTCCCAATGCTGTCACATGCCATCTATCCAAGAGTACTATGTGCTGCTCACATGGGATCTACAGATGGGTCAAAGAGGAAAATTTTAGCCCAACATAAAAAAGCAGGGGAAAAAAATCTTGCACTTGAAGGAAGCTAATGCAAATGTTAATAATTAAAGGGATACCCTCGATATCATTCAGCTATCCAGTTTTGCTACATCCTACAGTTTTTCCCTTTCATAACATTTATGACGTTCATACATAAGGTACCTTGTTAGGATTCTAGAAAAGATGTTGCCATGTTGTCTCACATGGGCTTTGTCCTGGGAGCCACAATTTTCTTTTCTCCAAATAAATATACTAAAGTAGTTGCACCGAAGTTTAGAAAGCCTGTTCATGAAATACTTGTAAAAACGTATCTGTCTTATGACCACAACAATCTTTTAAATGGATGACTGTAAAACAAGCAATGTCCCCTCATCCTCTCAGGGCAGATTTACTTACTGAATAACATGTGAATTCAGTACACACAGGAAATTCCCCCAACCAGACATTTTCCTGAGAGAGGAGGGAAGAAAGAAGAATATATATACAAACACACACTGCTGCATTTCTGAATTCTGATATAGCAAGCAAAGCAGAACAAAAAACATCTGTCAGTTCCACACAGCAAAGCCCAGCTCCCATATGCCACTCTTTCTCCAGAGAGGATTACTCTTTTAATATGCTGAGTTCCCATCATCTATTCCACATTCAGTGGGCAAACCAAAACCAAAAAACCCATCTATATAATATGAGTTAATTCTGATCCATGCACACAGTCCCAGAGGAGGCCTTCCTGCAGAGAAATTGTGTGGTGACCAGGGGAAAGCAGGTTTTCTTAGGCTACCAAGCAACGGTAACTGCAACTGCAGCTGCTGCTGCGGCCTCTGGCCAAACTTCTCCTTGCTACAAACCCCTCAGAGCCACTCTCTGACCGGGGGATCTGCACAGCCCTGCACTCATCAGCTCTCTTTAAATCTTTGCCATTTTATTTCATACTGCTTTGCAAGTGGGTTTATTCAGTGATATAGCACTGGTCCCTGCTTATGCAGTATGCTTTCTGTTCCCATGGAAGCAGTGAAACCACAGTCACTGCCTGTGTCCAGCACTTACCAAAGCCAGGGAATAAAGGCAGGCTTTGCTGCAGAGGGAAGAGAGCACCTGGATAAAGAGACGATGACCTGCAGTCACATATTATGCAGCGCAATTTGCCAACACAGCAGATTTTGCTGGAAAATAATTTCAAATCATGTTTCTAATAACTGTGGCAGCTGCTGTCTGCCTGACAAGTACAAAGAAAGATGCTTCTTCACCTAAAGAAGCTTCACCAGCAATACTTCTTTAAGGGGGCAAGGTCTTGGGTCAAACTGAGCTATTAAAATTCAGCTTGGAATCACCAGGGACACCCACTGATGGCCAAGTTTTCTTTTTGTTGATGGAATAATAAATTGCTCTTAAAAACTTATTCCAGATGAGTCAGAAAAGGCCTATTCTCCACATCTATCAATTTCATTTTTTAGTCCCCCAACTTCTGTAAATGTTTCCATGAACTTGATTGGTTTTACTGAACTAGATTGGTTTTCTTGAAGCAAAGCACAAACAAAAAATGTTATGCTTTATGCTCACATGTTGCCATGTTACACAGATTGCTTGAAGGTGGGTAAAAAAGCTGTCAGTGTTAGTGCAGATCCTGTACATACGACTATCCTGCACATAGATGCATTCATAAGTCACGCATCATCACACTTTCTTGTAAGACTACCTTGACTGAAATGGACAGGAGGTGTTTTCTGAATTAGGTACTGCAAATGCATTTTCCTTTAGGAGATGATATGCATGAGCCACTCATTGTGGTGGGCTGACCCTAGATGGACACCACGTGTCTACCAAAGCCGCTCTATCACTTCCCTACTCAGATGGAGAGTAGACAGATGAGTCTCAAAAAAGAACCTAAGTGAAATGCACCCTAGCCATGTCCATACTTGCTCATCATCTTTAGACTAGTGTGAGACAAACACGCCACACTCTGGCACTGAGGCATTGATTATCCTTTTCCTCCTCTGTTTGACTAGATAAAGGATAGAAGTTCTTGACAAGCTCTGTCACTGACAAAAAAGTGACTGCTTCACTTCAGCTGACTCATAAATAATCCCTCTTCTAACTCCTTCTATCAGTACACTCACAAAATAGTGAGAAAAAATCTCAGAGAATTAGCACAATTCTTCCTGACCTTACAGCAGTTACACCGCTTGCATTGCATCATCCTTCCCACCAGACCCATCTTTATAATGAGAATTTGTAGAACAGAGGCTGGACACTACCTTGTGTTTCACTGTACCTATTACAGATGCACTCTTAATTGGCCTTTAGGCAGTACAATGACAAAACTTACTCACTAATAGGAGTTCTTCCACTTTCTAAAGTTACATTACATTGTGAATTTCTCAGTTCATTTTACCAAAGCAGCACCCTAATCCCCCTGCTCTTGCAGAACGAAGCAATCGTGTGTGAAACAATCAGTGTGGGCTGATGATTTTTCAAGCCAGATTCATGATTTCACAATAATCAAGGCTCATATAGTAAACACAACTTTAATTGGATATCACTCATTAACACTCTCCCCAATAATAGTTACATATTTGGCAACAGCAAAATCTTACTACAGCTCCTCGAGACTTGCTGTTTTACTTGAAATAACTCAGCAGCAAAGTTAACAAAAAGGGACTTTTTGAACTTGAAGGCTAGACCACTGATGGGTAGGAACCACTACCAGACATCCCCACACCAGAGTAATTTCCTGGAATTTAGTGGTAATAGACAGGCACAAACCGCCTCTGCTCCCAGCAATCATTCTAGCCACCTCCACTGCCTGGAATCCCCTACCTTGCCTTTCACAAAGTTACCAACAAGTGCCCTGATTCCTAAGCCAGCAGAAACCCTGGAAATCTTTCGTAGCAAGGTTATGACAAGAATAGGTGTTGGTATGGCAACACGTGTTGCAGCTCTGAAAAGTCTTTTTCAATGACTTGGAGTCAGACTACAGATTTGCCTTCCACACCTGCCTGCAGGCAGGGAGTATGTTTTTGATTTTACCCTCTCATGAAATGTCTTTGCTTGTCTGCAAAGTGCAGAGCATGGATTGGCATATCCGCTCTGGATAAATGAAAAGAGAACAGCTAGAAAAGAAAAGCAGCTGATGACAATTTTCATCTCCATTGCCATAGCAGCCAAAATACTAGCAACCATCTGAACAAGAACAGCAGAACAAGAACAGCAGGTTATTTCCCTCAAAAGAGGAGGGACAGAAAATAAACGACTGCTTGAGTCACGCTTCTTTCCTTGAACATTAAACACCACAATGCAAAAAGAAACTTACAGGCCCAAGACTTTTGCAGACATTATTAATGTGCTACAAAGAATGAAAATACTATGTTGCACAGAGAACTCCTGCAGGCCTTATCCAGGGTACCTCTCACTGACATCAACAGGAGCTTGCCTGAGAAAACACTGCAAACTTTCATCCATAAATAGGATCTCAACACATTTCACCATGGAAACAATTGTTCAGGTTAATTCTGCTCTCTTCAAGACTGTAGCGGGAACTGCACCAGATACTTCACAGCTCAGAGAAATCACGTGCCGCAGTATTGCACATGGGGCTGAAGAGCTCAGTTTGGCTCAGTCCCAGTCACACCACACCCCCTGACTGGCGCTGAGGCTGGGGTGAACTGCCGTTAGCAACTTGATCTCAAAAAGAGTACACCTGCAAGAAAAGATTGGTCGTATAGGAATGCGATTTCCAGGGCCATTCCACTACTCTGTTTCAGAAAAAATATTTCCCAGAAACAAGATAAATGCCGCAGGCTCCCCACGGAGCATCCCGAGCATCCTCACGCCCGCAGGGATCCTGTCCAGGTCGCTCGCGCCCGTACATGTACACGCGCAAATCGCTTGCTGCAGCCAAAGCTTGCTCGGCGGGGCTCCCCCCGCACCCCCGGCGCGAAGGAGTTAAGGCGGCCGGGACCCCCGCCCGCCGCCGAGCAGGCTCCTGACGTCAGCCCCGCGCTCGGCGCAGCGCTCGGCGCGGCGGCGGCGGGCGGAGGAGAGCCCGCGGCGGGCGGGCGGGCGGCTGCGAGCGGCCGGGGTAGCGCTTGGCCGCGGGGCCGCCGCCCGCAGCCCCGCCAGCATGTCCGCGAAGGAGCGGCCAAAGGGCAAAGTGACCAAGGACAGCGTCACCCTCCTGCCCTGCTTCTACTTCGTGGAGGTGAGTGGGCGCCGCGCCGAGCGGGCTGCGCTGCCCGCGGGCAGGCGCGGGGCTGGCGGGCAGTGGCGCGGGGCGGCAGGGTTCCCCTCCGCGCTCGGTCCGCACCGGCTGATGCAAAACCCTTACGTGATGCTTTGTCTCACCGAAATCAGCATCGAAGCCCCCTATAAGGAGCAGTAATAAATTGACCTCTTCTATGCGGTCTTTTGAAGCGGGAATTATTTCTAAGAATTGCTGAGAAAATAAGAGGGCTGCTCAACTAAAGTGTGCTATGTGCACGGGAACCTCTCGGGAGGAAGACATGTTTCAAGGAGAGCTGGCTTCCAGGCAAACACCGCTCACATTGCTGTGATAGAATAAAAATCATATTCGTAAGGGAATGCTTAGAAAAATAGAAATGTTCTCAGACTTATAATCACTGGTATGTTTTTGCTGACCCCTGGACTATATGCTTCCTCTATCAGGACTAAAAATGTCTGTTTTGAAAGCAGAATGAGGTTCTCAGCACATCTTAAAGAGCAGAACCTGCTATGGCTGCTCAGCTGGTCGCAGGTGGAGTTGCAGAGACAGTGGCTGCTTGGTGTGTTACTTGGAGGCATTTAGCATCCCTGGAAAGTACAGTCAGGTAGTTGCTTCTCTAAAATCATAAGTAAAGTATGACATACATACATATAAGTATGTAGACACAGGTTAAGCCTAAGCATTTGTCTTAACGGCACAGCAGTAAGAGAAAGGTAAAAATGTTTTTTGGGTTGAGCAAAGTGTTTCAGGTGACCCCATTGACAGGGAAGAGCCTGAGGCACTTTGAGGAACCAAATAATTTATCTAAGAGAGATAGTGAAATAACATGAAGAACTTAATGGTAAAATATGGTGTTAACTATAACTGGCACTCAAAAGCATACAAATCTATACAATACTTAATGTATAAAATATCAAAATATAAACATTGAGTGAAATATGAAACAAAAATTATTTTCTCTTAGGTGCACTTGAAGGGCTTTGGAGGTTCTCTGGGAGGCAGAAGAGGTTGGACTGAGAAGTAGTTTTAGGTCCCAGTAGAGTGTTTCTGCTCCCTAAACACCTGGGCATGGTCAGCAGCTAACCCTAAGTAAGCTGCACCAATTGGAAAGCTTTGCAGAGGCTGGTTATATGAAGCATGAGGCTCATCTTATCAATGTAATTAGGCCTTCTCAAGAAAAACCCTTTGATGGAAGAACTTATTGTGACATATATCTTACATTAGCTTTGCATAGGAGGCAGAGGTTAAGCTTGGAGAAGCCCCTAAACCAGGTAGGGGCTTCTTTATTCTCTGTGCTGTCTTTGCTGCTTTGGGAAATGCGAACAGGAAGGGAGTCTACTGTACCTCAGTTTTGGCATAACTCTAACAGACAGGATGATACAGAGATCCTGCAAGATACAACAGAACCTATGCTGTTTGGTGGGCTGTGCTTTGGCCTGCAGAAAGATGGGAAAAAATGCAGAGCAACAGCACAAAATGTGTGCCTGCTGCTCTTCAGCGTTGCCTTATATAATATTGATTGCATTTCCCCTAGAAGCTCCCTGCAGCTGTTACAAGGAATAAGACAAAAGATTCTGTGAGCATTAAAGAATTTACACTGAGTTCTGTGTACAATTCCCACACAAGGCAGGTGAGTTCTCTACACTGGTGTGGACTCTTAGGACCCTGAGCAAGTAATTTACAGCTACATCTGAAAACAGGTAGAGATTTCTTTGACACCCAGTTGCTCTGAGAAAGAGTCAGAGTCCTCAGCTAATGGAATGGTCTTCTGATGAACTTTTAGGACTTCTATGTTTTACAATCATAGGAGCAGAGTCTAGAGATCACAAAAACCCTGTCCCACCAAGAGCAAGTTCTAATTATTGAACTGCAGGCTTAGGGCCCTTTTTGAACTAAGAAGTAAAAGGAATATTAGGAAAAAAACAATTGACTGCAATATGCTTCAGCCTAACATCGATTAGGAAACTTTTGGTGAGTTACCAGCTCTCTCCCATTACACAGCAGGAGGATTTGAAACCACCTCTTGCATTTCAGTTGAGTAGTTAAATCACTTGAGTGAAAGGGTTACAACAATCCATATGATATTTAGAAACATGTTGCTTGTGTTACTTGGGAGCACCCACTCTGTATTTACACACACGAACACTAACTCTAATCAGACTGTTGCGAACGCCTTTCTAAAGATTTGTTGCACAGCAAATGCCAGCACTTCAGCAGCATCAAGTAAAGGACATGATGACTTAGATTTGTCTGTTGTGACTGGCTCGAAGAGAACCAAAGATTAAGTTGTACCCCATAAAGAGGGATTTAATCAAAGATAACTTAAATGCAATGAGAAGTTTGCAAATGTAAGGGATAGAGGAGTTCACCCAGTGTATTTGACAGGCATTACTATGTAACATGGATTTCCTTTGTAAGCAGGGTGTAAGTTCCTAATGCAATCTAACCATGGCCAACTACTTGAAAAACAACTTACCCTTAAATAAGGCTTTCTGAATTTTAAGACTTTTACTTTCATGAATGGGTGATAAGAAACAGGCTTTCAGCCTCTCACCTCTGAATGCTGTGAATTCTTTTATGTTTGTTTTTTTTCTTTTGGATCACTCACTTTTATTTTCCCTGTCCTGTTTGCAGACAGTCCCTTCCCACTGACTCTGAATTGCAATAAAAAAGCGCCATAGCCCATTAAGTTTGCACCTTCAAAAAGAAAATTAGGGTTTGCTGACATTCACTGTCCATCAAGACCTGCCTAGGGGGTCTAGGCCAAAGGAAAAGCAGATTGTTTAGAAAATACATTACAAAAAAGTGCTGTTTTTTTCTCATGAATGCTAGACAAAAAGACTTGGCAAAAAGGATGTTGGGTTGAGGAGGAATTCCAAATTTCAAGTTGTAGGAAAGGGATGTGTTCATGTTACACAAATGAAATATATTTCAAAGAGCGAAATATATGTCACAACCAATATAATGCAGGCATGCAGAACTTCAGAAATAGCAGCAAACAAATGCAGTTCTAACACTGAGGGCTTTCAGCTATTAAGATACTTTAGAATGTGTTATGAATGAGACTAACTCCTGTAAACAAATATGTTTAGTGGCAACAACTTTCAGAGTTGGATAAAATAGGATTACATAGAATATATGCAGGCCAACTGCCCTGAAGAAGAGAAGATTGAGGGGAGACCTCATTGCAGTCTACAGCTTCCTCACAAGGGGAGGTGGAGGGGCAGGCACTGATCTCTTCTCCATGGTGACCAATGACAGGACCCAAGGAAATGGCCTGAAGTTGTATCAGGGAAGGTTTAGACTGGGTATTTGGAAAAGGTTCTTCCCCCAGAGGGTGTTTGGGTACTGGAACAGGCTCCCCAGGGAAGTGGTGACAGCACCAAGCCTGACAGAGCTCAAGAAGAATTTGGGCAATGCTTTCAGGCACACGGTGTGACTCTTGGGAATTGTCCTGTGCAGAGCCAGGAGCTGGACTCTGATGATCCTTGTGAATCCCTTCCAACAATATTCTGTGAACTGATGGATAATTCAGGCTAGCAGGTTTTGCCAATAAGAGATGTAAAACATAAAACCAATATGCCCCTCTTAAGATCACTAGTTATTCTTCATTTATACAGGAAAAGCAAAAGGAGAGTTGGGCTAAAGCTTTGACAGACATAGAACTGTAAAGGAAAGAAAATGAAGAGACGGCTTCTGAAAAATGTGGATGAGTCATTCCCTAAAAACATCAGAGGCAAATAAGTATTATGAAGAAAATCTTAACACATTTTCAGTTACATATTTGCAAGTTTCATGATCCATAAAATAAAATAACTTGATGATTTATCCTATGTCTCATAAGAATGCTTTAGAGGTTATTTTAAAGGACTGGTAATACTTCTGCTTAGCAGAACCTCTGATTAGCACACACTCGTTAGAGCCGAATAATTTTAGATTGCCTTGTGCATACTTACCTGAAGGATGTGGTAATCAGCACTGCCAGGCAGTTAGGCTTGTTTTATTCCTAATTATGCTTATGGTATTTTAGGGTTCTGTAGACTGTATGGGTTATCTGAATTTCATTTGCATAGCTGAGAAAGACGAAACCTCACATGAAAATTCATAGTCCCTCTGGCCTGGTGGGAATTAGTTTTCATGGTAAGAAGTCCACATGCCTCTGGGAGAACTCGAAGATGAGTATTCCTGGAATAAGTTTTGCTTTTTGTTAACTGACTTTTTTTTCAGCATATTCAAAGTGTATCACAATTATATTCACTTAGAGAAGAAAAATCAATGTCTTGCATTTTGATATGAACCTGGAAAACTTCCAGAGTTAGGCAGTTTCCATTCCTGGCAGAATGGTCACACTTAGGAGGCAGGGCAGACAGACACATTTCTTCTTGGTGAAGGAAAAAGACTGTCTTCACTCATGCTATCCCACTTACAAACTCTTGGTTTAAATCCTGTTTTCACAGAAGTTGCTATAAATTTTGCCTTTGACTTCAGTGGCATTACTGCCTCATCCGGTGCCTCTGATGTGGGAATGCAAAAGGTCAAGGTGTTGTCAATCTGTATGACTTGATGCATTTATTCTCCAGCTAAATTGTGTTCCTGTGGCACAGCCTCCATCTGTTGGTGGCTTAACTTCCAGCTACTCAAATCAGAGATATTTCAGACAATGTCCCTTGTGCAGTTATATTTTTTTCCTTACGTTGTCTTCTAGACTCTTGTATGTATGATGCATGTATACAGATACAGGCAACTTCTGCATTTTTCAGAGCTCAGCCAGGCCTTAATCATACCAGGATTGTTCTGAAACACTTCTTTCAGTACTGGAAGACCACTTATTTTTCTTCTTCCCCAAAGAAGTTAGAATTCTTACCAGCAGAAGGCACAAAGATCTCTTATCACTGTAGAACTCCAGGCTGTAAAACTTGGGAGGTCATCAGCTTCCACTGAAATAAGTGCATGTAGAGAATGGCCAGTGTGTCTCAGCAACAGATGCTTTATTTTCTTTTGTTTCTAACTTCCACTGACAGAGCTGGGTTTGAAACATCATTTGATAGCTCAGTGCCACTTCTCAGTTACATCCAGAATGTTTTTCAGCTGTTCAGTCATGCATGGCCCACAACGTTTAAATTATAGTCACCTTTAAGTCACGTATAGGTGTGACTGCAAGAGGCACAAAAAGCTAGAGGAGTGCAGTGATTAGAATAAGAGAAGAGGGAGAATAGGCTGTACGACTAAATCTTTCTTCCTAAGACCATGATGTTTGGATCTAATGTAAGAATTAAGCTGTACTGCTGTGCCTTGTAGTCATATTTCTCTCTAGATTGCTTTTCTGTTATACTTAACTGGGATGCGGGGGGAGCACCCCAAAAAAACCTGCAGAATATGAAATTATCTCCATGCTGTCAAAGTAGGATAATACTTTCCAAATACATGGCTTTTTCTCTGAAAAGAGTCAACCATGTGTGAGAGCAGAGGAAGAAGGAGAAATACACTTAGCTGTCTGCTCACTGAGCTGACCTCGTCAATGTGGCTGACTCACAGAGGATAGATCTCAGAATTTTATAGCGGTGCATTAGAGACCAGCATCCCCCAAATTAAGGAGCTGTCTGAGGCCTGAGGAGGCTGCTATGCTCAAAGCAGCTATATAAGTTGTTGGCCAAGTCATCAATGTTACATCCTCGACGTCACTTCTGTGCTTGTAGAAGAGCTGTACAGACTGCATACTACCAGCTTTTTAGCAGGAGATGACCAGAAAAGGGGAGTGAAAAGGGAGGTGTCATGCCTGTGCCAAGGCTGGCTTGGGAGAACAAATGCAAATGACACAAGTTAGATGCCTTTTCTGTTTTTGACTTTGTGCTTGGCAAGTGTAGAGTTTGAGTAGTTCTTAGTGAGTGAAGGCCCTGCTCCCTTTTCAGTCCAGCAACATCCTCTAATACTTCCAGTAGTAAAAGAAGGCCTGAATATGTTAGAAATTCAAGGAGATGCATTTTTCCAAATTATTGCCTCTTCCAGAAATTCATAACCCACCCTGTGATTTTTGTCTGTATTTATAAAAAATCTATTACTCTGCAGCCAAAATTAATAGAACCCAGCGTATTGTGGAACCTTAACATGCACAGGAGCTGAGCTGTTAAATTGTTTCTTGACTGATGATCCTGTCACTTAAAAGTTCAATTTGTTGGGAGTTCTGAAGTAGCAAAACAACATGGGAGTAAGTCACTGGAGAAAGGCTGGCACCCACAGGATTAATTTCTTTTTTGTATATATGGGAATCAGCATGTTTTAGAGAGTACAATAAAGTGTAGCATCGTGTAGGGACTGGCAGTTTGTCCCTTAGAGACGGAGGTTTTGAGGAAAGTTTTAGCTGAAATTTGGTAACACTGACCTGCAAACAAACACCGTTTTTTGAAGTGCTCTTGTTCTTGATTTACCATAACCTTGCAGTGGGAGCACAAAGTGAATTTTGTAATCAACAGTGTGTGCAATACCCTAAATCTTATTGTGTGTAGTTGTTCATTGTTTATAAGTATTCATTGATTTAATAAACAATAATAATAATTAAGAGAATGACTCATCAATTACCTTTGAAGTTACACTGAAAAGAAACACATTAGTGGTATTTTTTGAGTTCTAAATTTCTGCTTAAGGATTTACTTTCTATTTAAACACATATACATAATTAAATAAAAATATTTGCAAAAAATTTTTAGATTATTCCTGCTTGAAAATATTTTGTTAAACAATTTTAATTTTGTTTGTCTCTCCCTCTGTAATTGCTCCTTCACATACATTTATAAAAAAATTAAAAAGCACTTTTAAGATTACCATGCATTCAGCATGACTGAGATTTCTGAAATAAATTGGAATTGTATCACTGGTATATCAGCTCTATTTTTGGTCTTACACATACTGAGAGGTTTCTGTTAAGATCTGGTAAAGGATCAAGATGTTTGATATCGGTTGTATTTTCCAAAGCTAGACTCTAACTGGCAGTCAAGAAATAATTAAGTTAAATTCTGAAATTAATGCTGAAAATATGGATAACTTCAGTTTCCAAAATGTTAATGATAATAGATTTCAATGACATCTGGGATTTGAAATTAAATCAAATAGTGTTAAGTCTAAGAGAAAGATCATTATATCATGTCTCTGCACATAACTTCCATAAAACTTAAAAAATGGTGAGGTAAAAATCCTTTAGAGAAAAGACTAATTCCTTGTAGCTTTTGGAACAGATGAAACCTGCATCCAAAGAAGGGACAAGAAGCAGCAGAAACTTCAGTTGAGAGAGAAAAGTAAGAAACCTTTATACAGATGCAAGTCTTACACTTCTGAAAAGCCTGAATGCCTTCTCTTATAAGCCTGAGGCATTTAAGAATTAAGTTTAGAACATAAAAATAAATCTAAAAATCTGACTTTTATGTCAGGCACGTCCCCCGCTCTATAGCCATCCTATCCTTAGTACTCTCTTCAGAGAGTCAGGAGTTCTCAAAAACAAGAGAAAATGGCAGAATGTAGCTGATACCATTTCTTAATATTCACCTATTATGGATGGATTTCAGTCACAGTTATGACCTCAGTATTCATTCCTGTCAGGTTAAGAGAGACCTAACCTCTTTCCATTCTCTCCTCCTGTCCGTTGTGACTCTCACAGCAAAGTACAACTCTCAGGGCAGTTGAAAGCTGCAATCACTGTTAGTAGTTGTCTAAGAGAAGGAATACCTTGTTTCCCCCAACCCATCACAACTCTCTTTCTTGTCTCATCCATCTGTTGTGTCCTGTCATTTAGACCATGAATTCTTTGACACAAGGACTGACATCAATGATAAATTCAATAAAATCTTCCAAAATACCACAGCCTTTCCATGTGAACTCAACATAGTTAATATGAATGATCCAAATAGTGTATCAGGTATCCCTTAACTCTTTTTTTGACATGTGGACTAGTCATACTTCTTTATTCTGCATCTGGCAAATCGTGTCTTGACTTTCTCTGAAAGCTACATAAGTGCTACTTCTGTCTTTTCTGCCTGCCTTTTAGACAGGCAGGTAAAACTAATCAATTCCACAGCCTCTGTATTTGCATCCAGTCTCAAGGAAAATCACTCAAGTCATTGAGCAGTGACTTAAATATTCAGCTATCATTACAAGAGAAGCATTTAATTTTTCCCCCTACTTATTATGACTGAAATGTAGGCCAAGCTTCTTTTTACTTTTGTAATCCATATTGAAAGAGTGGCTACTGGTAGCCACTATGGAAGAGATTGAAATGGTTAATGGCTTAAAGATTGTTAAAAATCACTGACTTTTGTCCACGTAGCAAACTGTACAAAGAAGCACCTGCTCACCAAAGCCTACCCTTCCCCAAAATATGTCTATACTTTGGACTGTGACAGGACTTTCAGATAAGATAAAGGCGTTATTATTGTCCAGTTATTGCAGAAGAAGAACATATCACAAGTGTGAGAGGCTGGAATGCCGATGGCTCAAACAGTCAAGGTGCAAAGTAACCACCCAGGTGCTGAGGGCATGCAAACCCACCACCTCAGGCTACAAGCTGCATGTTGAATAAGATGAGGAAAGAGGCACATCCTATGAGGCAGGATAGTGTTTCTTTGTCCTTACACAGATGACTCTGATAACTGACTGTGATAACTCTTCTCCGGGGAAGTACCAGAACGTTCTCAGGTAGCCTCAAGGTATCCATCTCTGCCAGTGGGCAATAATGGATTCAACTATGCTGATGTAACAGGCAGCTGTAATGTCTTAGAAGGTATCAAAGACTCCTGAAATATCCCATGATCTGGTATTACATCATCCAGAGTAAAACTCCCCACCCCAGGGGAGGTACCAGGGGCATTTCTACCAAGCCTAAGCGTAATGACACCCCTATGGACTCTGTTTTGTGGGCTTCCCCCGGTGGATCCAGACTGCAAACATCACTTTGACAGAACTGGGACTGACCACCAAGAAGACCACAAGAAGAAGATCAGTGGGATGCCATTGGAATCCATGGAGCAGTGATATTTTTTCCACTTAATCTGTCTCTCTGTCACTCTTTCTGCCTCCCCCTCTCTCTTTTCCTGTTTCTTTCTATCTCTCTCTACCTCACTTTACTGTTAAATAAAAATCCATATGGTCCTGCTTGTACCTTAATTTGGGCAGAGGCATCTCTCCCATAATTTTAATAACTGGATCATAACACACCAACACAATGCAACATCACCACATGATCTGCATTTTAGTTCACAATAAGAGATAATATATCTGTATAGTGCATTTAACAAAGCAAAGGTCACGTAACTGCAGTGTACAAAACAGGTTCAGACATTTGAGTGTGTGACATTCCATGGCTGAACTCTCACAAAGCCCATGAATTTTAAGATGTTACTCTCCTGAAGATAAACAGAGACTCTTTGCTTAGTTAAGTGCTTAGAAATACAAGAGTTAGATATATAACTACCAGTGCAGAGTTTTGGGGAAAGAGAATTTATAGAAGCCAGGGCTTCCCAGGTTCCGTTCACTCCAATAAGATTTTCTTACTAAGGCTTGACCTTCCACTGACCCATTTGCAAGACCTCTGCTGTCATACCAGACTGTATTCCTGCATTACAGAGTGCACAATGTGGTGCATTTGCAGATGTAGGATAAGAGATGGGGCATATACTGGTACTGGAGACCTCAAGGTTGTAAACAACCCACATAATAATCAGATAAAGAAATGCAGAATTGCAGCCAGCAAAACTGACTGAAGGGGTAACAAAGAGAACAAAGAACAATCTTCCAACATTACTGTTTTGTTTTTTCCTGCACTGTGTAACATACAAGAGGTTTTCTTCTTACAAGGTCTCTGGGTATTTACATCCTAGTTGAACTCCTGGGAACAGAGAACATGTTTTCTGATGCTTGGACAATTCCTGGCTCAATACAGCAAAAACTTTTAAAATATTAATAACATAATTATTATTAATAGCAAAGTCCTATGGCTTAGTGAAGGTTTTTAACTTATAGCTTAAGAAAACAGCAGGATGAAAAAGAAAAAAAAATTTAAAAAAATAAATAGACCATAAATCAAACTTTTCCAGCAGCTATGCTGATTATGGTTCAAGGCTCTAATACAAACAGAGTTTGACCATTTGAGTCAAATTCTACATTTACAGATGTAAAGTACAAGATAAACAGGGATATTTCTCCATTAGCAAACAAAGGAAGTAAGAGTATAAAGACTTATTAGTTAAAATATGCGAATTGATGTTGGGGTTTTTTTTATTCTGATTAGGAACAGGAAAATTCCTATTCCATTTTGTAATTAAAACAATACACATTCTACCATCTAATTATATTTGACATTTTCAAGGTGTTGGGAGTTGAAGTCTATAATTACAGAAATACTACTGCCTTAAGCAGAACACTCCATAAATATTCATATATTAAATAGCCACTTATAGTGTTCAGAAGATTTTAGAAAGATTTACTTTTTTTTTTAAGAAATGTTAGACTTTAAGAAGATGCATTTAATATTTGTATTTTTAAAAAGATTGGAAGAAAAATGTCCTGTGGGATCTGACATACTGTATATAGCAAATTGACTACAAACCTATTCATTAATATTGTAAGCAGTTATGTTGGAGACTCATAGTCCTTTAAAATTATTTCTTTTCTCTTAGTAGAGTAGGTAATTATAGTCAGAAATAATATGGGAGTCCTGTAGTGAAGTCATAAGACAGTAAAATGCAATTCTTATAATTCCTTGATTTTGTAATTAATAATAAAATTATAGCTTACATACATTAGTTTAAAGGAAAGTTGTCCACATCTTTTATTTTAGTGTCTCACAATAAAACACCACTTCACATTTCGCCTGTTTTTGATAGTTGAATATTGCCATTTAAAACAATTGCCTTCCTAAGAATTGCATGATAAAAGTGGAGTTGGACTTGTGGGTAATGCATAGCCTATTGCTCAAATAAAGACTCCCTTTCCTGATATAGGAGAAACAGAAAAATATACACTGAAGATGAAACTCTGAATGCAAGGTGTTCCATGAGTGTGCCTGCTCTGTGTTTCCATTCTAGGAAATGAACCTATGGGGACATCTTCATAAAAGAGCATAATTTCTGAAAAGAAGGGCAGTAGGCGCCCTGCCTGTTTTGTGTTCTGTTGTACGATGCTTTGCCCCATGGGGCATGGACCCTGGCTAAGTCATTAGGTATGACTTTCAAATCGTTAATAATAAAAGACATTGCAAATGCTTCAAGAGTTAAATACTGTGTGAAAGGGAAGTTGCAGTGCATGTGAGTTCAAATGCTGTGCAGAATTTCAATGTCCAAGCAAGAGCAGCAGAGACTCAGCGCGAGCTCCCTGCACACCAGGACAGCATGCACTGTGGCAGCCTTCCTTCAGGAGGACACTTATGCCAGCCAGGTCCATAGTCTCTGCGCTGGCAGGTGTTGAGAGAAGGGCACCCAGGATCTGAAGAGTTTACGGAAGCTCTCTTTCATCCTGCACATCTGTATAATGACTGGAAGCAGTCTAGCCCATTACATAATGCATCCAGCTAAAGAACTGTACTTCTTCCTGTGGTGGGCAGGAAGCAGGACTCAATTTAGTGACATTGTATATAATTTTTCCATATATATTTATGTCAGATTATATAATAGTTATGTACTCACATAACGTGTATTACATATCGTGTATGTTATATGCTATACAAAGTATGTATGTGTAATATAGTATATGAGTGCAAATAGATATATACATGTTTGGGTTATATATATATATATACACACACTACTTACTGAAGCAAACTTCCTAGATCCTGGTGTTATTTTTGTAATGCTCACAGCACTTAAGGATGCCAATACACATTTCCTCCCTTTCTGTGCAACCACAGCCTCTATACTGCATGACACTACAATGCAATCAACTTGCACATGGATAACCAGACAGGCAAAGTTCTTCCATTCTCCACCATCTTCAGATTTTGCTTGGAACTTACCCTTTTTAAATCTGTCCTTCAGCGCACCAAAGATAAGCTGTTCTTTTAAACAAAAACTAAGTCATATTAAAAGATGTTTCGATTAAATTTAGCTAGAACCCTCCTTCTTTGATCACTCAGTTACATTTTATGCAAAAAAAGCCTACATTTTAAAATGCTTAAATGCTTCAAAATCTGTGCCACTTAATGCAAGAAACCATTGTCCCTCTGCCATGTATAGCAGATTTTATTAATAATTTTTCTGAAACATATTGATCCCATTTTATCTCCGCTTTTTTTATTGAATTGTAGAATGGGATGAATAACATTGATTTTAATCAATCAGTTATTTTTGTAAATGTGAACTGAACATTGAAATACCAATATCATCTAAGTATGTCTGAAATTATGTTAGGTCAATCCTTAATTCTCATAATAATCCTAATTTCTCATAAACATAGGTACCTTCATTGCAGTAGAAACACTGGGAAGGAGTCATTGCATTTTAGTGGAGGAGCAGGAGGTTCTTCTAGTGTTGCCTTATTCAGGGAGGACTCTGGAAAATAACAAACAAAACATATTTCAGAGCATTTCCTAAGAGGCTACAGAGAATAATCATATCCTGCTGGTCACCTCTGAGTGCCCCAACACCCACCCTCAGGACAGGGCTGCCTCTCTGTTCACTTATAAACCAACGGCTTTAAAATGTCTTTTTGCTATTTCTTCTCTTGAATGACTTACTTCAACAGAGACTTACTGTTGAATCTGTGCTTTCTGGAGCTGGTGGCAAGCAGGGGTGAATTTATCCCCAGAAGGGCCAACTCTGCTCTTAATAAATTACTGGAAGTAATTGCAAAGGGTAAAATCACTAAATAGCAAGAGGATAAAAGACCATAGTCATCATGGTTCCAAACAGACTTAGTCTTGCCAAAGTTAATTGCTTTTCTGATAGAATTGCAAAATGGATGTGCAAAGGCAGAACGCTATTTTATCACATGTTTAGATTCTAGGGAAGCACTGTATACTGGTTTTCATTAACTACTACTTTGAAATTTAATGCAAACTGGCTTTGATGTAATGACTGTCATACACATGACACAGAGTTGCTCAAGGACCAAAAAGAGTGATTGATGAACAGCAGAATGCTGAGGCCCCACATGGGAGATTTCAGTCCTGGTACTTCCTTTTTAAAAAAAAATTAAAATCAAAGTTGTCTATTAGTGATTCATAGATGAAAAGGATAAATTATCTGTGCTGAAGATTGGACTGGGTGTTTTGACTAGCTTGGTAGAAGACATGCTTATTGATATCAACTGAACAGTATAATATCTCTAGAGAATTAATTATTTAAAGATAATAAAATGGATATGACAAGAAGCAGTGAGATGTAAATAGCAAGCATCACAGAGATTTATTAACAGACTCTGTTGTCTTTGCAAAAGCATTGCTATTCCATTTCCAAACAGTAATTTGTTGCTTTCTTCTCTTCTAGTTGCCCATATTGGCATCTTCTGTTGTTAGCCTCTATTTTCTTGAACTTACTGATGTCTTCAAGCCAGTTCACTCTGGATTTAATTGCTATGACAAGAGCCTGAGTATGCCATACATTGAACCTACACAAGAGTCTGTTCCCTTCTTGATGTTGCTTAGTCTGGTTTTTGCTGGACCATCAATTACGGTAAGTTTGAGGTGCCACTGTCACTTAATAAGGATTTTGAACAGAGTTTCAGTTGGCATAAAGAAAATAGCTCCTTTGGTTTCAGTTAAGCTGCAGACTGTCATCCAGGCTAATTACCTTAGGATTTAAAATTTATATTTCTTTCTTCTGTAGCAAAAGGAGACACACTCCTTAAAACGTCCCCTGTAGCACTTAATCTACTCTCACTGTCCTGATTGTAGGCATTAATATTAAGAAACAGCATCTAAAATTGGGTGAGAATACCTGGAATCATTCTGTTACACTCTGTAAATACTTGAACTTTAACAGACAGGACATCTCCATACTCTGAGATACAAAAAAAATCAATATTTTGTTGGAAATAGCCCTGAATTTGCCACTTTTGCTAGAACTAGCTTTATTTGATAAGAAGGTATATCAGTCTTGTCAGTGAACTCAACTCCATTTTCCCCAATAACACTGGAACACTTCTAAATTGCAAGTTAGTCATTCAGAGCAGGCAAAAAGGGACTGGTTTAACCATTCACCCAAAGGGAGGAGATGATTTCAGCAGAACAGAAATGTCCTGTCAGAACATGAGCCATATATATATATATATATATAAGGGAATTAATTTTGTCTGCTTTTAACAGTTCAGACAGGAACCTTATTCTCAACCACTCCTGTCTGGCAAATGGAGAGAAAAATTCACCTTGAGTGGGTAATTCCATGCACCTAAAAAGCTGAATCAACCTTTTGAAAGGATCTCTTCTCTCCCCTGACAGCAGTGACTACACATCTCAGATAGGCACTTCTCGAAGGCCAGCTGCAAATGTATCTGTGCTGCCAGCTTCTCTGAATTCCCTTAAATTCAACCAGTTCTTTCCTTTTATAATACTATCCAATTTACAGTTAAAAAAATCTATAAAATGTGATGCCTATATAAAAATCAAGTACTGTTCTCTCTTTGATTTCCAGAATGTTTTTTCTTTATTTGCCTTTTTTTTTTAACTGAACTATTCTTACTGCATTTGATTTTCGTTGCTTTAGAAATCGTTTTTGAAGGATTCTGCACAAGCAGGAAGATAAAAATTGCACTCATTTAGGAACTGGGAGCTAAGACTCTCTGTGATCCTGCTGCAAATGACTGCTGCAAACACCAAATACTGTGATCAAAACAAAACTTGGGTATTGTGGTTTGGCTGGATTTCTTAAGGTTAGACAGCGTTTCTGTCAACAGCAAAGAGACTTGTCTCAAACAGCTACAGAAGGAATCTCTCTACAATCACTTGGGCCACAGTAGAGGGGTAACACCTGATTTTTACTTTGGAGAGTTTATGTCAAGCCTAGGTAATATCAAACTCCTTAAATCAAGATAAAAGATGCCCATGTCATTACTTAGTATATATTAAGGACTGTGATTACAGCTACATTATTTTAGCATTGCATGAAGTTTTGCAATAGAAAATGTCACTCTTGCTTGAATCATTCTATCAGCAGCACGGAAAATTGACCAAAAACATGCTATGTGAGGAACTCAAACCCACACTTGAGCATGTCTATAAAAAATAAGTTTGGTAAACAAAATAAATCCAGAAGCTTGAAAGTACAACTGGCTAAAAGTTGAAGGCCTTAGGAAGGTGTAACTCATTAATACTGGTGTGAGCATGAATGCGATGCCTTTATTAGTTGGAGACTGGGGACTGATAGTGCAGAAGAATACACAGCTTCCTTCAATAAAGACATGAAGGCATTAGCTCCTCATTATTCAAAGTAAAAAACCTGAAGTAAAAAACTCTGGGATTTTTTTGTCCAGTTGGTCCCTTTTTCTTTGGAAAAACAGGCCAGTGAAGCTCAGTGAAAAAAATTACAGTTGTGCCATTGTCATCTTACAGGGTTTAGCATTTTATAAATGAGTTTTCATTAACACTCAATTAATTATGTACTTTATAAAACCTGTAAAATATAGAAAAGAAATTGAGGATCCCCAGTATATCCAGATCTGTGTCTATACTTAAGGTACCTACTGCAGTATGAGGCAGGAGGTCATCAAGACTCAGTAAAATACAGGTGGCATTAAGCCACACTTAAAGTATTATCAAAGAATGTAAATAAGTAAAAAAAAAAAAAAAAAAAAAGAAAAATTCTGTGTGAGCAAGAAGATAAGCAACTTCCAGTCTCAGTTCCTCCTTATAGCCTTATATAAATATTAGAATAGGAAGTAATTTTTTCTGTATTGTTTTTGTTGATATAATAATTTTTCCCATATATAAACCCATTCACTTTAATTTAAAAAAAAAAATCTAGCATTCTATAATTTATTTTCCCAAACCATTATTACAGAAAGATCTGTGTGGCTTTGGGGCTTTATGTTGTGATTTTTTCCTTTGGACTTTTTTGCTCATTATTAGTGAATGGCAAATGCTTTTAAACAGGCCTGTTCTGTAGCCCTGAAGGGTTACAAAAAATAGCTGCCTGTATTACTGTCATATGTCTTATAGCTTGTGGCATAGATTAAAATTTGTATATGTATTCACAAACCACAGGAGACTTCAGTGTGGAACAACTGGACTTGAAGAAATTACCAAGATGGATGTTTTAAGTCTGGAATATAGATATACCTGAATTGCAACATGACTGCCATTTGCTTCAAAGAACTCTGAATCTGATCCTCTGACAGATTTTCTCTCTAGTTACTCATTCAGAAATGTTAGGACCAGTTATTTAATGGTGTCAGTGTAGGTTCAAACTCCTATCAGCCCCTGATTAAAAACCTGCTTAAAGGTCCTGTCTAGCAGAGATCACCAGGAAATTAGATCACTTAATCTGGGAAATCAATTCAAGAGAAATTCACTGCTGGCAGTTTCAGTCCTGCTGCCTCCTCGATTGTGGGAATTTGTTTCTTTGGAAATACCAGCCTCTGAATTTTCCTTGACATAGGCCTTGTAGTTTTCCACTTTTTTTCCTCTATCACACATGCTAATCCATCTGTCTGCTGTTTTCCCTATACCAGACATTCACTAAAGCTTGGATAAAAACTATTAGAATGTCTCAGGCTTTTAAGTTTGAAGTACTGCTAATTTCTCTGGGAAGTTTCAGATGTAAATTGATCCAGTGTAGACAGATAATAATGAAAATAGTTCTCAGCTAATTAGAATTCCTTAAATGACCCTTACCACTGACTTTTCAATGTCATAAGACAATCTTCAATACTTAGTTTTCCTGGCAAAGAAATTTCAGTGCATTAAAACTTTAGCTAAAAATAGAGTTAAACTGAGCTTGTCCATTTTACCTCTCTTCTCCTTGGGTGAGGAGCGTTAGTATGGACAAACTTCACTGGTAATTATAGCAGATTCAGCATAATTCAGATGCTTTGGCATCTCATTGCATTGTAAGCTTTGTGCATTGCATGTATTAGTTTTCAGTGCAGCTGTGGCTAGGCAAGCTGAACCTCCTGTTAGTGGTGAGAACTGCCTCATTAATTTCAATACTTCAATCCAGCCCTTATTCTGAACTCTGTACAAACCCTGTACAGATTTCCAAGTTGTTGTGCTGTTGAACAAGGACAACAAAAAAATCTGAGACTGCAAATGTGTAAATGAGTCTGGATTTTCCAGCAAGTAACACCATTTTTCATTCATACTGTTCCCTTTATAAACTGTTGTCTAGGACTTTGGTCATAATCTGTTTTGCTTGGTGTGGTCAGAGGGACCATAAGGACAGAACTTTTTCTGCTGTTGTGGATCTGGTTAAAACCCTAGCCAAATTAAACAAATACAGAAGAGCAGGCTGTCCTGTAATTAGAAGCTGCTAGGGATTGCTAGGCTTGCAGCCAAGACTGAATGCTAAAACCACCTCAGGAGCACTAGGATATTGCAGTGGCTCTGGATTATTTTAGAGGTGAGATTTTATGATTATTGCTTTTTTATTGTAGAAGCATTAAGCTTCAGCTGTAGATCAAGGCCTGGAACCATTGAGCACAATATACTGTGTGCTATTTGCATTTAATTTCAGGCCACCTTCTTGCCTGCCCTCACTCAGGCTAAGTTGCATTGCTTTATGTTCACATATTGATACAAATCTTTTAAAGGGATGACATTGGTTGTGCTACAGTTATATTTCAGCCCTTTAAATTCAATCAGGATCTTCTGAGTAAGTGCTACTTTTAATTTAATGGCTCCTTTGTCATTGCAGATAATGATAGGAGAAGGAATTCTCTACTGTTGCCTGTCCAAAAGAAGAAATGGGATTGGAACAGAGGCCAATATTAATGCAGGAGGATGCAACTTCAATTCTTTTCTTAGAAGAGCTGTCAGATTTGTTGGTGGGTTTCAAATGTTAGTCACAAAGTAGAGCTTTCCACATACATTTAATTTTCACCATGCAGGTTTCAGCCTTTCAGAACAGAACTGTCACAGGCATACATCTTCTGCTAGAAAATGTGAGAAGAAACTGTCAGGCTGCAACAGAGCAGCCCCATACTCAGTAATGCAGCATCTACACTCTCCGTTTCCACTTTCCTCTCCTGTACTACTGTCAGTATTTCTAAAAGAATAATTTGTTTTCCCTTCACTGCCCACCTTGAGCTGGCTGCCTTTTGATGATTTCAGTCTATAGTTTCCCCTGCCTGTCTTCAGTTCATCATAAGGATTCAACCCACCTGTCACAGTATTCAGCCTGACGGTGAAAACTTGTCAGAAACTCAGTAGGTTTGACATTCTTTTTCTGGAATGTGTTTATCTTCCTCTCAAAAAGGACTGGAATCTGGCAACTAAAACGATAGAGGAACATGTAAAATTGTTTTTTTTTACTTGGTTTTAATTGTCATTAATGAGAAACTGTACTTGAAAAGGCAATTGGATTTTGTTTCCCTTCTTACAGTTAATTCCCTTACCGATGAGAGGCTAAAGGAAAGGTTTACTCTGTTTCAGAAATTCATTTGAGAGAGCAGCCTAGGCAAAGACACCCAGCAGCACAGCAGACTGAAAACCTGGTAGGACAGCTATTCACTGGGTTTCTGTAGTCGTGCAAGCAGGAAGGTAGTGACAAGCAGGGTTATACAGTCGGTGACCAGCAAAGCATCCTCTGGAGAGCAGCAGTGAGGAAGCAAGCAGAGAGTTGGTATATTACATGAGCAAGGACACCTCATGTCCACTTCCCCTGTTTGGTATTCACCAAAAAGACAAGCTCAAAGACACATGAATTTCATCCCTGATTCTTACTCTGGATTTGCAGTTTCTTTCATATTTTACTGACTTTAACATTCTTTCAATTTTAGGATGAAAAATAGATTTGTCTATATGAACACCAGTAGGAAATTCTGGGCAATTCTTTAGGAGAAATGCATCTGAAAATGTTCAGGAAAGCAATTGCATTACTTCAATTGCCTTGTGACTTTGCCATTATTAATCAGACAGAAACACTGATCCCTTATGAAATAGACTTAAATATTTGGAATAGTGGCAAGGACACAGCACTCAGAAAATATCAGAGGTGTGAAGGTAGACAGAGTTATCACCAGCTGGTAATTCTGTGGTGGTAAAAAGAGAACAGGTCTTCTGAGCAATCATCTGATGGGCAGATGTCCATGCTATTCAAAGCTCATATTCCAGTGGCAAAGTACAAGGACTGGATGAGCACATGTGCTCTCCTCAAATAGTTGGCTATCCTCTAGTAAGTTCAGAAAACTTCTTTCCAAATTGAAGCAGCTCCAGTGTAGTTCACTTTTATGAAAGTATGTTGGAAGACATCAAGCCATCAAAACAAAATATTAAGTATCAACAGGAAAAAAACAAACATAAATTATCTTATTTTTTTATATTAAAGAACTCAACTTTGCAACAAGCTTTTGTAAAAAAACCCTCTTATTCTTGAGTTAAATTCAAGTCTAGTGACACAAGCCAACAGAGTTCTGTTGAATACATTTTGCACAATTAATTAATCTAATCAATGTACATAATAAAGTTAAAAAGCTGTGTTGATTTCTTTCCTAGGTGTTCATGTGTTTGGTCTTTGTGCAACTGCACTTGTTACTGATATTATACAGCTATCAACAGGATATCAGGCACCATATTTCTTGACTGTTTGCAAGCCTAACTATACATCCTTAAATGTATCCTGCGCAGAGAATTCATATGTTGTGGAAGATATTTGCTCAGGAGCTGATCTCAATATTATCAATGCTGGAAGGTTGGTTCTATCCTTCACTGTCTACATTTTTAAGTATTCTTTTTTTTTATTATTTTCTGTCCCAATTTCAAGATCTTTTTTTCCTAGTTAAAGTCTGAATGAGTTTGTCAGTTTTTTATAACAAAGGTGAGTGCATAAGTGTCTTTTTAGTGATGTTCAATTTTCTTTTTAAAGATATTAGTCTAACAGTGGGCACCTATTTTCCCTCCTTCAAAGGAAACGATTTCCTATACAAATATTAATATGTATAGCATCTACTATAGGAATTATAGTATAAGTTCTACAGTGCTCGAGGTTAATTTGACTTCAGTAATGTGAGTTTGTAAGGGACTTGTTCTGGCCTAATGGCCTTCATTTTTTATTTGTACTTCACAGAAACTTTGGCTCCAGAAATTTGCCTCTAGACTCCCCTAGGAAAAGTATAGAGAAGAACACATAGTTATCCAGCTGATTACATGAAATCATTTTTCTGCAACATCCCCAAATATCCAGTGGCCCTATTGTCCATCTTCCCCTCTATTTATCTTCAAAGAGCCTTTTCAGTCATTTCTATTCAGATCTCCAGTGAGGTCTCTATCCTCTGTCATTTCTGATGTTCTGACTCAGTATGACTCTTCTCTCAGTATGACTCTTTCTCTTCCTTATTCTCCCTCTACACATCCTCATGCATGAGCATTAGAGTGATACACTGTCATCTGAGTTCAGGACATGTTTTCTTTGAGACCTTTGTTCACCTTTTCAATACAGAACCATACAAAAAGGCTACATATTTTTAGCTTGAATTATTTTCATTTTAAAGATAACAAATAGAGGAATAAAAGCAGTGACACCATTAGAGAGTTCAGAGAGTGCATGTAGTCTATGCTTGCCCTGAAAGCACATGAACAGAAAATAAAGAGAAAATTGACTATAGCATAGTGACACACCTTATATCCATAAAAATGCCATCAAATTAAGGTTAAGTTCTGAATGATACTAAAGTTCATAGGATCAAATCTACACATTAGTTCCACAGAGACTGTAAGTAGATTTATGCTTCACTAAAACCTGCACAGAGTAAAGGAGCTGATTAGGTATTATAAACATTTACTTTATTTTCATGCCTCTATTCGGTCCTCAACCCTGAACTTGCTCCCCAGGGATACTATTTATGAAAGGTTTGTTCAGGGAGGAAAAAATAAGGAAGAATTTAGGTCTGTCTCTAGAAATAAAAAAGGAACCCTGTGGATTTCATCTTGGCCAGATGAATCTGCTGGAGCCATGGGCTCAAATTCAGGTCAACAGTGCAGCATTCACACTGAACTGCATGCTCATCTTTGACTGCCAATTAATTATGTAGAACAGATGAGGCAGAATGCACAGGAAAGAAATTCAGAAAGTAGACTGCTGCTTTGCAGAAAAGAATGTCTTTGTCTAAAGTTAAAGGGCTGTGTTTCAGTCTTTGCTATTTTAAACTAGCTAACTTAGATGTTGCTGGGAAAATGGGTGTACATGGAGCCCAGTTAGGGTGGCAAGACCCATCTGTGAAGTCAAATGATTATTCAAGTGTTTATCCCAAGCTGAGCTTTCTCAGGTGAAAGTTGCTGCTGTGACTTCTTCACCAAGACAGCCAGCATGTCCATAGCATTTTAAGGACATAAATGTACAGATACAAATGGCTATGCATCCTCACTGCATCTAGAGCTCAGAGGTCACAGAAGTTTTTTAGGGCTTCTACAAGCTATGATCTACATGTCCACCGTAGAACAGTGTTACAGAATCCACCCGCAGCTTTTTTTCCCTCTACTGCATGAAAATCATGAAAATCTCTCCTTTGTGTTCCCATCACTTTTCTTTAGTTGTTTTTAGAGGATTGAAATGGGTCTATAAGAATAATGTTGAAATGTTAGGCTCATGTGATGGTTCTCTCTTAGCTTCTACTTACACAAACCCTCCTTTTCTTGTCAGAGAAGTAGAAGCTAAGCTGTCACTTTTTCGTTTTCATATCTGAAGTTTCTGACTCAAGACCCAGTCGACATCATTAAAGTCTCCAGGTTTTCGGTGGGAGCAGAAGAGTCTCAGCAACGTCAAGAGTAGACCTGATATTGCCTACTGTCTTATAGAATTTGCACGTTTTCATTTATCCTCTTGTTCTTGGCATCAGGAAAGGACCCAGTTATTTTTAAAATACCCTCTCCATGTTCTTGTGCTCCATTCACTCCTGTCATGTTATAAAAATAAACCTAAAGGCAATAGCTAATAAAGATGTAGTTTGCCTCTCTCTGAGAAGAGTGTCACCCTGTCATCCCCCCATTATTAAAGCAACAAAGCAGGGGCAGGAACATGATGAATGAAGTTGCATGAAATTAAGGCCTGATTATCAAAGTGTATGAGTTCTTACTTTGAAAAGAGTCAAAGTAAAGTCAATGAGAGTAATCATAAGATCAAAGTTCATGCATTTAATAGGTTTAATATTTTGGTACTTTTATGGAAAGTTACTTTTAGAAATAAATTTATAGATATTTCTATGAATCAAGCAAGCAGTTTGTACCTTGTTCCCACTGCTCTCTTAGTACACATACTTTGTAAACAAAAATAATTTCACAGTAAATATTTACTTCAAAATAAAGGCATTTCATTAACATTGGTCCTTTCTCCAGAAACCAGAAAAGAAATTTAGAAATTAAATGTTACTCATAGATCACATATGGCTTAGGAAGTGTAAGATGAAAATGATTGTACCACCCAATGTTTTTTTCAATGAGCACTAGCACAGTGAATTTGAACTGAGAAGCATAATTTGGTTGTCCTTCCTTGGCAGAAAGTCATTCCCTTCTCAACATGCCACCCTGGCAGCCTTTGCAGCAGTGTACATTTCGGTGAGTAACTCACTCTGTTCAGTTCCCCTTATACAAGACAAAAGTCAGAAAGCAATTTGCTGTATATTGTAAGATGATGTGTTGCCTGGATATCTTGGCTGGATGTAAGTTTTTATCCTCCAAATTTGAAAGCAAATAAAACTACTAATAAAGCTGGGTTTATTGTAGCTGATAAAAAACAAGGAAAAGATTCAACTGCTTCACATCCTTTGTTAAGAAGCAACAGAATGTGTAATGTTAAAGTATATTTGATGCCTCATATAATCCACATATAAAACACAGTGTTTATCTGTCTTACAGAGTGATATATTAACTTACCATTCAAATTATCCTTTATGCATGCTGCCTTTTCTTTATTGCTGTCTTCACTTGATTCTCTGCTTTTAAACTTGAGGCATCAAGGGCTACACATTCATGTGATGTAGTTTGATTTGACCTCCACTGAATTGCAATTTGGATGAAATGGCACAATCACTCCCAGGGGCCTTCAAGGTGCTCCTGCAATGCAAGTAAATAAAACCCATCAGTCACTAGCAGAGAACTGCAGGACATGCTGCAGCCATCACAGCTGACTTTCCACATCTGACCAGTAACATTTCTTCAGTATGGCCTACAATGTTTGTACAAGTGACAACTTACTTGAAGTTTAAAAAGAAATTCCATCACTCATGTAGTAAAAATCAGAGAAAAAAAGCAGTGACAACTTAATCACATTAGATTATAGAAATTGTGCACATACTGGGAGCTTGCCAGTATGTATTCAGCCCAGGAAAAGGCCAAAATCTGGAATAATACTGATGAACCACTCCCTGACATTATGGCCCTCAGCTGAGAAGTGGCTCTAAAGCATCTGGTGGCAGCTTTTGTTAGAACAGGTTATTGCTTTCATCTGGCATGACATCTGGCTTCTCTATTTCACAAGCAGTGGCTCCTTAGTCACATTTACAGAACATTTAGGCTGACTGTGAACAGTATTTAGGCATAAAATCCTTATGCTGATTGATGTCAAAGAGCAACACTGCCTGTGTTTTTGGAAGTGCATTCCTTGTGATTTCAGATCTTTCAACAGCAAGTGAGCAAATTGTAACAGGGCTGTAAAACAAAATTAAACTGATTATTTGTATTATTACTGTGTAATAGTGATCTGAGTGTGAAAGAAACATTGAATGCAAGAAATTAATATCCTCTTAGGTAAATTTAAGTTTCTTCAACTGCGCCTTCATTTCTTTCTTTTTTCAAGATGTACTTCAATTCTACGTTAACAGACTCTTCAAAACTTCTGAAACCACTCTTGGTCTTTGCTTTTATCATCTGTGGAATTATATGTGGTCTGACTCGTATCACCCAGTATAAGAATCATCCAGTTGATGTTTACTGTGGCTTTCTCATAGGAGGAGGAATTGCTCTCTATTTGGTAAGTATAATAATCATAGTTAGGTTTTAGGAAATAAAACTGATAAGGCTGTAATAGGAGTACTGGTATTTTTATGAACACTTTTCATCATGGTCACATTCCACAGCTATAAATATAGTTTAAATGTGTTGAAGATGATGAGTTAAAGATAATCACCCTAAAAGCAGACAGGAAAAAGCAAATATGTATTTCAGTGTAAAGTCTAACAACAGTGCACAAAGTAGAATATAGTCATCTGGCTTTGAATACAGAAGCAGCTCTAACCTTATGTGCTTCAGTAAATACTTCAAAATACTCATCTTTTCTACTTCACACTTAAAAGCATAACACACGAAAAATATTGGATTCTTTGGTATTTGTTGCTGACCTGAGTTTATGTTGCCAGTGTTAGCTTTATGATCTCAAAAAAATAGTTGAATTAGTATCAGCAACTCAGCTGAGTAAATTGCTGAACCTACAAGAAATCAAAGGCAATATTATACTGCTTCTTTGGAGCTCTTAGGGATAGTATGCAGGGGAAAAAGGATGGCCAAATCAGATTATTCCTATACTGTTCCTCTGTACTGGGTTGAAACAGATGGAGCACCTTGGAAGGGTCCTGTGAGAAGTATGTAGGATAGGCCTGTTTGTACCTGCCCGTAGGAAGCTCGTGAAGCATTTGCTTTCGCTTGCTGCTCGGTGTGTCTCCAGCAGGAGTGCTGCTGCCCTGGCTGCTCAGCTCTGGTGCCTGTGAGCAGTCAGAGCTGCTTCTGACACCATTTGTGCTCGAGTGTGGGCAGGTGAACAGAAGAGTCTTAGCAGCCAGTGGGATGATTTTTTCCCCCCGAGAAGTCAATGATGAATTTTAGTATAATACTAAAATAAGTTCATTTCCTGTCCTCTTTTTAATGTGATTACATAATCTAAGATAAATGAAGATGGTCTACAAAGGTGATCAGGGGAAAAACTGTCTTCACAGTGGCAGAAGAAACAGCAGCCAGGGTAGTAACAGAAACCCCATGAGATACTAAAGTCAGTTTCTGTGACTGCACTGTGAGCAGAAAGGCACTCTATTGAGAATATTATTTCAAATTATTAAGCTGCTGTAGACTCTCATAAATGGAGCTGTTGTTCCCATGTTTGAAATCCACAAACAAATATGCTTTGTTAGGTCTTGATATGCTGTTGCATGACATTGCCCTGGATACACAGTATTCAGTAAATCTGCCCTGAAAACTACTCAACAATAAGAGGAAGGGGAGGGGAAATAACGTGAAAATGCAAATAATTACAAAAAGAGTGTAAAGAACAAGTAACTCAAGTGACTGAGTCAGGTATTTGACCCTTTCATGGAACGGTCACTCCTTAGCAGAGTCTTTTTATTAAGCATTAAGAAAATGTTGTATACCTAAATCTTATTATAGTTCTGCACAGCTTGGAAAACAACTGATTTAGAGTTGATAAATTGTTCTGTGATGGAGGTATTGTATTACATGGTTATTATGCAGTAGAAAGGACAGAATCTGTTACAGCAGAGAACAACTCAAGCCATTGCGAGGTTCAGTAAATCAAAGCAGACGATAGTATAGTTGTAAAATAGCTTTGCCTCAGTGACTGCAAACATCTATTTTGTTATTTTCCTAACAAAACATTATTTCTGTAGCTGCATCTGTTGCTTGATAAAAAGAAGAAAACTCATGAGGCTAAATCTTTTCCTTAACTATTTGTTGCCATGAATTATATGCCTCAGTTATCCTAGTGAGGCAACTTCATACATATCCAGATATACCAGACTGAGGACAGAATTTGGACTAAGGATATATTAGTGAGGAAAGGAAAGTGGGCATACTCTGTCACTTTAGCAGGAGTAATTATGTCGCTCAATGTCTATTTAAAGGCAAAAGAATGTAATTAAAATACCTTAAAATGCGTCTTTTTCCATAACTGATTGTTGATGCTTCTCTTCAAATATCAGGGCCTGTATGCTGTGGGGAACTTCTTACCAAGTGATGAGAATGTGTTTCATGCAAATTTTCACAGAGAAGCTCTAAGGTCTTTGACAGACCTGAGCCAAGATGCCAACAGAATCCTGCCAGGTAAAAATGGTAGTGGCAGCGATGGCATTGTCTCTCACCGTACAGAAGGTATCCTGAATAGAAACCACAGAGATTCAGGGTCTCTGACCAATCTCAAGAGAGCGAATGCTGATGTAGAAATAATAACACCACGAAGCCCAATGGGAAAGGAAAACATGGTTACTTTCAGCAACACTTTGCCAAGAGTCAACACACCATCCATGGAAGATCCAGCACGACGAAATGCAACAATACACGCATCGATGGATTCTGCCCGTTCCAAACAGCTGCTTTCCCAGTGGAAGAACAAGAATGAAAGTCGAAAGTTGTCACTGCAAGTAATAGAGACAGAATCTGGCCAGTCACCACCAAGGGCTATCGAAATGAGGTCAAGCTCAGAACCTTCCAGAGTGGGTGTAAACGGTGATCATCATGGCCCAACTGGCCAGTACCTGAAAATCCAACCTGGCAGTGTACCAGGTTGTAACAACTCAGGTCTTTCTGGCGGGCCGAGGGTCTCTATCCAGTCACGTCCTGGCTCATCCCAGCTAGTACATATTCCTGAAGAGACTCAGGAGAATGTGAACACATCACCCAAAAGTAGTTCAGCTAGAGCTAAATGGCTGAAAGCTGCTGAGAAGA
Organism: Pseudotriccus pelzelni; assembly: GCA_035584735.1. Lineage (NCBI taxonomy): Eukaryota > Metazoa > Chordata > Aves > Passeriformes > Tyrannidae > Pseudotriccus > Pseudotriccus pelzelni. The sequence goes on from JAWMRA010000005.1 coordinate 19,007,807, forward strand.
GTGTTGCATGTAGAAGCAATAGCCAGCCAAGAATCATGCAAGTAATAGCCATGTCTAAGCAGCAAGGAGTGCTTCAGGGCAGCCCAAAGGGTTCAGAGGGAAGCACAGTCACTTGTACAGGAGCCATCAGATACAAAACCTTGACAGACCATGAGCCAAGTAGCATTGTTAGAGTTGAGGCCCATCCAGAAAATAACAGACCTGTAATTCAGATGCCATCAGAAGGAGAAGGAAGTGGGTCATGGAAATGGAAAGGTCCTGAAAAAGTCACCCTCCGTCAGACATATGAGCTAAACGATCTTAACAGAGACTCTGAGAGCTGTGACTCCTTAAAAGACAGTTACGGGTCAGGTGACAGGAAAAGAAGCAACATAGATAACAGTGAGCATCACCATCATGGTATCACCACGATAAGAGTCACACCAGTGGAAGGAAGTGAGATCGGCTCAGAGACTCTGTCCATTTCCTCTAGCCGGGACTCAACACTTCGGAGAAAAGGTAACATCATTTTAATCCCTGAGAGAGGGAGCAGTCCAGAGAATACCAGAAACATCTTCTATAAAGGTACATCCCCCACACGAGCGTACAAGGAATGAGAGGAGACATATCCGCTGGTCCATACCCACCACAAAGTAGACACGTCTTGACACAGGTTCTGCTCTCTTTGTTTGGAGCTGATATTTACCTTTATGTGCCAAATTATTGATCAGAAGCCCAGCGCTGCTGATGTGCAATGTGCATGAGCCTGTGGAAAGCATGTGGTGGGGGGAAAAGCACAATGCCAGAACTAATGTGAAACGTTTTCATGCAGCTTCTTTCTTCAGACTCAAAACGTTTATCTGAGGGTGATGATGTCAATCAAAACAATGGTCAAAGACACTGTATTTCCTGAATGTGCCAACTTTTTATTTTATATTTGTGTCCAAATTTGACTGACTTTTTCACAGCAAAGACTGTATCAGTGGTATATATTCACCTTTGCAGAATTTGCACCAAATCTTTAATACAGGATGGTGCTGATGATAACTTTACATGTTTTGAAAAATTGCATACTTATTAGACTCTGCAAACATGACATATTGATGTGCAGTTACTTTAAAAGTAATATTGCTAATACTATGATGATGCTGGCTGCATTCATTTAGCGTAGGAAATATTTACAGCTTTGTTATAGTGGATCTGTCACATTCAAAGATTGCAAAGGTTTTGTGTAGTTCTTTAAGATGTCTACTGCAACAAAAAATGTGTGGGTGACATTCCATTAGAATGGAATGACTATCTATTTTGAATAGTTTTGCTGCTACTGCTCAACTTTTGTTTAAGAACAGGTGCTACTAATGAAGAGGCTGCTTCTTAGTGAGCTAACTTGTAGAATTGTTTTAAATTATGTTTTTTAAGGGGTCTTATCAAGTACTACAAGTAATTCAGATTTTACAGTTTTAAACTTCTTATTCTGTCCTTCAGCAACTCATCCATTTTTCTATTAGTTTTTAAACATATAATGTAGGACATCAATAACAGTAAGATCTGTGAATGTGAAAGGCGAGCCATGAGTAAATAAAAATAAACAGCCACTTTCCTGACCAGCTTTCAAGGAGACAGGAATTAATACGGCAGCCCACACGTAGGAGCAGTCTTCACCTCACTTGCTTAGTATGCCACAAGAACAATGACAAGTTTCACCCCAATCACTATCATTTAGGGGATTTGTGGTTCACTTGAAAAAACAGAATGCCTTGGTATTGCAGAATCACTGAATGAGTGTTGCATTGTGCCACTACTACTGTTCACCTCCCTGAGGCACCCTCCAGAGCCTTTTAAGCATGATATTTTTTTTCCCACCACTGCCACTTAAGAATATGAAGGTCTCTGCACCTGAGAGAACATGGAATATATAAGTAAATTGAGCTTTGAATAGAACAAAAGAACTTGCTTGCTAAAAATCTCCGTTGCCAAAAATTATTGAAAGGGTAAGCTCTGAAAGGAATAAGCGTAGCATGTCCTGGGCATGCTAGAAGAAATGCCTCTTTACATTTGGCTCTGACTTGAATCATAAAGGAAGCCAGGGGAAGTGCTCGCCCACTGCAGCTCCTCATTCTCTCCTATTTCTACCTGAAAGAGAACTACTATCAGACACCCCCCAGCCCCCCTGTCGGGAGGGGGAGAGAACGGCTTAGCAGTCCCCTCAGTGAATAAATAGTAGCAGATCAGGTCTGTTCTCTGGCTTCTTGAGGGGAATGTGCTGGTCGAAGTCCTCTTCTGATTTAGGGTATCAGAGATCCAGATACATACTACATAGTCAGAAGCTGTCTACAGACCCTACCCCACAGAACTCTAAGGAAAAGCCAAGTAGGAGGCAGAAGGAAGAACTATCCCATTCAAGAAGATAAACAGCACAACACACAGACCAAAAAAAAAAAAAAACCAACCCAAAAAAAGACCTCAAAACCAAAACAAAATCCCAACCCCAACCCTAACCCCGAGTAATTTCACAAATATGAGGATGGTGTTTGCTAATCTGTATAGAAGAAAAGACTGAGAGTCAATGGAAAGCTTTATATATCTTCCCAGTTTTACAGGTGCTCCAGGCTTAGCTGGGTGCTTGCTGTCAGCCAACCGTGCCAAGCAATGCCTCCATCACCTGCCCATCACCCAGTGCTGTGGATGAGAGCTGGTCCTTAAGGAAATGACCGCACTCTCTTCTGCCAGTAATAAAAGATGATCCCGTCATACTTAAGATGATTGGGAGAAAGTTTTCTGCAGGTTACATGTAAGAAGCTACCCAGTAGGGTTGCAGCAGATTGTGTATGTTAAAGGCACAGTATGTTGAAAATACACTTTAAGGCACATAGCTGGGAAAAATAATCGTAGATACCAGGGGAAAAAGAAAAAAAAAAAAGTAGGTTTTTAGAAATAAGTTCTCAGACTCTAGTATTTTCAGGATTTGTTTTTTCTTTTCAAAAGGATGAATCTTTAGTCCTTGGTATTTAATATCAAATTTTGTACAAGATGCCTAGGAATTACAAACACTTGGACTGTCATTAACAAAACCCTTTGGTTTTAGTTTAGACTAGGTACATGATAAAGCAGGTGGGATTAGCTTTAAAGGAATGGGTAAGACACAAACACTGTTGGCCTATCAATGCAGGGAAATAAGATGCAATTGTTTGTTAGTTTGTAAGTGCAGGGGAAAAGAACATAAGTAGATGAACCTGGAAATAGTGGAAAATTGAAATGGAGAATAATGGCAATAAAGCAAAGATTAGAAAATGTTCCCTCTGGCAATTTAGCTGTTTTGGAAACAGCAGGATTCCTGGTGGGAGTGTTTGTTCTTTATTCCTCGGTTTTAGTCAGATATATTGGCATATGTGTTGCTTTTATTACTCTAAAACTTGCTGCACTATTTCAAGTGCAGTGTAATATTTTTCCTAAGGTTTCCTATTTCTTAAGAAAAGATTTTAAAGCTCTTGTGTAATCATTGAAATTGTGTTCTATACATAAATATTGATATATTCTTTTTTACTCAAAGTGCCAAAGGCTACTGTTTTTAATAATGGCTTATCAAATTATATTACGTTAGAGAGCAGAAATGTAATAATATATACATTGGAACTCAGACCTCTGCATGTATATTTGATAAGGAGCCTTTTGTAAAATTACTCTTTGTTTACATTCCACTGGTACCTTAATTTAAAAATTACTCAAATAAATTGACAGGTGACATCTTCTTAGTGTTCTGATTTTCTTACTTGCTAACAGGCACGAATTTCTTTGTTAGGCTGTGCTTTACTGAGAAAAGAAAATACTTAAAATATGTTTTTAAATGAGAATTCTCTATATAAAGTATTGTGTTTAATAAAATGTTATGCAATGTTTTCAAATGGAAAAGAATTTGTAAATTGCTATAAATGTATTTTGTTAAATAAGTACAGATCAATGCTACTGTGTGAGTTTATTGTGCTAACATCATGAAATAAAGATAAAATTCCTCATTGATGTTTAGTCATCTCTGTAGTGAAGCAAAGTTTCATTACTCCCCAAATTATTTTTCAGTGTCAGGTATATCATAGCATGTAAAAGTGGTCATCAATGGGAAACCTCAAGACCTTGCATACTGGTAAGAAGTTTCAAGGAACAGTGTCTACACAAGCTTGTCTCTATCCAAAAAACATTTTACATTAAAAGAAAGCAAGTGAATTGGGAATGTTAGGCCACGTGGGGACGTGTCTGCTAGATCATTCTGGAGCACCAGATGCGTTGCTAAGCCCGTAATGCCTCCAAAACACTTTGCTAGTGTTGGGTGGAGCCAACACTCCAGATATGGTGAAGCCAACCTTGGATTTGTGATTGATTAAGAACAGGGCAGATGTCAGGAGCAATCCTGAGAGGATGGGCTCTCCCCAGGAGGAAGTTCGGATGCAGGAGTCAGCCGGTGACATACACCCTTGGCTGGCAACAGTGAAAAATGTTATGTGTAATAGCGCAGTGTCAAAAGCACTCTTACCTAGAAGCCACACGAAGTAATGTGGCAAGCAAACAGCAAATATTGTCTCCAAGCCTGTCTTGAAACAGCCTGAAACCGGGCAGCAGCAGGCCCCTAAGTGCCTGGGATGGAGGCCAGAGCTGTAGCTGGGGCATGCACCAACATTGCCAGCAGTGTAATAAGGACCGCAAGGACACACAGCCCCTGCAATGCAGGGCAGCACAGCAAGCTGACTCTGAGAAGCTTGTCCCACCTGTGCCTGGGCCTTCCTGCAGGCTGACACTTTGCACTTGTGTGTCCTAGCAGGCGACTGGGCACTGGGCAGCTGCTGTCACTGCTGCCTCCAGCCAGGGACTGCTGTGCCGAGCAGTTCAGCAATGTCACACGTGCTGTGCTCGCTGTGAAGGCACGCGGGGATGGACTGATAACGCCGCAAGCTGTGCTCCAGATCTGGGTCACTTGGCAATCCCTGTCCCATGACTTCCATGACAATTTAAGATGGGGGCCCTCAGGCAATACAGAATCAAAAAACAGTATGTTTTCTCTCAAAGAGCTGTCATACTGTACCCTCTGTGGTGACTGAAGGAGCTCTCTTCATGTAGCTGGGGCTGGACAATGTCCTGATCCCACAGCAGGAGTAGCCAGTTTAAGGAGAGGCCTCTCCTTTGGCCAGGAGCAATGCTGGTGTGGCAGTCCATTATCTGCTGCAGCAGACAATGCCTTGGGTGAAGCTGTGTGAAGAACGAGGGCTGTGGCCCAAAGTTATGGTGTACCACCCTCTGGGACACGTATTGGTAGCCTGGGAAAGCTACAGATAGCGATGTCCCAGGTATGGCTCAGAGAGACCCTGGGAAGGAGTGCAAGAACGCAAAACAGCAGGCAAGGGTATGACTGCTGAAAGCTGACATCTAATACAAATCTAATGAGTTCTCCTGTGGGAATGACTCTTGCTGTGAACGACAAAGGGGCCTAGACAATTAGCTCAAATATTTTAAAAGTCACATTTTAAACATTTAAAGTTAGGCGAAAAAAGAACTCCCTCTCTGAAGGGTTACCTTTGATGTAGAGGTTATATCATAAAATTTAAGATGAGAAACTACTGACAAATCTTATCATATTCTCTTAGACGATTCTGGCTACAGCAACACTTACTACATTAGGAGACCTCACTGTGATCCAGACTGATGACTATATCTGATCATGCAAAGGAACTTTCAAAAGCATGGTTGATTAAACTGAAACTTAAATCCATTTTGTGCTGGATTTTAAAAGATCTTCAGAGATCTTCATATAACAAGTCACATAACAGAAGACACTACTGGAATCAGTTTGGCATAGATTTATGAAGACCTTCACTGCACAGCTAATTTGGAAGGAATATTTTAAAGGCATTAGAATCCTGGTTCATAAAGTCATGAATAAAATCTCTTCACAAACCTCACAGCACAGAACGTATCAAACACTGGACAAAACTTTCAAGTGTCTCCATACTACACATTCAAAATGAAAGTAAGGGAATTTCAGCTGCATACATGTGCATACAAACACACAACACAAAGTTAACATGTTTAAGCCAGGATTTAGAAGGAGAAAGCTGAACAGATAATTTAAATGAAAGAACAAGTTGTGGCAAAAGTGTAAATGCTCTCTCTAAAATTTTTCTGCTTTGCCTGAAGTAATATCTTCAGGCATTCAAAACATGCATAATGACATCATTTAGTTATGCCCCCATATATGAAATCTTTTCATCCAGTTGTTTTGCCATAAAGGATAATAGGAAACTTGCACATTCAATGGCTTTATCAGCATAGCCCTGCTAAAAAAACAAAAGTGTTAGGATGAAAACTTACGCAGAACTAAAGCAAGTCTGCTCAGCCCTAGAAAGCACCTCTCATGCTTGAGGAAAGAAGAAAAGAAAAAAAATTATCCCCCTGCAAACTCTCCCTTCCTTCAAAGGCCAACTGTCATTCAGATTTTTCCTACTATATTACTTTTCCAGTGCTGCTCAGAAAGAAATGAGAGTTGTGGGGATTTGTGGATCTGTCAAGTCTCTGCAGCTACTAAATGATGCATAAGGAAAAGCTCTGCTCTCTCACCAAATCATTCAGAGGAAATTGGAGCATATCTGAATGCAATGTGATGCTGTTTCAAACAGTTTCTGTTCCTACTTCAAACTGAGCTTGTGGATTACAATGCCTGTTCCTGCCCTTTTCAGTGTCTAGAAGACTAGCTCTGCTAAGTGAGTAACATCACACAGCTGGGAGCATGTTTACCTGTAAAGTTTATGACAAGAGAATCAATTCTTTGCAAACAATATCAATATTTGAATTTTCCCTGAAATAAACTATAATTTTTTTTAATTAGTAGAGTCTACGTTTATCAAATTTTTCAGTATGCATTCTTTTGATGTTCCTTCACATACATATTCATGTGAAGTTGTTTGCCTGAGCTATGTAACTCATCATTTGGGCCGGTCACCCTGATATTTGTTTACTTTAGTCCAGAAGGAGTGTGGATACTTAGCAGAACGCTAAGTGTACACTTTTTTTTACAGAGCATCATCAGGGGCTGAAAATCTGATCCCAGGCCCAAAGAAAGTATTAGCTAAAACCTTTGGATGCTGTGAGTTGCTCTGATACTCCTCATCTTTCTCAAACTATATAGTTTGAGACAATTATCTTCGCTATTATCAGATGGGAGAGTTTTCACAGAAGTGGTTCCAGCATCCTGTATCTCCCAACACCAGTGCACCGCCCTGGCAGGGGAACAGTTGTAGGCTTTGGCCACTTCTAGGTTTTAGTTTCCTGAGAACTACTATGGGTCTGATGATAAGCTAATGCCTTGGTTTACTATCTGAGACAATGAAGTTTCCACCTCCTAATAATGAGCGTAAACATGGAAGAGAAGCATGCAGTTTAAATGATCAGGACAGCTAAGACTTTATATGGCATGTTCTGGTTGGTAACACAAAACAAATGTGCTGTGAGCTCTGTATACCTAACAGATTACAGCCTTCTCTAACCTCCCAAACCAAGGTGGACCACGGGAAGAAGTTTCTTAAAATGCTTTCATTTTTAATGAGTTTTATGAAGGAGTCCTCCATTCACTAACCTCTTTTATGATGCAAGTAGAAGAAGCCAGATACAAGTTCACAAAAAAACCCTCCAACAACTTATAAGTTATCCAAGAAAAGAGAGTGAGTCAGGAGAAAGTTTAAGGTGTTTTCCAACCCAAGCAGCAATGAAAGAACAAAATCATAATTTTTAAATTTGCACATGTAGGCAGTTAATTAGTACAATCAGTGCTTTCTTAATTCCTCTTCAATTATTCATCAAATAATTGAAGACTGGGTCACTGTAAAACAAATTATTTCCTCCATAGTTAAGCTACAAAACGTGACTAGTTTACAAAGTCCTTGAGCTTTTGTCATTGGGAGAGGGCAGGGGAGAAACCAAAGGAACTGGTACGAGCATGTCTGTGAAGTGATACAGAAGTTACATAAATACTTTATGAGATTCAAGATTAAAATTTTGAAAATTACAACAAGGAAGAGTAGCTAATCCAACACTGGACATGCAACTAACACAACTAAAATACTTCTGAACTTGTGAGAGGAGCATATTGCCAGGTCAAGCTCATTGAGTGGATTTTTAGCAAGGATGGTGAGTTGGGCAGTAGCAGCTTGTGTGCCACTAAGCTGTGTTAGACCATATAAACAGTCTGTCATAAAGGAAAACCTGTGGAGAGATACAGCAAGAGATCTGCTGCCATAGAAACAAACGTAGCTGCTAGATATGCTGCATCATTGCTACACTGAGCACAAACCGTGGATCAGCAGTATACCACAAACTGCATCTAATTTTCTTTGTTCAAGAAGAATTTCAAATTTGAAACAGATAAATGATGATCAGTTATTATAGGTAATACAACATAGCTGCACAGACTTACCATATTTTCTAACAGAACTTAACAACTAATGGAAAACCAGAGATGAAAAACTAAAAAAAAATTAATGATTAAATATCATTCAGAAGCTTTAATCTGATGTCCAGAGTGCTTTGTATTCTCCGGAAAATGAAGAAAGCTGTAGTGCCTGATTGTTCATTTCTTATCCTAACATTACTCCTCCAGCAGTTAAAGGGTGCTTTACTTTGCAGGTTTTGTACCTATTTGTCAGAGAATGAAGTTCAAATTTCATATTTCTAACGCAAGACCATCTCTCCTATTCTAGTTGATCATACTTTCTAGTAAATAAGGAATCCAGCTGCTAGAACAATACACTACAAAACTGCACATTTCATCTTCTATTACAGCCAGTCTTACATCAGCCTGGTAAAGACATAGCAGCCTGTTTCACCTACAGTGCAACTGCATTATGTGGAATCAATGGACTCTTTGAACAAATAAAAATGAGCCACTAAGTCATTGCAGAAACTGGAGTTTTAAGTTTACTTTTAGAAAAAAAATGACAATGACAACCGTGCGAGGCTGAAACATTACTTTTCGGTTGTCAGTATCTCATTTATAATTCTACAGTGAAATGTAAATGTATTTCTGCTTTTAAATTATGGCAACATGCAGCTTTACATTATCCAGAGAGAGTTTAGCACTGATATATAGCTAATATATTGAATTCTGAGCCCACCTGATTCTCACTTCCTTAAAAGATTCAACTACATAAAACAAAGTAGTAGTATAATAAATTATAGATAGAGATGTAATATCTGTTATTTGTATTATATTTAGGGCACAAGAATGACATTTGGTAGATGCTATAATCTCGTGCAAGTGTATTAATCCTTACTGAGTGCTGCCAGTTCCTGGTAGAATTCTGATGTTATCATTTAAATAAGAAAAAAATTGTATGTTTGAAAATTATTCAGTTTTGCTCTCTTCTGTGAGACAAAAATGAAGTGTTCCATTTAAATGCACTCCTATATGGCTTTCACTGCAGAATGGTACTCTGTGGCAGCAGCTTACACAGTAATGCTGCTTTCTACTAAGAAGCATGAACTGACCTTATGTAGACTGCAGTAATTGTTTCCTGCATTAATGAAAAGTTCTTTCATATTTCCAGAACAGGAAATTCAATTCAGCCAAGGTGCTATTAATCCAGCAGTTCAGATATTTGCAATGTTCACACACCTCTGGTACCAATACCATAGAACAACCTATGCAAGCAGAAGCCTCTGGATATGAACATCACAGATGTACCAGTTGAGCATAAAAGTGTTGAAAGTACTTTCAGTCTATGTCTTTTTAGCATATACTTTCCAATCTAGTTGATTCCAGTGACTCTTCACCTTGCTGATTGACTCTTCACCTGCTGTTTGGCCCAGCATTGTTGGTCTATGGGAACATATTCCACCACATCTCTGTTAACTAGATTGTCACTCCACTGAACACAAAGCTCAAATCTGTCTTTTGCTCCTAAGTCTTAATACTGTAAAAAAGTTTTTTGTGTTGTTTTTACTCCTTGGGAGTGCTTGGTCTATAGCAGAGTAATGACTGCTTATTAAGAAGGTGAGATAAAAGGACAGAAGATTTGTGTATTTATATATATATATATGTATATATGTGTGTGTGTGTATATATATAGATAAAATATATATTTGTATATTGTATGCTTTTTCTTTTCTGTCATCACCTTAAAACAAATAAAAACGTAGTGGTTCTTGGGACAGTGAAGACTTGGTTACAATGAGCAAGATGGTTTAAGTATCACAGTGGATGTTAAAAATTTCTGCAACTCTTGTATGTTAACTAACATAATCACTCAGTCTTTTCAGTGTCTGATACCAAATAAGTCTTGGGGAAATGTATACTCAAGATCAAATAACTTTGTATTTTTGAAAACTTCTAGCCATTACTACCATGTACAGCTCTGCCCAGGTAAGCAATCCTGACGTTGACAAAACGTCAAAATATGGCAGATGCATGGACACATACACAGTTGATGGGTGGATTAAAGATAATGAGGTCTGGAAATGTTTTCTCTCTCCAGTTTCTTCCATTCTCCTTTAATGCTCTCAGAAAAGTGGAAACCCAGGTATTTTTAAATTTTTTTACCATCCAGCACTCCTCACCGTAGCATTTGATACCATGTCCTAGTAGCCTCTCTTTTCTCATAAAAACTACAACTCCATGCAAAAGGTTATGTTTGCCCACTTCTTCCTTTTTACCATATAATTACTTTTCTTTTTCCTGAGACTGCATTTGTTTTGGGAAGCACAATCTTTCTCCATGTTTGCCATTACACAGTGAGAAAGATCATGATAGTAACCTGTATAGATATCCAAAGGGGACCCCAGGGGCATCACCCAACACAAACTGCTACACCACAGCCCACTGAGACACTGTTGGGTCCTACTGTATCAGCAGTATGAATCATTGGCAGCATTGTGCCCCTTTGTCTACAGAAACAAAAGCTGACTGACAGGCACTTCTAGCTGGCTGATTCTGCTTCAAGGTACCTATTTTGATTGCTCTCCATTCTTTTTCTCCCTGCTAAGAAATAGCAAAAAGATCCTACAGAAGCGAAGCGCAAATAATGTGCAGTACCATCACATGCAGCCTTCAAAACAGGAGAATGTCTTCCAAAGCAGATCAAATAATCAACACTAAGAAAACTATGAGTGCAAGCAGGGGCTAATTATTAACCCTCACTAACAAATGAAAGCAGCAGCATTTCAACTCTTCCCTCAGTGTAAAAATTCAAAACCTTGAAATGAGAAAGTGTTCTAAGCTTGAGCTTAGCAAATGTCCTAACCCCCTCTCTGTCACCAATCTCCTTCCTGCCTGTCAAATCCAATTGACTGACAGGCAGTTTGTATGAGTCTCTGTACTATGTAAGCTCCAGTAATTCCTTCTTTTAGAAAGCCTTTCACTCCTGCTCACTGTAAGAGGCAAAAAAAGGTCTCTGTGTGAATTAAAAAAGCAAATTTGGCAGAAAGCAACCCATCAACTCCCATTAGCACTACCCTTGGGTACGACAGCTGGGATGGGCCAGTGGCCATAGCTAGCTACTTTCTCATTGTTTTACTTTATCTCTGAAGAGACAATAATGAGATCCTATTAGCATCTAGGTCCCATCAGACTATCTTATATCAGACCAAGATTGTTTGGACAGATGAAGCTACAGATCTAAAAAATACTGAGAATGACACGTTAGGATATGAATCGGTCATTTCTTCAAGGAAGAGGAAGGATTATTTCTCTTACCATTCCCTAGCAACAGAGAAAATGAAGGGTTCCTTTTCATATATAGAAGAGCCTTGATTTCAGGATTACCAGAAAATAGAAGCATCTGCTTGTAACCAAGGCATCTCCTGAATAGCACAGGACCTTCAGTTAAAGCCCTAAGAGCTTTGTAGACCCTATGTCTTATTACAGCAATTATTTCAGATAAAAGGAAATTACAAAGCCTGAGGTATGGGAAGGTTTTCATCACATCATGTAGAGCTTGCTTTATAATCCATCCCTAGGAGAAAACTTGCTTGACAAATACTATAAATAGGAGCCTACATAAGAGGATAAATAATTATTCATCTGCTGATAAATTCTGACATATCATCCTTCCTATGCAGCTTGATTGAAAGACATAATCAGAAAGTCTTTGATCTGTTAATGGGCAAACAGCACTCTAAAATCAAACTACCTTGAAAAATACTGAAGTCTTTAAAATGTTACTTTACATTTTTCCCTTTGTCAGTGAGGTAATATCACTGAACCCTAAGCATCATACAAATATCATACTAGGGGATTGTTGTTTGTTTGTTTTTTTTTTTTTATTTTTCACCTTATTAATGTTTAGCAGAGTTATTGTCATTACCACTAAATTCATGCTAAGTCCTTAAGCACTGCTTTTTGTCAGGGTGGCTGGTCAATGTCTCAGCTGAGAGACAGGGTTACAATAAATAATAATTATTTACTTAAATGAATATGGAAACCCCCCAAAATTTCTTACCAACTGCTACATTTGTTTTTTAATTCAGAATCATTGTGTGAATTTCAGAAAGACAAGCAAATAATATTGAAAATAAAAAAAATCTGAAATCTCCGACTGTAATCCCATTATGCAATCATTGCTGTAGACTCCAAACCAAGAATTGCAGCTGGTCTCATTCCTTACAGAGACTGAAGAAAGTTCTAGCCAAGACAGTCAGGTGACTACACAAGTACGTGTCACTAAATAGAACCTAGAAATAGAAACAATCTCCACAGCTTCTTTACTTCTGTCTAGACAATTTGCAGGGAGAGAAGGTGCTGAAGATGAATGAGAGAAGTATTCCTCCTTTTCTGCCAGAATAATCATTTTATAATCACTGTGCTGCTGAGAGTTTGGGGCCTGCTGTAGTAGCAGATCTGAAAAACCAGAATAACACACCTCTAGTGCACAAAAGGATAATGATTTTCAAAAGATTTAAAAATGCATGAATGCCTAACAACCTGTATCCCAAAAATCTTCCAGTGAATCTATGGGTGGGTAGTGGAAGAAGTAATAAAAATGTTAACCATGTAATATGACCACATTTTTTTAGATATTTATAGATAGTTTGTGGAACAACTTAGGGTTGGGGGTTTTACCATTTTTGCCCATGAAATGAAACATTTAAAATAAAATTATAATAGTTTATGTTAAAAATGAACCCTCCATGCCAGATCTCTGAAGCATTATGATGCTAAAAATAAAACGTTACCAGGGAAACTAAATGGAGCAGAAATTAGTGATAGGACCTGATCTAAAGCCCCAGAAATAAAATGGGAACCGGATCAAACTACACTGAGGAAAATAAATCAAAAATAAAACAATCTTTCAACAGCAAAATCTTTATTCTGTTAGGATTTCTGGTTATAAAACGAAACCAAAATAAAACTCCTAGTATGGCTTTTTTAACCATCAGAATGTCCTCACAGAGGGGGTGGGTGGGGGTGTGAACAAGACTCTCAGTATCTCCTTAGCACCAAGTGACTACCCGGGGTCCCCAGGCCTGCACTGCACTGATTCCCCCCATAAGAGCTAGTAACTAGTCCTTTTACATAACTAAAATTTCATCTCTTCTATTGCTTATGTTAGCAACTCTTCCATCTTATGATTTTAAACTCGTTCTAGAGAAAGCAAAAGGTGGCAAATTATTCAGGATACTTTAATTAAGAGGCTAGATACTCTATTTTTAGCAGACAGACACATGCATTCATAAGGAATACAGTCACCTACCACAAAGTAAAAACATTTCAAATTTCTCTATTGCTGAAAATGTTAGTCTACTGCTATAAAATGGGCAAATAGCTATTTTCAGACAGAAGACATTACTTCAGGCCTGAATTATTTACAGAGAAGTACAGTGACTCCAGACTTGACATCTCCATCCTACATTTGCTAATTTTATCACCCATCTCAAGCTTATTTCCTCACTTCACCCACAACTTCACTGTGGTATTGGTATGAGATATCTCTGCCACAATATTCATTCCTACTCAGTGATGGCAGAAAGGCTCCCCTCTTTGTCTTACATCTCCCCAAACAAAGAAACCTTAAAAGGGCAAAAGGTTAATCTCACAAAAGCAACTGCCTGGCAGCTGAGCATTATTTTTTCTAAAATGTTATTGATTTTTGTTTTCTGAAATCTGACAGCAAGGCTCACAATATAGGAGATAATCAGTGACTTTTAATGGCTATTCATTTTACACATTTTTTGTTCTTGGTCCAGATTTCTATTTGCAACCCAAACACAGCTCAGTATTAGTTAGTATTAATCATTTGTTCAGAGTTGTCATTGTGAGCTAAACCTTTCCAAGTTGATGCCCCAGATTCCATACACAAATTTACAAACTCAAGGGTGGATACTTGACTGCAGAACATGATAATGACCCATAGTAACATTTAGACAGGGAAGCAAGTGTATGTATGTACCAATGGGATTTTACAGGTATTCATAGTCTGTCTACACAAAATTAAATGACGTTAATAAACTTCATCAGCCTGTTTTCCCTTCTGTACTTCCAGCTTTTTGCAGACGACTGCAGGACATTTCCTTTGAATGGTAATTCCCATCTGTATACTCTGTTACCAACACGTACAAGCCACATAAAATAAAGACGGTTTAAATGACTTTTATTCATTTCAAGACCTTGCCCACAACAGTGAACATATATTGAAGGTTGTAAACCCTATAATACCTTAATCTTTTAAGAATACTGTAAGCCTACGTCCTTATTAGCTTATTGTTGCTAATTGCAATGTGAGCTTTTATTTTTACTTTCTGTTACAGAACACTGGCTTGTCAGTAAATTGTACTATTGAAAAATTTCAAAGTTTGAGGACCTGGCCTAAATTCAGCCTCTCTAAGAACAGGTCATAGAAGTAGGGCACATCAGACTGGGCTCCCAGTGGGGAGGGGGAAATATGCCTTGACTTTTTTTGGGAATGCAAGCAGTGCCACAGGCACAGTAGCAGGTGACCTGCCTCAAAGTCAGACCTGCCTCAGCCATAATTAATTTTCAAGAGAATATAAGGATCTGCTTTCAAAAGTATTCCTCTGATGTTTAGCTTCCTGACACTGCTGCAACTGGCTGTGTTATGTAAGAAATCTCAGAGGAGATGTTACTTGTTGGTATCCAATGTTTAGCTGTTTCTGAAAAAGGGACACACCTGACTTTCCCAAATTTATTATTTCATTCTCTTACAAGTGGGATCACAGCAACTGAGACAAAGTCCTTCATAGAATTATTTAAGCTGGAAAAGATCTCTCAGACTGAATTTATCCATTAACCCATCACTGCCAAGGCCACCACTAAGCCATATCTCCAGGGATGGTGACTCAACCACTTCCCTGAGCAGTCAGTTCCAATGCCTGATAACCCTTTTGGTGAAGCAACTTTTCCTAATATCAAATCTAAACCTCCTCTGGTGCAACTTGAGGCCACTTCCTCTTGTTCTATCAGTTGTTACTTGGGAGAAATGGCTGAAACCCATCCAAACTCCATTCAGCCGAAAGAACCCCAATTCCCTCAGCTGCTCCTCATCAGACTTGTGCTCCAGATCCTTCCCCAGCTCTGCTGCCCCTCTTTGTAAAGGGCTCAGGACTGGACACAGTGCTCCAGGTGTGGTCTCACCTCTGCCCATTACAGAGGGACAGTCACTTCCCTGGAGCCACTGGCCACACTATTTCCCTATTTCTCATACAGGCCAGGATGCCATTGGACCTCTCAGCCAGCTCAGCACACTGCCAGCTCTCGTTACAGAGACTTCTCGCCCCAAGCCACTCCCAGACCTAGTCCCCAGGCTGGATGGCTGGACAACACATGTCCATCACACTACTTCTCTTCTAAGTGACTTCTGTCCTGTAAGTTACAAGCTGAACCCAAGGAAAAGTGGCATTGATGGCAAATATCAAGGTCTGCCATTAAGTTAATGGCAAGTTAATAAGTCTTCTTCATGTCAAGGGAATATTAAACAAAAAAATACACATCTCTATTTTTGATGTTTTGCTGAATTGTAAATGAGCATAGTAGTGACACTTCTACATCTTATTTGTAAGACATAAAGCAGAATTAATCTTGAGGGTTATTCTGAAGCACTCAAACAGCATTTTATTTAAGTAGGCAATCTGCTATCCTGCTATAGAGCACAAGACAGCAACATAGTACACTACATTTGCCTTAAAAAGTTCAATTTTTAAGAATTCAAACAAGGAAACCTCTGACTTGAGTGATTCCATTACAAGCTCATTTGTTACTTCAGTAAGAACTGAGTTAATTTCTCTTTTAAAAACTCCTTTTTAGAAAAGCAAAGGTCTGAGAAAAAGAACTGATGCAAAATATATACATTCCCCATATATATATATATATATAGGCAGCTTTCAAACTTCTAGTACCCTAAATGCAAGTGCAGCTGATGAATATGTCAATGAGGCCAAATGGCAGCAGCTGTCTAGATTCCACTCCTGGAAAAGACTACCAGGAAGGTGGCTTATCAGAAAGAAAGATAAAATCCCATGATACCTAGCTTCCATTCTATGAATGTTTTTTTTAAATGCTACAGTGCAGTTCCCACTACAGTGTAGTGGGAAAAGAAGGCTTACTGAACCTGATAAAAGCATATTTCTGCTTGAGATCAAAGGCAAAGAACAGTCACAGATGGAATAGCTTTGCCCTTCCCAAGAAGCTCACTTGATGATGGGCAGGATCTACTGTATGTTCACAAAACGGTCTGAGGAAAAAGAACTGATTTCTGAAACAGACTGGACAGTTTGAGAGAGGAAAGGCACTGTTTGCTCACTGAAAAATATCTCTTTCTAGGCAGCACTGTAGCAGCAGCCTCACTGGCTGCAGGACAGACAGATAGATGGCTGCACATCCACCTGCTGGCTGAAATAATTATATCATCAAGTACTTCTGAATTACAAACAACACGATACAAGAACAGCAACTAAAATGTACCATCCTACAATTGTACCAACACATCTATTTCTATAGGTGCTTTAGCTGAAATGTCAGCCTGGCACAAAGCACCTCCTGCATTTGTGATTACCTGCTCACTGTTACAAGAGACATATATGACTCAACATTTCTGTAAATCCAGGACTCACCTCCTCCTTTTACTCACCACCACTCCTCAGCATTGTTCAAACCTGTAACCAGTAAAACAGACCTCAGCATTCTTCAAATCTCTAAGTCAGTAAACAAACAAAGCCCATGGAATTCTATCTTTGCTGTCAGCCATTGCTGATACGCACGACACACATCTAATATACCATATTCGGTTTTCTCGACGTTTATGAAGTTCTTTGAGATTAAATAATCCTGTGTGCTTCTGTATCTTCTAACAAGGACTGACTGGAGCTTCAGCATGAAAACCAAAATTGTTACAAGAATCAGTTCTAGAAAGGCTTGATGGAAAAAAATACCTCGGGATATGGAAAACCAAGCAGAGATATCAATACAATAGTGTTAAGAAAAGCCTCAACTGTTCATGGTTCAGAAGGTTCTTTGTGGTAATTCACAGGGCCTGATGCAAACTGAGTTTGATGCAGCCATGCTAAAAGATGGTGATTTCTTAAACTAGAGCCACCTTTTCTTAGTATCTGATTCCAGAGCATCTACTCTGGAATTTTCTGACATTTTCTATGCAATTATTATCATCTACAGTTTTTTCATGGATGAGAAAATGATAAAAACTTTCTTCTTCAAAACATACAGCTCTGCTGCTCTTCAATTCTTGCTATTCAGTTCAGAAAACTGCAGCTGCCACTATGAATACATTAAGGCTTCATAAAACAGCTGTCCTTAAATATCTCATCACACCTCTCCACAGACAAGTATGGCATAAAGCCATATTTCTGTTTTCATTCTTTTCATCCATGTCAGTTACAAATGAACAAATTCATACAGACATTCTGTGATAACTCTGATGAATTTTGTTACACTGGTGATAACTTTCACTTCAAAGTGGAATTGTAAAGCACCTAGAAGAAAGATACTAGAAACAAAATTCAGCAAAGCAGACATTATATTTCTGGCTGGTTCCTAATGGTTAAAAATGCAAGCTGCTTTTGGATGGCACCAAAATATCAATGTTAACTTCCTTTTTCTACTTCCAGATGAGACCTTGTTTATTGATCCTCCTGCAGAACACCTCTAAAAGGCAACTTGGGAAACACAAAACATGAAAAACCTGTTTTTTCTGTCTCATTTGGAGCAGCAACACAGTATTAAATGCAGCTGAGTGTCTGACAAATTAAGGATTTACAAGAAAATTACTTCAACCAGTTACTGTTTAAAAGACTGAGCTTCATCAAAACATAAACTAGATTAAAAGCAAATATAAATTGTGCATTCCTATGACTGCTAATATATAACTTACAAAATTTAAAGAAACAGAGCAATTTTTTCTACAAGAACAAATCTTGTCTAGTATTTCCCTGAAAAATTAGACAGATTTGCCAGGAAACCAGTCAGTTCTATTAGGAAACTGTACCTGTGCCTGAAAAGCTCAAAGAGAAGCTATCCTAGTCACAAATTTATAGCACATGTTGCCAGTTCTAAACGTCCTTCTAAAATACACCAATTAATAACTTAACTGTTCATGACAATGTGTCAACAAAATTACACTGAGTAACAGAGAATAACCACAGTCTGCAACTGCAGGGAAATGCATCTGAATTCACCATTGGGAAGATGTGGAGTATGCCCACCACATGCCTGATCTTACACACAGTATAGGATGATCTACAGATTTAGTTTAAAACTTTCTAATTTCCCTAATGAAATAAACTTAAAATAAATAAGGGGGGAGAAGGTGGGAAGAAAAAGGAAAATATGGCAGGTTTTACCCACAGATTTATTTTTTTTTAATGAATGTAAGATGGTTAATACAAATTCCTTCAGGCTTCTGATCAGACTGAGTACTAAGACAGCTAAAAGCAGTAATTTCCAGAAGTATTTACAGCAACCTGTTAGGCAACTTTGTGTTAAAAAAAATGAAACAAACAAACAAACAAACAAATGTTACGAAGAGAGCACGTGAAGATATGCAGATTTAATGTTCTTGCAGAAGTAACCTTCTAGTAACCTTCTGCCTTGGTCTAGCTGACATAATCACTATTAGCTATTGTCAGTGCAGAATACTGATTTAGTGTGGGATAATGTGCCCTGTACCAATGTTATTTATGTCCTCTTTCTTCCTTTTCATTTGTAGATGTTTCAGAATTGATGACACATAACAAGAAAAAAATTACATCTCTCATGGGACTAATTTTTGTTGTTATAACTACAAAACTCTATATTTGTCATCTTTTAACTGGTCTCAGTTATGACTAAAATGGTTTCTAACTGTAATTAGGTAATGGTAAAAATACTTTGTGTGTTTTCATAACGGATTGATTGAAATCACACTTGCTTTTTCCCCTGTGGTTTTGACATTCATTTCTATATAGCAGAAAAACCAAAGCAAGCCAGTATTCTCATATAACTGATGAAATGGTTTCTCCTCTGGTTTTTTTTTACCTCTCTCCATCTCCACAGCCCCGGCTTCATCCTAACCCCTTGCTGTTGCTGGCAATATTGATCACAAGAGTCAGAACCGTAATTTCCAGAAGTACAGTTTTCAGATGGGTTGTCAATCAATTCAAGGAGGCAGCCATGATTTAAGGTTCCCACTTCCTAGCAGAATATTCCCATACCATAATGTGAGAAAGAAGAATTCTGACTCTTTCTCTTCAACATACTACATTTCCTCTTGCAGTGAATTTCACACTAAATTCATTCAAAACTTCAAAACCTATTCTAAAGACTTCCTTCTTTTGTAAAAAGTAATAAATCTCAACATATGATAGTCACCTATTTTACATATTACAGAAAAACCCCAAAGAAAAAGGTTTAATATATACTGGGGGCTGTGGAGGACGGTCTCTTAAAACTTTTTAATTTTTTTTTCAGACTACTTTTTGTGTTCTTTACTTTTAGAATAACCAGTGTTTTTATTCTGTGGTTCTAAATAAAACACACACTAAGGTGAGTTACTTCTTTTGCAGACTAGATGGCTCATTTATATATGAAATTTAATTAATTAAACTTTTTAAGCACTTCCAGAGGCTCACATAGATTTGATAATGTATTTCCATGGATCTCAATCATAAAGGAGAGGCTAGGGGCCAAACAGAGGTATAAACAGGCTACTGTGAAATGACATACAGATATTATCAGGCATAAACCAGAAAACAATTCATAGGTACAATTTTATTCCATCAGTGGTAAAACTCTGAGTAGCTTCAGTTAAAGCAGCATGGCTGTAAAATCAGGACCAGAACAGTATTCTACATCATTTAGATACCTCTCCCTATTTTTGCCTTGAAAAGGAAAGAGCAGGTTTGATTTGAGTAGTCTGTTGTCCGCTCTCCTTTGTCAGAATGTGAGAGCTACTCACATGCAGTCATTAAACTACAGTATGTCCCCTAAACATGAGAATTTATACAGGAAGGAAACTGTGGTGCCCAGGATGTATCTGCAGATATCCAACATTCAGTTGTAAGGCGACTTACATCACAATCCAAACATAAATTCCTACTTAAGAATTACTTTATGTTTAAATAATCCTATAGTAACAATGTTCCCAGTATTGCCAGAATAAGGAAATAAGGTAATAATGATAATACACAGTATCTAAACAACAAAGGTAAGTGATTCTCCTTTTCCGTACACTTTGTACAGGCTCTGTCACAGAGCAGCTATCAACGGTAACTGCCACAGATTTTGTATAACATTTTCACAAATGACTGCAAGAACTACAACACATTAGAAAACCAGATGCCATGTCTATGGGAACATCAAGACTTTCAATACTTCAATATTCCTGTCCAAAAATTAATATTCAAAATTGTGTCCAGTACTTTATGCATACAGTTACTTAGTAGTCTGCCATATGAAACCTTAGCTTTGCTGAAAAAGATCTTTAATGCCTTCTCTTCTGCCTTCTATTGTAAGAACTCTCCTAACAACTGCAGTTTTTCCTGGAAACAATAACACTAAAAGCACAAGCCTGACAGCTCTGTAAGAGTAGGTGCCTGTCATATGCAATGACAGACATTCATCCATCCACCCATCCATAATGACACAGCCTAAAATTATTATTTTTTAAAAATCATTTGTGTTGTTAAAATGTCTTATGGAGAAGAAAACATAATTTAAAAAAAAATACAACCCTTAATGTTAAGAATAACTTAAAACAGAATTCTTTACAGTGCACACCTGTTCTCAAATTCATTTGAAAACCCAGAACTCCAAGGAAAAAGACACCTTTTCTTGTGCTTTTGTGAGCCTGAAATGTGTTTTCCCTTCTCTTTTTCATAACTACAGGAGTCATCAGAGCTAAAGTAATATTATATTAGGTTGGCATGTCTTAAGAGCCTTGATTATTATCATCAAAGTCACTGGCAAAAGTTAAACGTAACTACAGCCAAGTTGTCCAACATTATTACTAAGCTACAGTAGCTTTGACCTGATCCTTTCTTCACAAAAGCAGTAACAGTAAACCTCCCAGCACTGGTTGAAGGGATCACCTGATAATCTCAGAAATATTTTATAACTAAGGAGGAGTATTGTCTTCAGCCTAAGCCATCACAGACTAAAGTACCTGATCCTAAAATATGATTGTGCTTGGGATGTATAACACTCTCTTTAAGACAGTGGACGGAGCTACTCAAAAATTCTCTCCGAGAAGGCAATACAAATTCTGATTATGATTTTAATAAGGTTTCTTTTCAGAAGAAGCAGCAGCTCTAACACTAATAGTAAATATAAGCCCATTTTGAGGATCAAGAGTTGAAGAGAAGAGTACTTGGGACAGTTTTACAGCCAAGAGGTTTTAATCTCAGTTCCCTAGAACAAAAACTGCCAAAAAATCCACAAACCTATCAATGATTTCACTTACCACTAGTACCTTTTATCAGAGCTTCACTAGCAACATGTGTAAAGAATGTTCTAAGTAATATAAGTGAAAAGTGGAGAGGGAACTTTAAATATTCCAGAAAGGCCAAAACCCACATTAGGAATATAATTTAGGCCAGCTAAAAGTCTTACTTTGTTCATCAAATAGATACATCTAATATATACATAATAGGTTATATAAGCTTATATGGAGATGCTGGGTTTGATCAGAATAAAAGAAAATAAATTACTCAATTTTAGTCTATAATTAAATGTAAAATTTGAGACTTCTGCAAATACTAGCAGCTGCCTTTTGTGTGTGTCTATGTATTTATGTGTATACCCCTGGTGCCTTAAGTCAGGAAGAAATGCTCATTTAAAACAACCATGCATTGGATTGTAACAATAGCATTTCTATTTCAGTGTAATACCTGGCCATCCATGACCTCCATAACTATACTACACTTCCCTGTGAAGCAGGAAAATAATGTTCTTTAAGATTTCAGTATCATTAACCATAAACCACAACATGTTGTTTTAATACTGATACAACTTTGTACCAAAGCTCTGAAATCTTAACGTGGAAGCCCATTTTTAGATATTTAATTAAGTAGGTTGTTCTCCCAGTTGACAAAAACTCTCCATATTTTCAGAGCTGGGTTTTCGGCTGTGAGGTCAAAATTTTAAAGCACAAATGTCACACAGACAGCTGGTGTCCAGCTTGGATTCATGGTTCAAGTAAAGGCATTACATTTTAACTACCAATTCTAGTGAAGCACAATTTAATTTTCAAGAGCACTGGATGCTTGTACCTTCTATTGAATTTTACAGAAGCACTGAATGACATTTAGGTTATTGTTTGGATACCTGAATTTGCATTAACTTCAAAAATAAAGAACTTCAACTTAAGAACAGCTAGAAAGGATTATCTGAGTTGGGAAAGATCAGAATCTTTAAAGAAAGATTAGAATTATTTTACAAGATTTAGTGGTTACAGGAGTTTCCTAGACACTTAGCAAATGCACAGTGATTCTGATTCCCTCCTCAAGGAACCATATAGCCTAAAGTCACGTCAGATTTGCTTTTTACAGTGGGCTGTCCCAACAAGTTCTGATGAACTAATAAAATCTCTTTTTGCTGTTTCTTAAAAGAAGGTACCTATAGGCAGCTGTGAGGGGCCAAGGAACAGAAACAGAGAGATTTAGGCTAATCGAAACTCACTTTAATCTTCAACACCCTTAAGTGAGGATTTACATTAAATCCTCTCCCTAGTATTTTAATTCTAAGCCAGGAGGAACAAATTCTGATCCATGGTGTCCATGAGAAAAATTTAATCCACTTGAAGATCAGCATTCATCACACCTACAAAACACTAGCTATGTTATGGTGTGAAACAGCAAAAACTTTCATTAAATATTATTCTTTGGCAGAAAATTTGACATCAGTCTGCCTGGCAACCCTTAAGATCTTATGTATTTTGAAGAGAACCTACTGAAAATACAGCCAGTGGACCCTGACAAGTTGTTGACCTACAATAACTTCTGTTCTTCCACAAAGACATTAGAACACTCCTTGAAGAAGTCATCTCCTTGTCATGACCAGCATGGCATTATCATGTTATAGTGTGCCTGGAAGAGACAGCCAGAACCCAGCATTGCCACATAAACCAAACAATGTGCCTCCAAAACATAAAAAATTTCTAAAGCAGAACATATTTGATATGTTTGACACCTTCTTGTCCTACTTCACACAACCAATCCCCTACAAAATGTTTAAGTGCTGTTTCTCAAGTGAATGCTTAAGCAAGAGTCTGAAGCTTCACTTTTCTTAGAAGTACTATAATTTTGAAAACAAGTGTGAAAAAAATTATGACAGCTGATGGGCTTTATGAATTAAATTAGCAGAAATGGAGGTTTGTATAGAGGTTTGTTGAAGGCCACAGTGTATAGTGTGCAATCAATACACAAAAAGAATACAGCTATAATTCTGGCTTCCGTAAGGAAGGAACTAAAAACTAAACTAATAATCCCAGTAGTTACCCAGAAGAAATGAAGCCATGGCTAAGCTGCAGGCAGCATCAGGAGCAAAAGGGTTGTCTTATGGTACATGTCAAAGGTTTCCAGGACCTATCCCATGTCTCAGATCTAAGAGATGCAGCAGTAGCTCATCTAGAAAACAGCTACAGTGAATGCCCAGAGAAACTGCTCCTGTACTGCATAGGTTGCTCGCCTACTGCAATCAGATTGTATCTCACATACATTGGACTGACACATGGCCCTGCTGCCCTGTGACCTACTGACAAGGTCCCCAAGGCTCTCACTCCTGCTGCAGAATGACTAGTAATGTATACATGTATATTTATTCTCTCACCCCTGGGGTCCTATCTCTATTAGATCACCCTTCACTTTCTCCAGTTGACAGAAAAATGCAGGTTTGTACAGTCCCCGAGGTTGTGCCTCAAACACGATACCTGGGAGATCTGACCTGTCTCCATGAGCAACAGCAGGAGTCTGCAGAGATCCAACCCCCAGGGAGCAGTTACAGTAGGTCGCGTCCCCCTCCCGCATTCTCAGTAATCCTGACTGTTTGCGAATGTGTCTGATAAGCTGCACTGATCACAGAAGTTGCTGACCTGGAGACACATCTGCCATTACAATTTTAAGTGTCTATTTAGCTATTCATGAGGGCATTTACTCACATGAGCAAAATTACAGTGTGCAGGGGGAGCCCTGCGCTCTGTTACAGAGAAGATTGCATTCTCACCCCTAAATTACTTTGAATATGTCAAGCACTAGCATTTTTTGTATTCAGCATAGTCACAGACTGCCCAAGATAATTCAGCACAGTGCCAGTGTGAAAGCTCCTATAGAAGTTTTCATTATCATATTTGGATGACTAAACTGCTGCAAAGATCAATAAAACAGTGGGCCTGCTCAGTTTACTGAAATAATTTAAAATATAACAAATGTCCTTTTTTTTTTTTTTTTAATTAAACTGAAGTAGAAAAATCCAGCATTGGTTGGATCAGAAATGAATACGACGGTAAAGTCTGTAGGTAGATGAGAATTGTTTGACTAAATATTTTCAATTAAAAATGTGACATTTTCAGAGCTAAAACACTTTGTAAAAAAGAAACACTTTAAAAGATTTCTTGTTTAAGAGAAATGGAAAAATGTATATGGATATCTAAATAGCTTATGCTGCTTTTTCAGAACACAGAAAATACCACTTTTAGTTAGAATTTCTTTTCATATCTGCACATATGATCACAGAATATAAAAAGAGGATAAGAAATAAATTGAGTATTTCAAAGTCATTTGAATTAGATGTTTCAATTTTTTTCTGACTGCATTTTTCCCTAATATAAGTTCAGTAATATTTTTGAGGATCCAAATTTCATTATGAAAAAGAAGGTATTTAAATAGTGAAAGGGAAAAGGATTTCCTGCCCCTCTGTAAAGAAATTATTTTTATTAAAAATTGCTTGGCTTGTTTTAAACCATATAAAAAATCATGGTTTTTTATTCACTATAACTTATGCATCAGTAAATAAGAACTTTATCTCCACAATCATGGCTTTTGTGGAATAAATTTTATATGCAGGGGGGAAAATTGCCACGAATCATTTAATTTCCAGCAGGTGAGTTGCCTGGAGAGAATCTTATACACAAAAAGCCTTTGAAATGGCTTCTCTTTTGCACTTACGTAAAATGCACAATTGCTGGGGGGAAAAAAGCTGAGCGAGATAATGACAGGCAGTCTAAGCATACAGGAACAGGCAGGAAAATTTCTTTTCCCAATCCAACATTTTTGGCAGGCAGGTCTTTGGAACACACATATTAGCTGGCATTTATATTGGAAATCAGAAGAGTGTTCTGGTAACAAGTACAATCTTTTACATTCTGTTAGAGCCCACAGTATTAATTTTGTTCAGCCCAATCACGCATTTCTCACTTTGTGTTAATATTTCCTGAGCGCTAGCTAGAGACCCAGCTGGTAGACATAGCAACATTAAAGCCAGGTAGAAGCACTAATGAAAGAGCTGAAGAAAACAGCATAAGAAAACACAGTTTCACCTGTGAAAAACCATAGCTGAATTTTCAAATCCTTCCTGGTTCATTGAATAGCATGAGAAATTTAGGTTTTAGAAATAAAAGGCCAATTACCTGAAATCCATAGGTTAATAATAATCATGTAAATCAGCCTAAAGTTCTCAGCAGGAATTTTCCCACATGATGGTAATGAGCTCTATAAAGACTTGGTGGATTAACTACAAGGATTTTTAATCATATCTGTCCAAATCCATACAGTAATTTAATTTGTGTCCAACATGCTATTTTCTTCCTCCAAATCAAGCCTTTTCCCTCCAAATGATTTTTCTTTGATCTTTTCACTACCACTGAAAAAAGATTTCCATACTGGGATCTCCCACCATGCAGTCTGCACTTGACAGTGTGCCACCCACACAGTTTTGTACAAGTGTTAAGCCTACAGTATTCATAAGCTCTCTAAACTGCAATTCAGAATATTTTCTACAGCAGATGTTTTTCCTTTCCTCTGCTTTCATATTTAGCAAGATTTAAAAAAAAATCAGCACATATTAAAAAGAAAGATGATAGAAATATAATTGCAGCCAGCTGAAGACTGCAAGGAAAACCTCCATTCAAGGACATCTGAACAATCAACGTCCTGGTCTAAGCCCAGATACTAAGAAGTGAGAGCATCTTCTGCCCCCCATTTTTACTTCCACCAAAATGATTAAGAGAGTGGATTGTTACATGTCTTCTGTATCTGTATTGCTCCAGTCTTTAGATGTGTATATACAATGACTGAATTTATGTGTACAGATCAAAGAACCAAAGATGGGCCATCTTGTGCTGTGTACACAGTGACAAGCATGAACATCTGAGTTTGTAGGTGGGGACAGTGAGACTCCTGCTGTGCCCTTGAAAATTTACATCTCCTGTGTGGAAACAATTTGTTCATCGTTTTGTATATGGTGAACCGTTAGGGTTTTCCACTGAACTCAAAAATGTTCAGACTCTGAACTCACTTAAGCGTTCCCAGTAAACATGGTCACAGTGCACGTACCACTCGCTTCTTCTTTTGGGAGCAGGTTGGCAGCAAACCAGTGAGATTCTGTTGTAGGGTAAGCTTAAAGTCTAAAACTCAAATCCATATTAAAATATACAGGAGGGAGCCTCATATATGTCACTAAATTATTTTCCCACTCTTTCATAACTTTGTGTAGTTAATGTATTGCTGTATATCAAATTCATCCAACTAGGTTACTTATTTTTGCAACAAGAGAAAAAATTCAGCTGATAGTGAGGAACTTCAACACCTCTATTAAGATAAAAATGTGTTACACTGTCAGAAAATTAACATCTAATGGTTAATGACAGTAGTAACAAGAGAATCTCCCTTTTTAAGATGAGAGAACCAAGTATTCCATTCACACTGTAAGACCAACAGGAAACTCGCTGTTTTCTTTGTCCAGGATAGTGCTTAAGGAATCTCAAAACCAGAAAAAGAAATAGGACCACATGAGGAAGAATGCATATAATGCTGAAATCAGAGGGGTGATTCAATAAATGAATATAGCAGGAGGTAGGATTTTGTTTGCAAGGCAACTGTAGGGGTTCAGAAAGAAGCAAAACTCCTGGGCAGCTGCATACTGTCAGATAGTGCTGGTCATTATCTCACAGACAACACAGGAATCTTTATCTGTAGCTTAGGGGGGATTTTAAGTAACATATTACTCCATATTTTGGAAGGAAGGCAGAAAAATTTCTCAGAACAAACATTGTCACTGTAGTCTCCACGACCACCTCTACTGAACTTCTCACACAAATTATTTGTTCTGTAGCCCAGAGTTCTCAGGTCAAAGGCTCAGCTGTGAACTAGAACAAATAAGTGGATAAATTATATTCAGTGCTGAAATATGAGAGTCAAGTCACAGCTCTGTTTTAATTCCATTAACTTTTATGGAAGCTACTTTTGTTAAGTAAATTTAGCTCCCAGATTCTAAAGCAAAGACTCTAGTATATCATGGCACTGCTTAATGGTCTAATAAAGCAATGTTAAACAAGATTTAACTAGGAACCACAACAAGTAAAGCAAACTGAACTGTGCTCTGAGTAAAAGAAAGGAAAAAATCTCAAAAAAAATGTGCAGTAAGCAGAAAACAGAGAATTAAACAACACCTTACAGCACTTTATTGAACTCATCATAGCTGTCATTTGGTCTCTTAACTCCTGTTGATAAAGTTACCAGAATTTTAGAGGAATAAGAAGTTGTTCAAAGTACAAGTGCTGTGCTTAAAAACTAAACTGTTACTTGCAAATAAAGCAAAAGCTAACATTTGGTGTTACTTAATATTGTTTACACGCATTGAAGTCGTTATTACTTAGCTAGAGAAACAGCTTCAACACTCATTTACTGAGAAGCAATTTTGCTCCTTACAGTAACGTGCTCTCATTGCCAGGTTTATTAGAAATCACAAGAACTTATGAGAATACAAAAGTTAAAAATGACAGGGCAATCAACAAGAAGAGGGAGTCAAAAAACCCACAAACCCAGGAATCACTTATCAGAAATGTAAATGTAAGACCACTTAAATTAACTGTACATTTTTTACTGAGGAACAAACAGATCTAGAGAGTTAAAATTTAAAGAAATGCACAATAATCATTACTTTGCCATACTTGAGATCCTAATTTTAAAAGGTCAGACTTATATTCAGGTACACCCAATGTGAAAGGGAAGCATTGTGAACACATTAATACCTCTTTTATGAGAGGAGTTTTACCAACATTCTCTTGTGCACACTTCACATGAGACTGAACATTAGCATGAATGGCATTACAAATCCAAGAAAAATAAAAACTTAAGTTTTTACTTTTTGTTTTGGTTTTTTTTCATTTGGTGTGGTTTGATTTTTTTCTCCTATTTGTTTTTCATTTCTTTCACACACTCCCAAGAGCTGTAAAAGCCAGTTTTGAAAGAAAGAAAAAATATTGCATACTTATTTCTCTCATAAAATCTGAATTTATGAAAGCTTGGGATTTAAAAATAAAAGTACTCAGGGATGCTTAAGTACATCTTGTTGGATCTAAATACTGTTTCACATCCTACTATGCAGCATTCAAGAGGGACACAGATGAACTAAACAAACAGTGCTTCAAACATACCTTACTTACCTTCCAGGTGAAGGACTTTGGGCTTGTCAACTTTGGAGAAGAGACGGCTGAGGGATGACCTCACTGCCCTCTACAGTTTCCTAGGGAGGAGAAGGGGAAAGGAAGGTGCTGATCTCTTCTCCCAGTGTCCACTTATAGAACACATGAGAATGGCTGAAAGCTGTGCCAGGGAACGTTTAGACTGGACATTAAGAAGCATTTTTTTACTGAGAGAGTGGTCATGCACTAGAAGAGGCTTCCTAGAGAGGTGGTTGATGCCCTGAGCCTATCAACATCTTAGAATTTGGGCAATGTCCTAATAACATGCTTTGACCCTTGGCTAGTCCTGAACTGGTCAGGCATTTGGACCAGATCATCATTATTGCCCCTGTCCAATTAAAATACTCTGTTATAATTCAATAGGCCAAAAATCTCCTTGATCTTAGCTAAATCATCAGACCAGTACAACTAAGACACACAAACTTGTATAACCAACTTCACCCAAAGATGTGGTTTAATTTAGCCTTCCAAGCCCAAATAACCAGACACCCGTTTGCAGACAGTTCGTACAAAACAGTCTTCAGCACAAGTCCAGAGTGAGGCTTGAGTCATAATAAGAAAAATTAAACATTCTGCTTCATGCATTTCCATGTGTAATTACTGTTATAGAACTGAGCTGAAGGCAGTTGTACAATTTAACTACAGCCACAATTAACAGATTCCAAGAGCGCTGACTGCAAACACACTCTGTTTGGGGACTGACCAAGTCCATTCATGTCAGGAAGCTGCATAATTATCCTGGAATTGTAACAGAAAATGTAAGGTTTAAGTGCCAATAGGACGACAGGCAACTGACACATCCTTGTAACTGCATTACCTGTGGTCACTCCAGCTCACACTAAGTGCTTCTCCTCTCCCATACACCTTCCTGGCAAGGACAGCTGAATATTTGTTTGCCTAGAATTACTGAGTGTGCATTGTATGTCATCTTCCTCATGTGTACAAGCTTTTGCACTGATACTTCAAAATCCTGGAGAGACAAAAAAATGAAATAATTACTATAGAAACAAGTGCCCCTCACAAGTGCAGTAAAATGCAGAAGAATTATTATTTTTCATTCATGCTTGTATGAATTGACTATGCAAACACAGGAGCAGGTATTTATTCATATTTATTCTGCACAAACTGCTGTGAAATAAGCTCCAGAGAAAGAGCAGTGAAACTGAAGTCCTACAAGAAACTCTCACATATTGTATATTTTATGTCTCTGTAGAGCTACCCCACAGTAATGACTAGTAGAGAACTGCATAGAACAACCAAATCTCTCCTGAATATTTCATCAGAGACATCCACCTCAGAGTTCTTAACAAATTTGGGACAACTGTGTTAAATTAATTTATAAAGTAATCTCTGTGAAATGTACTTCAGAAGACTCACTCTTCCTGCCTGCCTAAATAAAAAAAAAAAAAAAAAGTAGACAATAGCATGCAAAACTAAGTCAAGAAGCATTATTCACAGTAATAGGTAATATTCTGCTTGGCTGATAAGCACATGAGGACTCATTGGCTGAAAAGAAACCATTTACCCTGCATTTTTTGTTACTTATTTCTGTTTGGTGAAATGAAATATGAATATTAATCTGGTGCAATGGAAAACAAAAAACAAAGAAGCTGTTTGGACTAGTAATATTTTACAAAGTGGGTACAGGTCTCTGTGAGAGTTTGCACTATTTACTGTTAATCTGGTCTTTTTTTATTGCTAAGCTTCAATTAGCACCTCAGGGGAAAAAAAAGTTCATTACAAGGTTTTCATTAGGGAAGCTACACCTGTGTACTGATCTCCAGCAGCCGTAATGGTGTGTCAGTGCTTTCTCTGACAGCAATTATTCCCATCAATGGAAAACTAAGTCTTGGAGAGTTAAGTATTCTGCATCTTCATTACACCACCATAGGTAACAAGAGATGAAATTATCATCTGTTGGATTTCTGACCACAGTTCGATAGAGGCTGGCATTCAGTCTGTGAAAGAAGGATTTCCTAGCAATGCATACAAATTTACTCTCCTTAATACTACAGGATGTGCTTCAGTTCTCAATCTCCCTCTCACCTTGTCTGTTGGGGAAGGTTCACATCACTTACTGCTCTCTTCATTCAGTCCATGCTTGTAGAAATGGACCACAACATGCATGGGCATGTCTCTGGGTATTTCAGATATTTCATTCCATACTCAATCCATAGCACTGTAGGAATCTGAACACATTTTGCACATTTTTGTGGGCTGGCTTTGTTTTGCTCCTTTTTTCCCCCTCAGAATATATCCTAGGGTCAACAGTTCCGTGCCTACTGCTGTTCAGAACAGTCTGTCCCAATAAGAAAAAATGACACCAAGGAAAGAATTGTTTACTGCCATATAGAAAAGATTTCAAGTGGAGTTTCCTTTAATGGAAGCAATTTTAATAATTATCAGTCAAGTTATCCAAACTGACAAAAGCAAGGTCACAAAGTTACTGAATTGAACACATTTCTCACATTTCTCTGAGATTAAAAACCAATTGGCAAATGCCAAAGGGGGGGGGAAAAAGTGATGTCACATATTGCATCTTTTTATGACAGATGGTTTCAAATGGATTAATGAGGTGAGTGCTGAATTTCTAGGTTGTGGTTAATATTTAATCTCCAGCCAGCAGACACCTTCAAGATTTTTACACCTGAGTGGTCAAAAAGCCTACCTGATGGAACTGTTAGAAACGCTGTGCTAATTTGAAGAGTTTCTACCAAATAAAAAAAAAATTAACAGATATTGGAAAGTTGAGATGGGGAAGAGGAGGAGAGAGACCTTGTCACAACACCTGTATGGAAACAGAAATTCAATAAATTTTTTTCTCCATCTGAGAAGTAGGAGACATACAAACTATGTGAGTTGGTATTATACTATGTCAGCCAAATTAAGAGGAAGAAAAAGATCAGTAAGATAAGTAATTTCCCCCCCCCTTCATTTCTTGACAGTTTTTGAATGGTACAAACTTACCACCTCATCAAAAATATGCTGGAAGGCAGCTCTGTGGAGAAGGACTTGGGGGTCCTTGTGGACAACAAGCTGTGCATAAGCCAGCAGTGTGCCCCTGCAGCCAAGAAGGCCCATGATGTCCTGAGGTGCATCAGGAAGAGCAGCAGGTCAACACTGTACAACAGTATCTACAAGAATTAAAAAATTAATGAGAACAAAGTCAAATGAGAGACATTAACATTCTTGGTGCAAATATTTACCATCCTGAAAAAATAATTATCAGGACATTTCGTTTCATTTCATTATCTTACTATTGCATGTATTCGTTTCCTGGGATACAGATTAAGTCATTCTGAAGTGATTTATTGTTATATTGTACATCCTGCAATACTCCAACAAAATGGAAAAAATAATGCCTAGTCACACACTCTTATACTGTAGCTATTATTCCACAGTATCTGCTGTACAGAGAGCCTGCATAGGCCAACTCCACGACATATCCTAATCTTTGAAGAGTATAGGGAGCATCATTAATCTCTAATAAACCAGGAAGAAAGAGATTAAGAAAAAAATTACTGTCTTCAAAAAAGGAACAAAATTGTTAATTATGAGGATAACAAATGTCTTTTGGTTTCAAAATCCTGAAAAAGAATACTGCCGAGTCATTTGTGACAAAATGAAAGAATGATACTCTTCATTTGAACTGCAGTCCACATATCTATATACTCTTCTTTACAAATTCTTTATACAAAGCATTCATTTCTACAAAAAGCTGTCTCACAAATTGTTATGTAATTTATTTTTAAGTCTTTAAGAAGAAAAAATATGCATACACGCAATATACACAAATATATAAAAATGTTCCATGTATCTTTAGTATTTTATATAAAATAGATTTTTATCTAAACAAAATGCAGAATATGCTCCTTGATGACTGGCAATATCCACAGCCTTTGCCAGATTTGTGCTCTGTTTCAGCATATCCCAGGTAGATATTCAAGAGGTAAAATAATTAGCCAAACTGGAATACATGGTGATTATCCGAAATGGTACTTAGAATTCTGCTCTAATAAATGTGATGAAACCCTTAATGACTTCAAGCAGCAAGGGGAGGGGGAATTGAGGGAAGAGAGTTTTAAGCTGCTTTCATTATGAAAACCGACAGCTCATGGTTCCATTTTCACCCCAAACTGCCATAGAGATTAATATTTTTCTTTCAAAGCCACATTTTTATAAGAGATTACATTTTCCTATGAAAGTAGAAGAGCTCCATTCAAAGACATTCCCATTTGTTGTTGTCAGATTCTGCCTAACTGGGCTGAAAGCCTACTGTAGCTCTGCGGATCTGTGACCTGCACTTCACTCCCTCCAGGCACTATAAATAATTTCCATGGAAACAGCACTGAAGAAGATATCTGCAAGCCAAGAGATATCTATAGACTTTCTGTTGGATTTATGTCTTTTTTTTTTTCCCCTACATTTTCTCAGTTAAACCAACATTAAATACATTTATTCTGTAAAATATGTTACACACAACATTAAAGTTATAAAAAAAATGAAAGATACAGGGGGGAAAAATTAAGGAGATTCCTACTCCACCATATGCATGCATCTATAGATTATCTTCACATCCTGCATTCCCCTTTGTCCTGAGGAACAGTGCATTGCATCCACACTGCATTTTTTCCACACACAGAAGCATTCTCCCTTAGTCATAAGGTACGAAGAGGTGTATCATAATATCATAAGGTATTTAATGAAGACTGTTCTAATTCACACCTTGATGAGGCTGAGAAGAAAAGAAGATACATGTGAAATCACAGATGAAGGGCTCTGAAACAGTCCCATCAAACCAGGAAGGGCGGAACTGAACACAGTGGAAAACATGGCAGCCTTGCCAAGTGCAAATCTGCAGCTCTTCAGGCCTGGGTGTCAATTCACAACCAGTGAGAGTGAGCTAACTTCTCAGCCACTTCTCTTTCAGCAATGGAAAGATAATGCTCAACATGGGCACTTAGCAAAGATAAACTGGAAATCTACTGAATTCTGTCCCCTCATGATCCTCCAATTAATGACAGCCCATGTATATTGGAGGTGTACAGTACTCCCTCTTTCTCCTCCTGGCCATAATTTGCCTTCGCTGCAAACTGTACAGCCTGTATTGGTTTCTTTTTCCACTGAAAATGCAGATGACTAGTCCCAAGTTATAAAAGTCTCTTTACTCCAAGATCGGTCAGATACGGGAAGAAACAGAGGTTACCTTTTCTTTCTTTTAGCTGGACTTATACAATCTGCCTGTAGCTTAGGGGACAAAGGAGAGTCAAAAAAAGTCAAAGCATCAGCTCAAACACAATCACCTAAGGGGAAATAACTGTAACAACTGCTCTGTTTTTGGCTTTTCAGTATAACAGTAGCTGTCATTGAAAATAACAATACATTTAAATAATTTTTCTTAGCTGTGTTACAGGTATTTCTGGAGCTGATTTTCCCTTCCATGCTCCTCCTGTAGGACATAGTTTATCCTCACAGAAGTTCTGAGTGCTGACTATGAGGTTTTTCTTCACTACAACACATCAGATTCCACATAATCATCTACATTTTTTTCCTGTTTATTGTTCTCATGTCAGGAAGAATTCATACAGTTCATAGTAGTATCAACACTTGGATTAAAAATAATGAGTTGGGCTTCCTCAAGGCACCGCTCTAAAGGAAAGGTTGCTTACTACTGCGTAAGTCTTTAGCTGTAATCATCATTTAAGGCTTCTCTTTTTACTATGAATGCTAGAAAAATACTTGAGAAGCCAAGGCTCCCTTGGAATGTTTTGATCCAACGAAGTTTAGAAAAATATCGGATAGAAGCTAGTTCATCATAAGAGACACTTGTATTTACATCTTCTGATAGCTACTGAAATTGATTGCTGTTCCACTCATGCTTCAGTTTTTAGGTCCAGTAGCTAAAGGAACAGGAGTATCAAGATTAGAAAAACTATTTCTTTTTCTCAATTTAAGATATCCCAAAGGTGGCTATTTTTTTAGATTGTTCTCAGATCCCACCTCTACCTGTCAGAATTCTTACTGTAACTACTTAAGATGCTACCAAAGTATTTAACATCATGTGTATTACTTAACTTCTCTGTGCCTTGTCTTACCACTCTAAAATTAGTATCTCATAATAATTACCAATCTTCTTTCACATAATTATTAAGAAGGTTAATTAATTAATATTTCTAGGACTCCTGAGATTCTCATATGAAAAAGCAGCACATCTGTGAAAGGCTTTGGACAAACTTTGAATTCACTGTCATAATTACAATTAAATCAAGGAGAATTTTTACACTGCTATTCTCAGATTCTCTTTTCTTAAGTTCACTATTTTAGTTTTTCCTACAAGTTGCCATTTGCTGCAAAATATCTATAATACCTATTCAAAACTCTATAATAACTTGCTTTACAAAAAAGTAAATTGCATCCAACACACCTTAATCTAGACAACATAGATGAGGATAAATCATATTTTTGCAATCAGCCCTTTGGACTCAACATCTCTCACCTCTTTCATTCCTTGATTAGCCACATTAGACCAAAAAATATTCATATCAGCATAATTGTTCCCTAACTCCTGACACCAAGAAGATATCTCATCAGAATCTGTTCACTGGGAACAGCAACTCACAACAATATATATTAAATCTACGCTGACCTTCCTGCCACTGTAGCTGACATTGTACTTTGAATTCAGCCCTTAGTTACTCCTGCAATCATTCTGAATTAACAACAAACATTATTGTGTAAAATATGGTTTAGACATTAAAAAAAGTAATAATCAAGAATACATGGATTAAGAAACCGCAAAAAAAAAAAAAAAAAAAGAAAGTAAAAGAAGAAATTGAATTCTACTACGCTGTGTATATAAAATATATTCTGGCTTCTTTCTGGCAGTTTTCAGTGGAAGGATAATCCTTTCATTCAACTCACTAATCAAATGTTCCCAAGATACATCCATTTGGTATCTATAGTAACTACCTAAATAAAAATCTTATAAATTACAGTAAGACAAATAATTTTCATAACTCTGCTCAGAATTTAAGATAATGACATTTGATTAATCAGAAATTGCAGACTGTTATTAAAAATATGTAGTCTTGTTTCAACTTTCTGAATACCTGATTATTAGCTAATCATATTAAATAGCTTAATATTCTGACAATTACTTAAAAAGTTACCTTTAAAAAATAAGTCTCCAGAAGCATCATATGCAGGTTTGGTCACTGAAATATACACCTTCAAGAACTACATGCTTTTATGACAACAGCACACATGCTTTCAGTATCCTCTTGATTTATATTTACCACTGAATCTGAGGATGGTTCTGACCTCTGTTATATCCAGGGTAACCTCACACATTTATTGCACTAACCTGAATTGGTTTAGCTTTAGAATTCAGAGTTTGGACTTACTTTTATTACTGAGGATGCTTTAGACATAGTAATGTATTTTCACTGTCACACACAACCAAACTGTATTTGCCCTGTATGTAAGTATGTACATATGAGTTCTTATTTCTTGTTCAATTTATAATCTCATATGGAAAAACAGACCCATCAGATATTCCAGTGGCTTCTACCAGAGCATCCTGAGCAGCACCATTGTGAACCTCATGCTGCCATTGCAAGATCACCACGCAGTCCCACCCTGGACAGCCTGAGGCAGGAAAATGGAACATAAGCCACTGGCAAAACAGAAATGCCTCTGCAGCTTCTTTAAAAAAATTAAAAATCAGTTTTCTGCCAACTGTTCTTAGCTGAAAACTTTCTGACTTTGTGTTTCAGCCAACTGTGAAACTCCTACACACAAAGCCACTTTCTGATTTGTTCTCCTGAACTAAAAAAAAATAGTAAAAGCATTGTTTGTAGCTTCCACTTTATGTGGATATTTAAACCTCTAGAAGTTAGTGCATACTAATATGCCTGAGGAAATTTTTCCCTTTAGTGCCTTTTTCAGTTTGCACAGGCCTTCATCTGTTCCTTGCTAACTCATTCCCTTTGAAATAGAGTACTAAGAGATTACCCCATTGCCCCTTCATTTTGGGCCATAAAAGTTGCTGTAGTAGCAGAATGGTATTAAGCTTTTAACTCCAGTAGCCAGTGAGGAAAGCTTAAGACATGAAACAAACAGAATTATAGACAAAAACAAAAGAAAGTAAAAAGAATCTTACTAATTTTTGGAGTCTTTTTTTGAGGGGCTGGCTCATGATGTTGAAATTAATAGAATATTACAGTATAATAGTAAAATAGTAGTACAATAATTGTAAAAATATATTTTATATTCTACATATTATAGTATAATAGTAATTATAGTAATAATAAATACTATTAATAATAGTAAAATATTACTAACAAGGCTGGCAAGCTATTCCCTGGTGGGAATCTGTTCTAGAACTATTCTATAACTACAGAACTATTCCATAAGAGGCTGGCTGATATTTCACAATTGCCAGCCCTTCTTCTTGTGGGAGACTTTAACTTACCAGATGCCTGCTGGTAAGGCAGGCAGCTCAACATGGCAGAGAGGAGGCTGTAGAGGAGATTCCTGGCGTTCGAGGAAGACAACTCCCTGACACAGCTGGTAAGTGAGCCTATCAGGGGTGATGCCATGCTGTTTACAAGCAGAGAAGGGCCATTGGGAATTGGTGGTCGGAGGTTGTCTTGGGCATAGTGACCATGAAATGATTGAGTTCTTGATCCTTGGTGAAGTAAGAAAGGGGTCAACAAAACCTCTATCTTGGACTTCCACAGTGCTGACTTTTCAGCCTGCTCAGGACAATGGTTCAGAGAGTCCCATGGGAAACAGCCCTTAAAAACAAAGGGGTCCAGGAAGGCTGGACATACTTTAAGAAGGAAATCTTAAAGGTGCAGGAGCAGGTCATCCCTATGTGCCAAAAGACAAGCCAGCGGGGAAGACTGGCCTGGCTGAAGAGTGAGCTTTTACAGGAAATAAGGGGGGAAAGAGTGTTTATGACCTTTGAAAGAAGGGACAGGCAACTCAGGAAGAAGATAGCGATGTCATTACATCATTGTCTTAGTTTGAAACAATTTGGAGGGATGGAGACCTTGGACAGAAGTCTCCTCCTTTCTCCAATACAGAGAGAGACCAAGTGCACCTGGATGTAAGTGAAAAAATAACTCTCTAAAAACACTAATAGAACTGGCTTAAAACAACAGATGAGGAGGAACTTCCCAAACTCCCCCATTGGACCAAATCAAGATGGCAGCCGGCCTCTCCCACCCAGAAAAAACACACGTGGCCACAGGACAGAGAAAAGGGAGCTGCTCTTCCACGTGGTTCACCTCCCCCACGCCTGGAAAACATGACAGGAATGGTTGGAGAGTCAGCGCTCGCAGGACATGGCGGATAGCTGAGATTCAATATCGGCAGGTGCTGGTGTGGTGCTGGAGTGACGCTGAGGTGATGGTACAGGCAGCCAGAGCAGGGCTTAACCTTAATGATTCTTTAATTCCATATCTCACTTTCATTCTATTTACAGGACCAGAAAATTTTCAATTCTATTCCTAGCATGCCACAGCTTTTTGATACTAGTTACTCCTTTCCAGCAATATGTAACATTTCTGAATAAGTTTTACCATAGTGGTACAAAAATTGCTTAAAGCACTTAACAGGTATTAGAAGTAAATATACATATATGATTTATAAACATCTAAATTATGATTATGTCTTGCTTTAAATAGATGGAATTTTTATATATTATTATAGTAATACATACCTATATGTTGTACTACTAGATAGAGTGTATATTTATGTTAAAATCTCCTAAATATCTGTGCCTATTTTAGGGGAACTTATTATAATGTGATCTATAACCTTTAAGCGTATCTTAGATTCCATCTAAATGTATAGAAAATAATTAAAGATGGTATCACAGTTATGTAAGTGTCATAGTCATGGTGAAAATATAGAAACACAAATATGCACCTTCACAGCACTGATATAGAACATTTAGGGTGACTTAAGAGTCTTTCAATACCTACAACAGGGTTCTTGGGAGGATCAAGTTTTTTGCAGAGATGCCTGACAGGAGAATGGGAGACACCAGACATGAACTAAAAAGGAAGGTTCTGATTTGATCAGGAAAACAGTTTTTGACAGTGATAGGACATGCAGCAGCAGAACAGATTGTCCAGGTAGCTCAGTAATCCTCCAGATTTTTTCAAAACTCTGAGAAACCTACTTTGAACTCAGTACAGATCCTGGGCTGAGAAGTGGGTTGAACTGGGCCCTGGGTCCCATTTAACCTGCATGAGTTTGTGAGTCTATACATGTCTATATATAATTTTTTATAGATTATGAAGCATTTCGGATGCTGGACTTTTAGTTATTTTTTTCCTACAATTCAGGTTTTTGAAATGAAGAAAAAATCCCATTGGTATATAGAAGAAACAACTAAGTCTTTGACAGCTTTGGGAGAGAGCTGGCAGATGATCACAAACATGTCATTGCGACAGAGGTGCTATTTGACTCCTGCACTGTGGTCACTTCCTTTAAAAATATTCTTTAATACAACCCACCACCACCCACAGCTTTGACAGGGCAGAGCACAATGCTGAGATTCACAGTTTCAATTTGGAAGTGGCAGGTAAGAAACAGTATGGGCCAGTCTCCATGCAGGTATTTACACCTCGGAGCATTCAGACCTTTCCCATCTGTTTGCATTTATTCTAACCACCTGTTTGACACAGCTGACCTACCTGAATAAGTTCCCTCTCAAGCCAAATGAAGCATAAAGGTAAAATAAAAACAAAAGCTACAAACATACTCAAGTTATTGGAGTATTTAATTACAGGATGAAAAATCCAGTTACTCTCATCATGGTTTCAGGTGCCTGGCAATTTGTAACTCTGGTAACATACATGTAAAATTATGGCTGTTAAAACCCTTGAGTAACAGCTACAAGCTTCATACTTCAGCTGTGGGTTTGCAGTGGCCTGGTAACTAGTTGATACATCTCTATTCTCAGATGATTCTCACCTTTTACAGATATTAAATTCTGTGGTATGATTACTAAAAAGTTTTTCTCAATCTTCTTGCTCTGAGTACTCAGATCATCTGGGATTAGGCTATAATTAATTATGAACAGCATTCCTCACAAGCACACCCACTTTTATGAGCAAATCTAGTTCTTGCACTGGGTTTTGCTCCTCACAGCTAAGCATGACTTATGGTTGGGCTAAATAGACTTCAGTCAGTGGTCTCTTCCCATCATGACACAAGTGGGTCACTGCAATATCTTAGAAAGTAGGCTGCCTTCTGCATTATTCCTAGACACAAAAAATGCTTAAGTTGTCAGAGTTCTCCTGTAATTTGGCATGACATAAGCCTCAGGCTCCTACTACAGTGTTTTTACAGAACGATATAATGCTACAGTTTTAAATTGTAGTGCCTAGGATTATCTTCAAATTGGGTTTCAGAAAAATGATAGCTAAAATGCTGCAGAAGGGAATTAAAACACAACTGTTTTATACAAGATCTGAAACAAACAGATTTATTATATAGCTTTACATAGTTTAAAAATGCTCCTGTAAACAGATCATAGGACTTCTGTTTGTGAGGATGTACAGTATCTCAGAAGCAGTGATAACATATATATTCACTGAAGCAGAAGCCAAGCATTGTTTACATAACTCCCTTTCAAAAAAAACCCCAGAAGACTTGTTTTCACTTAAATAGTCACACAGCTGCAGAGCCTGTGCAAAAATTGAAGTTGGGGGGGATTAAGAGCAGTGCTTTTGGGTTTTTCCCCTGAGCACTCCTTAATTTTTGTCTCATCCTGCCCCCTGGTGGGAGCACAGCTCTGTTGGTTTCACAGGGGCACATTTCTGCAATGCATCCCCAAACTACACAGCATTTCACAGATTTCACAGAATATTCTGAGTTGGAAGGGACCCACAAGGATCATCGAGTCCAACTCTTAAGTGCATGGCCTGCATAGGGATCAAACTCATGACCTTGGTGTTATTAGCACCATGCTCTAACCAGCTGAACTCAGGGTCATTTCTTACCAAGCTATTTGGGATAAAGAATCTGTGTCACTTCACACAGGAGGATTTAAATGAATACTAAGGGAAATAGTATTATCAGTTAATAAAATAATTGCTTTATCTAAAACTTGACAAGTCACCTGCAAAATATTCACATTGCAATAAATATCCTTCCTATTCCAGACAGATATTTAAGAGTCATGATTAAATGAGAATGGATAGTAAATTATATATATTCATATGTATAGATAGATAGACAGATAGATATAAAAGCATACAGTGTTTATTATCCAGTGATGTTTCAGTAGGAGCTCAAGATATAGCAACATCTATAACATGAGGAAAAGTTCGTTTACTTAAAGATTACATAAATTCCTTCATTTCTAAAAGGATCAACAAAGATGATAAAACAGACCTGCTGTGGATTACACCTTGGTAGTTGAAAAGGTACTTTAGATGTAACAGGTAGGAAGAAGAAAAGCAGAATCAAAGGCTTTAATGCTTGCCATCCACTTAACTGCTGCAATTCTACTCTCACTGAATGATTTCTCCTAAGAGTTACAAAATACAGTACTAGCAGGGCAAGTAAATGCTAATTTTAACCTCCTCAGCACATTCAGCCATGTTTAGATTATTTTTGACACATCTGTATTGTAACCTCAACTCCTTCATCCCATTTAAGCTCAAAGCACTTCTGTATTCTCATGAACTCCCTCAGGCAGCCAGGTTACCCACTGGCATTTCAGCTGTCTCTTGCCCCTAAACTCTGGGTGCTGCAGACTATTGGGTGCAGGCAGCACATTCTGCTCTTCTCTACACTAGGGCTGTAGTGGAGGTGGGAAAAATCATTCAGCCCCACTCAGTTCACTGAACAGACATGAAAACAGCAGCACTGCAGTCTCTGAACACACTAGTCATTGAGGCAACAATACTTGGCTGTGGTGTGACACTGGAGTACACTCACCTCTCTCTGCTCCAGGAGCCATCACAGGTGCCTTGATAAACCAGATAAGTCTCAGTGGCAGGCACAGGCCTGTCCACCCTGCTTTCTTCAGGCACATCTGCCAAAAAACAAATGGATTCTTACGCCTTTCCTTGGTTTCCTACTGCAGCGAGCAAGCGTTACTCTCGAACATGTGTACAAATTGGTAGAAAAACTCAATCTTGTTTTCTCCCAAACAATACAAATCAGAAGTTACCGTAGAGGCATATGTTAGAACAAAATATTAAAACACCAGAAAACATCAGAAACCATTGCAGAGGTTTTATGATTTCCATATACATTTTGACCTGGATTCTCAGCTGGTATAGAGCAGCATAACTTCCACTGCCTTCAACTTAACTGCTATGCACTCACCAAGAATCCAGCCATGTGTGCCAGCTTGGGGCAAAAGGAGATTAGACATCTTACTGCAGTTACATAACAATTTGCCTAAGTGGTGAATTTACAAGTTGCAATCAGATGGGTCTACCCTGCAGAGGCAGCAGTGTGAAAATACCTCAGGCTGTGTGACACACAACTACATAATGTCCCTGACTGATCAAAAACCCGTAAGAAAGGGTCAGTTGCAAATGAAGATGAGCTGCCAGCTGCAGTCTAAAACCAAAATGTTCAGAAAACAATTTCGTATGACTGTGTATGACCATGGGACAACCTTCTCTCTACTTAAGCAGCCAGTCTCAACTAAGTTGTGCTGAAACATTTAGGAATTATGTTTTTATGAACTCCAAGTACTGGGGTACATAGGATTATGCTTTTAAGACTGTTTGATGGCTTGTTTTAATTAGGCTTTAGCCACACAGTTAAAATCTGATGAGAACTCAGTTTGGTTAAGTTCAATTAAATTGCCAGGGCTAATGTAAAAGCTATAAAGTCTAATTAAAACAAAAAAAAAGAGAACTTCACTCTTCTTACATGGAAAACCAGAAAGGATTTCTGTTCATCTCTGGTAATTATAATTGATTTATACAAATTTATATTCTCAATAATTCGGATGAGGACTTGATTCTGCAATCCCTGTTTATGTGAAACAGCATATACTCAGGTGAATAATAACAGTGATTTTAATATTGTAACTGCACATGGGAAATAAGTAGGAAATTTTGCGAGGCAAGAAAGTATCTTATTTTTTTTGTATCATCCTTAGAAGTTGTTTATCAACCCCATAAATAATTTACTTGACATTCTCAGAGGCAGGTAGGCAGGTAGTCAAACCCTGCCTACTCATAAACAGCCTGGAAAGTCAGAGCAACTTTCCTGAAGCAAACCAGAGATAGCACAGATCTGTCCCACCTCTGGTGACAGAAAGGACCCCTCAGGGCCCAGCCTGCGTTAAATGCTGCAGGAGCTGTAAAATGGATGAAATTCCCACCTAAAAACTCTTGGGCTTTCAAGACCTCTCTGTGTGAACTACATTTACCTGCTGCGCTGCTCCAAAGTTCTTGCCCCAAGACCAAACACAGAGTTGGTAACAGAGGGAGGTGGCACAGGTTTTGACATAGCTTCCAGGCATGCTGTTTCACATCTTGGGGTTGCTGACCGGGAAAGCTGACTTCTTTCATCAAAACAAGACACAGCTGGGGGAAAAAAAAAGCAAGTTTTCAAGATAGATGGTCCTTAATGGCTTTTATGTACCTCCAGATTTTTTTTTCCTAACCAAATAATCTGTCTAATATAAGGTATTATCTGCCTATTCATCTTGCTTACTCACCAAGCACTTAACAAAAAACCTCTGGCATTAGAAAATAGATCATTCTCTTAGAAGAAAGGACTGGTTGGTACATGTGTCTTGTCTCCAGCCAGTTTTTGCTGTGGACTGCTGGCGGTCCTCCCTCATCTAAGCAGTGTGCAGCAAAACCTGTATCTGTTTCCTTTCACTGATATCTCACAGGGCAATTTCTAGAGTTCTGCATTTCCCAGCAGTGTTAAGTACAGGAGGAACAATCGATAAAGTCTATGTGTGTGTTGAAAAGGGTATCAGTTGCCCTGACAAATACCAGAAAAGCAAATTCCAGTTGTGCAAATTTTAAAAACCAGTTGCACTCACATTCTGTCAGGCTGTATCAGACACAACATTGTACTGCACAAAGTAGATTTCAAATATTTGTTTTCACGATAAAAAGAAACAAACTGTAGACAAATAAATATCCCATTGCCTTTGGAAAATGGAATAAGAGGCTGAGAGGGATATTTGTACTCAGGCCATTGATCAGGAATGTAACTGAGGAACCTGTCTTGCTTCTAGCGTGGGGCACTGGTTTGTGTTTTCATTGCAGGCTGTGATC
Organism: Pseudotriccus pelzelni; assembly: GCA_035584735.1. Classification (NCBI taxonomy): domain Eukaryota; kingdom Metazoa; phylum Chordata; class Aves; order Passeriformes; family Tyrannidae; genus Pseudotriccus; species Pseudotriccus pelzelni. Next base: position 19,052,238 of record JAWMRA010000005.1, read on the forward strand.
AGTTCTCACTCCCTGTAGCCTGACTGGCAGGGAATTCACCTTCTGGAAAAACTCCCTGTAGAGACTTTGTGGCAATGCCTCGTGGGGACGGTCAGGTTATCCATCTCTTCAGATTCAAAGTGCTTTAAGTATTATGACCAAAGGGTGAATGATCCAGTCCAAGAATTAAATATCATTAATACTTGCATATTTTCTGTCTCCTAAGCAACCACTCTTCTTTCTCATTATAGAAGATTTAAAATACAAACACACACACATGAAAAGGTTAAGGCAAAAATACACATTATTTCCTTCAGAAGGATATGTGCTGTGCAATGCCAAACGTATTTCTTTGCCATGGCTTGTAACCAGCAAGTGCTAGAAAGACATTGCATCACCTCACTGGTGAGGTGAGGGAACCTGCTGGCTACGACAGGCAGCTCCCATCCGATTCGTATCCTGGGCCTCTGCTCCTCCTCCCTCTCCTTCTCCAACCTCGGGGGTCACAGGGCTGTTTCCCACACTTTTATCCCCTCACTCCTCACCACCTTTGCGGCACTCTGCCCTTTCTTGGATGTTTTCCAGAGGGACGCCACCAGCTTTCACTGAGGGCTCAGCGGTGCCCGAGTGAGGGGCTCTCGTGGAACCGGCGGGAACCGGTCCCGGCCGCCCCTCAGCCCTGGTGCCCCCCCCCACGCCCGGTGCGGACAGACCCGGCACAGGGCAAACTCGGGGCAAAGGGCGCCTTCTGGAACTCAAAACAGTGAAACTCGCACCGCTTAAGAATGAAAACAGTTTCCTGGTTTTTCTTGATGAAAAGTGCCAGTTTCCCACACTCGCAGAAGGGACTTTTCTTTAGGAGTTTTCTGAAATTTGTGTGATCCCTTACAGTCCGAGAAACTTGACGTCGAATTCTCCGTAGTGAAACGAGTCATTGAACCTTTCCCTCACATTCCTAATCATGTCCCTGTCTGACCAACTATTTGAGTGGGCCAAAATTAGGATGAAAGAACTATGTCATCAGCTGAAAAGCACTTGAAAGAAAGAACTGAATGGAATTTGAGAAACACAGCCATTCCCAGGAGGCAGCTGTATTGCCTCTTAGCAGCTAAAGAAGCACAAAAATATCCAACCTGGTTCTCCTAAAACAGAGTTTTTACTCCAGGATAGACTGTGAACTGTTGCTTTTTTTATCTTTTTTTTTTTTTAATTCAGGGTGAAAATAAATCTTAAAAAAAAAAAAAAAAATCACTTCAATGTTTTCCTGGAAGAAACTTCCATTTCCCAACTGCGTTCCCATCACCTTTGAGCAGTCCCTCTTTGCAAAACCGCTTTTACCAAAGCTCTTCCAGGACGGAATATTTTAAAAAATATGTTTGAAAGACAAGTTCATCACCCTTAAGACACATCTTAGGTTGTCCAGCAAGTAACGAAATGCTGCCTTCGGATGAGTCAAACACAAACCTACTTCAACAGAGCAGCAAACAAGATGGCTGTTCCTGTCCTTTGCTTTTCCAGGACACACTGCTGGAAAAATGCTCACTGCTCACTTCAGAAAGTGCAGGTAGTTAGCAGGACAATAAGGGATGTGTAAATATGCAAACAAGTGTCTAATATATTTCTTATCTATGACCTATCCATAAGCTAAAAAATAGCAGCTTGAAATTGATTGTTGAGGGTACTCAGCATACTAAGAGGAAACAAAAACGGCAGCCTCGAATCAAATCTTCTTCTAGAACTTTCTATATGGGGACAGAATCTTCCTTTTATGCACCTAAAATTTAATCTTTGTTATGTTTTTAATATGTTAACACATAAGGTCCACAAAGGGCCATTACATCCTCTAATTTTATATTTAGAAGCCTACAGAATTTCTTCAAAACTAACAACTATCTATTTTTTATTTGAAGCAATTTAAAGTTCGTCTCCCCTTTCCTGGTTCTTTTCAGTCACTAATACATCTGACTTACAAAAATTTCACCTGAAACACCATAGACCCATACCAATAAAATCAGGAGTCACCGTCTTTACTGCAGAAGGATTACAAATAGGAATGCTCCTCCTAACATGGCTGTAGAATTGCAGTCCAGTTTCTTAGTGCTCAGGGTCAAAGACCTGGATGCTTCTGTCTAGGTAGAGGTGACAGTTTAGAGAAATCATCCTTTATAAATCATGTGGCATATGCCCTCAGAGCTGAGAGCTGTCAGGGAGCCCCGTTTCCTTTTCCTACCATGATTATTATTTCTGTCTTCTCACCAGTAGTGCAAGTTTCTTCTCCTGATGTTGTTTGATACAGTTATCAGATCTACACAAGTTATACTGTGTGAAAATTTGGGACCTTCATTAAAGCAGAGTAATGAGGTCATTTTTATACTTGCATTCAGTCACAAAAAATACATCTATTTTAAAATCTATTTTTCCCATGCCTAGGGATGATATCATTCCTTTGTTCCTTTGACTTCTTCAAGAGAAACAAAATGTTAATTGTACTACAGTAGTGATTATGTCCCCCTAGCAGTGCCTGACTAGGCATAGTAAATGCATGAAACAATAAAGTCACTCCCTGCCTCAAAGAGGTACACTTTAAGGATACATGATAACAGATGGAGAAAACCCTGGGGTATTAATATTGCATGCACCAGAAGGGATTATTTTCACTGTGTGTGAATTAGACTGTATGCTGTTGTTACTTGTACTGAAAGTCCTTGGTCCAATACCACATCTTGCAGGACTGGAGGTGGAATTAAATTTTCTTTCAAAGTCTGCAGATTGAGTGCTTCTTCCCACACACTTCATTATACTGCTGTCAAGGTTCATTCTCACTGGCATTGTCATTTTTATTTTGAAAATGTTTTCAGATTGCAAGAGGCGGCAATAGGAAGAATCACTGATACAGATTTGGCATGCTTTTCTGTAAGCAGCAGAAGAAAACTCTGCCTGCATTGCAGGCATGACAATCAGCATACCCCATGGGCAAGAGTGCTTGTTTCCCTCGTCTGAAAGCAGCACAGAATATAGGTGTACTAATAGTCTTCACTTGCCATGCACTGTCACACCAGTGGTCAGCAACAAGGGAAAAGGAGAACTTAGTAAAATCTAACATGTCCTTAAATATGCAAGGTCTGGAGCATTTCTGCAGCAAACTGCTGACCTGAAAGTCCAGATGGTTTGTAAGTAGTGCCCTTACAAGTGATTTTCACTCTGACCAAGCCACTTCAAAGTCTGTGAAGTTGGTCTCTACTGAGAACAGTGTTTGGCACATCTCAAACACATTGTAGAATGGGCTTCATTTTTGAAAAGCTTTGTTTCTTCTTCTTACGCCTAATGCATTTGAACTTCCACAGAAGGACTAATCAAACCAAAAGAATACTCTGTCATAGACTGTGTGTGGACCAGATGTGCTTCTGTTGATGCTGCTGAGAGGATTTTTCCCAGTGGATTTGAATTGGGAACATGAAGAGGCCATATGGTAGCAAAAATAATTTACAAAGCACCTTTCATCAACAAGTATCACAAAGGACCTTGCAAATCACCTACTGTACGGGAAGAATTTCACTCAGAACTGAAATGCAAATACCTTTGGGGTAAAACTTGGAAATACATAATAGCACACAGTAATGCTATAAAACAGTTTCTAATTAGTTGTGAAAAATAAAGTCACAGCAAACTGAAATCATGAGAGGAACACAGGAGGGCAAGTGGCAATCTGCACAGTCTTGCCCTATATGTGAAGTAATAATTTATTAAAACTAGTTTCTTATTTTGATAAATGCAACTCTGATAATAGACACTGACTGCACTTACGCACAGTAAATGTGTATACATCATCTTAATTACAATGCCCCAGAAGGTAATGGTGACCAAGAAAAATCATACTATCCTTTGTATTTGTTATAGGAGGGAGTTTGGAAGGCTCTGGACAGTTTCCAATACTGTCTTGAGTGTCACTACTAAAGTTAGAATAATCAAGAAAAGATGTTTTTTTCCAGTACAACATAATTTTCTTTCTATCCATCTTGGAAAAAAAATGGACAGTAAGAGAAAGAAAACATGATAGATTGCAATATGCATCAAGGTCAGCAAAGACGATAGTCATAATTTTCAAATAGAACTATACAAAATTCCTTTAGTTAGGTTTATTATTTGAAAATGTTAACTTCTTTGGTTACTATTCTATTACTTCCAGACTGAACTTTGTTTCAGTCCTGAATCTGTCTAATGTGCTGTAGATACATTCATATTATGCTTATCTGCTGTAAGAAAGCAATTCTAAATGCTGCTCAACAAATCAAATGAATATTAAGTAGACATACAAATAATTTATCTTATATATTTATAGAGCTCCCAGAAGAAGTTATTACAAAATTAGTCATTGCACTTAAAATGAAACTGCAAATGTACCTTTATTTAAAGAGATTCTTGAGACAGGATTTTTAAAAGCTCCGGGAAGTTCAGCTGCTGGGTCTTACCTTTTGATTTTCTGTTTCTAGGAGCTGCTGTCCACCCACAGTAATCCAAGGCTGGTCACGTAGTCACCAGCAGTCTTAATATCACATTTATCCTCATAACTAGTCACAGCAGTCCTTCCTATAAAGGAAGGATATATATTTCCTATAAAGAAAAGGTAAAGATGTAAAGACAACGTTACTGATTCTATAGTAAACGACCAGCATGTTTTGTCCTCATTCCAGCCTGCAGTGTTTTGTAACCAAGAGTGCAATGTTTTTCATCACAGCCATGGGACAGCTGCGAAACTTTTGTGTATTTAACTAGCTCTTAGGAGCAAAGTGTTTTCTTGGAGCTGTTCAGACCCTTAAAATTGACTATGACAAGGTAACGTTTCCCAGATATTCCTGTTCACTTCAAAGGAAGAGCAGCAGAGAAAGACTGCATGGCAGACACACCAGTACTTGGTTGCCTTGAAAATTATGGGTTAGGAAAGACACCAGAGATTTCATTAATAGAACTGTAGGTCTCTGAGGGGGAGCAGTGCAGCCATGTGCTGAGGTTCTGTGTGCTTACCCTTGACACGCGCCCAATTAGCATTCCTGGAAAATGGGCGCTAGCAGTATCACTCCACAATTATGATGCTCCTTTTCATGGTCATATGTTGTTCACCCTGCTGATGACAGTACTTACAATCAGACATGTAGAATAGCATGAACAGAGTGCACTCCACCCCCAGGAACAATTTTCCTTTTTTTAATTTTTTTTTTTTTAATTTTTAGAGTTATATGCAGTAAAAGGATGTGAAAAGACTATTATTATATACTTAAATATGTTTAATGGCATTGCATGCTGACTCAGAAATTCCTTTCCTCCAAGCCTATATAAAGTGGAGAGTCTAATTATGACTGGTTTATTACTGTGTTGATAAATGTACCATATCATTCATTCCTTTTCAGAAAAATTTCACATGGGCCTCTTTTAATACAGTGTTTTAAATATCAAACTCAGCATACCTATTCAGAACAGCAATCTTAGCTGCAGTAAGAATAATAGTAACACTTACTGTATTTAGATCTTCAAAGCACTGTATGGATATTAAGCAATTTGTCTCTCTTGACAAGGATTTTAGTTTGCATTGGACAAAAAGTAGCAGCAGGTATCTTCTACTTTTTTTTTCATTAAGATATTTTCCCCCTTCTGTTTTATTCCACATAGGCTAGAAGAGTGTGCTGCTTCTCTGAATATGGAAGTTCCAGAAATTCCTTACTGGTGTTACTGAATGTTTTGAATTTGCTTTTACCAGCCAGAGCAACCCATCAGACCCCTATTATTTGTAAGATCTCTCAGGAAGAGAAAGGAAAATCAGCTTTCTTCTGAAACTTGCTCTTTTGCCCTAACACTGAGCTGTCCTGGATAGGTTTCACAAGGAAATATCATCTTTTGTGGTTTTTTCTAACCCCAATGCCCTTATTTACTATCACAACTAATAGAAATAAAATTAGCCAGAATCTTGCCTTTTGCAAGTGCTGGGGTAGAAACTCACGGTGAGTGCAGCCTCAAGCCTGGTGCTTACACAAATACAAGAATAAACACCATCGTTCTTAGTTCTTTCCACAGCAGCCTAGTGAAACACGGCTTGACAATCCCTGCTTTTCACTGGAGGCTACCTCCTTTTCAGGTGGCAGGAAGTGCAGGCAAAAGAGTCAGTTCTGCTTACAAACTAGGGTCAAACACACAGTAACTAAGATTTGTAGAGCCAGAGCCTGTCACAGCAGCAATGAGAACTCGCCATTCCAGAAAACAGTTGTACTTAAAATGCATTGCACTCCTATTCCACCCAGGAACTCAGAAACTGGTAGAGTCTCCACTCCTCTTTGCAGCACCTTTTGTTCCTGTAAGTGTTCAGGATTGTAAAGTACCCATGTCCTTGAAATGTCTAATTAAACCCCAAGGAATCTGAGGAGTCAGCAGATATAACAAGCATTAATTCAGTAGTCTCTACTGGCAGAAAAGCAGTCGATGTTCAGGTGCCTTACAGCTATTTATCGTTTCCTTATGCAGGAAACTATTTCTATGAACTTGTGAAGGGAACATATTCAATAAACATTAAAATAAAATCAGTGGAGCAGCCTGGCTTGTGGAATTTTTCCCAAAGCTGAGAGCTACCAACCAACAGAGGTGCAGTCTCAGCATAGATATAAGGCATATTCACAGAAGCTGTATGACTTCGTGTTGCCTCATTGTCTTCTCTTCCTATCTCCTAACAGTACATGTCCTGAAAGCACATGCTTGCTGCCCCAGGACTGCATGGCTACCTCTGTAGAAGCAATCCTGAGGAGTTAAAACCCCAGTTCTTCTTTCATGACCAGTACAAACCAGTAGATTCCAGGAAATAGTTCCTGCACAGTGATGAACTCATCCTTTGCCAACACCAGTAAAACACTGCTATAGGAAGATGCAGGCTGATGTTTTGCCACAGAGACAGCACTTCTCTGTTACACAACAAAAAGAGACATTAGCTTCTTAAATACCCAAGTCAATCATCTTTTATTCACACATGTTTTTAAGCTTTTCTCTTGAAAAACTAGCATGCACAGGGTTTGTATTTCTCATATCTAAAGATATATTCTGAATTCTGTTTTGGGGACTGCTGTAGTTACAGATTAGGTCTCGATGAAAAGAAATAAGGCAGTTAGAGGGTAGGACTTGCTAGAAGAACTTATACAGCTAAAGACAAAATACAAGATCACATGTTCTGGAAGAGTGATGCAGAATTGTTTATCTCTGATGCCACACAGAGATTTCTGAGTTGATTTATTGTGTAGCTTTTGGAAGATCAACACATGTTCACAGAACAAAATCACTGTTTTCTTTTCTTCTTCCCAGAACCTTAAACCTATATTTCAAAAGCCACTGCTGAAGTGGAGGATTAGATGAACAGGTTGATCTCTGACTCAGTTTTCAAGGGCAGATCTCTTGCTACTTAACCCAGGAATTTTCCCAGTCTTCTGTTGCATTCTATGCTGCCATCATCTGGCTCATTTCATAAAATCTGACATTTTCTAAGTCTCAGTTATCTCCAGGCCTGAGTTTCTCTTTGGATAGGAATCTTCAATGTTTTCTGTGATGATCTTTGACAGTAAGAATTTACCCTTGTTCAAGCAAGGGTAAGAGCAAACGCCTCTCTCAAGCTATCACTCCCAGAATATTTACCCAGACTTTGGGCCAGGCATCCACCTGCCTTTGCCTAACTGAGCACTCATGATAGAGGGAGGATGTTGATTTACTTGTCTTTTTATAGTCCAGCCTACTATTCTGATTCTAAATCTCCTCACTCATCCAGCAGAGATTTCTTGATAGCAAGCTGGTTACCTTTACCATGCCAGCCACCAGAGTCCTGACTGTGCCTTCCTAACTTAGGGAATGCAGATGTGTGGTCATGGAAAACGCCTCTTCTCCTACAATAAAAGGGTGTTACCAACTCTTCCAGTGATTAACTTAAATATAAACAGTTTATTTACTTACTCCAAGGCAAATGTTCCCTTCCTCCTGACAAGGGGAATGGTAAACGTGACAGAATCTTTCTAATCAGCTTACACTGATGCAAGGCCACACTTCTGCCAAGAGATCACAACCTTCACCTCCTTCCCATATGTCTGGCAACCAGACATATGCAAAGGTTCAGAAACACTGATCTGGCTAAAAGTTGGGTTTCTTATGGCAGGTAAAACCCTGAGGGGACCGTGAAAACATTGACACTAATGCAGGCATGGGGGGGAACAACACATACAATAAAGTTTGCTTCATCTTTAGATTGCAGCACACCACTCTGGGTCCTCAGGAAAGGCTTTTTTCTGTGAGCATTTCCAATGCTTGGCTTTTTGTCTATTCTGATCTTCACAGGAGCTCTCTAGTCTCTGTGCATGCCAGACAAAAGTCTGCCTAGCAAAACATGCTCAGCTGCTTTGTCTTCCTGCCAAAGGATTCACTTAACCTGTTATGTAGGAGAGCGAGGTTGCCTCTCGGCTGTCCAGCCACACCACAGTTCCCAGCGCAGAACAGAAAGACACTGCAAAGAACATTTCTGTTGTAAATGAACTGCAAATAAGCAAACCCAGCAGATCCCCTCTCTCACAGCGCACATCCATCAAGGCATGCAGTTCTTGACAGGACACTAATCGATCACCGTAGGGACACAGGAGCATGGGGTTACTGGGAGACATTCCAATATGCTTTTCTTTATTCTTTTTCCTGAACAATTGACCAGGAAAGGCAGGTTGGATAAGCTTCTGCTGGAGCTTGGGATGCAAGAATATTTACATGGGGATTGTAAGGAGATTAACTTAAAAAGAGAAAAGAAGACCTGGTCTTAAAAACTTTAAGAACAGCTCCTTGGTTTTAATCTCTACATCCAAGTCCTAAGAAATCCTACAGAATCAAAACTGAAATTAAATAGAGACTTCTTTAATGTACAGAGTAAAAACCTGCTTAGTATTTAGATATCTAGAAATGACCAGTTCTTCTGCCTGATATTAACTTCAAATGTCAGAGTGCTGAAATAAACAGATTCTGTATTTGCTCTTTATTTCTGTATTGACCAAGCAGAGGTGGGACAAAGAGGCTGGAGGATTTGACAGCTGAATCAAACTTCCATTCTGAATTCAAATCTGAATTGGACCTAAACTAATACATGCAGGTCTTGAGCACAACTGTGTGCCTCCCTTAAAATCTTCACTGCCCTGAATACTAGATGAGTGCCTCATGCAACCTGGAAGAACTGGGCTGACACTTTCAGACCCATTTGAGAACTGGCAGAAATGGAACTGGGCTCCCAAGGCTTGAAAGAAGTATCTATCCTAATGAAGTAACACAAAAAGTAAATGTTTACCTCTAAAAATACTCATGTCAGCACTGTTAAATATTGGAGGCTTGAGGAAATATCTTACATACAACTGTTCGTAGAGGAAATGCAGACAAGCCCTATGTTGGCCCTATATAGCATTGCTGGCATTTATTTCTTATGCAGCAAATTTTCCGAGCCTTGACCTGTGTAACGTTAGAGTAAGAAGAAAATAGAGAGGAAGCAAATCATGTAGAAATATGTGCCCAGGTTCCTCACTCATGGATTACACAAAACAAAGAATGCTTCATTTCAATTTTCAAGCAGGCTCTCTGTGTTTCTGGAGAGTGCTGATGCCCTGTGATATCTGAGCAAGACAGCATTAGGACTGTACAAACTGTATTCCTCCTTGCTTTATTAATAAAAGAATAATGAACTCAGTGGTGCAGAAGCAACACAACATGCTGCTATGAAGGAGACCTCAAAGCCCACTCAACTGCTTCACTGGTGTATATTAAAATTAATGAGCTTCTGCTGCAGAAAGAAAGAAAGAGGTGTCCTTACATGGGAATGAGATCTGTGATCTCTGTATTGTAGCACAACCACTGAGAAGCACAGAAATCTACACAGTTCAGTCTCAAATAATAAATTTCTTAACGGGGGAAAGTGGGGACAGGCAGAATACACTACCTATATATATTGAAAGAGGGTAGAGAGGAGGTTTTCATTTGCATCTTAAGGACCTTCTCACTAGTAAAGACTGGATTGCTCTTCCTCCCAGCTCCCCCTCCCCCCATTTTTATAGCTAACAGAAAAAAACATTGACAATATTGAATGCCAGCCAGCACCTGAGGCTACTAACTCAGCCAATATAGCCACAATATTTAATGGGTCTCAATTACAGAGCCCTCATATTTGTACATGGGAATATGTATCTTGAGATCATTAATATTTTTGGCTAATTATTCATTAATATTTTTGGACAATACCTTCTTCACAGTAGTTTTGAGCTTTTAATGTTTTACAGTTAATGAAACAAAATTTTGAAGCCATCATTAGCTGGGTAAATAACACAATTTTTAAAATACTGTTTCACTAGAACAGCCCAATTCTATCCCAAATATTCCAAGGCTTCATTCAACTGCACAGGGGAGTTAATAACACACTGTTACAATAATGCCTCTTTGAAACTTATTTCCTGCTTAAGAGTTCCAGTAAGGAACAAAAATTACTAGTATTTCAAATCTGAAAAGTATTTTGTGCGCTCAGTTCAAACCACTTGTTTGGACTGACTTTGTAATTGGAAGACACTTTTACCATTCTAATTCCATAGAATAACTGCCCAAAATGTTAAGGAGCATCACTTCCTTCTCTTAGGTGCTAGAGACACATCACCCTCAAACAGATAAATAAATGTTGGAGCTCCAACTATAGCGTAAAACTACAAGTACCAAATCATGAAAAAAATCGGAGGCCATGTACACATCAGCAAGGACTGGACTTCATGAGAAACAGAGCTGTGGAACGAAACAGTTGGTGCTGGTGACCTCACATCCTCACCATGCATATTTCATGGGGGCTTATGTCAAAAAAACAACTAATCAAGTCTGACTAGTGACTGACTGCAGTCCGTGAGCCCTGCACATGCCATGCTCCTCAACACTTGCCCTTTCAGTTTCATCTCAAAGAGATCCAATAAAGCACCTCAGGACTGCTCCATGACATGAATCAAAGCACATTTAGCAGGGACAAGCAGATGAGCTTCAGAAGCATGTTCCTGATTTTAACTAAACTACTAATCTAGACACACTCTAAGTTCTTCTGAGATCCTAACAGTAGAATATACCGAGGGAAAAAATACATTCTGTGCAACGCCCAGAGATGCACCCTGGAAAAGTGGAATCAGGACGCATCTTTCAAAGTGAGGTGATGCTGTGTAAAAGACAAAAGAGATAGGCAGCCAATTTTTTTAAATTAAAGATAATAGAATGAGACAATTTAAGGTAATTTTCCTCCCTTCAAGGGGAAAAATGGCTTTTACATTTTAATTTAATGAGACCAGCTATGCAGCATAAGTCACAGAGCTAAGCAGTCAAAAGTCTCTCCTCCAGTGTCTTGGATCTTTCTCCATTGACATTCAAGTGACAGAAAAAAAAGATCAGGATTTTTTACTGGCTTAAGACCTTTGGCATTCTCAGTTTTTCTGTATTAACCAGAATTAACCAAAGGTATTTTGACAATGCCCCAGTAAAGTTCTTTTTATTCAGACAGAAATTAAATATAGTAACAAAACTCCAAAATAATCTATTTTCAGTACTCTGTGAGAGGCTAAATGACAATAGGAATTGTATATATATGTTTGCAAGTGTTTGCAACACATTTAAGAATTTATTAATTAAGAAATTTCAAGAATACTAATGTGAAAGGTGATCTCATGCCAAACAAAACACAATTTTCTATCCATTGCAATGGATCAGTTATGACATCAGTTATAACATCCATCCTTAATGTTCATGGGTAATATTTGCATGTCTGTAGAGGCTTCAAGTCAAGCTGTAAATTTGCATTTCAGCATCTCTACATTTTTACCCCAGTTTTAAGCAAGTCCAAGTATGTATAGCACTTGGCTGATATAGGCAGCACTTCATGAGAACTACGTAGGAAAGCTGAGACTTCACAGACTTGGCTATTTCCTCTTAGACCTGACCAGTTGAACAAAAACTAGTGAAGCATAAATCCATCAGCTGCCCCTGTTGGTTCAGTTGCCAACCCACCTTGCTACTGCTTTTCTGTTCTGGTTAAACTGAGCAACAATAACAAAGATAATATTTTAACAGAGGAGCAAAAGGTGTTCCTTCACTTTAGAGCTGCTTTGGGTTAAAATTCAATAACATCAAGAGTCAAAAAGAGAGTAATTAAGAAAGCAAAGACTTGACATCTATAATACCATGTGGTAGTTCTGGGAACAAAAATTATCTCTTCAGACAATGTTCCTGTAGTAAAACAAATAGTATTAAGATGATTCCAAGCTACAGACACTACTATATGAAAACACAAGTCTCAATAAAAAGTAAAGCCAATGTGGTTTGTAGTTCTTTAATGCAGAGCTATGCATAGTTTTGATTGTCCAAGACAAAACCACTAACTGCATATTCTCGCCTCTTGCATCACACACTCAGAGAAGGCTTTCATGAATAAACTAAAAATGTTCATGTTATGAAGGAATGTTTTCTTACCTGTCACGGTCTGGCAGGTACCTCTCTGTTTTGTCCAGTCTTTTCTGAATATTTGTGTAAGTTCATTACATTCTCATCCTGGTTTTAATGTCATAATTCAGGCATTGGTTTACCCAAATTTGACCAAACCATTCACAGTAGACCAGAATTAGGCAGTTGTGAGGAACAGCTGAACACGGCACACAGTGTTTATTAACCATATATAGATGTAAACATATACATAAATATCAAACATACGTAACTATAAAATGTAATTCTGTGGGAATAACTGTGTCCCGAGGCACCACGCCGTGGCCGTCCCGGACACGGAGCCGACGCTGCCCTCAGCCCGGCGGCGGCAGTACCCGCACCGCCCGCCAGGGGGGGCCGGCACCCCACCGTGTTACAGCCACCCCGGCAGAGCCCCGATGCCGAGAGCCCTTTCTGAGTGAGACATTTCCGAAATTACAACGTTCGGGTTCCTGTGCCATCTAAAGATGCAAATCCCGAATAAAGGAGTTGACGTTCAAGTCACTGCAGTTAAAAGGCTACTCTTCTAATCTCCTTTGAAATTATTTCCTTACTAGTATTTAACATATTTTTCTTATCTTTTCCTGAAGGCAAATAACTAAGGCAACATATTCACGAGAAGCAAAAGATTTTTAGCAGTTCTACCTGGCCGAGTGAAGAAACGACACCTCCAAAACTATATTTTCAGTTCTTTTATATCTACCTACCCAAAAGACAGAAAGAAGTCAAGAAGGAAAGCTAGGAGGTGGTATCATGACAGCCTTCAGCTCTGCTGGTAGGAGGCCAAAACTCTGTAACTACTGAGTCTCATAAGTCAGCAGCTCCTCGGCATGAGCAAGGAGTAGGCCTTATTTACAGCTGGCAACCTCGCCCAGCAGGAGTTACCTCTGGGAAATGGGGCACACTGCTGGCAGAACAAAGCTTGGATCAGCCAGCACAGTCTTGTAGACTTGGACACAGATTGCCACACAGCTGGTGTTCCTGTGCTTCCCAAAAACTGTGCCAACCTACTTTTACTTCTATTACAAAACACAAAACAATATCCCAGCTGGCCTTTGAATATTTCCACATCTCAAAGAGATACCACGTTGCCAAAATAGAAATAATTAAAAAGACCATGTCTTTCTGTTATAGTTCAGAGATTTACGTGTCAGGTACCCCAACCCCTGAAACTTCAGTGCAAGGGTCAATGGTCCCTCACATTTTTCTGACCTGTTACCAATTTCCCCATTTCCTTAAGTCTTTGTTCCTGACACATCTGCTTAGGGAAACAGCTTTTCCAGATTTTTCAATTTGCCTAATACACAGCTTGAATATTTGAGAATGCATATTCCTCTGGCCAAATCCTTGCAGATTTGATGTAGATATTCTCTGTTATGAAAGTGTATGCTGCAGTCTGAGATATGGCCCAGGGGCAAGTATGGCACCATGTCAAAAACAGAGACATGTTTCCTCTCATTCTTCACACACTACTAGATGGATAAATCAAGGTGTCATGAAACTTGATACAGGAAAAATCAAACAGGTGCCATGAAATTATTGCTTTCAAAGCATTAATTGATTGCATATCCACTGTAGTTTTCTCATTGTATCTTTAAAAATATTTAGCACTCCTGATCACAGAAGTTCTATTTTAGAATGCATTTGCTGTGATTTTCCTTATTTACTTTAAAACAGTTCATGATATCAAAGTTTATCATTTTTGTTAAAAACAACCTTTAGCACCTGTCAAGCATTTTTATCTGTCCCGAAATTACAGTAAATCACAATCCTTACCTCACCCGCTAATTTAGTTAGGCTATGTCCAGAACAAAGGACCACAATAAATGCCAAAGTGAAGGCTACACCCACTTATAAATCACAGCCCCAGGTCTCTTAGTTAGCAAGTTAAATATTTACTAGATTATAACTGACAAAGTAAGTCCCTTAGATGACAACTGATTTATCAGAGGAGAAGTCTTTAGCAAGTATTCCTTAGCCCACCATGGACATTTCTGAAATAGCAGTCTCCATCTGCTTTTCTTAACCAAACAAAAGGAGGTCAGATTTCACCTGGATGGATATGTACAAGAAGAAAGCACAATAACACAGCATCAACAGGATTTATGGTCTCAGCCTGTACTGCTTCCAGTCCTCTGCCTTGCTGTCAATTGCAAACTGTGAGTGATAAACGCGACATCAAAATGCAGTCTCACACTTCGGTTTCTGAACACCAACAACAAAAAAGGTAAGGTCACAATTTCTTAAAATCCATTTAGACTGCATACTGCTTTTGAGGAACGTGTCTTTCAAAATCCGTCTTTACATAACATTTTGATCCTGCTCTTTATTCTGCTTTTCTTACTTACAAAAAAAAAAATTCCTAGTTTATACATCTACAGTTATGGTATGGGTCCGGATTATGAATTTCTGTGCTTCCAGATGTGAGAGGACATGACAGAGAACTACTTGTACAAATGCACTATACCTTCAATGCATTCGTGCCAGCTCATAATGGATGAGAATCTATTTCCAAGTTAGAACTACACAAATCTCAAAATATCTGTGTGACTCTGGCTATAGCTGTTCTTGAGAGACAAGGGGGAAATGGGGAGAGAGGATAGAAAGACAGGTGGAGAAGAAAGAAGAAAGGTTTATTGAAATGTAGTTAAATTTAATCTAATTGTCCTAAACCTGCTTCTGTGATATTAAACAGTATTAGAGAGTGATTCTGAATACAGAAGAAATACAGTAGTCACTGTGATGATTTGGCCATCAGCAAAGCAGCAATGCATAGCAATAATCACAGCTTACACAGACTGCACACTTTAGCCTTAATTTAAACCAGGCTTTCACTGTCAGAACTAGAATAATTTATTTTAATATGAGAATCTAATTAGCCAGTTCCAGTTTAAACATTTTGTATTATCAAGAAAGGCATCAAAAAGCACTGTGAAGAGAGCCATCACCAAGTAACAAGTATAAACAAAGACTACTACTGCCTTGCTTGGTGCATATTCTTCAAGACCTCAGAGTTATATCCGGCAATGGATGGCCTTAAACATCCCCACACAAAATTTCCTAATGTCTTATGTGATTACGCCATTATCAGAAGTTGCATTCCCATGTCTGACCTAAACTTCTCAGTCTCTAACCTCCATAAATTACAATTCCCACTCAGCTTTTCTCACTCTCAAAATTGGTTATTTCACCTTTCAAACACTCCAGCACCTTAATCTTCCCCTTAAGTCGCTGAAAAAAGATAATTTCAATCTTTTCTCCCTTGCTTCTCTAAATTATATCCTCAGATTGTCCTTTTATTTCAGTCTCCATTTTCTCTGTTGCATTTTGCCCCTCCCCTCCTTAGCCCCCAACCTATCAATGGAATTTGCCTGCACAGAGAGAGTTTTCCTTTTTCATGAAGAAGAGATTTCATCTGACTGTTTACCTTTCTGTCACAGCCTACTTTAATAGTGATACTTAGAATATTAATTTCAGGTTAAAGTCTCAAAAAGAAAATTAACCACAATAATTTTTGCCTGGTTGTAAATTACAGCCTTCAATATCCGTTGCTTTGGAACTCTTCTGGTAGAGGCATCTGTCTGTTTTAGGGAACTAAGCAGGTGAATCAAGAACTTGTTTAGAAATCACCAATTTTTACCCATGCTTTTACTACAGCTGTTGGTGTTCATTATTTCATTTAAATAATAGCCATAACATAAAATAAGGGGGGGTTTTCCTTTAATACGCTAAGCTACAGATTAACGTGTTCTCACGCAGATTACCTAGGAATGTAGAATCTCAGTTCCACTATCAATCCACATACCATTCACATCACAATAAAAATTGTGATGCTTACACAAAGGGATCCAAGCACAGTAAGTGAATGGACACAAAGATGAGAAAGGAAAATCAAAGTTGGCTAATGGGGGATGAATTCTAGGACACTTTGCTGAATTACCCGTAAGTATGTTTGTATGGCAATATTTGATCAATAAATGGACGTTAGTATTATCTTAGGCAAGTGAAGATGCAACTGTGTACACAACTCTAGCCAAAAATGCAAAGATATGTAAAGGTTGAAACAGAAAGTTAAAGAAGGTTAACAGAATGTTAAAATGTGCTCATAGGAATCATTATCACTAATCTTCTAGAATATTAAATGCACTCGCATCTCTGCATCTAGGTAAAGGGTTTTGGAAAATTAGAGCAGATTTGGGGAAGGGTAAATAAAATACTTTACTCCTTGAAAAAGAAACAACAGTAAAATCAGTTGTTTTAGAAACACTACAGAAATAAGCAGACAATGTCAGGAACATTAACATCTCCTAATCTGTGGCATCTGGGTACAAAAGCAAGGAGGCATTTTATAAAAGTGAAGGGTAGTAAAATCAAAATAATACTTTTACACTCACTGCAATCAAACTGTTGAACCAGGAGACTGCTGAAATTTATAACTCAAATATTAAGAAAAGGATCAAGTAGCTATTCCCAGAATTTTCAAGTTCAATTAGAAGATGAGCTTTGTAAGATTATTTAATGTTTCCAAATTCAAGCCAACCTTTAATTGCTACAGATCAGATAAGGCCAATGCAGAAAGGGAAGAGCAGTTTATTTGTTATCTGCCTATTGTGAATCTGATAGGCCTTTGTCAGAAGTATCAGTGTTGAACTGTGCAGTATTTGCAAAGGGATAACAGACATGGACCCAGCTTGGTTCCCTTCCGGGCTTAACACTCCTGAATATCCATAATAGGGAGAATAAAGAATTTACATCAACCTGAAAATGCAACATGAATACTTCTGTTCACGTTAAAATGTTTATTTCATATATTTTCAAAGTGTGCAGAGTTTCATTTGCCCACATATTAGACTTGTTCTAACCTGCACTGTTTGGGGCTTTTTATATGCAAAGAATCAAGAACACTGTTTTGTTAGCAGGAAAACTAATATGACAGGAAGACATGCTGTAGTCAGCAAAGGGAGTCAGCCACTTTTAGGAAGCAATTCATCTATTTTAGGAATGGCCAAAGTGCCCTCTGGAGCTGCCCATCCCCACTGAGTCCAGAGGGAATTTAATTTCTACCTTACTTTTATAGTGAAACTTGCACATGGAATTGGTGGAATGACATTCTCCCACAAACTTCCAAACAATATTGGCATGTAATTAGTTTAATCTCAGGATATCAACCTCAACCAAAACCGTTCTGTTAACTTTTTGTGAGAAATACTACGCAGATGCAGGTTGATGTAGTGAAGATTTTTACTGATTTTGGTTTTAAAAAGATTGCTTATTTTAAAAATGAAAATAAGTCCAACCTCAGGAACAGAGAAGGCTGAAATCAAATTCTGGCAGCTTCAGTTCAAAAAATGGCCTTTGCACAGAACGTGGCTATATAGAGCAAAAGGCAGGGAGCGAACAGCAGCGCTGTGATTGCCTGGCACTGTCCGTATCACCTTCAGGCTGGGACTTGTACAAATCAGTCACAACCAGCTATGCAACTGATAGCAAAGTTTATCTGCACACAGAGCAACAGGAGCCTGCATGATTTCTCTAATTTAAGTAGTTGGAAGCAGCAAAGAAAAGGCGTAATAGGTCATGTCATGAAAGTCTGAAGGTAAAAGGGCTCAGGGGAGGGTAGGAAGGTTGGCTGTTGAGGGAAGTCTGGACTGACTCAGAGTGACAGCAAAAACAGCCCATTCGACTGCGGTCTATCAGGGCACACAATTTCCAGCAGTGCTGCACAGCAGGACTCAGTGGCAGTCATCATAGCTCCACACCTACCCAGCTGTTTCCAGGTGGTATTTTCTGTTACAAAACAGAGTAACTTTATGGAAGCATTTGAATCAGAGTAAACTGGCACTCACAGAACGGGTTCATGACGTAAGAGAGATGCTCCTATTTGTTTAAAGAAACGTCAAGTTATGGAATTCCAGGGGGAATTCACACTCTGCTATGGAAATACATTGTCAGATTCTCCGGTACTTTGTATTTCCAGACATGGCACTAGCAAACACTGTGTAAGCGTGGTTATAGGGGGTTTTTTCTAACTACAGTTTTCTACATTTAGCACCAAACTTTCACTTATTATCATTCTGGAAAGTTTTCCTTTGCTTATGCTAAAGCCAACACAGTTCTCTTACTCCTTTTAATTCCTGCAGCCCTTGAAGTGCCTTTGTCCATAGTGGTTACTAAGGAGGTTACAAGAGTTGAGTTTCCCAGGGACTGGATGGCAAAGTGATAAGTGGGAAAGGGAAGCCACTAATGAGCAGCACTTGCCTATTAGTCATTAGCTAGGGAGACTCCCACTCCATCTGTTGATTGAGGCATAGTTCAACAAAAAGATTACCCAGATTTGATAAGGAATATTCCCAGCATAGGAAGGACTCATGCTTAATAGATAGTAATAATATTAGTCTAACATTTAAAGTGTATCAAGCAGTGCAAACAGCCTCAAAAATATTTGATAATGGATTCATTGGGGTATAAATGAACTAAACTCAGTAATGCTATGCTGATAGTTTAATTCTCAAATTCATATGTAATTTTATACTTTGGAAAAGCCATGCATTGACTGAAATAGTCAACATAGACGTCTGGGCAAATTAAATCATGGGAGAAGAGGTAACTATTTTCCAGGTGTACTTTATAACACTGTGCTTACTTCCTGTCTATAATAAAATCCCTGAAATGAGCGTATCAGCAATATTCAGACAATTAACAAATATAAGAAAGACTTTGAAGAGATCGTGGGCACAGCAAGCACTTGACAGGCCTGACAGTGAATGTTCTTATGAAAACAAACATAGAAGCTATTGCATTTCTTTGACTTCCCAAAAGTCTGCTCAGGTCCAGATATCAAGTGATGGATGACTTGTCACACGCTATTCCTACAAAGCAACCATTTCTAGCAATTTTATAGTCTATATGAATATGCAAGTAAAATTATATAAACCAGTGCTTTTTTCTGGTTTCTTTACTTGTTCTTTTCTGTCAGCTGCCACATGAAAGCTGCAGAAAAGCGTGCTTCCTCTGTAATATATGTATAAACAGAATGACCATTTATATAATATATAAATATATATACTATATATATAGTATACAAAATAGATATATTTATATAGTATTTAAATATATAAGTATATATATATATATATAATATATATATATGATAGATTTCCATTTCCTTATCTGGTTTTAAGACAGGGAGATCACAATATCTTAATATTTAACTGTGAAATATGGTCTGTCTAAAGCTTGTTGCAAAAAGTTGGAATATTTTTATATGCCCATTTACTTGTAACTTAATTTCTGCAGTTCTGTTTTCTAATTGGGGCATTTCTAAATGTGCAAAACTTCCTTAGCTATAAAGTTATTCCACACCCTAGGTAAATCTGAGAAACAACTCAGAAGACCAACATTTTCTACCCTGAACAAAATAGTACACAACTCTGACTGCAGATTGCAGAAAAAAGAATAAACACAGCAGTCGTGCTCTTCTGGGAGGCCTGAAAATGCTGACTAGAGAAGAAAAAATACCAAATTTGTAGGATCCTGCATCCCTGTCACAAAAATTACACAAGACTTCTCTTAGGTAGGTGACAGACGTCTCTGTCTCTGTGGTTGCACCCATAATACCTGGCCACTCCCATTTATAGAACAGAATCAACCTACTAAAAGTACATCAGGACACAGGCTTGGAGATCCTTGCCCACTTTAACAGCTGCACATGGAGGTGGACACGTGGCCCCTGAGCCCAGTTATAAAGTTTCTCCTGATGACTGCAATGGAATTTGGGTGTGAATCCATTCATCTTCAATTCCTCTATCTAGACTGTGATAAGACCAAGCCAACAATTCAGGCTGCAGTTGTTCTTCTTACTTAAATGCCTTCTTTTCCTGTTTGCCACATTTCCTTTTTCAAAAGGCCATCCTGTGGGAATAAATAGCTCAAAAGACAAATAAAATAATAACTTTTTGCATTTCATGATGACATGTTTAGAGCACTAATCTTCCTTCACATTCCCAAACATTTTTCCAGCTCATGGCTATTTTGAAGATGCATTTGAGGTGGCACAAACAGTGCTGTGCTTCTATATTTATGATAAGATCTCATTTCGTTGCATGTAAAGATTGCAGACGTTTTCCATTTTCAAATAGATGGCATCACAGTTTGCTTCATCCAGAAGAAAGTTTCCATTAGTTTGGAAACAGCTAATGTTGGCAGTGCTAGCTGAGCAAGCAGTAAGCTGGAAAATACAGCAGATGTTATATGAAAGAAGAAAGTAGGAAAACTAACAAGCATTTGTCTCCAAGCCTGGACTTGTCCATCAGTTAGTTTCCCTGTGGTGGCCTCACAAAAGCAAGCACTTGAAGGTAAGTATTTGTCTGCTACATAGACTGGAATGCCAAGTATTTGCAACTTGCTTTAGGTTGCAAGAGATGCGAGTCAGTCCTGTTGAAATTATTATAATGATGGTACACTTGGAGCATTGGGGAAAATCTACCATGGGGATTATCAGGTACAGAAAACAAAAACCAGTTTAATTCTCCATGAAAAAAGCCATCACAAGGAATACAAAATAGCTAGGAAAAAAAAAAATCTGAACGTGGGTTATGCTCTTCCTAGTGGGATCACACAAACAGTTATGCAAACAACTTCCACTACTTTTTGTATCATCTTAAGAGGTAGATAAAAGCAGTCCCT
Organism: Pseudotriccus pelzelni; assembly: GCA_035584735.1. Lineage (NCBI taxonomy): Eukaryota > Metazoa > Chordata > Aves > Passeriformes > Tyrannidae > Pseudotriccus > Pseudotriccus pelzelni. The sequence continues at coordinate 19,073,436 of JAWMRA010000005.1, forward strand.
ACATTAAAAATTAGGGGAAAGGAGAACAAATATTTTTTCTTGCTAATGACCTCGACCATAACCTAGGTCAAAGGCTACAAAGACACCAGGCCTACATGACTTTTTACACACAGCAGAGAATATGAGGTAAAGAGACAGCACTCAAATAGCAAAAGGAACCGTATGAGTCTTTTGGGCATCAAGAGACCTTTAAATGCAGTAATGGAAAAAAACCATTGTCACTGAAATGCCTTTTACCCTAGCTGACCCACCTCCTCATCAATCCACAGCATACTGATGGGCCTAAGGAGGATTCTTAATTGTTGCATGAGATTTTTTTCATGTTTCGCTGAAAACTGAGAAAAGGCAAACCCACTTCTTTGCAAAGGCAGCTTTTGAGCAGGCAGCAGTGTGACTCACGATGAATAATGAAAAGCCATGCTAAACAGTGCATCCATTAGAGAAAAACTCTCAAAAGGGGATTCTCCTGTGAGATTCAGCAGAGTCATTATACTAAAAAGCTTCAGAGTCAGAGGAGTTATAACTGTACTGACTTCAAAGATATCCAAAGAACTAATTTGGCCCTGTTTGTTTTGGTAATGGCTGACTAGCCAAAAACGAAAGCTAAAAGAATAGGGAAACACCAGAGTAATCTTATTTCCTTTTTCCCTAATGCAATGAGTACAGAGCTCCCAGCTGACTACAAAATACCCAGGATGATGTCTGTCTTGACTGTCATTTGTCCACACGTTGCTGCTAGAAATCAAAGATTCATGTTCTCAAAAAAACTTCTTGGCAGATACTCCCAGTGGTGCTGCAAAGTAAGCTTCAATGTACTGAAGCACATTGATGCATTTGTCTTGTATTTGGGCAGGGGGCAAATATACTCCTCTACAGATTTAATTCTTAAATGCCATTTCCCATATCCTCTGTCTTGAGGCAACAAGCTTGAACTTGAATCTGCTGAGAGTTTTTAATTATATGTTTTGAATGACACATATTTAATATTTAGGTGCTTTTTGCCTCCTCAGCCCCTACATGGTAGAGATCACCATGCCCTGGGATTGCTCAGTTAAGTTCAGAAAGAGTCAGCAAATTTCATAGAAGAAATTTCTTATAATGAGATAAGAATATTTGCTAATTAATCCTTGTATTTCAAGACATTGTTTTGTACTCTATCAACATCTTACTGCACTTAAGAATTAAAATTTAGGGAGACTTAAACTAATTATGCATGGCTCCTGTTTTGGTATATGCCTTGTGATCTATGCAAAACTGAGCATAAAGATGGACACGGTTCATTCCCTAGGTGGCATTTTTAGTTGAAGTTCGAGAATTTTTGTTTTGAAATAAACACTTCCTTTCCAAGAGGTTCTCAGAGGACATAGAGATTACCCTCTTGAGGTAAGAATTAAACAGGAATAAGAAGTAATTAATTCCCATCTACATGGAGTTTTTCAAGGGCTGCCAGGTAGAGAATAAATCCAGGTTGTTTATTAATCCTAGCATAACTCACAACATCTCTAAAAATAAAAGACAGTGATAATGTTCCTTACAAAGTCAGTGTTGGGGAGGGAGGGTAGAGATTGTGTTTTTGTCTTTAGAAAGACACACACAAGAAATATTATTTTAGAAAACTACCCCCAGGAGTCTATGAATGAGCCAAAATCTACCTCAAGCATGCCACTGAAAATTACTTCCAGCTTTCCAGTCAATTTTGAACATTACAAGAGCAATGTTCTTTTGCCTGACTCCCTCAGTGCCGATGAGGTGCTAAACTCTTTGGCTGGCCCCTCCTTCAGCCCAAGCTTGTCATATCCCAGTGCATGCTATAAAGAAATTACATTGCACAGCCAGAACCTTCTTTAATAAATTTGATCCCAAAAATAATTAAAGCTACCTCTCCCCCACTCCCAGGAGCAAACTTTGGGCTGTAACTCAGGAGACAAAAGCTCTTTGGAACCTCATGCTGCTTGACAGTCCTCAGAGTTGCTCACAAGCAGGCCTGATTCTGTGCACTGTTGGCAGAAACTTGAAGGTTTCACATCAGTTTTAGGGGGCTTAGGCTGGATCTGAACTGATGCCTCAGAAAGAACCATTATCACATCAGGACTTCAAAAGAGGGAGAACTCTCTCAAGCAGCGTCATTTTGCTCTCCACAAGTTTCCTGCAGTCTGATGGTTGTGTCACTGTGTCGTCCTACATTATCTGTCAGAACACAACACAGCCCTCTTCCACAGGCAGTGCAGACCCTGCCAGGGTTTGATGAAACATGTCTAGAATGTACCCACCACAGACAGCAAAAATCTACAAGCCCCAACAGGTTCACCTGGGCAGAAAGCCAGTTTCTGTGCTTCCTTTTTTTGAAAATGCTTCCTTCACTGTAGCTGAACAAGTAATACTAGATGTGCTGCCGGTTAACCTTCCCGAGCTCTTACTTCTCCTACAAACGGTGGTTGGGAGAGGTTTACTCTATTACTGTTTTCACTGATGCCACACCGACTCCTGCTCTGTGTCCACCCTAGAACTCAATTTCTTTGTCAGAAGGAGGTATCAGCTGAGCAAGCCGGCCTCATTCCCAGCGTGGGAGCTGAACTGCTGATCAAAGAGCTTTCAAGCTGTGTTATTATGTACCTGCCGAAGGCCAGATGAAAAGCCAAACTATAGATCATGAAACTGCTTCTTCAGCAACTTACTTTCTTACATAACAGTTAACTTCTTTTCCTAGTGTTCATCATCAGTCTCTGATCCATGATCTCTCCCCTGGTTTATGTATTCTTGACATTCCAATTATAATGTGTTCAAGCATGATCTATTTGAATGTTTCCAGAGGTACACCTATAAGTTAGTCACTGACATGAAATAGTACCAAAAGTACAATGAAACCAAATTAATCAAAAGCAAGTAGTGGGATTCCTGTATGCTTTCATAATTTTTTGCTTTTTCTGGTCTTAAATACCTTTCTGGGGTTACCTTTCCCCTCACCTTGCTCATTGTCAACACTACAGCCCAAAGAAATCTCCCACTACCAGTGAACACTCATCAGAAACTCATATTTTGTGTATTTGGGACCGTGACCCTCTATGCTCTACCTTTTCCATTAAAATTTATAACCTTTCAGGCAGTGAAATGTTCTGCATCTTTCCCAGACTGGAAGGTATGGTTAGGAAAAAACACTATAAATACCATAAACCAGGCTATTGTCCAGAATAAATACAGACATCTGAGTTAAAAAAGGAGTTATCTAGTTACAGCTGAAGTTAAGGGAATGGGAGGTTAAGTAATTCCAGCTAGTTTTACATGAGCTTTGGTCACCATTGAGTCATGTTATTGTATTTAAAGCGTTTTAAATACATGTTTTCTAACAGCACAATTTGCCTGGTATTGGTAAGGTCTCTAACATCAGAAACATACCAAGCATCACATATACAAAGCCAAGACTTTTATGAAGGCCCCTTTCATTTTCTTAGTTCACAAGCTCCCCGTTGGCACCACTGCCTGTCCAAGTGTTCATAAAACACCCAGTGTGACTGGAGCACAATATGCTTCTCTGGTGGTACAAGACTGTACAGACTGTGTTCTATCAGTGGTCAGATCTCTGAATGAAGGAGCAGTTGTTTACAGAGATAAATGCAGAAGGGTATCTGGATTTATGGATTTTACATTCATAGATACACATTTAACTAATATGTCCAGACCTCATCACCAAACCAAGTGCTGTCATCTGCTAATGCATGACATCAGTCTGGTTGCTCATTTAGGAAGGGCACTAAGGTGAGAACATAGACTCCCAGAATCATTAAGGGTTGGAAAAGACCTCTAAGATCATCTGAACTATAGCCCTCTGTGAAATTAGTCAACCTGCTGCATTCAAACAGCCTCAGCATGCAAAGAACTGAGAAGTCAGCCAAGTCACACAGAGACATTTTTTGAGGGGGACTAAATCACATGACAGGACCTTCCCTTGGCAAATCAACAGGGACAGGCTGCTTTTAGCAAGTGCAGCTAGTCCTGCAAAAGGATGGTAATGGCATAAAATGATTAGCATAGGAGACTGTTCAAGGGCAAAGCACATTTGCTAATTATGACTATAGTACATTAGTCTGCTGCTGGGTCTGTGCCATACAAAATAATTTGTTAAAAGGTAAAGTTCTGGACACTAGTAAGGCACAGCAGCCTATTGCAACAAAAATAAAATAGAACAGAGACATCCTTTGAAACACAGGCAGCCCATATTTCATGGTGAGCACTTGCTTATGACTTCCAGGTTTTCAACAAAAATCAAGCCATTCTCTCCTGGGCTGGGATGGCCTGAATTTTGGTAGCACAGTTTTGGCAGTATTCCATTATTGCTATGGTTGGCTGTAATTGTTATTTTACATGGACATCTATAAATCAAAGGGCTGCTTAAAGTGACTTTTTTCCAGTACTTGCTTTACCAAATGATCAACCATCATTTTAGGTACATTCCAAATTCAAATCTCATCTAAATGGCTTTGCAAGGAGCTGTTCATGTTCAACAATGGCACTCTTCTCTGTGAGGTAGGACAGTACCTTTCTCCTCACCTGTCAGATGGGAAGCACAAAATGCACAGTGGAGCAGGGTTGATTTCCCTGTCTTACACAGACTCATTCACAACTCATCTAGGCTCATGAAAAGACAGTCAAGACACACAGCCTTCAAACTCACATTTCTTGACTCAGACCACCAAAAAAAAAAAAAGGCAAATCCAGTCCCTATCCGAAAATCACTGGTTCTGGGTTATAAAAGCTTACTGCTTAAAATGCACAGAGTTCCAAAAGGAAGGTTGCAAGCAAGAGGATTCAGCAACTGTCACAACAAACATGTTCTGTAAGTGCATGCTGCAACTGGCACAGTAGGACTGTGGATGATATTATAAAACTGACAGGCAACTGCCAAAATCACCACCTACCCGGGACAAATAGCAAATTCTGATGTGTCAAAATCTTTCACAATTTCTCCAGGAGATGTTAAAAGTCAGAAGGTAACTGAAAAAACATCAATAAGAAATCTTTTCACGTTGCCCTTGATTAAGCCATTTTTGTACCATCTAATTAGTCACTGTCCTGAGCACGCTAAGAAATTTCTCACATTTTGCCAAGGATTTCATCATTTTGCTTTTGTCATTGCCCTGGAATTATTGTCCATTGATTATAAGGTCAAAGGAATCAGCTTTTTAAAGCCTGCAGCAATGGAGACTACACTCAGATATTTTGCATCAAGTGCTTAATATCCCTCTTAAAAAATCTCTTCTTGCATGCAGAAATTTCAACTTTCAACATCCAGTCACTGAATTTTGTCATCATTTTGCTAAATTTTGCCTTTTATTATGAAATTTCTGCTGTAAGAAACAGTGTGTCCATGAAAAACCAATTAACTCTTTATTTAATGAGTTAGACTCATTCTGCAGAATATAGTTTCTATTAAATCCTTCTATTATTCTTCTCATAACAGTCCAGTCAGATGTCAGCATCCCTCTTGAAATATTTCCAGCAAAATGGGACAATCTATTCCCCACAACAGTTGCACTCATTCCCACATACAGAGGAAGTTTCAAACTCTTTAGATCACTAGACATTTTAGTTACAGGTTTGCTATCAGAGTTAATATTCCTCTGATGATTCAGCATGACTCCCAAGTTCTCCTCAGAGTTTTGAGGTGTCAGGACTTGCCTTAATATAAGGAATTAAATCCTTCCTAAACACATGGCGCTGCTTTTGATAGTATTGAAATAGAGGTTGATTAGGAACATACATTCTGCTGGTGTTCCAATCACCCCATTCTAGGGAACTGTCATCTTTACTCCTTACCTCTCACAATCTCTGTATTCTCAAGTTGGCCTGATGTAAATTTGATTACTAATACTATTCTTACTGATGCCTTCATATCTACTCTATTACTCTTCCCAGAAGTGACCTCAAATTAGAGTGATACAATTTATTTCCCACGTACTCACTTACCACTTTCTTTTAATGCATTATTAAATCTTGATCCAACACTTTGCCTGAAACTGATCATATTAGACTGACAAGCCAAAAATTATCTGTGTCACACTATCTGCTCTTTTAATAGCAACGCACATTTCTCTCAGAAATTTTGAACTGCAGTATATGATACATTAATGAAAGCAACAACTTTTTTTTTTGAAGACAACACTTCTATTTCCTGTACTAAAGAATGGTTAAGAAAAACCTACTCCTCTCCATTCAAAAGAAAAATTACATCTGCAAAGGAGAGAATTCACAGTCAGGGCTTTAAGGTTTTGTGGAAGCAGTTTGTCTTCTCTTCAAATATCACAGCAGCTCATTTGGAAAGCAGCATATTTGATAGAAGTCACTAGAAACTCTGCCAAACTTTAAGATGGTGTGGTAGATGCATAAACTCTTTCTTGACTGTAGCATTACTCATTTTTCCTCTAATGCAGGACTGTGAACACTAATTCTGATCCCTCATTGTGTTGATGGGTAAGAAAAAACCATAAACTTCCCTAATTTTGGTGTTCACACAACTGCTCAAAATGTGGCAAATTTATTCTTTAGTTCTATATCACAAGTTTCTCTTGCAAGGCATTTTTATATAGCAGTGAAGATAAGCTGCAAGTTCCTACCACTTTTTATTCTTGTTTAAAGGAGCAAAGAAAAATTTACAGTTATTACATTATTTTCCCACCTACTGTATTAATCTTCCAACAAGAACTGTCTGTTCAAGATAACTAACAGGAAGACATTACCAGTTGAGTCAGATGTTTTTAGGTTCAGTTTCTTTCCATCAGTTTCTGTTTTTCAAAACAGGTGCCACAAATCCAGACACTGAAGAGGAAAAGAGGCCACTTGCGGTTTGATTTACAAGCATAGTTTTCCTATTTCACAATGGCACACCAAGTTCTCAACCACTAGGAATACTGTACTGTTTCAGCTCTAATCAGTACTGGTTTTGAATTATAATAATTGTAAACTAGTACTGTCATTTACATTATGTTTCTTATACATGTGAGCCTTAAGAAAAAAAATAAGATTCACTTTCTTAGCACTACAAAACACATGGAGCGATTTGTCCCTTTGATTTGCAGAAGGCCATGGCAAAGGTTGTTTGCCATGTGTAGGCATAACTGTGGGTGAGGAAGTATGAAACACTGCTAAAGAAGAACCTTCGTGAGATGCAGGAGTCCAAAGGAAAACAGAGATCTTCAGCTATTCCTATGTAAGGCTTTGTTATTGATTTGAGCCTTGTGAACCACAGTTTGAGAAGAAAACACTCAAAACCCTGATTAGGCAATTTTAACTCTTTTGTAATTAAGCGGATTGGAAGCAGATGCCATCAGAGACTCTCTAAACTTCTGAAGTGCTGAATTTAACCCAGGCATACTACTAATTTAGTCTACAATTTGAGAATGCGTGACAAAACTCAGAACTCAAACTGTTTATCATCCCACAGACACATGAAAAGAGATGGCACCCAGTTCATGAGCTGTTGTAAACCTTTTCATTACTCATGAGGATCCAATTATTTAGAATGATTAAATGACAAAATAATTGAATAATCAAAGCTGGACAAACCAAAGAATTAAACTGATTTCTATCCCATTTTCATGCCTGAAACCAAGGGGATCTAGTTAATAGAGGTAACCGTAAATTAGAGAGATTAGTCATTGTTCTCTCTGGATACAAGTGTTAAGTGTTCCGGCAAATCAGGCAAAGGTTTGTTGGTGAATCACTCAAAATGTCAAGTGAGAAAATTAAAAGCAAAACTAGATTTTAAAAAAGTACAACTAAGAGGTTAATATAGACTGTAGAATCTAACCGTTTTAGGATTCATTCACAGGATGCAGATTGCAATAAGAAGGTGGGTGAGGTAGGGAATGGAACAGAAAGAGGATCACAAAATGTTGATTTAGCACAGGAGGATTTGTGTCAGTCTATAGATATATATTTACCTTTTAAATGTGTTTGACAAGCTGTACTACAGATAGCTTTTACCTACAGGAATTAGAAAATCACAAATGAATCAGTGCTTTCAAGAAAAGGTTAAGTAAAGAATTTAAAGTAATTTTCTACAAGAGAAGAGTCAACAGTCAGGATGTTTTGCTGATTCATATTCCTCTTTGAAACCTTAGTGTAACCAGAATAAAATCCCACTTGCTTCAGTCATGCTTGTGATCTTTCAAAGTCTGTCCTTCATTCTACTTCTTGTATTATTCATGTTGTTTTCAAAACTGGCATTTAAATTTCACTCACAGGCAGTCCTATACTGCAAGCATTACAAGCATTGTATGCACCAAAACCTAAAGGAACAAACATTTTCAGGATGTTTGCTCTTGCTCACGTTAGGGACAACTAAATGGGGAGATTCAAACTGTGCTGACTGCAGCCTGGCAGTGCAGACGGTGCTCACTGAGAGCTGTCAGCCTGGACCTTCTTCAGCAAATGCTGACAGAGGTAGGCAGATTTGCTCAGGCTTTATGGGATTAGTATAGGATAGGAGAAATACTAAGGATTAGCATAATGTCTAGCAGAAGTGGGAGGAGGAGGTGGGAGAGACTGAGGCTCACACAAGGTGTTTTGGAAAACAGATGCCATCAGTTTGGAGAAAGGACCAGCCCGAAGCTCAGGTGTTCCTGTCAGTTGTGCTGAAGCTGTCAATAATAGTGAGGTAATTCAGAAAAAAGGCTGCAGTCAAAGGAATGAGGACTTGGAGGAAGAGCTTCTTCTAAGCCTCTAGCAGGAACGACTGAACAGACCCATTCCACTCCCAGTATTGTCAATTCTAATTGCTAATTTGCATATGGCAGCACACAACTGCACTGTTAGATCAGCTCTGAAAAAACCAGTCAGTACAAGTACAGGACACTCACACAGCTCTGAAAATCCCTGTTTCTCAGGTCAAGTTCCCTGTTCACTGTCTGAACACAAAGAAACTAAACTAAACATAGCCAGGAGCTGTGGTCACAAGGTGTAGAAATTTCTCCTTTTCTGATCTCAGTTGCACTTCTGCAGAACTCATACACATATCTTACAGAATTGCTCAGTTAGCTGCACAAAGCCAGCAACTGGATCTCCCAATTAGGGGAAATGGTTTCCAAACTTCCCTGAAGCCCAATGGTTACTACAAAAGCCATTTCCTGCCTCTGTCAAGAACCACCATCCCTCAGGACATCTCTTATTTGCAGGAGTTGTTTCATTTGTGATGGTAGAGGGATACTCCTAAAAATGCAATTTTTTTTTTTTAATCCAACTATGCTACAATAAGTATTCAAAATAGGAACCTGAAATCACAGCCTGTCAATATTTTATTGAAATATTTTCAGAACTATAAAATTAATGACAGCCTAGAAGAGGATATAAGGAAAATACCTATGTGATTAAAAGGCATTAATTTCTCTAGATAAGACCAATACATATGAAATGAAACAGTGTCAACCATGAAATAAATTCCATGCACTCAGACTGGTAAAAACAATTACTTCAGAATAACATGAGCCTTGATGTAGGACATTTCTTAGGACTAAATAGAGCTAAGATCCTTCAGCTGTGTTTAAGGCCCCTTCAGACAGATTATTAGGTTCCCCCAAAGTGCCTCCCTCTGCCAGCTGGAGGTCTAAATTGATGTCATTAAAGTTGTTTGATCCACCTAACTTTAGTTCTTCCATTTCTGAGCTACGTTAAACAAATCAACAATAAACCACTGCAACAATTACTGAGACTTATGGCATAAATTCCAGGCAATATTGATATTAGTGGCTGTCACCCCAGAGAATGAATTATTAGTATGAACATACCAATTATATCATACAATTGGAGAGAGGGTATTTACATAAAGAATGTTCCTGAACCTCAGCAGAAAAAAATGCACATGTATAAATAAATTCACTGTTGACTTTTACTAACGTTTGAAGTGTAGACTAAGTGAAAAGATGTTGATACTACTTACACATGGTATTCCTTCATGGAAAGGACAGATTACTGTGCCTGCTACTCATGCTTCTTCTCCCATTGATGACAGTCCACTGGAAATGGAAAATATAAAACTTGTCATACAAGCACTGAGCAGCCATGAGATACTGACAACTTTTGATTGCAATCCTGAGCTGCATTAGCCAAAATAAAAGAACATACTGACGAAACTAGAGGATGGTGGCTGTTAAGTAGAGTGGTTGGAGTGCTCCTGACTTTTCATTCAACCATCAACATTAATTGTGTCCAATCCAGTGTTACTATAAGCAAGAAATGTGGATTAAATTTCTAATCCAAACCCCAGCAGGTTTCTTGATGTCTTCCAGTTGCATCAGCTGTACAATAAAGCTAGATCCACCTGGAAGCAAGCTGTTAAAATACTTTGTGAAATGAGAAGTTACCTGACAAGCCTCTTTTCCAGATTAACACAATGCATTAAACCCTTTTCAAGAAGTAATTTTACCTACAGCCTAAACACAATTTTCAAATTTAAAAGTGTTTTGTTAAAATAGATTATTAAAATAATATTTAACTCCAGCCTTTGCAGACCATCAGTCTCCAGGTGCATTAGGACAGTGAGAAATCTATAAACACCACAATGGATCTCCAAAAAGATCCAGCTAAAGATCCTCCTTGCTAGGCTGAAGAGACATTTGCAAAGACACCCTTCAGAAATAATGCCCAATGAAGCAGTACCATGAGCTGCAGATTAGTTTGGCTTTCCTTAAGTCGCTGTGTAAAGAACCTGCTCACATCTGAGAAGATATGACAAGGAAAGAGCTGTTATATTCCCCAAAATATTCTTTCATAGAACTTGCAGCCAGATTATTTTTTGTGTTATTCATTAGTGGTAATAAAATATTAACCTTTGATCTTCCAACAGTGTTTCAAAGCCTATTCAGCCTCCAGGGGGAAGAAAAGTAAAAAAAGAAAGTTTCCCCACATTGTGTTAAATAGTCTGTAAAGGTAAATTTACATTTAACAGCTTAGTTTATCTAACAGTTTTCCACCTTTCCTCCTTCTACTTTCCCTTTCTTCCTACTTGTTCCTCTCCTTCTCCTGCTCTTTTCTCCTCCCCTGCATTTTCCATTAGCTGCAGTTTTGTCCTCTACCCTCTCCCATTACCACATTTTGGCACTCATCAGACTCCTCTGGGCAATTCTTTGACTTATTAGCCTAGCAATAGCCACCTTTTAGCTTGGTGAGATCCCTGCCAGCTTAGTGAGCAAATTCAGTGAGCAGCCAGCCAAGAAAGCTGTGGAAATACATGTCCAGGACAGGGAGAAGCAGAATGCCTCTCCTCAGCACCACACGCTCAGTACATCAGTTCAAACTTCTCATGTAATTCCACCCTAAGTGAACACCAAGCAAACAGCAGAACATCACCAAGAGGATCCACTTCAGATTCAGGTGAAAAGAAGGAAGAATCTTCCTGATAAGAAAATGTAGCTATGAAACAGGTCTGAAAACCTGACACTCAAAACAAATCTTGCAGGAAAAAAATTGGGAAATTGTATTATACCAAGTTTATTTGCTCCTAGTTAATAATCACCCTTGAAGGTAAAGGATTAAGTAAATATACCGTGCTGTGAGAAGCAGTAGTGAAATATCTGAATCTGTTGAATAATAGAAGTTGGTGACATACTCTCACAGGCATCCGGATGACTACTCAGCCTCAGCTGCTTGCGCTGCATCCCTGGCGCTCCTCACAGCAGGCGTTGGCCGGCCACAGTCCCCTCCCCGTGTTATTCAGATGACCTCCCCGGCCCTGCAAACGGCCCGGGCACAGCTGAAACGCTTTCAGTGACTGACAAGCTCAGAGTTTTTCCTCAGCCGCTGCTTCCAAACAACAAACTCCTCAGCAAAAACAACAGGTCTTTGCTGAAGAAACTAGGCCTACCTTTGCAAAGCGTGTTGTTTGACATAAACAATCTTATCTCTGCTAACACTGAAGTTTTGCATAATTTTATCATGTAATTTTTTTCCGCTAAGACTTGGAAAGGCTTATGCAAAACAAATTGTATGTGGAATATTTTTTGCCCACACACAGCCCAGGATACCGAATATCTGGAAGCACAGGAGGGATTGCCAGAGTCTGAAGTCATCGTGTTTCCACAGCAGTTTCAAGTTTCAGATAAATAGCTAAACACACGTGCTTATTATACACGTCAGTATGAGGTCTCTCATGGTCCCTGGACCACTTGTAAGGTAAGCCTGAGGCCTGCAGGGTGGCTGAGTTCATCTGGCAACTCATCACTGCCAGAACAGTCATGTTTCTTACACATTTCTCCTCTCTCTGCTCATCTTCCAGCTGGAATCCCATTCCTTCTTACTCCTCCCTAATGCTACTGTTTCTCTCATCTCCCATTCAGCCCACTCACAGTGAACATTCATGGATTTGGGGGTTAAGCTTTGGTTTTGGTTTTTTTTTTTTAATTGCTCTCCTGACAGATTAGCAAATTTAAATTGGTTCACAGATTAATCAGACGAAAGGAAGTGAATGGAAAATGTGGCTGGAAGTGTGGGAGGAGAAAGCAGTAATTCCTCTTTGCTCTGCTGGGAGCTATCAGATAAGGTTCGTCTCATCTTGCAGAACATCTGAGCTCCAATAGCTCAGACCTTGCTACAGGCACAGACTGGTTAGGCAGCTTCTCAGAGGTGCAGCAGAGAGCTCTGCCCATGCCTCCGGAGATGGGAATCAACTGACGTAAGGTTGCTGAGCAGCTTCACCGCCTCCAGTCCTGTCCCTGTCTCCTCTGCAACTCACCCTCCCCAGCTCCAGCTGCAGAAGGAAGGTTCTTTCCTAAAGAATTCCTTCTTCAGCTCATGTCCTTTAACAAATTATCTGTACTTCTAAGGCTTTCACCAGTAGCACTTGCACTCAGAAACCACACTTGGCACTAAGTGTTCACAAAAATATGTCTTCAAGGCCCTAGTTTTGTTCTGCCATCTTACTGAGGCCTCTTAGACCCAAACAGCACTACTGTTCTCTTTGTGTTCTCCAACAGCATCTTGAAAGCAGAATCAGAAGAACAGAGCGTGTAGTTTCCTTACTATGGACAGCACAGTACCTGTGTGGGTTTTTATTTTCCCCAGGATTTGGCCCCGGTTATGAGGTGTTTGTTTTCACTTAATAAAACACATTCAAACTACGCAACAACTAAAGCTGGTTCTCAGAGCCCTGCTAAAAATTCCCCACACAGTTGGCTGGGTAGGATTTAAAACTCTGCCCTATTCTTAGAAGTGTGTATTTGCAGCAGTTGGAAAATGCCAGGGTACAAGCAACGCATTCCACATCATGTTTAAGGCACCGATCCTGAGTATTTCAAATCCTTTGTGGGTTTATTTACTTCAGTTTATGTTTTAAAAAAAACAACAAAAACAACAACAATAAATCCCGCAAAACAAACACCGTCCTATCACTTATCTAAGGCACCTGAAAACATTCTGTTCAGGGTCTCACATTTACTATCACTACAGTAATTACACTGAAACTATTCATTGAAGTGTGATTTTTAAGCGTGACACAAACAAGTTTGTTGAAGGTGCTTCGGAAAGTGTCCCACATTCAGAGTTTCATAAAACATTTCCAAAATACATAAGGCCAAGAAATGAAAAGTGTCTGTGAACATGAAAAAGGCTACAAAAGCATGATTATCTGATTAAAAAATAATCAATAGACATTGACAAAGTTCACTGTGTAATTTTTAAAAATAGGGGCAAGATGGTCCTAATTTAGCACAACAGCATTTATAGCTGGGTTCCACTGTGCATATGAGATACACACTTACCATAGAAGAGACACCTGAGCCCGTGCTGCGTTCTAGAACCCCTCTATAATACTGGAAGGTACCTGAGCAATAGATGTAATAGAAAATATGATTAAAATAATCAGTGTATTAAAAACATTGAAGATAATGACCAATAGCTGTTTCTTTACTTTGACTTTAATGGTTTAATATATTCATAGTTATGAATAGCAACAGGAAGGGAGTTGTACCAACAGAAACATAATAGTTCAAGGCTTTTCCTCCCAGAGATTCAGGGGGTGTGTCTACTCAAACAAGGAGATAGAATTTAACTTCATAAAATTGTATAAAATTGAGATATTTGGATATTGTTTTGCTTCAGTGAGAGGACCCAAGACATTCATTATGTTAAAAGACCTACCTAATAGGGCATTACTTCCCCAAAATTGGCCTTCAAGGCAAAATTTAATCCCTCCTGAGGGGTGGCAGATGTTTTATTATAAACTTCCCCTAAGATCTTAAAATATACACATTTTTTAAAAATTTCAAATGTATAATTTGATGAAGGGACAAGAGCCTTCTTTTAGATTTTAAATTTTCTGTTTCTTATTGTCTTATTTTTCACTTTAAAAGGCAAAATCATGGTTCTAGCTGGAGAAGAGACCAATCGACGGAGGCATCCCCCATACCAGACCTTTGGGTCAGTTGACAGGACGGTTGCAGTAAACATTTTCAATGAGGCCTTCACTGAAATATATCTTCTCTCCATTCCTGCTGTCAGAGATTTAAGGCTACATGCAAACAAATGCATAGTGGCAGCACATTTGCTCACTGCAAGAATATGAAATTCTCTTTGATATCAAGCCCAAAACACCCTTTTCCTGTTTCAAACACAGTTACCAAAGGCAGCTCATCACAAAGCAAAATAATCAAAGTAGTTAAAACTCACAAAACGTTGGTTCATGAACTCAGTAACCACTATTTCCAAAAAGTACAGGCTATCTTTTCAGCTGATAACAATCTGATCAACTCCAGTCACTACAAACTCACTTTTTGAAAGAGCGACTTGCTCCTTACCTTTAATACAATGTTTCTTCTCAGAGCAAGTGGTTTGTTACTACAATAATCTCTCACTATGTGTATTACCCTAGGTTAATGATGTATTTCAAAAGAAATCCAAGTACAGTGGGGAAGAGCAGACCTGAAGATGGTTTTGTATGGCCAGGGCGAGCTGCTACAGTTATAAAGTGACAGCATTTCTCTATTCCAGTACTCAGACATTGCTCCAGAAATGGACAACAGAAATTGCATTTTCAGATGTGAAAGTGCTTCTGTGGTCCTACTTCCAGATTTTGGTTTAGGATATTACATTCTTCTAAATTGCAACCCACTTTTCTGTAAAAATTCAGAATGCAACTCTTTCACCTTGTGCTTTGGATTTTCATTATTACTGCTACATTAGGTACACAGTGCAAAATGAAAATGAACAAAGGAATAAGTGAAGCCAAAAAATCCAACCCGTATGACTCATCATATGATACAAAAACATTTTCTGCATAACTCAGAGAACCTATTCTACCAAAAGAAAAATACACTTTTTTTTTTCCTTCCCTTAAAGTTGCAAATTAGGTAGGTTGTTTCTTCTCGATATATTTCTGGCAGGCAAGTTCTGAAAAACCTTGTTCCAAGAATCCTGTGGACTGAAAGCACAGCTGTTTGGATTCACCAATCTAACCTTTACTCCATGGATACTCCTATTGGTGAAGCAGGCTTAAGAGCAGACAAAATGACAGCTGGTCCATTCCTTCTCTTGCACATAAATCCCAATTAGAATAGGATTAAGATAACTGGAAAACAACCTATTGATTGAACAACAAATCCTGCCAAGGGGATACATATGATTTAAACAATTTAAAATGTTTAAAGTGGATTTTAAATACTCTCTTAATAATGGTCCACTTAAAAAGGGAAGCAACATTTTAGAAAGCTTCTTCAGGCTACCTCAGTTTACTGCTTTAGATTAGGGAAAGATGTTCATACTCTTCTGGTCTGTAACTATATAATATCCACAAGCAGGGTTCTTTAAAACATTTAAATAATTTCTGGGCATAAATTTAGGAAAATAATTCAGATCATAACAATTCTTAGCAATGCAATCCCATTGATTTTTATTTGATCTTGAAATACAGGTCTCATTCTTCCACCCATTGAGAATAGATCCCATTAATATAAGAGTACAAATTCTGGCCCAAACCAGACTTCCTTATTTCTGATGTAAACATTTGCTTCTTTAAATATTTTTAAACATTCCCAACTCCACATATGCACTTAAATTTTAAGATGAACTTCACAGAAGATAAAGATGAAATAAGTTGGGGGAGAGGTTCAAAATACAGTAAGGCAGACTATACTAACTTACGAAAGCTTAAAGAGAAAGATTGTCTCTCCATTGGTTTCTGCAGCAAGAAGATATTTAATTCCACGTGGTGTTTGAATTCATTCTCAAATCCATACACCAAACTAATTTAAATTCCCACGTAATCTGTCTCTTGATGTACCTCAACGCACTTGCCTTTGAACTTCACGTTTGCTTTTATGTGGTAATTTTTTAAATTTCGGGTGCTGACAAATGAGGTATATATTAATATTTAAAAAATAGAAATAAAATCTTCACTGGAGAATAAAACATGGGGTCTCTGCAAGTTTGAACAAAACCTCAGGGTGGATCAGAGTATAAACAAAACATTAAAGCATCCTTAACCCCAGTGCAGAGGGGATAGTCTGCTCACGTATACGGATGAATGACACACTAGAAAGGTGGAAATTGAACTAAATATCAATTTCTATTGAGTTATAAGGCTGTAACTTCACCACCAAGTGTGCAATTATGTAGCACCTTAGAATTGGCTAGTAATGAGCCTGATTTGCTACCAAGATTCAGGTCACTGCACTGACATGTAAAATAAACCCCCCTCACCAAATCCTGCTGAGTTTTTTTAGTCATCTCAATGAATTAGCAGGTAAAAACCCAAACCTGCTGACTGGCTCTCCTGCTGGTGTCCTTACAAAGACCTGAGTTACCTGATACTGAAGGTAACAAAGGGATTCCAGATTCACATTACATCTTTATGCTGTTTGATTTGCTTAGAATTTTTTCCACAACTGGATTTTCCGTAGGGCAGTTCCACTTGTTCTGCAGGTTTCCTAGATTGATTTTGGATGGCTGACTCTCACTCAGGTAAATGGAAAGGTCAAACTGTACACCATCCCTTAAGGCACATAGTGCTGTTTTCAGCAGAAGTCCACAGCAAGTCAGCTGAGTGGAAATGCAGCATGAGAGCCCCTGGCATTTTACACTCATCTCGGTAACACTGAAATGATGATCCTGAAATCCTTACTTAGACAAAGCTTCCCCTGAGTCCCAGATAGCTGACCAGTAATTGCACAGATTAACACTTGCATTCAATGACAGACCCGATTGTTTGAAGTTTATCTTACTTTAGGTTAGCAGTTCTAAAACACTCTTCCAGCTATGAATACAGCTTTTCTAGAAATTTTATCTAAGAAACTGAATTAAAACTACTATCTCAAAAAAACCCACGCCATCTACAGTGCTAATATTACAACATGTTAAAACATGCAGGTGAAATGTTTAATAAGAAATAGGAATACTTAATAAGTTTAAAATACCTGTTTGGCACCAGAAGCATAGAGAAAGAGAAGAGAGAGAAATAAAATAATAAAAGTTTACTTGTACCCTGGCCCCGTAAGATTCTGTTTTGGGCATTTAACAGTTAAAGAAGCCATGGCATGCTAACCGAGCACATTAAAACAAAGAGTTGGCAGCTTCTGAAGGAAAAGGGCTTGTGCTCCACTGTTCCAACTTGTCAGTCAACTCATGCCAGCACTCTCCTTGTCTGCCTCCTCTCCACACCCTCCTTACATGTGTCTGTCTGGACTGATCTGCTCATCTGTTCACGGACTCTTCTGACAAGTCAAAAATTCTGCCTTCTCTGTCCTCTGGAATTGGATCAAATCACCTCAGCTTTTTTTGTAGCCCCACCAGGAGGCTTTCTGCTTATGGTCTGATTCTGTTTGCCTTCATTACTTGTCTGTTTTTGATTTGTAGAATGGAAGAAGCCGAATTGCTGAAAGAAAGATTCCAGGCCATAACAGTAAGTGCTTACGATTATAACTTGCTCTTAGAAAAAAAAAAGGCTTAGAAGTAGATTTGTGTTAATGAGCTGCTGTGTGTTTGCTGAATAATGATTTATCCCAGGACAGAAAGAGACTTCATGTCTGCTTGAAATTGTTACTTTTAAATACTGGTTTATAGTCTATTGCTGTAAGACAGTTAGGTTGCCTGTACAGACTTTATTATGGGTTGTATTGCACTTTCAAATTAAATTCAAAGCAGTGAAAGTATGTGTGCAAATTGCTACTGGACAGTCTAAAATACTAGTTAATGTCATCATTCTGAATGTTTGCCTGAAGGTCAAAAGGCAGCTAGAGAATTCCAGAACAAATCAATTTTCCCAATTCACAACACGACTGAGATATTAGAGATTTTTGGCTTGCATTGTGGAATTAAATTTAATATCTGAATTATTGATAATCTATCGTAAGTATCACTGAAAAGTAAAAACGGAAAAGCTTGGATTAAGCAAAGTCCTACCTGTCAGTTTTCAGGGGAAGGACTTACTGAAGTTTATGCAGAAGACATTAGAAATCATTTCCAGTTTCTCTTCTAAAGGGAAATCTGAGTCAAAAGATTGATAATTTGTAAAAGGAACCACTGAGCTGTTTTTAAAATAATATAACATGATGTAACAAAAGCTGTCTGAATCCTAATTCACCTCTGATTTGATCTCCACTTAAACTCATTCAGTTACAAGAGAATTCAACTGAAACAAAATTTGGCCCTATGGGATGAAAGAAAACCTCCAGAAGGATAACTCACTCTCTGAAGCATTTGTTTAAAAACAAATAATGGAAACAGAGATATTTTTCACACTCTTGGCATGACAGACTAGTTGTGAGACAAACACTAGTGGCAGAATAAATGGTGGGCAGAGTTAAAAAAACTTTATTGGAATCAAATGTGAGAAGGGTAGCTGGAAATCCACAGGAATCTAATAGTTTGGGGTTTGAGTTTTAATTGTGGCACTTGATAAAAGCCAACAGACCCATTTATCATATTTACTTGAGACCTGACGCGAGCCCACAATAGGGTAATTTGAAATGTTTTAGAGGGTTTAGAGTACGTGGGTTTGTTTAACTGTAACGGTGCTTGAACCAGGGTCAGAACCTGGACTTTGTCTCTAGAGTATGGGCTCAAAAGATAACAATTGCTTTGGCACTCCAGAGAGGTCCCAGCCTTGCCATGTTTTAGACTCCCTGGGATGCAGGAGAAGGAATGGGCCAGCACGCTTGCCTGATGAGGACTCTATGAACATGCTGGAGAGTCCTCCAGCTGCACCTCTGCCTCCAGATAAATAATGAAGTATTTTTTTAAGAAACTGGAGCAGCTTCCAGTGTCTTGCATTACAAGAAATAGGAAATCATATTTAGGCCATGACTTCATTTATTACACTTGCTGTGTAAAGAAACTATTTGCTCTCTACTTTCATCAGTCGACAGCATTGAACTGAAACACTTGATGTATTTGTTCTAATGGACTGCAGAAATGAAGCAGCCCAAATAAGGTGAGGTTATCTTCAGGCTTAAGAATCTGCAGTATGAGTTGTCTAAGAAAACAGCACATTACAGTTACAGTTGCAAGCTACTCAGTGGCTCTGGGAAGATTTTTCTCCAGTAACATGCCTGGGAATTTCCAGTGCTACCTACCAGATGTTTGCTGTAAAGGATCTAAGAGAGGAAAACAAGGGGCACTCAGAGCAATAAACAACTGCACCTGCACTAAACTGACTGGTTTCTGTTGTTAAATGCCTGGCTTCTTGACAGCATCTGGCTCTTACAGAGCCAGTAGGGGCTTTCAAATTGTTTTTTTTATATTTTCTCTATGTGGCAACTAATTAAAAAAAAGTATTATTACTTTTTTATTATTATATATATTTGATGCCCACATCGCTCTGAAAAGAAACTTTTTTCTTTGTTATGTAGCTTCCACCTGCTGCTGGTGTATATAGAATACAAAAAGTAAAAAATCAAATGCACCCATTTTATTAGTGAGATTGTAATATCTTAAAATATGAAAGCTGCAACGTTTTTAATGTTTGATGGGATTTAATGTTTTTAACCTTTGGAAAATTGTATGAAAAGAAAAATATATTAGCTAAAATATTAGCTGCTCCATTGACTGACAGTATGTGGCATTTGCCATGGGACCAAGACCACCAACACTGGCACCACTATAGAACATTGACACAAACTAATGGACTTGGCACATGAGATACTTCACAAGACACTGCTGCATTTCCCTTCCTTTCAGATAGATCCAGTTTAGAACACAATTCTTTTTTACTCTCAAAAGTCAGGAAAGATTCCCACCTGTTTCAGTAGAAGTGAAAATTAGGACCAAGGCTCAGGTCTTACCTTGCACTGATGCACAAGAGAAAGGAACAGCTGAAGGTGCTCTTTCATAAAAAGCAAATCCTGCTCACAGTAACAAGAGCACAGTAAGAGAGGACTCAAGGACTTCTGCCAGAAACATGATTATTTACAGGGGCAGAGCATCAAGTTTGGTAGAAGCATGGATTCCTTACCTATCCAGGAATAAACATTTATTCCATTAGATAGGTATAATAGATAGGTATAGTATAGTCAAAGCTTTGGAAAGCAAGACATGATGTGCAGACAAGTTTTCTAAGAGGTTTTAAAAGTTATTCTGACACACAATGTCAAATAGATTCCTCATGCTTCTTCGCTCCTGGCATTAGATTAGAATATCCAGAGATACAGACTAGATATATAAAAGGCAATCTATTTCAATTTCTGGATAATTGTATAATGGATATTTAATATCAATCAGTGAAATTAAAATGTGCTAGAACACCAAAGGATACAGTAGAAAGCTTTCAGAGAAAAAATACTGGATGTAAAAGAAACATAGATCCTTAAAAAAAAGAATGAGACGAGTTTCACTGCTGAATAGGTTCCTTACTACACAGTTACTTTAAAATGCCTTTACACTGTGATTTCTGTCTGCACAGTAGTTTGCATACAAATTCTCATTTCAGACTCCCAAACTCTTATTACATCTCCATTGATACTAAAAGAATATCTAAATTCACTTAGAATATTTTTTGAACAGTATAAACCAAGTAAAAGTTCATTTTCTGGTTAAGAGTCTTACCTAGCACCTTAGTAAAAAGAACAAGAGGTTTTCTTAAGAATTGTAACAATTTGCAAACACCTACTAAATCCCAGCATACTATGAGTAACGCTTGGCCACCTGTAGTCCTGCCCTCCATCTCCACAAGGCTAGGTGGTTTCTTCTACTTCCTATCCTTCAACAAAGTGTCCTTAGAGCCTGTGGCCACCCTGCTAATTTCTAATTTCCAGTAACAGCGAAGTGATTCACCCTAGCACACCATGTCTCTTCCTGTTTCCAAATCCCAGATCCTAGGGAAATGGTGGAGAACAACTCCCAGTCTTATGCCCAGCACTTCCTTACTGACTTTCTACACTCCTTACACATAGCTGGTTCCTCAGGTCGGCTGGAAGGGCAAGTCTCTTCCTATGTTTGTGAAGAACTTAACTCCTTCAAAAACCATACTTGTCTGAAAACACGCTGCTAAAAAAAAAAAAAAAAAAAAACCAAACAAGCAATCGGTTTTTTAACAGAACCCAGCTGTTCTAATTGAAAAAGGCATTAGCTTCCAGTCAGCAAACAATTCTGCACAGAACAAGAGAAGATTCCATTTACTTCTCTAAAACATACCAAGAAACAAGTGCACAAGGTGCCGTGCCAAATAACAGAATTTTACAGCATTAAGGCTGGCCTATTAACACGTTATAAAAGTTAGTTTCATTTGGCATGATTTCTTTCCCACTGGCTGCTGAGGACACAAAGTACTAAATCAGTGTTTGGCCTCAGACAGAGAAGCCACAAGAATACTCCATGTGGCACTGTTGTACAAAGACACGAGAGGCTCAAGCATTACCAGCATTACGACAGCGTTCACCCATACCCTTTTGTCTACAATTTGTAACAAAAAGGATAAAGGTGGCACTACGACAGATCAGCACTGCTTGAGGTTTCTCCTTCTAAAGTTCAACAACCATGAAGACGGCCTGGACATAGGCAAAAATTTTATTTTTGCTGTAAGTGAGAGGTAACAACATACATGAAGCATACCACATTTCACTGTGTTCATATTTGCAATTATCTGACTAACAAAATAAATTGCTAAGTCTTTGTTTATTCCTGTTTATTTCAGCTATTAGCCACAAGACACACAAACTCAGTGCTGGATTCACCGATAGCCCATTTCATTTAGTGATGTGTCACAGCCGCACAGTGCAGACCATGCAGGCTCTTTCCTCTCCTAAATGATGTGTGGGCTGCCTTAGGAATTTGGGTCAGGACCCATTTTTAGTCTCACTCTGCATGTACAGTTCTGCTCAAATGTACTTTCTCCCTGTTTTCTTCCCCTACCCTTCCTAAGAGTAAAGAGGTTTTATTTTGTATCTCCGCTCCTTTATGGTCATTAACATGTTTAAATGTACTTTGGAGAAAGAGCCCTGGAAACCATACCTGTGCAGGACACGAGCTGTTGCTGCAAAGAATTATGCACTGCCTAAGAATCACCTAAGCTTGAAAATAAGGCTTTATTTGCATGGATTGATTTCACCCTACTGAACAACACTTAAACGATATTTTTGTTAGCGATTAATTTCTCTAAACAAAGTTTTATTGTTCTCTTCATTTGTAGGACAAAAGAAAACTGCAAGAAGAAATTACACAGAAACGCCTAAAAGTAGAAGAAGAAAAAATGAAGCACCAACATTTAAAGGTAAGTAAAGTGTTGGGTTTACCTAACTAAAGATAGCCTTGAGTAATACAGCATGCATAAAGGGTTTGGATTTTGGAGTGCAAATCTTCATGCATTTAAGTTATGCTTTTACTGTCAAATTTTCACAGCTTTTTGGAGTCTTGCCAGGATTCCATTTGACTTTAATAAGCATCATTCTTTGAAAAAAATTACACTCCAGAGCTGGTGTTATTTGATCACTTTCATGGCATAAAATGAGATCATAACCAGGAATAACTCACAGATGAAAATTAAGCCTCACATTTCAGACTGGGTGTGTTCATTCCCTAATCCCACTACAGCAATCTTACTTGGTAGAGGGTGCAGCACAATCATGAAGTCTAATTGCATTTTTTTTCCTAGAAAAAAAACAACCTATTTTTTGGGGGTGGGCTATAGGCTTTTATCAGCTTGTTTAATGACTGCTTAGTAAAATAATGCTGTTTCTTTATATATTTTTTTAAAAAGAAAAAGAATAAATGATGCAAGTATTTCCCTCAAATATGGCCCGGTAAACTCAGGACTACAAATTCCAAGTTACTTAGAAAGTGAAAGATACACCTCTGCAGAGACTTGAAATTGCAGTGATTTCTATCCAACACCACTATTCTTTAAATGTCTGTTGCAGTTGAGCAGTAGGTGTCATTTAGGGAGATAAGACAAAATCTGTGCTTCTAGAAATATGCAAGTCTTGGGTTTGACATACCCTTTTCATTATGTGAGCAGATAAACAGTTTCAAGAAGAGGTGTTGAATCTAATACCAGAAGCATGGCGCGTTTCCTCCAGGAAATGTGGGAGAAGCCTATTTAAAACAGACTCTTCCTCAAAACAGACACCAGATCCTGGGTTTCATCCACCCTCTTCTTTTGTGTCAAGCCAAAAAAAAGAGAAACTATGATAAACTAGGAAAGCCAACACAAGTCACCCAAGCTCAGGTTTTATTAGCAGGTAGTTACTCCAAGGACAAGCTTCACCAATCGTGTAACATCTTGTCTAAAAGGAAGAGGAATGTCTTTTCCAAGGCCTGTGACTACTGAGCAGCAAATATGTGACTGTCTTTACCTTAGTACATGGTTACATGGACTACTGAAAGTTATGTTTCAAGTTTCCATGTCTATAAATTCAGACTGACTCTTTTGCCCTTCTTTATGGAAGGATAAACTGATCTGTTCTAGACATCCAGCTAATCCTCACTGCTGCTGTGTGCAGACAGAGCCCTAGGGCAGTTTCCTTACAGATTTAGTACACGTTTGTAGATCAAACTAAAAGGTATAATGGAGTTTTAAAAGTTAAGAAAACAAAAACCCACCTCGCACTTATTCTGAGGAAGTTTTATGGAGCTTTTTTTACAGAGGCTAAAAGGCTCCTGGAAAAATACTATTGAAATAGTTTTCCTTTGTAAAAGAACAGAGGATAGGATTGCTTCACCTGTTCCATGAAAAGTCATCTAGAAGAGTTTTTAAATCAAAATCAATCATATCGCATATACAAGGTGAATCAAGGATCTATAGAGACAATTACTCACTTGGCAAAGAAGGATCAAGCATATGTTTAAGTATAAGGTGTATAAATACATACATATCACTAGCTATATGGAACACCCAAAATGTAAGCTAGTTTGTACAACTCAATAATAAGACAGGCACCTAATACCAAATGCAACTTTACTACTGAACATCCTCTGCTTGATGCCCTAGAAGTTTGGTCCTTTAATGAACATTTATGCTTCAGACTAATTCAGGTGTTTCAGTGCAATAAAACAAAAGGATCTACTGCATAAATTGCTTTAAAACATATTTAGACCTTTAAAACATTAGGACACTTTGGTAATTTTTATAGAAGGATCATTTCCCTAGACACTGATTTCACTCATTTACACTCTTAACAATTGCACATGGTGAAATCTAGAGCTCCATGACCTACTGAACATAACTCACACCTGTCCCCTAGGTTAGTAAATCTCACTGTCATGTGGATGTTCCTGTTAGCTGGATGTCACTGTCCTGTTCCTCATTTTGTCCTTCATTCCTATTTATAACCCATAGCAACAGGTTTATTAAAAGGTTGTTGTTTTATTTTTCTCCCTTACATGTGCACTTCTGCCACATGAAGTAGAGGGCGTGCAAGCAAACACGTGTGTGTGGATAGGGCTGCACAGAACTGCCAGGGGCAATGGGGGCTGCTAGTGAGGGTACAGGGCAAATTTCATCAAGTAATTCTAGATGCACCAGCAAGTAACTCTTCCTTCTGCCTGGAATTCTTCTCACTGAGGCGAAAAGGGAAAGGACCAGACAGTTGTTTGAAAAGCACAGTCAGCACTGATTTGCATGTACTTTCCAAGGGCTTTTGCAGTTTAGCTTATTAAGGTTCTGGCTTCTGACAATGCCTGAACTCCATTAGTTCTCTCCTGTAGGTGCTAGTCACACACCTTGCTCCAGTAGTTCACAGTGTTAACCTACATTTTCTGTGAAAAACTGTGAAAGCAACTTATGCCTTCCCCAAAGTGCCACAAGGTGAACTGCCATACCCCTGGGAGAGCAAGACCCATGAACTCCAAACACCCTGCCTTCCAAACAAGGATAAATCTTTCAGTGCTAGTCCAACCTCGTTAAAGATTACAGTGGAGTCATACCTGGAGCACACATCATAAATTATTCACAGAATTTGCAGAATATTGGCACAGTAGTGTTGATGTGACCATGAACTACAGAGGAAAAAAAAACCAATCCTTTCATTCAAGTGGCCAGCACTATGGCCATTCCCACAGTCTTACCACATCACGATGTATAAGTATCCCTTTCCCTTAACATATTGAGCCTAACGCAAAATGAAAATGCTTTTATGTCAGTGCTATAACACATGCATGACCTAGTACTGAGACAGAGACACTTTGCTGTGGAAGGAAATGCCAGAGAGCAAAAAGAACCTGGCAGCCCTAAAGCAGCTGCTTCTGCACTGGCTGGGGCCGCTGCCTGGATGGAGCAGACTTGACAACATCTTTTATTCAAAGGCTATTTCCAAATACATAATGGGTCATTCTTTTAAAAATGGCTAATTAAATGAAAAAGGTTACATGGCATTTAGTTGGGAGCAGCAGCAAACTACTCCAGAAAAATGCAAAAATAACACTATTGTGTTGTGCCCGTATTTGGAGAGTTTGTTTCCTTGGGCCTAACCCTATACATACACAAAGCTTTTGTGGATTTCAATAGATATTATCAGTGTCTGAGGTCTACAGTGGCAGCCTTGCTGTAAATCTCACAAGGAACTATAGATTTATGTTTGGAGATATCGCTGCTAGACTAATTCAGTTCCATCCAGGATCAAACCCTCACTTTCTAGGAGCCCTTCATATCGTTAAAATCTAAATAGCTTGACTGAAAGGGAATTAATGACTGTGTTCCCTCCAGCTTGAGAACACGGTATTTTGTGGTCAACAGGAGTTGTGCCAACACCAGGCTACATGAATCTGTCAGATCACTATTCTATTAAATTCTGCATTTATTTAATTAGAGCCTAAGACACAAGTACCAGGAGGTGCTGCTGAGTGATTCTAGAGAGAGAGTCAAGGCTCGGGATTGTCTGGAGCAGGTCTTATATCCTACAGATTTCCTAGGATCCTGTGTTGAGAGAAAAAGAGAGAGAATACTGTCCTGTAGGACTAAGACAACTGTAAACATTGCCCTTACATCCCACTGGTAAAAAAAACAATTTGAAAAAAAAAAGCACCATGAAGCACTACAGACGTCCCAACAAGCCTGTTCCAGCCATACTTTCTAGGACATCATATACATCACAATCAAACAAGTGGAAAAGTGCTTTTAAATGCAATCAGATCCAACATACCTGTTCCCCTGCCAGCTGGGGCTCCATAAGAACTTCATGTAAAGTATACAGTAAACAGAAAAGCGTAGGAAGCAACAGTTTAAGTGACTCAACAAGGGATGAGGCAGGGATTCCAACAGCCCCTGCAAGCAGCACTGAGGTTAATGCAGCCGTCTTCACCAGAGCTGGCACAACTCTGCCTCAAAACAGCAGTAGTCAAAATTCAATTGAATCAGGTTGCCTTATACCAAATAGAGCACAAGACTGTGGACTGGGTCTCTGGCATCAAGACAAATACAGCAAATGGTTGAATACCCTAACTTTTAGGGTTCACTTCTGTGTCTGTTTTTCTCCTTCAGAAAAAGGCCTTGCGAGAAAAATGGCTCTTGGATGGCCTGAGTTCTCTGACTCCAAAAGAGCAAGAAGAAATGCAAAAGCAGAATCAGGAGGACCAAGAGCGGACTCGTGAGCTGGAACAAGACATTTTCAGGTAAGGTAGTACCCCTGCCCTTGTGTCTGGGTTAAAATGGTCCCTTCTTAGGAGTCCCTTATTTTGTAAAAGATTAAAACTTCAGCAAGGGCTAAACACATGCAGCGTACACAGAGTAAAGCGAACTTTGTTATGCTTTCTAGTCTAGTTTCTAGCTAAAGTTAGAGAATACACAATGCAAGCTTCTATATTGTGAATTTTATCAGCTGCATAATAAATGTATTGCAGAATGTTTGTTTCTCTAATTCCAGATATCCCTTCCACGCTGTAGTCAATAGAAATAAGCCACAATATATGGATTTTGCTCCAAGATAGCAATAGTTGAATCAGAACTTAAAAATAACAGTAGATAGGCTTAAAAATTCATTAGTTTTGCTAGGTCCTGCACAGCCTTTAATAGCTGGCTTTCACCATAACACAGCACTTCACAACAGTACAGGCTGCTTGGCCCCAGTAGTATCACTTGCTTTATTTTCACTTTTCTATGATGTTTTGTACTCAGCTTATTCCCAAAAGCCTGCTATAGTAAAGGTCTTGTCCTACCTTTCATTAGAGATGTTCCTACCAAACTCATTGCCTCCTGCCTCCCTATCACATAGGACTAACAAACTGCACAAGCAGTCTCGCATTTGTGAGACTTGACTCCTTTATTTACTAGGAACAGGATTCTAGGTTGATTTATAACCACAGTTGTAACGTCTTTCAGTGCTGTTTTTGCAGTTATTGTCCTGAATTTGTCATCAGCTCAGTGGCTTTAGTTTTTATTTCCTTAGATGTCAAAACTGAACACAGTGAGTTTTATTTTAATATAGCCATATAAACTTTTCTTAGGATTATTAGAACTTCTATTACAAATAGTGAAACTGTAATTCAACTAGAGCTTCAAACCTGAAAAACATCTTTAATTTGTGCAGGAAAATTAGCATCAAAGGAATATTCCCTCTGCTTAAGATCTATAGACCCAAAACTTAACAAGGCATTATAAGTTTTAAAGTTTAGCTTTCAAAAAAGATGCCCGCAGGAATTTGAAGTAAGATTTCCAAATATATTTGTGCTTTAAGGTTGATATGAATTGTTTTGCTGTATAGTTCCAGATTCACCTAATTACAAGCACAAGTAGTGTTTGTATATCTAGGTAGCTGATCATGTGACTATAAACCAGCAATTTAAATGCTAATGAAAATTAATTAAATAAGTTTACGTGCAACTGTAAGCACTGCAGTGGAAAGAAACTGCAATAAATATTTGATTGCAGTTGCTGAGTGTTCTCCTCTTATTAAAAACATTCTTCTTTTCCCAAGAATATAAGGCTATTTGTTTTATTACGCTTGTTTTTTAAGAAAACCTGTGAATGGTTATCCTTATATTTTTTCTATATGCTGCTCTTTCACAGCAATTTATATTTTCACAGCTATTTGTTGTTAATACCAGTTTTACCAACCAGCTTTTCCTGTTTGTGACCTTTTCCTGGGAAGTTCTAAGAAATTGCTTCCCCCTTAAAATGATTTCTATTTCTGAACGTAGATGGATCTGAAATGATGATTAACTGGCAAGGACAGTACAACACAAAATGACATGCTGTCTTCACTCTTACAATAACACAGGAATAACATCCTAGAAAAGAAAATCACTAAAGAAATACTCCTTATTATATTCCTGAGCCACCCTGGCTTTAATTCATCATGGATGAAGTTGTAAAGACACTTCAGATGTTTGTAAGGCCTTGATATCAAAAGAAATATTTTCATTACCAATATATGTATTTTCCTGAGAAAACAACTTATACACATCTTAGGCTTTGGCAGCTTTTATCTTCACAATACACAGAGGACTCGGACAAGGACATTTGATTTTCCAGATGAAGAATGGAAGCAGAAGAGCATACCTGGAGTCATGTGGGAACTTCCCTATGAACTAGGAATTTACACAGGTTTATTCACATCAAGCATTTTTTGCTATAAATTGTATTTCCTACCATTCCTCAATAGCTGCCTAGAGAAGACCTCTAGAAAAACATCCATGTTGCCTTCCAAACAGCATTACATTTTGTTTATACATACCCAGGGCAGTTTCAAAACAGCCAATAGCAAACAGAAACCGAGTAATACAGAGTTCAGTGTGAACAAAGTCCACTAAAAAGGCATAAAATATGCACTATTCAGTACTTGCACAGGGCCTTTGCCATGCCATAGATATCACCCAAGCAAACAAAAGCTTGGCTTGACCTTTGACCTGTCCTGTAAATCAAAGATTGCTGAACTGATCATGTTGACATGTTGTACGGCAAAAGTAACAAACTGAGAGGCTCAGTGGAATTTTTTCTTCTAAGCATCTGACTATTAAAATTCCCTTATTTCAGATATGTTCTGTCCACTGTGATGACTCTTCCACACAGCTTTTATCTTCAGTTAAAAAAAAAAATCTGAATCACTTTAAAAGACTTTTTGAATATCCAATACAGTCTTTGTTTCTTTCTGCTGAGAGGACAATTGCAATTGTAGGCAGATTTACAATGGTGGCACAATCCTTCCCATCACCCTCCTAAATGGGACCTCTGTTTTGAAATACTTTTTTCTCGTGTCAAGTTGAGCTAGTGTATGTCTGCTAATCAGTTCAGATTTGAGTATTTTTGGATAAAAAAAGAGAGTTCCATTCTCTGTAACAATGACAAAACAGAGAACAGCAAGTGGCCTGAACCACTTTGCAGACAATAGGCTGAATGCTTTGGTTGCAGACCAAAAAAAAAAAATTGCATTTACATTATCAGTTCTATTAACCCTCTTTACATGTTAGAAGCTTCAGTGAGCAAGTGAACACATCCTTGGTCAGGGTACTAGCTGAGCTAAGAACTAGGAGTCCTGGTTTATTATTTAATCTTCAGCTAGCAACATTCTTGATGGAATTAGTTGCTAAACAACATACTTAAAAATGCAAAACAACTCAAGTCTATTCAATTGTTTGTAATGTGATACATGAAGGCAGACTAAGGCTGTACTCCAGAGCTGCAAAAGCATTTGACTCACCTCAGAACATGTGAGGACTTGCTAAACCGCCTTTTCCTCTTAGTCAGGAATTCTCCAGGGTGGTATCCTCCTATCTGCTTTTCATTCTTGAGCCCTTTTTTTTTTTTTCCTGGTGTAGCAGTGGTGCCAATCCCAGCAGAATAGCTGGTGGCCAGCAGCAGTCAAAAAGATCCATAGATTTTCTTAATTCAGCTCCTACTTTGGCAGAGAAGCCTTCCATTTAGTGTCTTGGCTTATAAGGTTTCTTCTTTCATCCACACCTCTGTACTCCTTATTTGTTACCTCTCAGATAAGCACTTCTCAAGAGAAAGAAAATATTCAAAGGATTGATTTAATACAGTAGCTATGTCATACTTCCATTTCTTTACAAAAAACAGAAGCCCCGTCAAAAAGATCATTTCTTATAATTGCTCATGTAGCTGCTAGACCCTTTCAAGACAAATACGAACTGTGACATAACTTCATAAATATAATGGATTTAGAAGTTTCTAAAGAATTAAATACACCAGAAAGACCCTGGCTTAACATTTTAAATGCATAAAGTCCGTTTCTTTGGACTATAGAAATTGCATCTCTTTAAAATTTTCTTTCCTCAAATTCTATTGTGCACATTTACAACATCCTCTGAAAACAAACCACAAAAATCTGTGTCTACATGAGTGCAAAGCAGAAACTTAAGGTCTAGATGCAATCCCAATTCATGGGTATGAGAATTTTTCTCTAATCCCACTGAGCACTGCATCAGTTCTCTTTATTACCATACAAAGTAGGTGTTGGTATGGGTGTGAGAGCATATATAAACTGTAATACTTTTCTTGATCACCCAGCTAAATATATGGGGTTTATAACCTTTGATTTATTTGGGGTTGTATTTTTTTCTCTTTCTCTCTCCCCACTCTCCCTTTTTTTAATATCTCCAATATCTTCCTCTTCTTCTTTCACCTGTGTCTTGTGCTTAGAACCAAGAATGAAATAAATACATAGTATAAGTTAATGATTTTTTAACACATTATGCTCATGTGCATTTCTCATTATTTTCACATTATAATATTGTGATCAAGTCTCATTTAAAAATACATTGTTTCAATATATTAAATGAAGACTGCTCTAAGAAGTGCAAAAATACGGCACACAGTCATTACATTATTTTATGGCTATCCAAGTATATTCATCCCCATCATTATAAAATTTTTAGGTTTTAGCACTGTAATCAGTACCTTTGATCAGGGTTCTAAGGCCGTCTTGCTGAGCTCAGGTCTGAAGTGCTGGTAGCTTTTAAATATTTTTTTCCTACCTTTTACTTTCATCCTGAATGTCTTTTTATTCTCATCTCAGTTCCGAGATCTGTGATACCAAAAAAGGTGTTTCCATTAATATGTAGTCCTCTATTAGTGTAGCTCTACATATCTGAGTTTAAATAGGGCAAGAACCATAATATTAATTCAGATTCCTCAAACAGTCACACAGAAGGAAATAAATAATGCTTATCTGCTGGCCTGCATTCAGCTTTTCTAGTCTGCTTTCTTCAAAAGGGACGACAGACTTTTACTATTAATGTTGACTTTGGTGTAGCATTGTGAATCCTGGCACACAGTAAGTCAAAATACAACACATTTTTTCCCCTCAGGGTTATGGGCCAATATTTCTATTACCCTATTTGTAACTTAGATCATCTAATTGTGACTATTCTGACTGATCTCCACAACTAGTGATACCAGTTGCAGCTGACTTAAGTCTACAGTCATTGATTCCTGACATGGATTCAAAAGCAAGGGAAGGCATGTTTCACTCAAATGTGGAAGGTTTTGGGATGTCTATAAAAGCCTTAGTTCACAGTGTCAAAGAGAAGCCCTTAAAACTTTCTAGTATTTTTAAATCTGTGGCCATACAAGCTCTGGACTAGACTACCATGAATGCTACAAATAACAGTGCATGAGCATATCTTGCATTTTTAATCAGGATTTTTCCCCTGAAGAATCAACCTTCAGGCTGTCAGTCAAGCACTATTACACCTGTTTTATCAAAGCAAATATTTGTGAAATGCCAGAGCCCACATTCACGCATGTAGAACCATGGAAAACTATCTTGGCATCTTGGATCTGAACACAGACAGACACACCCTCAGAAAGCCACTCCATGATCCTGGGTGTTTGCAAGTTCTTCATTCTCAATCCCACACAGACTGGAAAACAGAGTTTAGCCTCTTGAGCACCATCCCATTATGCAGGCTTCTTCCATTTCAAAATTCACACAATTATGAAGTTAATGCTTCTTAAAAGTAGTGTGAAAGTACATTACTATTATTATTTATAGCTGTATTAATTTTCATATTAGCAAGTTAGTTAAGAGCAGTTTTATCCACATGTACTTGCAAATACCATTATTATTTTATCAAAACATGATATCTGTTCTACACCTCAGAAACACACACACAATTTGATTTCCATTGATAGAGGCGGTTCTCCTGGAATTGTGGCTTCTAGTTAGAGACTGACTGGAACTTTTCTCTATGGGGGATCCTCCAGAATATGGTTTGGCTCCATACAATAAAATACATATGAGGTGATGTACTGTAGTCCTTAGAGTACTACCAGGTACAAGAACATTCTTCTGACTCTCTTACAACAAAATAATTTGCTTCTTTTCATAATCTGTACCAGCATACATGCCAAAGTCATAACCCCGGTATCATATACTAGATTCCTACATCTGAGTTACAACAGAATAATAACATTTCTTGAGACAATGTAGAAAATTTGCTTAGAAATGAGGAAATGATGTGCAGTGCCTTATTCCTTATCCATTCCTTCCCTAGACAAGATAATTGCAGTCACTGTTTTCAAAGTAGGCTCAGAAGGAATCTATGGCAGGTTTTGTTTGTTGTTTTGGGTTTTTTTAATGAAAGTACTCTTCCACACTTATTTCCCAATGCATTGTGAAATTATAAACTGATGTCATATTAGAGCAAAATTTTCCAGGGTAAGTAAAGCCAGATTTACTGATGTCCATATTCACAATGTATCAACTCTGCGATGTTGCTCTCTGCCCAGTATTAAATCAAATGCAATTGTGATTGCAGACTAGAGAAGGAAATTGAGGCTCTGGAAAGACAGGAAATGGAGGTCTCAGCCAAGGAAGAAGCAATTTTAAAGAAACTGAAGTCTGTTGAGAAAACAACAGAAGACATAATAAAGGTTAGTGCCAAATTATTCCAGAAATAGAGTTTATTACTCATTCATCATCATAACCAGGGAAAGGGGAACTAGCTGGATCCCATGAGTGGTCATGAGCTTTTGTCTAAAGTGACAACAGTCACAAGAGGGTTCAATATATTCTATTGTTTGAGTGCCCAGATGTCTCCATTTGCTTGTTTACGGGGGTGGGGGAGCAATTCCTACCATTACTCATCTATAGCACATCTCCAAAAAATAGTACTGCCACTGACACCAACCAGCAACTCTGCATCTCAGCCACAGACAGACCGAACAGGTACAGACCAAGTGCAGAGGCAGGTGTTTTCATACTCCTTCAGGTGATGTGCCCAGCTAAACTGCCTCATGCTGTCCCCCAAGCCCCTGGGAGGTGACGAAACACAATTTTATCTGTCATGAGTCTTTGTCAAAATATCATTTTAGTGTTTTAAAATCATCCTAAGTCATCTCAAAAATCAGTGATGAAACTAAACTTCAGGTCTCCAGTGTTCTTGCATACACACATATACACACACTCTCCAAAGGTGCTCAGGGAGATAAGTGAAACTGGAAAGCCAAAGTAGAACCTTTGAAAAATCTTTGAAGCCAACCAGGCTGAGCCCCAGTGAGAGGCTAAGTTACTGTTTAACACCTCATAATATTTTGTCCTTCCCTGTGTGACTTGGAATCATATTGGCAAAAAAAGACCACAGAAGTGTCACTGTCTCCCTTGTTATGCTCCAACTGAGCATGTTTAATTTTAGCCCCTTCTCTGTATGAAGCTGTGCGCTCAAAATGTTAAAGCTATCAGGGAAACCTAAGCACTGTCTAGTTAACATCTTAAAACTAATTATCACCTTCATTTTTAATGGTTCTCTTTCCCACCTAGTCTGTGAAGACTGAAAAACCAGGATCTGAAAAAGGTACGTTTAGTCAAAAAAATACTTTTTTTAAAAGGTTCTTGAAGAAGTCAGTTAAAACTTACTAATGCTTTATGGACCTGTGGATGTTCTTTATTCAGAGTCAGCAGACTACATCTATGCCAGCATACCAGACCTTCCCAAGCACTTCAGGCCTTCCACACTGAGAAGTACAGCACATGCTGCCACCGATGATGAAGAAAAGAGAAAAGGTACTGCTTACCAGTGACTCCAAAGGGTGTCAATATGTGCAAGAATTTCCTAATCCAATACACCTTAAGCAAAGAGTAAACATTATAGACATGAGACACTGCTGTTCCTGTTTAAGCTGTGTTATCAGTAGGTCATCAAACCTGAGAGGTGAGACACTGGTGTGAGATATGTGCCACTGAGAATAAGTCTTTTCACCACTCACCGTTCTTTCCAGCACTTCATTCTTTTGCCTGGTGAAACTTTAAGTACATCCTCCCTTCAGATCACACATTTCACATTCTCTATCCACACTTACAGCTGTTGGGCAGCCAGCAGTAGTCTGGTTATTTCCCAACTACTACAAAGACTCCTAAGCCTTGGGGGTGCCCAAGACTCTTCAGCATCACAGCTCACTGATCCGTTTCAGCTGCTATTGCCAGGGCCAAGGTTAAAACTGAATTTCTCAGTCTATCACGTAATGAAAACCGGCTACACAACAGGTTTTTTTTTGCCCATCACAGAACTAGATCCAAATGAAAATATTTTTTTGCCCACAATGACAGGGGACATTCAATGATAATCCAATATACTGTGTATGTGATAATATCACCTATTTGATAATTCATTCCAATAGTCATTCTCTATCACTGTCAGAACTCTTCTGTATTTCTTGCAGCTGCTGCACTATCAGTTTAAGCACTTGTTTCTTTCAACAGCATTGTTTGCCATGGAAATTAAAGTTGAAAAAGACATGAAGACAGGAGAAAACACAGTGTTATCAACAATCCCCCTTCCATCAAAGGAGTTTAAAGAGACAGGAATTAAAGTCTATGATGATGGCAGAAAATCAGTCTATGCAGTGTCTTCAAATGGCAGCACAACACAAAATGGCATGGATGAACTGGCTCCTGTTGAAGTGGAGGACCTGCTACGGCAGGCAACTGAAAAAAATTCCCAGTCTCCCACAGAGTATCATGAGCCTGTGTTTGCAAACAAATTTTGCAGGCCAGTTACTCCTCAGAAAGACAAATTAGTCCCTGGACCAAAACTGGAAGACACTGACAGAAAAGAGATGAATGGATTCAGCAATCAGACAGAACTCTGCTCCAAAACAGAGCCCTTCATGCAGCAAACTAAAGAGAATGGGCTTGATCTTCCAAAGGTAGTACAGCCAAAGTCTCCCTCTCCAGTCATTTCCCATTCAGAGAAGAAAGTGCACAATAATACTGAGAACAGGATGATTCATAATGAAGAAAGAAAAGCTGGACACGAGGAATTAAAACCTTACCAGAATACAAGAGAAAGACATAATGAGACAAGGCTTTTAAGTCCCTGCCATGTTAATGAAACATCCCCTGCACCTCAAGAGGAGGAAGATGTTCGATACAACCTTGTCCAAGCTGTGCCGTGTTACGTGGACGATTCTGAGCCAGTAACAATGGTTTTCATGGGTTATCAGCGCATTGATGATGACGATGCAGAAGCAGACCAGAAGCTGTCACGATATGATGGGGTTATCCGTGCAGAATTGGTTATCATTGATGACGATGATGAAGACGACAGCAAATCTGAGAAACCGGCATATCATCCCATAGGCCACTACAGTCAGGTTTATCAGCCACCAGGCAGGAAAATCACAGAAGCCCCACAGACGAACCCTGTGAGCAGTCTGGGCACGAGCCTGAACAAGATACCCCACAAAAATTCCATTTCCCTGCAAGAACAAGAGGAATGCTTAAGCTCACCAACACCCCATTCTCATCTTCATGGCCAGGTGTCTGGAGACGGTACAGAAGATCCCTCACTAACAGGTAACAGAAAAGGAAAATCGTGTCACTGCTGTTTGCTCATGTAGCAAACTGATATTGCTCTTATTTGCTGGCAACTGTTTCACTTAGTATATTGTTTGGATTGTTTCACAGACTTATATGCTACTAATAATCATTTCTTTGCTCTTATTTGTTAACAAATGCCAATCTACATTTTGGAACTCTTGAATTATTCTGTCTTTAGCAATGCACTAGCTACCTACCAAAATTTGGAAAATAAAGTATCTCAGAAAAGCCATTTCTGTAACCTTCCAAGATTAAAAGTGGTTCTCTTTCAAGTTCCATTAATGCTACCTCAATTAGCAGAATTAGTTTTCATTTCTACCAGGTAACTAACAGCATTGCTACTTAATGCTTCCTTCTCACTGGAATGTTTCTACGCCTGTCTGCGTCCCAGCTACTTCCTAGATCATCCAAATTGCTCCTTAAATCAGAATGACAGCTTAATAACTAGCTTTACCTTGTATTTTTCTGAAATCAGCATCGCCAATATTGTCTTGACAGTGTTTATGCAAGTTTTAACCTTTTTTCATTAACCTGAGTTAGATATTTTTATAGCTTCAGAAAGAGAATGAAACAGTTTTCACCACTATATGTGATTAGTCCAACAGTCCATCGTGTTATTTTTGAATACTTTTTATATTCTATTAATACAAAGGGTATCTATTTCTTTCTATAAAGTTTTATAATAAAAAGTTACAAGAGCAATAGCAAAAGCTTCCAGAATCATGGAAAGGTATTATTATTAAACTGCATTTCAATATACTTACAGAGCAGCAGACTTCACACAGTAGTCACATCCCATTTCAAGGAAAGAATACTGTGCTCGAATTACGGGAAGATCAGGGGTCCTGATCCCACATGCTCTCCCTCCGG
Organism: Pseudotriccus pelzelni; assembly: GCA_035584735.1. Classification (NCBI taxonomy): domain Eukaryota; kingdom Metazoa; phylum Chordata; class Aves; order Passeriformes; family Tyrannidae; genus Pseudotriccus; species Pseudotriccus pelzelni. The sequence goes on from JAWMRA010000005.1 coordinate 19,110,479, forward strand.
ACTATATTTCTTCAATTTGTTATCAAAAGTGTAAGTTTGGGCCCTGCCTAAAGCTGTATTGACAGCCCAGCAATTCTTTACACTACAGGTAAAGCCAAGAGAGAGGGTGATCATTGGATCACGTAAGGAGTTTCAAGTATTTTTGCATCAGTAGGCACTGATTGGGAAGAGCTGTTCAGTAAACAATGCTCTCAGCTTTTGGAAGTACCCGCCTCATGGAGCCATGTAATCAACAGCCTGAACTATTCCAGCAGTGCTGCCCAGCCGTTCTGATCAATATAAAGGTCACCACACTTTTCTATCACTTGATAGACCTTTCCTTCTCTCAAGCACCACTCCTGCCATCTGTGTATGTCCCTGTACCCTCCAGTACCAAGGGCTGCTGCCAGCAGCTCTTATGCCAGCAAGTGAAGCCAGTACAGGCAAGAAACCTCTCCGGCAGCTGCTCTAGCCCATTATAACTTGGAGACAGGCAGACAGAGAAGTGACACCCACCCACCCACCAGCAGGTTGCTAATGAAACCGTTTATTCATCCTACAGCCCGCTGAGTGGGTGCTCCTGAACAGATCCTGAGAAAAGAGTTTTTCCAAGTAGTAACTATAAACAACCAGTAACCATTCAGGTGGGCCATATACAGAGCAGGAGATGTTAGTTGAGCACCTCTATCTGTAACAATCTCAACTTATTTTTGTCTCCCGAGAGAAGAATCTGAAACTTCTACATTTTCCCCTTACACTTGAACACTTGCCAAACAATCTGGGTTCTCTCTCTTTTGAGGTTAATGGAAAAGCAACACTGACTTTCAAGAAAAGGGGCTAAGTGTAATCTAGCAAAGGCATTTGAGGATCTTATGTAAATTTGTATTTGGTCTCGCCCATTTTCTTATAACTATTCCAACCAACAATGAAAAAGTAGCCAATTAGTAAAAACTGATCCCAACTAAATTAAAAGCAGTTTGGCAACTGCCTCAAAAATTCTCCCAGTCAGCACTGCCTCCAAGAGAATGTCTTAATGCCTAGTACAATTTGGAACCAAGCCATATTCTTCTTTACCCCTCCACCTATTTATTGCCACTCCCTAGGACATTTTTGATCAGTGGAAAAAGCCAGGAAGTGACTCAGTTTTTCCCAAGCAGTCCCATAATCCTACTGAGACTTCTAAAAGGGAAACAAAACCAGGAAAGCCTCTCAGTCTAAAACAATGTATTACACAGGAGCTGTTTCTCAGAGAAATAAATTGTTTTCAAAGCAGTCATTGATGCCCAGACTTAGCAGGTTCACTCTAAACATCACCCGTGAAAAGAGAGAAGTCAAGATTATTTTTGGTAACTCATCACTCCTTACTAAAACAACAAACTGTATAACAGAAAAAAAAAATCCTCTCTGAAATTAAAGCTTTGGGAGGCAATTGCAGTATTTAATCATTTAAAAAGCACTGAGAACTCTCTGAAAGAGAATGGAAAGCAAGGAAACGCAGGACAGACCAGGAAGATGGTCCTTTACGTAACAGTCTTGCTTTGGGAAAGGAATGATGAACCTTCAGAGCAAGTAACTGAAAACATTAGTGATGGCCAAGGACAACTAGGAGGCAGAGGAATTGTTCCATGTGCTGATCTGTACAGAGAAATATCAGACTAAATTGGGAGCTTTTGGCACGCCCCCAAACTTAAAAAGATGTAGGACATAAACCTTTCCATACATGAACAATTTTCCTTTCCCCCTGAGCTTGGTGGGGGACCAATAGCTCAAAGTATGTGCCCTCAGAAAAGCCATACAGAGAGAAGGATGACAATGCTATATTTAGGATACCAGTGTTTTGCATTAGTAGAGCTTATTTTCTTCTTTAAATTTCAGGCAAATTAATTCGAGTGCAAATGTTTTAAAGATTCAATACTCATTAGGGAAATAAAAGAGTCCTTGGGGGGAACAAAGGCTAGACAGAGTGAAATGAATAAGGAAATGCAAAACTAAAGCTGAATAAGCAGCAAAACCTACTGACAGTGAGGAACAGGCTCTCATGGGACACAAAGGCCCAACGCTTCTGGCAGTCTAGATGAGCTATTCTTTTTCCTTCCCACTGAAACCTCTGCAGCCTTCAAAAACCACAATGGAGACAGCTCCATTTGCGTTAAAGAAAGTAACATGCAAAAATCCTTTTTAATGAAGACTCAAGCATGCCATCTGTTTCTGTAATGTATAGAGTAAGACAAAAACAGACTATGACCAAGACCAGGACTTGAATCCCTTAGAATTCCTCGGCCTGCAAACAGTACACAGACTTATAGGGTCTTTAAGAGCTAAGGTTAACATCAGTGGCCCTATGATATAAAGTTACACTCAGATGCTTCTACGATTTGCAACAACTTCAGCATTCAAAACATAACTCAAGTTGGACATTTGCTGACATGTATAAATCAAGCAAACAGCTGCTTTGACCCCCTGTCTCAGTACAGGGACACATGCAGGATGAAGGAATGAGACAGGCTATTTTGGGTGACTCTTCAAACTAACAGGTCAGAGGACTGGAGATTATTCCCACTGCATTCTCAGATCAACTGAACGCTGGGGGGAGGCTCTTACATATCAAACAATGGCATTATATTGCTGTTCTAAAAATAACCTTAAATCATTTGCCCTGCACTGTCACTTTCAGACTAACTCACATTATATCCAGTTCCAGGCAATAGCCATGCTAATATTTATACAGATACTGTTCTCCATCAGATGAAATCAGGAATGTGACTAACCTCCACTCTGACTCACCATCAGGAAGAAAAAGTTATCTGTGAACATGAACAGAAAAGGAAAAAGCTTCCAAACAGTTACAGCTCCCACTGAGGAGTTTAGTTTAAACAAAGAGTTTGTTTAATTATTCATGCATCCTTTTAATCTGTCAGCATTCAGTCAAGGACAATACCATCTGTGTTCAATGCTTTTCTGAAGGTAATAGACAAACAAGAGACAGCTGGGCTAATTATCAAATAGTGATAGATTAATTGCTTAATATACTCACTTTTTTGCAAAATTACCAGAACTAACACCTTCTACTGATTTCTTTCTATAACACTAAACCAATGCATATTCTGCTGGATTAACCACTGGAGGTATGTGTATTCTTCATTTTTCTAAACAAGGAGATTTTGCTTCAGAAATTGAAAGAAAGTCTTAAAATGCAATGACTTTGTTTGGTTTTCTTTTTCAGCTCTGAGGATGAGAATGGCAAAGCTGGGGAAAAAGGTGATTTAACAGCTGTAGTGACATGGAAGTAAAATTTATTACTCAAAGCAGAATAAAGCTAAGAAGACTTTCTTCCACACGCTTTTTCTGGATCATAATGCTTGGTTTTGACCTCTGTTTAATGGGCTATTTTGCCCTCTGCATAACCCAATGGACTTTAACAGACTTTCAGATTTGACCAACTGCCACATACATGCAAATCATAGCCTGGATTTTGTTAAAAGCAGTGGGAAGTTACCTAAGACCATAAATGCAGTGTATATACAAGCATGAAGACATGTGCATACCTGTTCCCACAATCAGGAATATGCTGTTGCTATATACACAGAACAGATAAACACCCACTGCCGTGGAACTTCATGGGACATTGCTTCACATCAAAGTGTGCCAATCTATCCCATTTTAACCAAAAATGCCATCCCAGCATTTTCTTGTCAAAAGCACTGGTTAATAAAAAGCTAAACATGAAAGAGAAGATCAGGAAGAAATGTAAATATAAAAACTGTTTTCCAATCATGCTACCTTGGCTCAAATTTAAAGCATTCCTTTTTAAGTGACAGCAGAACAAACCAAAAACGGTTAAGTCAGCATATTTAAATATTTAGCCACTTTCTAGAGCTCCACAGTCCATTCACCCTCCTATGTTACATACAACAGTATAGCCATCCTCAAACCCTGCTCCCTTCCCTGTGGCACACGTGCTGCCCACCCACAACCTCATGGATCAGTCCTGTGCATAATACTACAAACAGCCTGACCTCCTGAGCACAGTTTCACCTCCCAGCTTGCTTAGAAAGTCCTGCTTTTCTGGGAAACCGGTTGCCAGACAGGCAGTGTCTGTCCATCAACACAAACAAACCAACAAAAACCACAGAAAAGAAAACCAACCATAGTGTTTAGTATACAGATTTCAGTTGGCTGGGGAACTAAAATTAAGCAAACCTCCCATCAGAAATACTGAGTTGCCAGTGGTTTGTCCTGCAGCTGCCACAGAAGGTCTGTTACAGGTGCAGCCACTGCTGGGCACAGCTGTCCAGAGGGGTTCAAGGCTCCCACCAAGAAACAAGTTAATTTTTTTCAAAAGGGAGAAGCTAAGGGCCCTAGAAGCAGCCATAAGGTACAATCATAGCTAGAAAAATCACATCCAAGGCAGATTTTTCCAGTACATAGTTTTGGTGGGAAAAAAGTGCCTCACAGCACACTACATACACCCTTATATTCAAATCAGTACAATAGCTTTAATTTGCTAGGCCTTAGCCTGGTTTAAAACAGTAAACAAAAAAAGCCCAGGTTGTATTATTCTAGCATAGCTGACTCAAGTTATTCACCAGCAAAAAAACCACTAACTTTTTCAGTGGTCTTCTTTTCAAAGCAGGAAACTGAAGCTACTACCTCATACTGAGGCATGATAGTAGTAATTGGCTGACTTGTAGCCTCTAAACACTTGGTGGCTCCCAGTCTGAAGCAGGTAATAATATCAAATTTTAAGACGTGTGAGAAATGGTTACCTGGAGAGTGAAATAGTAAATAAGAATGAATAAATTTAATTGTAGTACACTTTCTCTGTGTCTATCCTGAGATTTTTTGTTGTTGTTTTACAGGGGGCTTTTCCTTATGCTTCTTCTGTTATTTGGTGGTTGTGAGACCAGAGGGCTTCACCCTCAACCTAAGACTTGATGATCCTTGTGGGTCCCTTCCAACTCTGAGTATTCCAGTGATTTTGCGAACTCTTAACAGGATACACCAAAAAGTGAGAGAGTAGGAAAGCCACAAGAAATAGTCCTGTGCAGTTTTTGTAACAGCGGCAGATTGCTATGCATTCCCCAGCAATCTGTGCTATTAAATTTCAATGCTCTGGAAAAGGGAGCAAAAACGCAACTACCATCACGTTACTAGTCAAATTAGCTTAAAGGAAAGGAGACTGAAAAGAGACTTCACAATAGGGAACTCGTAGTAACCTACAAGTGAAATTCACTACCAAGACATGAAAATTAACGTTAAAAAAAAAAAAAACCCACAAAAAACCTACATTTTCCAAAGAACTTGCCCTGTGCTAATTGTGCCATGCCACTTCCTCAGGTGAATGCAACAGTCCTTTCCTTCACACATATCCTTTAGAGAAGTTGGGATTTGACTGATGTGAGCAAAGAATTTCTCAGACATACTAGCAGAACATTGCTGTTAACCATCCCTCTAGTCACTTGGACTCTTACTTCAGTGTGTACCAAAGGTCCAAAAATCACTGAGATATCAACTTCTGTATTGAAATACAGAATACTGCAGTTTTTCCTAAATGACTGCTGTTCATCTTAAGTTTTTTGGAAAGGGATGTGTCCACATGGAGCACAATTTACATGCATGACAAAAGAAAACAGTCCACACTTGCTCAATCAAAAGCTTAAGCATAGATATCAAGCAAATACCCATTCCAAAATGTCTATCCGTACGAGCTGACTTAAATTTAGAGACTGAGTTTCTTCATAAAGCTTGAGATTCTTTCCAGTTAGTTCATTTAGGAATATTTCCTGCTCAGGACAGCCTTCTCACGTCTCCAGTTCAAAGCAAGCGAGAAAATGAAAAGCGCTGTTATCTGAACAAGGGCGCCACGCAGTGTTACAAACCGGGATGGAAGACACAAGGCAGGCGATCTCTCTCTAACCCTCCCTAGGTAAAGGAAAAGCACGGCCGCAATTACACAGAACATAATTACTCCCCATCTTGTGATTTTTGACAAGACAGGAAACAATTTAGCGCTCAGTGTAAGGAGGAGAAATGAAGCACACCTTTTTCTGGCTCATTCTACAGCCTGAAGTGTCAACTAGCAAAAAAACTTATTCCAAGTAAAGCACAGTAGCAATGAATTCTATTGCACTTGAGTTATGTGCATCAATTAATTTTCCTGCAAAACACAGGCAAGGAACACGATTTGTAGCTAAGCCAAGAAGAACAGTATTTGGAGGCTGCACCTAACAAGTCAATCAAAACAGTAAACTACTTATTGTGAGACTGATGACAAATTTCTCCTTGGCTGGGAGTGTTTGCCTGTCTAGAAGAAGCCAAACAGAAATATGCGAACATAAAATTTGTCATCACAAGTTTGATATTAAAAGAAAACACTGAAACCTTCTCAATCTCTTCTGGCAAAGAAGTTTTCTTGACTTCGGTGTGACCCCTTTAGGAAGCAAAGCAATGGGAGTTTTGTTCTATACAATACCATGTGATTCAAGGAAAAAAATACAGCAGCTGTGAGTGTCTCTAGAACAAGACTACCTGTCAGCTATTTTCCTGCCAATACTGAACACTTCCATGGACTTTTTTTCTTCCAAAGGAGTATACCAGAAAATTTGGAAGTCACTAGAATACAATGACACTTTCCTTCCTCTTATCAGTCATGCAGGAAAAGGGCAGGGGTGGTTATGTGAACAGACATTACATAAAATTAGCGTCTTTCAAACAATTAGGTTATAATACTGCACATAAGGGCTCATGTAAGAAACCACATAATCTTACGAGCAATGGGAAGAAACAAGTTTTCCAGACCAACTGACAAATTTGCCAATTTGGAAGTTGTATTGGATGTTAAACAAGGAATTTTTTTTTTATTCTTGAGGAAAAGAAACTGCATTATGAAGTGAAATTATTTTAATATTCAATTTCAATACTAGCTTGTCCAGGAAGGATTTAGATAGCTTTAATTTATAAAACAACATTGACAAAAAACAGACAATCCATTTTGCCCCTTGGCAGGACTTTTCTAATTTCTATTTGACAGTGTTTTCACATTACTAAAAAGGACAAAACCTTCTACTGAAATATTTACATTCAAGTTTTAAAACCCCTGTGTTCATGGTCACATGTAAATGAAACAACACACAGTGCAGCTTTTGTATTACAGAAAGAATTGGCATTAATCTTAAATTTAAAAGCCATCAGTCATGTCTATGTTGAGTGGTTTGTCTCCTATAAACGCATGCTTTATGAAGGAGTCCCAGAAAACTTGAGCACTAGATGGGCCTGAGATTCCCAGGCTTTTGAGATCAGAGTTCTCTAAAAAAAACCTACAAACCCACACAACTGGCCCTGTGCTTCTTGCCTTTCAGTCTGGGTTGTGACTCATTTCTTCTTAGCCCGTTTTTCCCAATCTGACTGACATGACTTTTTCAGCTTGCAGGAGGAAGATGGATGATTCAATTTACAGTCACTCTCAGTCAGCTGCTGCTGACAAAGGGATTAAATCCCAGTTCTATAAATGCCCTCATAGCTAAATCATACTTGAACAGCCAAAAAGATCAACTACAAACAAACCTGTAGTTTTCTGAATATTGTATCTCAGCACTGTGGACTTGGGCAGATGGAGGAAGATACAGAAACAGACAGCTTTAGTAAATGGTGAGAACCACCACCTGACCCACACCTACAAATATTTTAGAGCTGTCCATCAGGTGATAGAGAGATGTTGCTGTAAAAGCCTATACAATGCCAGGCCTCACTATTTACTAATCTATCCAATATTTCAGCACCTTCATTCCCAGCTAGCTTAGTAGCCCTAGACTAAAAATATATTTTGAAGAGTTACAACTGAAAAATCGATACTTTCCAGTACCAAAAATGAAGACGTGTGGAAACAAGCTGTTCAGGGCCATAAAATAAGTGTAAAGTACTGTACTGCACAGCATATTAAGGGTTTGTTTCCAAGATGCCATTTCAGGAGTGTCCTTCCATATTTGGGCAAACCATGAACCAAAGAAGTTAAACAACATAGTCTCTTTCTGTTCTCTGTACCTAATTCATATACTTAGATAAACTTTTTGACTAAAAAAAAAAATGCCCTCCCATGCTCTTAAAAAACAGAATTGTTATAGAATTTATTTCTGTCTTCTAGATATGCCACCTAAGTGACTCTCCCTTAACATTAACAGAAGCTGAAGTCATCCTAACTCCTAATGCACATTTCACTCAATAGCACAAATACAACTGCAACATTCCTGAGCAAGTATTTTCACTTCCATTTAAGCATCAATTGGCATAAATCCATCATACTCACACAGAAAAGTAACACAGAAGCTACAAGCAACCAAGGACAGTAAAACAAATCCATACACAGACAGGTTCTTCCTGTTTGAGTTTTGGACAAGTACAACTGGGTTCAATATACTTACGTTGCAAATGCTTTCTCTTTATGGTTTAGAAGCATAGAGGGGGATGAGATGGAAAAGGATTCTGAGTAAGGCAAATGGTAGTTTTACTAAAGGACTGAAGTTCCCACACTCCTATGCTTGTCTTGTAAGTACACTGCTCTTAGAGCAGAAAGAGAATGTTGTGTATTTAGTTCATGCATCAATCTGCATTTGTAACATTTTTTCATTAAGTTCTGTGGTTTGGTTTTGGGTTTTTTTAATGCACAAAACTGTCACAAGCAGGAAGCAGTCACATCACATGCCACACAGTGAACAGATATGACGGAATCCAGACCAATCTTTCCAGATTCCCCAGTAATATTCACAAAAAGTTTAGGGAATTGATGATCAAAACACTTTCAGCACATCTTCTCAGTCTTCTTAACCTATATGCTTCAATCAAGTTAACTACTGTGCTTAAAAAAAAAAAAAAAAATAGACAAAGACTTCATTCCTTACTCAGACAAAAATTCCCATTACAAGTCCTGCCAGAAGACAGCTTTTTTAGGACTGCAGCATCCTTCTATAGATTTGAATTCCAGATCTCCCTAACACCAAGCATGACACACAAGCTATTATTCTTCAATTACATCTTCAGGGAGGTGTTGAGAGAAAAGTTGTAATAGAAACCATCTTTTTCAGATTTTTCAACAATGCAGTATTTCGTCACAGAATTCTCCAGTACTTATTTCATATTTTGTTGACTGCTGTCAGGAAGGCAACAAGGAATACTATATTTCCACAGACATAGATGGTTAACACAACCTGTTTGAATAGATGACCCTGCAAGAAAAGAAGGAAAGAGTCATAGAACTATCAGTCTTTTTAGTGGTTTAAACAGTCACCCCATTTCACAATAGTTATTTACCAAGTTGTGACTTACCTCTGCTTCTGCAGATGTGAGTGACTGCAGTATCTGTACTCTGTCATCCTCTATCACTTCAGCTGTTCATGGGGAAAAAAAAAGTTAAATCTGCTCTTAAGAGGAGGGGGGGTTCATTTTTATACGACAGAAGTCTCGATCCTGTGACAGGCTTGCACAGCATCCAGTCTGAAAAACTACTTGGAAGCCTCATTTGACAGTTCATGACCTCTACTGTCACTCACAACACAAGTGAGAAATTATTCTGGGACTGACCTACAAGAATTAAGTTCTGGACACTGAAGTGGAAGAACATTGTCTCTTTTGTAAGACTGAATAATCAAAACACTGGGTTTTGAGCTAATACCTTTGCTTTTATATGTTAAGATAACAAGAATTCATTGACAAGTAATTCTTATTAGCCAGCATCAGAAAATTCGTTGTCCAAACATTTCAGATTAATTTCTCTATTTCTAGGAAGTAATTATTGCTGTTTAATCTAAATTCACGTTTTATAATCACTCCTATTCCACTTGCCACCTTACACAGCCTCTTAATTAATTACACCTCTTCAATTCTGCAGAGGTCTCATCTTTGACTTAGATATAGGTTATTTACATGTGCAGTCATCTCTGTGACTTCAGCCAGTGAAGATAATTCCTATTAAAGTACTACCTGTCTCTTCACTAGACACGCTGGAGTCAGGATTTTACCTTCATTCCCCATTCACTCAAAAGTGCAACTACCTAAGCTCAAGTTTCTGATCATTCTGCTCATGCAATAACAGCCATTCATATCAGCAATTTGTCAACAATAAAATGGAGACTAAATACATGACTTAGCCTGGACTTAACATACCCATCTGGGATCAAAATTGCCAACAATGACAGATTCTTAGAAGATATTTATGCATTTTAGTCTGCCCCTGTGAACTGTGGTTTGAGAAACAAGAGGCTACTATTTAAAAAGGCACAAACCAGTTTTCAAGACAAAAGTGTTCTAGGAAAATGGGGATTACTTCCCATTAGTTTGTACAGAAGATATAACACTATTAGCCAAGAGTTACTCCTTTTCATCTTCCCAGTTAGAGGCCAAAAGAACACCTTCTGAAATTCAACCCACGCAGGTACACTTTTTATGCTCAGAGAGCAAGGTGACAACAAGAGCTGTTCAGGGTTTGTACCTTTACGTATGAGACAGTAGCTGTGTATTTCCAGAAGAACATCAATACCAACATGCCAAGCTACAAAGCCAATCATTGTATAGGTGTCCCACGCATCTGGCAGGTCAAGTGCTGGAAGATCCATTCCCAAGAACATAGTCACCACTAGTCAGTAAAAACAAGACAAAAAGATGCTAAGAATGCTGTGCCAGGCCACTTATAAAGTGCTTTCAATGCTTTTGGCAATAGATTTCCCATGAATTGTTTACAACTGCTATAGGAAAGAGGTTAAAGGAGTTCAGGCAGCTGAAAGTGGTTTGGTTTGCTTTGTGGTTTTATTTGTTTTGTTTGGATTTTTTGGGGTTTTTTTTCAGTTTGGGTTGTGGGGTCAGGGTGTTGTATTTTCTTAGTAGTGTGAGAGGTAAGACAGGAAGAAAAAGGCCAAGGCAGTGCAATAAGTAGGTTGAAAACTAACACATTACAGTTACAAACGCTAGCATTTGTGACTTCCAACAAGACCACAGCACCACACTGTGCTTAAGCTGCCTGTGGAAACTTGTCTCTATTACTAGAATTAAATCCAGCTTCTGGTTCAATAAGTGAGACTTCCCTCTCCCATTAAATAACATTGAGCTATGTCACTGTAAGGACACTATCCTCAAATCTTCCAAGATTAAAAGAAATTACTGAACATAAGAACAGGTCCTCATTACAGAGATATTTCAGGTTTGTCAGTAATTTCTTTTGTTTTAAGCAGTCACTTTTTCCTCTTTGAAGTGGTACCCGATGGCCACTTAAAACTCACACACGCAGGAGATGGCCAGCAGGAAAAGGAATCTTCACACATGCCCAGACTGTGTCCATAGATCTTTCAGACCAGTAATAGCCCAGACAATGAATCAAGTTGCTTTAAATCATTTAAATGGGAGTTCAAACTATTACTTCTACTCACCAGCTAATATTCTAGCTGTTGTACCAGTACTCCAGTGAAACCAGTTAAACAATTGCCTCCTACAAAACAATGAGACACAATTTACTGATTACATAGCTGGGGGAGGAGGAAACCAAAAAGCGTTTTTACGTACTTTAAATTGTAAAACATTTTCATCATAAAAAGAATTTGTAAGGAAACAGGCAAGTTTAATCCCTGTGGCTGCAGCCTGACAAGTTAGTTGTACCTTGGTGCGTGACGAGATGGTCTGAAACCTGCCATAAGTGGCTGAAAGATCGTCAAAGCCATCACAGTACAGCCGAGATAGGGATGAAAACCTGCTTGCTAAACAGAGAGGACAGTTTTTAAAATATCATACCTATATAAACATAGAGAAAAAAATACCAAGAGGTTGAAATTTTTACTTATTCTTTTGCTAGTAGGTTACAATGGCGAAGCAACAGTGGCAGAGACAACAGGACACAGTAAGCTGCCATAGCCAGATGGAGATTGTTTACCTTGGCAGCACACACACTGCTATGTCTGCTCAGGGCTTGTCCCACCTATTTGCTCTATTGAGAAATTCTACAAGCTGAAGAGCAGAGTAATATGACTGTAGAAGCTACACCCCAAGCTCTTCAGACTTGATTCTGTGTCTTCAGAAAAGGCCTGTTTTATAACTCCTACCAGCATGGTCTCCCTTCTCACCCTGTCTATTCTAATACTACTCATAAAACATTTATTCAATTTCCCTAGCTCCTAGTTCATACCTGGGACCACATTCTCCCATCTTGAATTCAGATAGTCTCTAGACTTTCCAATTTCTGGTGTCGTCTTGCACCAAATACAATACAGATGAGAGCAATGGGTATATAATATTTATTTATCTACTGCTCCAGACTAAGCTTATTCACCGGATACAGCTACTCACATCTAAGTTCATAGAAACACTTATTTGCAGCAGGTTTACCACACTAATATCAGCCATCACATCCTCACTCCCCTCCCAAATCCAAGCTCTCTAACGAAATAGGAAGACCAAAATAGCACATAAAGAAGTCAGAGTAAGGAATTCATTTGGGAGAAAGAGAAAGGAAGGAAAGCATTTTTCCTTGTAGCTAAAGGAGAAAACATTCCTCTTCTGTGTTGCTAGGATTTGAAACCAGCCTACTTAAGAACACCTTTCACAGCAGTTTGCTTGGAAATAGTCATCAGTGGACCTCTCTCATTCATTTGGTCCCACCTTTATATTTAACAAACAAGACAAAAGCACATACTTACTTGGCTCCAACCTCCTCGATATATGAAAGGCAACACGAAAGAAATGCTTGTAAGCAAGACTGTGGTCAACATAAGCATACGATGCACCTAGAAAAATTAAGTTAGCATTTAGAAACTCTACACCGTTCTTAACACATCATTGAAAGATACTAAACAGGCGTCAGTTAAAGATGTTCTTAGTGTCCTCTTTAGATTTGGCTTTTACTAGTAAAGTAGATGAACTTCTGATTCATAATTGTTTCATTTTATATGTTCAAAGAACGATATAAATCACACCATATTTAGTATCCTATTTTTTGGATTTAGCAGGTTTATAATTCTGCTTAGAATAATACTAGAAAACACAGCTGGAGACATGGGTATTTTGCCCACCTGAAACCACATCTCCTTTCCAAACAGGAATGAATGAGCCCAGACAGGTTTGAAGAATCGTGCAACAATAACACCAATACTAACTGTGGTAATCCAAGCAACAAACATTAGTGCTCCTGAAAATTGAGGGAAAGAAACACAAGAAAAATGAGTAACTTAAGTGCATTTGAATATAACTTAAAACACTATGTAATAGTGTAGTTCACACGCATATGCTCAGAATTAGCCAGTGAGTAACAACCAGACTACAGCCTTACAGCTTTTACCCTGCCAGAGGACAGAAGCACCCATGTAAAAGATAATCATACTATACCCACACAGCACAAGAGAGCAGCTCTGGCTACTGCACATTTCATACATGCTAATACAGTCCCTGCATACTGGTGAGAAACACCCTTCTGTCACCAACTCAGAAATCAGAGGATGAAAGATGTGAGAACAAAGTACAACCTGTGTGAGAAAGAAATGAGTGACTCTTATGGACCTGTGTTAAAGTCCAGTACTGTGAGAGAAAAAATTCCCATTAACTTCAGTGACTCCAGAGAGCCAGTTGAGTGGTTTCTCATTTCAAACAGAACTAAGCAAATAATGCAGCCAGGACAACTTGAACCAGAGAGTCAGAGGTAAAGAGAAACAGTCCTAATCACAAACATTAGGGAAAAGACAAATGCAGGTTCATTTTCCTAAGCGAAAAGAAACTTAGAATGCTGTTGTTGAAATGAAAAATTTATAAGTTCACTCGGCCATCACAGTAATGGATCTTGCTAGCCAACATGAATGCCAGAAAAACAAGAGGAAATACCTACTCTGCAGTAACTCTACAGTCTCAGGAAGTCTAGAGCTGGAAGACAAAACCAGAAGCTGCAGCTTACCATGAGCCTTGATAAGTCGTGGGGACCGGGAGCCTCCAATATCCTGAGGAGGACCTGTGACATTGTACAGTCTGTCGGTGATCAGGGGCTGACGATGATGTTTGTATATTAGTCCACCTAATGACAAAGTGGTTTATTTATTGTTAATGAAAGCCACTGCACTTGTAAGTGTGCCCATTCCTTATTCATGACTGTTGTGACCACTGAGCATAATCATACAAACTCAATTTCTGACATGCAATACACCAGGAACCTAAGGTATCACCTTAGCTGTATTGCACACCTCATGTACAAGAACCAACCCACCCCTCTACAAGAAATGTCTTACTCCACTACATGCAGAAGACATGAAGAGTAATTCCCTTAGATGCTAGTCTCTATTTTTTAGAAGTGTCCATTTCTCCAGAAGCTACCAGTTCCTAGCATCAAGTGAGCACACACCAATACATATATGAGTAAGTTTACTACAACTTCAAAAAGCAAACCCGTGATCCAGAAAGGTAGTAAAGGTGACTGGATTAAGGGCCTCAAACTTGGGAACCTTAGTTCAGGTACTAGTTCTCAGCTAAGCCATATCTTACAGAAGGGTTACTAACTCCGAGCTGTTTAAAGAAACGCAACTATATGTAAGTCAAGTTTACCTTCACTAGCTTCCCCATCTGCCAGAAAGATGTAGTAACTGGCATCCAGATTAAATCTCTCTTTATAAGCAGGAAGGTGAATATTCCTTCTGAAAGAACATTGAAGAACACCATCCACAAGCCTCCATGACACATCTTCAAGGGCATTCTGTGAAACAGCAGATACTTAATACCCAGTGTTTTCAGACTGGCAAAGTAATAAGCTTACAAGTAACCCTGAAAGAGGTACTTAAAAAGAACCCTGCACAAGAGTGTCACTGCTGTGCAAAGAATATCAATACTCTGAGGGGGAATCTCTCTTGGATGCCAGTAAATCAATATAGCAAAATACAGGTTGGACTTATCACCAATTTTTCCAGCTCACAATCTCCTCTTCCCTATCAACCCTTAATCCAAGATATATCAATTGCAACTGCAGCTCTAGCCAAGGGACAGAGTAATAATAGGCACAAAGGTTCTCAATACAGTAAGTTCCCACCATGTGACTTATTTTTACAATTTAGACACCCAAAGTCAACATTTACTAGGAAGTAAGAGCCCAACCAATCTCACCTTAACAAACTATGGATCCACCCTAGTATTTGCATCTCTTGTGCAAAATAAAAGCACAAAGAAGCACAATACCCCACTCCAAAGCTACATTTGTGGAAGGGTCTTAATTGTTTTCAAGTGTACCTCTGAATCCAAGAGAGGACGACTTCGCCCCGTCAGATGGGCAGTGCTCACGTGAACACGGTGGTCCTCGTTAATACACAGATATGCATCATCACCACCCTGAAGAGTTTAAAAGAAAGATACATATAGCCCAATAAAAAACACTAGTGGCAGTCTCTAAAAGCTCTTTGATTTAATATAGGCACAGCAAGACCGGAGACACATTTCTGTAGTTATCGAGCAATTGTTTCCCATCTTTCAAACACACCAGCCTTATTATTACAGAGGAACTGCATTAAGGCAAACAGATGACACAGAAACACACATTATAATTTACCCACCCCTCCCTTCCAAACTAACAGCCATATTATCAGAAGTTTCTTTAATTACTTAGAATTTACTAAATCAACTAGACAAGACAGAGATGGATATTGATGTTACTTAAAAATCCACTCAGTTACAAGATGGTTTTCTTCACAGCTGTAAAAACAAAGCATTGTTAAGAACCAAGTGTTCCTGCACTAGGGATATAAATATAAACAGCATCTCCTTTGAGCAACAAGTAGTTTATGGATTATGCATTTGTCAACAGCATCATCCCTTCACTTTAACATCAATTTGAAAAAACCAGCTTTAAACATTTTTTAAGATCGAATGGAGTTATTTCTATACAAACAATCCATCATGAAATTAAATGGTTTTCAGAATAACAACTCAACTTCTGACAGGTGAGGTTCTTTTGTCTAGATCAATCTTTCTTTGTTACCTAACCAGGAATTTCAATCAAGAGACAGGCTGGATTCTGCCATAGCAGATATCCATAGGGAAATTCTACTGCAATTAGTCAGTCCTGAGCTAAAACTGAATATCCATTATAAAAGGCAACTTCTGTTTTAGCACTATGGGAGAGTCACACTTCATGTGACATGTAACAATATTTCCACTTCCCATATGCATGTTTTGGTAGGCTACCACTCAAACTTTAGTAAATTCACAAATGGAAATAGAATAGAAACTCACCATCCATTGGTCATGGGACAATGCAAATGCTAAGTAGCCTTCACTTGGACCACTCATTTCAATAAATACGGAACTCTCCTCTTTTTGGAAAGATAGAAAAAAACAGGAAGCACTTTCAGGATCACAGTTTGAGGGGTTCCTAAGGCAGAACTTCATACTTCCACAGCCGGAGGCACTAAACTAGACAGTTAAGAAAACAAATCATAAGCAATGAGGGTTTCCCTCTTCTCCCTCCCTTTTTACCTATTCTAGAAAAAAAGCATGCCAGGAACAACAAAAAAGTGACAGCTATGTCTACATACCAATTGCTTAACCCATGTCTACAAGTGCCCTAGGACAAGTAAAATGATGGTGAATTCCAGTTTGTACTTTTACACAAGTTGAACTTCCACCTTAAAGAAATTACAATAGAATAACCTTGAAAAGATAGTAAAAATTTCAGAGAAACTTCCTTTCATTTAATATTTAGAGAGGTAACATCAGCTGTAGGATGAGGAAGCTTTACATTTCCTTTTCAAAGTATTAACTCCACTGATACACATTGAAAAGATACAGGGATTAAAATTCACAGTTACCCTGAATCAAATCGTGTTTCTTGCTCAATCCATTTAAAAATCAGTAATAGAAGTCAGTAAAAGATGAACTGCCAGGAAGGTTTCTGAGCCTGCAGTTACTAAATAGGAACACATTGGTCAAGGCCAAAGCAAGTCTTTTCCCATCTCTCTTCACAATTATGCGTAATTTTTTCTTACCATTAAGTTCTAAATATCCTGCCTACCTTTTGACCTGTGTGCAGCATGAGAACATCTAACCCTCAGAAGTTCAGGCTACTCAACTAACACGAGAGGGTAGCTGGTTACATTCTTAGTCTGAGTATCAAAGTTACTCTCTCTCCTTTTCTGCCAACAGTGCGTATCAATGTAATCTTGTTAGATTCTGCTAATCATAAGCATTAAAGACAGATTTATCTAGCATTACTTACTGGCTTTGATAAAGAGGAAACTGGGTATGAAGTTGACACAGCCTCTGAAGTTGCATACAAAGGTGTTGTTGGGGACAGCACATCAGGCTGAGAAACAATGGGACCTGGAATCTTCACCCAGAAAGTCCTGTATTTCTTGACAACTGTGGCTCTTAAAACACAACACTCAGAGTCATAACTGTATACATCAACAGCTGATTGCCACTTGAAAATTAAATAGTTCATACAACTTATTTGTTAAACCCTCATCTTTATGTAGATCTCTACCATTTTAGGGATTGAAGGAGGAAATATCTTAAACCTTAGCAGAAAAAATTTTAAAACATTATACTGCATGCTGCAGTGGACATAAGCAACATTCGTGCCTATGGCACAGATTACAACTTCAGACTTGCATTGCATTTGTTGTAGTCCACGAAAAGCTGGTAGTGTAACAGAAGGGTATACAAAAATTTGGTTAGGTACAAGCAAAGAAAAAAGATTGTAACACTGTATATTACAGGCAGGAGAAGTGAAAAGCTATCGAGAAATACTCAATAAATCAGCCTTGAAATTCCCTTCTACTCTCCCTGCAAAAAAAATCAAAGTAATCACCTGCAAGCTCTCCCTAAAGAACAAGTGCCTGCACTAATGCAGGCTCCGCAGAAAGCAAGAGATGTTGACTTTTCAGGCCATTGGTCCAAGGGTACTTTTCAGTTGCTGGCCAATATCTGACACAGGCAAGGGTACAGTTTTACCTTGATTGCATTTCAATAAACTAGAACTGACACTGGATTTACTTACAGAAACTGTACATGTTTTGGTGCATCTCCAGGAGCAATCCAATAAACTTTCATGTGTTTCTTCTTTATTTTACTTGTCTGACTGACAGCTGAATTCTGAAAACACACACAGGTCAAGACTTACACAGTGGATATCCACTAAAAAGATGTTAACACAGTCAACACAGATTGCAGCTAAATTCCAAAGAGACTGTTACACTGCACAACCCCAGTGCAACTGGGTTTTTCCCAGTCAGTCATGATCAACTCAAAGTGCATTACTGCAAGTTACACACACTAACAGACCTCAAGGCTAAAAGGAACATTTTCAGTCACTAAACTATACCTTGGTACGACCACATGTCAGAAGCTGAGAAAGTCTCCGGTCAGTTAACAGGAAAGAACCAACAGCAGGGCCATCCAGGTGCTCTGCATCCCGGGCTTGTATGAAAAATCCCTCAAAATCTGGTCCAGATAGACTAACTGAAGCAAGAATTAAAATAAGAATAAGTTGAAATGTTCTCCAAAGGAAGAAGGAAATATTTCAACACTAACTACCAGACACTCATTGGACAAGTACTGAATGATGGTTAATGGATCATCTGAAGAACATTCAATCGCTTAGATAAATCTAGTATATGAGTAAAGATATGAGTAAAGATATGCTACCACACAACAAAACAGTAAATTAAACTCTTCAGCTCTAACTGACCTTCTATGTTGTCCCCTGGTTTAAACTGAGTCCCATTCACTGTGATGGTGTGCTCAGGTAACAGTTGTGGAGAGCCACCATGACAGGGTATCATGCTAGTGCAGGCTTCTCTTACTTTTCCATTTGGATAACCACCCACAGGTACACAGAAGAACACAAACATCCAAACAGCAAGAGCAAGACCAGGTAGCTCCATCTATATAAAATAAGATTTACAGGCAATTAAATACAATAAGTATTTATATTCTAGGTCACAGCTCATCTTTTGAAGTCAATTGAATACAAAAAGAAAAAAAAACATGTTAAAAAAAAAAAATGGATTCGGGAGAAGGCACCATTTCCAGCTGCTGAATAACTTCTGCTTCTGCTAACTGCCAGACTTTGCAAGAATGTTCTGATACCATTTTTCAAGCCATTAAGAGTACAGATTGTAGAAGGATTCCTCCATCCACTGGATGGATTATTTCCCTCTGTGCATTTTGACATCACTTTTAAAGTGTCTCCTCTCCTATTCTTTCTCAACAAAACAAAAAAAATTCAAGTCCCTTAAACATCTGCACAGATGGATCTTAAAACTTGTTTCACAGACATATAAAGGTCAAGACTTTTGAGGAAATATACAGCCAGTACGAAACCTACTCTTCTATTAATCATAGCTCCAATTTTACATCATTAAAGACTGCCTTTTTTTTCCCCACAACTCATGCCTATTTCTTCACATATGACAAATAATTCCCCAGTAACAAGTTCTCCCTCTGCAGGGAAACTAAAGTGTCAGAATTAAATTTTTTACATGCAAGAGTGAGAATTTGGCATGGAGACTTAGACAAAGAAATACATATTTATTGCACACAAGCACAAGACTTTTCCTTTGAACCCTTCCTTTTGGATACTGGACCTCCAGACGATTAATCAAACAATATCATTGCTTGTCACACTCTTGTTAAGGGAACAGTACGCATGAAAAACACGTGGAGTAGTAGGACCACAGATCTTAACACAGTTATATGAATCCCTGATGCCAGCTTTCATCACAATGTTTTGCTCAGCCACATCACTTGGTTAACTTTTTTTTTTTAAACATAAAATCTGTGGCAATTGTTTTGTTACTCAGTTACATGCAGGGTTTACAGCTGTGCTGTGGTTTTACAGAACACCTTAGCCAGCCAGAGAAAGCACTTCCATGCCCAAAGGGCCAGGAGAACAGAAATGAACTTCCTTTCAGTGCTTAGGCACAAGAAGGGGCTATCAGCTCTAGTGAAACACAGACACAGACTGTCTGCCTTCTGGAAGAGCCATGCCCATTTTGCACCAAGAGATAAGAAGTATCAGGTTATGAAGTTCCCTGACAGCACACGTGGACCTGAAGATAAGAAACACACAGAGCCATTTCGGTCTGACCTCTGGATACTAAAAAGCAGCCAAATGAAGACAAGGCAAGTCATTGTTCTTACACAAGAAGAGAGTCATCAATTCTTCCAAAGTTCTCATACATTCAGTGCTAACAATCCACAATATCCAAGGCAATGCTATATTTGTACTTCAACACAAGAGCTCCTCAACAACTTTAAAGTAGTAAATAAAAGAAAATCAGAGGCAGGAGAGGTTTGAACAATTAGGTTTCAGGAACTAGAAAATAACAACCCAGCACTCAACTCCTCCTCCCAAATATTCAAGATAACTTTATGATCATATCTTTAATTTCTACTTAAAGTGAACGTTTCCTTCTAGTTCCAATACTCTGCAAACTGTCACAAGTTTACACCAAAGTGATTCTATTCACAAGTTAAAGCCTAAAAAGCCTAAAAAGTAAGGTTCAAACAATTATATGTACTGGAGAAATCTTTAAAACAAAGTTTCTGTAAGAAGAGATAAGGCTGCATACTGCAAAGACAAGAAAAATACTAGGTTAGAATTATGTTTTAAGTAGCAAATGATGTGGTAGGGACTTCAAATGAAACAGGAAATATTCTTTGGCAGACTCAACTTACAAAAAAGCTGGCAGAAGAGAATGATTAAGCAGATAGACCAAAACCTGAAAGCAATCAAGGTTTGTAGTAAGCAAACACAGTGAACTGTCAAATATTTAACTTTTTTCCTGCTATTACCCTTTGCAGAAAAAACAGATATGGACAACTAGATCTCACAACTACATACATAAGTACAGCTCTAAGCATTAGGATTAATGGCATGGAAAGGTTTTGTTACAGAAAGGTTAGGGTTAGTAAAGCTGAAGTGTGATATGTGAATCATTCTTAACCTTACTACAAAAGAATAAATGCCTTTTAAAGATTAAAGTAAAACCAACTCTCCACCTGTAACAAGAAGGACCTGAGCAACTGATAAAAGCTACCACATCTTACAGAACTAATTCCTTCTACTATTCTACTCTTTTTAGAAACATGTCTAAATTTAAAAAACCAAGAGTTAATTTGCATTCTAATAAAGATGATTTCGCAGATCATCTTCACTAAATAAGGACAAAAAAACCTGTCAAAAACACCATGTGTAGATTTAAAAGGAGAATCTAGACTGACTCAAGTTTTGAGGTGTGTAAGCTGCCAAACAGCCAGCTGTTATTTATGGCATTTGGAAATACTCTCAGTTTTCATTATAACTTATTATAAATTTTAGATTTGCCCATCTTGACAGAATTGGTTTGCAAGTATTAAGAAGCTTTGGCCATAATGGCTTACTTATAACCCTTTCAAATACAGCAACTCATTGGTGAGAGCCAATAGGAATCAGCAGATTGGAAAGCTCCTTGTACTAAAGAAGAATAGGAATAACTGACTTTAGGACTGAAGCCTGAGGAGGTTAAAAATCAAAAACTAAATTCCTGCAGCATTTTTCAACTGGCAATTCTCTAGTACTTTGTTAACTTACTATCATTTGAACAATCTGGAAACACAGGGAGTTGAAGGATTTGTGCACTATCCAATGACTTGTTTCCCAAGATAAATGCATTACACTGAAATGCTTGCGTTAACCAAGATCCTTAGAGCATGTATAATGTGATTGCTCTGTCCTGCCTGCATGCCAGCTGCACACCCTGTGGTAGCATCAGTAAGTGCCCCAGTCAAGGTTACAATTGTGTGCTAGATAGCACACCAGCTCTGTAGTCAGAACACAGTCACACACCACCGACTGTTGATTTTACTTAGTTTGTACTACACGCAGATTTGTCAGTATGTTCTATCTTCAGTATACTACATAACCCATCACCCCCTGGCAGGAAAGAAAGGTTCAGAACAAGGTTTTTCAAAGAAACTTCATAATTACTTGTAATTCTAATGGCTTTTCAAATGGCATGCCACTCTTGGGGCAGAGAGAGGGAGAGAATTATGTACTTGAAGCTATTTATAATACAGCCCTCTAATTAACAGAAAGTCAAAAACATAGTGTGATAGCCATCTTCTTCCATACCAAAATTAAGTGGGAATCTTTTCACAATATTTAGTATATATGGGAGCTTATTCTCCTGATTACATCTCACCATCTTACAGTAACTGGATTTGGATAAACAGAGAACAGTAAGTTACTCTCCACCTGTGTTCAAAAAAACTCCTAAAGTCCCTGCAGGTAAGAAAGCCTGGTAGTCTAATGGCTCATGAGTACAATACTCACATTCAGGAGCTCCTCACAGAACTTACCTTCTTTCAGCTGTTTTACTTTATTAGCTGCAGAGTGTGAAATCTAAAACTAGCTTCAGAGAAGAAGAGATGAAAGGATGGGCAAGGCAAACATACTGCCAATTCAAATGCACAAAAAATATCACAGCCAGACCTTTACTTCTGAGCACCATCGGACAAGAGGGAAAGCAAAAAAGAAAAAAGTCATCTGAAGTAGAATAAGCTATATTAATATAATGGGACAGTGACATCTCTTTAGAAATATACTCTTATTAAAAAGTAGACAGACTTGCTGTCCAAGAGTCACCCTTTCTCAGAGTTCATAAAAAGAGTTTGGGTTGACTTCAGCTTAGTCAAAGATGGTCACATCACAACAGCTGGACTGAGGAAGGGCAAAAAACAAGTAGTGTTCACATTCATAATAACTCACTGCTTTTAAAATACAAAACCACATTCATGCCCATATGATGACAAAATACACACACCTCAGCATCCTGTCCTTTCTACTAAGGAAATATTAAAAGAGAACTTCAAGCATTGCATGCTTCAAAGTTACTTTTTTGAAATAGTTTGAGTGTAGGTACTTACCTTATAGTCAGTCCTTCTGTTGCAGTAATCAACTCCGAGTAAAATTACCATTGGCTCTCTGCTTGTAGTAGAACAACTTATATTACATTATAATCTTTTCTATTTGGCTTGCAGCTACCAGTATGAACTTTTATTGTATCCAGAAAGCTTGTCTGCAAGAAGAAACCATATGCACACACATAAAAAAGATTTATAAGAGCATTTTTACTCCAGGCACATATTTTATACAACTTTCCAAGCTGAGCCCTTAAGACACTACACTTCAGCTGAAATGTATGAAGTTGTAATTAAGCACCGACCCTGCAGATCATTTGCTTTGTCAAACATGTACTTCCACAGCCCTCAGAGTTTCACATTAAATATTTAATTATATTCTGGTGCAGTTAAGGGGAGAAAAACATCCAAACAACTTTTGATACCTTCTTCTTCAAAATATTAGTTGATACAAATTCGCAGCATGATTTTAAAGTTCTTTCTCCATTTACTCCCAGTCAAAAAGATACTTTCTTTTAGAAGAGGAATAAACAGTCTTACAAAGAAATATGGCGAGTTTGTCTTCTTTTCCATATATCTCACCAAGAATGAAGTAAAGGCAAGGATTTTGCCCTGTTCAGTTGTTTACATTCATTATTTTACTTGGGCAATTGCTCTGCATTCAATTTTTAAGGCCCCAACCTTGCAAACTTTTATCTATATAAAGAAGCCAAAGTTAGAGGATGACCCAAAAATAAGTTTGGCATCCCAACAAGTAAATTCAACTACAGCATCAGCACACTTGCTATCACAGTTATCATACAGCCATCTCCTATGCATGCAAATAAGGAAATAAAATAAGAAAGTAATATTCACATAACATTAACACACAAACAAGATGCAAGAAGAATATATTTGGTGTGGCTTGCAGATAAGAGCCACGTTTATTCATTAAGGCACACAAGCTTAGGAGTTTTCTCCGAAGCATTTCAGAAGTGTTTGCATGAAAAGCAGGAGCTACAAGGTGCTTTAGAAGCTCCACTACATTTTACTTTGTTTCATACCTGCTGCAGATATCCTGTTAAGCAAATAGACTTTCCAAAAAGCCGGCGGCATCCACACTGCGAGCCCTCCCTGCCGTCAGTGCCACCAAAGCGTTCCGGCGCCACAGCCGCTCGTCAGCCCCCGCTCCAGGGACCCCCAGCTCCGCTCTCCGGCACTGCTCCCGCGGGGAAGGGCGGAGGGGGGAAGGTGCGGACGGGCCAGCCGACCCTTTCCTCTCTACTCGAGCCTCTCCCCGAGGCAGCGGCGGCTTTTCTGCCCGCGGGGCCGGGCGGGGCCGCTCCGTGTGCTCGCCCCAAGTGCTGCCAGCTGTGAACCCCCAGAACCAGCGCCCCGCGGAACGTGTTAGGGCTCCTGACCTCTTTGCAGCCTCCAGACGCTGGAGGTCTGGGTGGCCGCGCTGATTTTGCAGCTGCAGCCTTGCCCCATGGGCTTTACCGGGAGATCGTCCTTGTGGAAGCTTGCAGAGCTCATTTGCGGTGCTATTCGCGAGACGAGAGGTGCTCCCATATACTGGCTTGCAAAATCAGGTTTTTCTTATCAAGAAAGCAAATAAATACTGGCTCTAACTGAGGCTTTACTGGCAGAAACCGCAGTTGCTTACACAGGCTTCTCTGGCTTCTGCTTTGTTTTAATCAAAGTCCTCAATTGCTCACAAAGTGGCACAAAAGACAATTACTTAATAAAAATCCATTGGGAATTTTGCCCTTCCACAGAATAGAAATATTGTGTTTGTGTTAACAAACATCTTGACTGGAGGCCTCTGGTAATTCAGTTATTTATTAGTAGTTCTGAGAAGTTCTACTGACCTTAAAACTATTAGTTTAGTAATATTTTCTAAAAAAAATTCTATCTACTAAAATATAGCAGATAGAAATGCTCCGTTAGTTCTCTATTGTTTTCTCAGTTTGTCTAAAAGCAGCACTGACCTTAGAGGTACCCTGTAATAACACGTTTTAAGACATATTTAATCTGAAATCTTACAAGATATATTTAATGGATTACTTTGCTTAATCAGATAAATGATTTGACTGTTATACTTGTATTATCTTGCTCATGGAAGTCACTGGGAAACTAAGTTCTCACTTAGTGTATGGCAACTGAAGAAACATAACACATAAGCAATAACTTAAAATTAAATATGGATATTTCCCCCTAGCTGGGAAAAAAAATAATTCTGTTTACAACTGCTTTCATAAAGTTCCCTTATATGAAAGAGTTTGATAAACTTGTAGGCCTAAGTACATACACGCTTTTCTAAGTGCTTGTGTTTTTCTAACTAGTTTATGCTAATGAAAAACAGCTTTTCTTGCAGATACATTATTAGTAAGAGAAATAATAACGTAAATACATCTACAGTAAGAAAAGTGGTGACCAGAACCATCAATATTCTTGACAATATTTAGTAATTTTCACAGGTTACAGTGGAATTAACATACAAATGTTTTTAAGACCTTATTTTAGGGTCTTGGCTCATTGACAGAATGGGGTGTATATGTCTGAAAAATTGTAATAAACATAAGTATATATGGAAGTAATTTCCTCATTAAGACCCACAAGGATGAAAATGCAAGCTACAAATATGTTAGAAATGGCAATCACAGTTTAAGAAAAAAAAAATCATTTATCTGTGAAAGGTAAAGTGGGTAAGGGAGGGAATACTGTTTCATTTCTCATTGTATAGCTCAGAAGGTATTAGCTATTGCCAAACAGCTGTGAAGCAACAGAACCAGAAAAAAAAATTACTCTTTAACTAGTGAGTACAAGTACCCATACTCCTTCTGCACAGGCAATCATCAATGTGTCCGGAAGGGCTCTTTCCAAACATATCAGTTTCCTCAAAAAAACAACAACAACAACAAAAAAAAACACAAACAACAACAACAACAAAAAAAAACCAAACCAAAACAGTTCTACAGACTTAATGAAAATGTTTCTATGAAAGGGTACTGCTTGCTATTTGGTAAGTGTCATATCCAATATGTATCAAGGAAATGAAATGCGTTAGGAACTATAAAAAAGTCCAGAACTGCATTTTCACTGTAAAGTGTACTGCAATTTTAAGTGTGTTCATAATAATTCTGTATTTATTGCAAAGCAGAGGTGCCTAGCTTAACCAAATGGATTAGAGACACAGAGGGCTGTGGGTTGGTTTCGAATCTTCTTGTAAGCCTGAAGACAGATAAAGATGTGTAACCTACTATTGACCTATGTCAGAGGATGACGATGTCAAGTGGCAAATCAACAACACAATATCTAACATGAAAAGAAGCTGATGACTTTTTTTTTGCATAGTTTATTACAAGGCCTTAAGGAAGTAAGTGAAAGCTTATAAAGGAGACTTTCTGCCAAGTTTATAAAGGGGAATTTCTGTTGCTTAAGAACCGAGGAAACAAGTAAAATACATGTAATATTGAAAATTAACTATTGGGCAGTGCAAGGTATATACTGATAATTATTTATTTTCTAAGCCCAGAGCAATATGGAAAACAATAAGCCATTGAAGCTAGATCTGAAGAGAACCCGTGTTACTATGTGGTTCCTTGTAATCAACTTTCCATTCAGGTATAAAGCTAACTATACAGCAAAACTGTGGTATTTTACTGTGGTAGTTCAGAAGGTCAGACGTTGGTCAAGTTTCATATACGTGTGCACTGGGCTCTATGTTACTGGCAAAGGTATCACCATAAAACATCACTTGAGTTCAAATCAAGTGATGTGCAAAAAGGCTCCATCCCTATCAAACTGTTTTGATGATGGGTAACATGGATCTGAACATTTTTTGTTACTAGTGTTATCCATTTTGAAATATTGACTTGTGTTTGAAAAAGTGCATTTGGGTTTTGCTGACTACTTGCTGGATACTAGTCTTCCTCTGAAGATAAGATCCTGGCACCTACATTTATTCACCTATCTTGTATATTTTACGCTTATGAGACTAGATTTCAGCATAGTTCAAGCTTTTCAGTATCATTATCTTAGATAAATATGTATTAGGAATTAATCACAATAATGTTATCTTAGACAGGAAGAATTCTTCCTACCTAATCAATTTGTATATGATGAGGTTTTTTTCCCTCCAAAGTGAGGGGAATGTTGAATCATTGAAACAACCCTGACCCTCTAAAAGGAAATAAATTATGATAAAGTCACAATGTAGGATGAGATATTTTTCTCCATAATTAATCAGTTCTTCTCCCTTGAGCTTTGGCACTGGTTCATACTTACCCATTTTACCAACTGTCTTAAGCTACAAACCAGATAAATGTATTCCCCTGATGTCCAGAAATATCCTTTTCATGTATGCTTTTTTCTTTTTCTTTTTCCTCTTGACTAATCAGCCCCTTCTACTTTCACTAATTTTGAGGGCTTTTTACGTCACACGTAAAAACTCAGACTTGGAAACGTATTTATACGAAAATACTTGTTTACCGAGAGGTAAAACGCATTTTACAGTTTTCAGTCAATGACTGTAACAAGCCACCTGGTGGCAGTAGCCACTCAGTAAAATGAGGTTTGCCAGCGGAGTGCAGATTCTTTCTGTATCTCTATTCTGACACATTAACAGCTGAAGTACGTGCACCACAGCTTTTTACCAAAATATGTATCCACTTTGAGTTAAATAGATTAAAACAAACAAACAAAACTTCCTTGTGTAGGTGTTCTATTAAAATGATGTCCAATCTGTCACTTTTCTGAGAGAGTCCCTAGTTAATTCAGTGCACAGCACAATTGAATCAATGAATAAAGGACTGCAGTAAAATCATTTCACCCACTTCAAGGGATGTGGGCCATTGCTTTATCTGATGCACACTATGAAGTTTTACCTGATAAAAGTACTGAATTGTTAACTTTATCAAGTTTTCTGTATTTTTTTACCCTTGCTGTGATGCTTCATAAAATCATTAATTGTATTAGTGAGACATAGTTCAGTTTTACAGGGAGCAAAGACCGTGTTGGCAAAGGCATTGACCTGTAAGTGCTTCAGTTTAAGGCACTTTAGACGTGATTACAGAATTCGTAATGTGACACTGAGATTAATTGAAATCTTCTACAATGCTCTTTCACACACTTATCAGTTTCTTTGCCAGACAATCTCAATTCCACCTTTGCCCCACAGCTTTTTTCCTCTTCCCTTTCACTTGGACTAGGAACTGATTTTCCTACTCTTTTTCATCTCATCTCACAGGTGCATTCACAGACAACCCATTTCCAGTCTTTCAACTTTTGTCAGCAGCTTTAAATTTGGCTTCTAAATGCATTCTTTGTTCAGACACGGTGTATCTGTGGGTTTTGCAGTTGCTCTGAGTTCAAGCACAAGCACAAGCAATCCTGCTGCAGGGATGATGCACGATGCACAATGCTGTTGGTTTAGCCACATGCTTGTTAGTACATGCCCAGTGCCCCTGTGGGGGAACCTTGTGGTTGAGTACTCTTGGCATGAATGGCTGCAGGGATTTTACCTCTGCCTTTGGCACATTTCACCTAAATGTTTGCAGGGACCTTCAAAAGCTAAAAAACTGGTCAGACTGTAATAGAGCTGGTAAAAGGCATATCCGATGTAGGAGAGCTGTGAGAAGATTAAGGGAGAGAAGATTGTTTCATAGCAGTTTTCAAGTCTTGTAAGCAGCAATCCTTGCTTGATGAGCACAGGGGAATATCACCACGCAAGGTGTGAAGTGACCCAGTCCAGACACACTATGGAAAGATGCCTCCTGCACAGTCAGGTTAGTACACAGTCACTATGCAAATCAGTACCTCCAAGGAAGTTCCAAATTTTGGGGGAATCTGCTGCACAGCCCCTGCAGTGACTGAGCAAATACATCACTGACGTTCTCAGAAGCAAAATACGAAATCTGCACTATTGTATGGACACTAATTCCTCCACCAACAAGAATCCAGCTGGAACGAAGAGCCAGTGGTTTGTGCAGAGCTAAGATACTCAAAAAAACTGGGCAGCAGCAGCAGTTTGTCCCAAAGTACAGCAGTAATTCCTGTGTCGGCTTTATACAGCAGAAAAGCGCAATCAGTTATTTAACATATGAGCTTAAAGGGCTGTCAAGGTGAGATTTAAGGATGATTATTATTTTAATGGACCAGGAAAATATTCCTGGTAATCACAGCATATCTCACTAGTGCTGAATGGAACAATTCACAGGAAGACAAAAGCGCTCATAGTGGGTCAGCACACTGATATGGTATTTTCTCCTTCTGCAACAAAAATTGGCCCAGTGTACCTGAATTTATTTTACATTTAACTAAGTTAAGCAGTACAAGAATACCATTCAGACACTTGGTTTTGAATTTTGTTTGCCAAGTCACCACATTTGCAGATTATTAACATCAAATTAATGTGAAGCTGTTAGCTAAAGCACAGTCAAATGTATCTTAAGCAATTATGTGAAAAGCTACCTTTAACTATAACAACATTTTATATGGACCTCTGTAAAGATCATGCATTGAGTTGAACATTATTCTATTAAAAATTAACTTTATATGTAAGATAAAGCAAAGCATTGATTTTTTGAGGCCACACAGCAAGAAAATGGCCAAGCTGGGATGAAAAACAAACCGAAAACATTTCTACAATCCAAAAATTCATGATGACACCAGGTTAATCTTTGAAAGATCAAACAAACACTGTCAAGTAACTACAGGAAAGGCCAGTAGGAGTAAACTGAATAGGTTAGTGTCCTAGACTGTCCATCTTATTTGATTTCTTACTTATATAGACATTTTTATTCCAGCTTACTATTCATTCACTGCCTATCCTGCTTTTGCAATCTGTTTAGCTATTTAGAAGAGATTTTAAAAAATAAGTTACAGGTGATTACTGCAATGTTCTCACCAATGTTTTCACTCAATACTAGATTCTAATGTCCAAGAACATATATAAATTCCTGCTGGGTACACAGTTGTCTAAGAACAGCAGTTGTTTTCAGTCACTGCATCGCAAAGATCTAACTCTTAGAAAAGGCTGCAGTTTAATCAAATTGCAGGCATACAGTTTTAAAGAAAAGGAGTTTTCGTTCAGGTTTGCATTTCTGGTTGAGATCTCCCCATTAGAAAACAACAACTAGACAGAAGATTGAAAACCTCTTAAGCTTTCTATTGTTGGAACAATCACACAGTGTTAATTCATGAATTGACAGGGCATGAGTGTGGAGCATTGAGAAAAAATGTGCTATCACCTTAAATTTTAAAAAGTCTCGTATCTCCTGCATACAGGCCAAAAGAATCTGCTTTTAATTTTAGTTAAAAGTCCAGTCATGTTCTCTCTGTGCTTGTTGGCTTTTATTGTTATTGGGAACACTTTTTCTGTTATTAAAAATAAAAAATGAGTGCCATCATGTAAGTACTCTAAGCTCCCTCACTTTACAGTCATAACCTTTAAAACAGGCGCAAGCAATATGACATTAGTGTGATCTGACACCCACTGAAAAGCTCCCCAAAGCGTGTTGACACCACTGCCAGGAAAACTGTTCTTTAACACTGTGTTGCAAAACAGAAGGCAGGAGGGGGGGAGCACTAGGACGGTGTACGTAAAAGGAGCAAAGAATTATGGTATTAATAAATTTGAAAAAGCTGCAGAATTATTTCCTCATAACAACTTTGATATGATATGCACTCTTATTCTGAAGCAACTCTTGATCATTTCCTGCTGTGGTACATCATATCACACACTGAGAAACTGCAAACTGAAGATAAAATGGCAGTGTGAAAACCACCCTTTAGAATCCAGTGTAGAAAATGCCAGGCACGCTTGCTTTTGGCTGTATCTTAGACAAAATCTGCAATGCTCAACGGTAGCACTTGTGCACTGATGTTTTGGTGTGGTTCCCATATATAGAAAACCTGCTCATTTTAAATCTGCTAAATTAACACAGACCCTAAGTCTGTAAGGGATGTGCAAGCATAAGAGGTGATGCTGATGCAGTAAGGGTTAGAGCAGTCTTGATTTCTTGATTAAACGTCATCCAGAGACCTGCAATATTCATTACCTTTGTAATAGTTTTTTTTATATATATTGAACTCAATGCCAATGAAATTATATTGTTCCAGTTATTAAGTGACTTAACAGTACCTAGGGAACTTTTTTGCTGTGTAGTGGATCAAGTCCTTCATTTACACTGTTGACATCTGGTTTAGCTACAGTCACAAATGATGGTCAAAATAACTGACTCAGGATTGGTTTCCTAATGACTTTTGTCCAAGACACTTAAAAATCCTTTCTCATAAACTTGGATAGATTTCAAAACCTGTCTCAATGCAGAGCACAGAGGAGAAGTGGCAATGCGAACCTAGTAATTAGGGTAGGGTGAGTTTCCTTATTGAGTAGGAAAATCAGAAGAGCCACATTTTAGAACTTAGTAGCAGCAGTGAAACTGCCTTCATAACACCCTTTTGTGTTTTTCTTGCTTTTCAAAAACTATTCAGCATGCACTTTGGCATGCAAAGGACTTGGCCACATAGGCATTATTTGGTCTCCCTCTCTTAGAGTTGTTCTCTGTGTAAGCAGATCATGAAATTCCTAAATCCCACCCCATTTGCAGTACCTGACAGGACAACATCAAGTCTGGAGGAAGGACCACTTGTGCAAAAGATGGTCCACGTCTCTTTCAATTACCTCATTTGTTTTGTTTCTGCAACTCCCATACCTGTTGAAGCTTCTTGTATTTTCCATTCCTATGTTGTATCATGTTCTTTTCTAAGCCACATCCAATTCAGAGGAAACGGCCAGCAGACCAGGAGAGACAGGATTCTGTTAGGTGCAATTTCATCCTGTAAACAAACACAGACCAGCAAACTGAGCAAAAAATAAAGGTGCTAGGAAAGACAAGGACAATGGGAGAATCCTAGGCCCAGGAAATATCCATGGAAAGTATCTCAGATTAGAAGTATCACATTTGAATCATATCTGAATGAACCTCACTGAGGTGAATGTTAGAGAACTGCACTCACGGGGGGGCTTTTACTATGAATTTTTCCCCATTCTATCTAGGGTCCCTAATATTGTCAGGGGCATACAAGTAGACATATTCACCTACACCAACACAAAAACGTTTCTCAACAATACCAAAAAATATGAACTGCAAGGACAATCAGTCAGATTTCTTACACTGTTCACAGAGGGAAGCAGGTGAAGGGAAAAAGAAAGAAAAACAAAGAAAAATAGCTTCCAAAAGATAAAAAAAACTTCATTTGAAATGGATGGCAGTGTTTCCATGAATATCAAGGCCTTTGGACTGTTCCTAAAAGCACTGTAATTGGATGAACACAACGTGATAAAACACAGTTATGAGGGTATGCATGGGGCGACTGCAAGCAAATGGTTTAAACCTACAAGGTTTTGAAGACTGTTTCCAGTTCCACAAAATATACAACCTTTAAGAAGAAAAAAAATCAAACCAACAAGCAGCTCAGTATAACATAGTGACTGTAATTTGAGAAGCACTTTTTTTAAAAATGTATTTCTAGGCAATAAAAATAGACTGACCTTCCAAAGATGCAAGGCTGACCTTTACACTGGGGTGCAGTTAATGACTTCAGTGGTGAGAGGCCTGGAGCAACTGTCCCAGGTGTTCTGCAATATAAAGCAATGGTAATGGTTTATACAGTATGCTGCAAAATAAGGGATGGGGAGGATGTTTTGCTGTTGTCTTTTTCTTTTATAAAACCACGCTACCTCTTGGTCAAAGACAGATCCACGGAGTTGGCAGTCTTGTCCACACACTATATTTAGCACTTAAACCCTGGCTGACATCATGTTTTCCCTGCGGCGCAGCCTATTAGCACGGAGCCGGCCGCCCGGCGCTGGGGCGGCCCGGCGGGAGCGCTGAGCAGCGCGGCGGTCACGGCAAGGAGCGGCTGGGCCCGGAGGCGTCAAGCGGGACACCCCAAGCAGCATTTAGGGCCACCGTGCCCTCAGCGGAGCGCCCGGTCAGTCACACAGAGCTCCGGCCGCAGGTGCCCCGGTCCCCGAGGGCATCTCTCGTGTCTGCGCGCCCCAGCCGGGTGCGACGGCGCTGGCGGGGCGGTGGCTCTGCAGCCTGGGACGGGACACAGGTACCGCCGTGCCGCGCCGCCCGGGAGCCCCGCGGTGCTCCAAGGCACAGACCCGCGGAGGGCTCAGCCCGCTCACTGCCGCGACAGCGCGGGACACGGGGGTCGCCGCTGAGGAAACCCTGAGATAGCCGGGGGTATCCCTGTGGTACCCGCTGCCCTCGGGGCGCGCTCCCCGGGAGGGGCGGGAGGGGCGGGACCGACAGGGGAGGGGCGGGGCCAGCCCGGAGGGGCGGGGCCGAACTGGGCGGGGCCGAGAGCAGGAGGCGGGGCCCGGAGGGGCGGGGCCGAACTCGGCGGGGCAGGGCCTGCCCAGGGGGCCGGAGCGGAAGGGCGGAGCGTATGGTGTGGGGGCGGAGCCGGGCCCGCCCGGGGGCGGAGCGTATGGGGTAGGGGCGGAGCCGGGCCCGCCCGGGGGGCGGTGCAGAGGGTGTAGGGGCGGGACAGCCCCGCCCGGCCCGGCCCGGCCCGGTCGCCTCGCAGCGCCGCCGGGGCGGGCCTTGGGCTCTCGCGGGAGCTGCGCCGGCGCCGCCCGTCTGCGAGCGCGGCGGCCGCGGAACCAATAAAGTTTGTTTCAAAAAAAGGCAAGAAAAGGGCAGGAAAGGAGCGGTGCTGCCGCGGCTGCGGGCGAGTGCGTCACCGACCGCCCGGCCAGCTCGGGGCGGCCGCAGCGGGCGAGGGCGGACGGGCAGCTCCAGCCCCGTCTCCGGCTCCCCTCGGCCTCGGCAGCCGTCGCCCTCCGCGGGGAGCGGCGCCGCCGCCGGTGTGCGGGCCCGCTCGTGAGTATGGCGGGGCGGCTGCGGCGGGCAGCGCTCCCCTCGCAGGGCGGCGGGGCGGCCGTGCCGGGCCTGGCGGGGTCGCCGGCGGTGCCGGGGCGGAGAGTGACAGGTGTCAGGCTCCCCCTCCGTGGGGACACCCCTGCCGCTCTGGCTGCGGGCCGGGCCGCGCTGAGGGACGGGAGCCGCTCCGGGGTGCTGCCGGTCCCCGGTCGGGGCAGCGCTGGGCGCCGCCTGACAGCTCGCTCCGTGCCCGGCTGCCTTCCGCCCAGCCCGCGGCTCCCGTGTCCGCGCTCCCCCGGCGCCGGGAACATGTAAGCGCGGCCGGCGGCGTGATGCGCTCCCGGGCGGCCGCGTCCTGCCGGGGGTCGCCGCTGACCTGCGGGGTTTTGTGTGTGTTCCCTCGTGGCAGGGCTCGCGTCCCCCTCCCCGTAGTGAGTGCCCCGGCGCGGGGGCAGCGCCGGACGGGCGGCCGCGACCATGCCGGGCGGTAAGGAGACACGGCTGCTGCACCTGAGCGAGATGGAGAAGCTGGACAAGACCCTCTTCAGGCTGGAGCAGGGTAGGTCGGGGCAGCGGGGCCGGGTGAGAGGGAAACGGCCAGGACCTCAGCACCGTCTTTGGACGGCAGTGGAAACGGTGGTGAGGGTTTTGGGGTGTGGAGGTTTCGTTGTCATTGGTTTGGGTTTGGCTGTGGTTTTGTTGGTTTGGTTTTACTTTTTCTGTTGTTTTAACGTGAAACAATTTCTGAGACTCTTGCTTCCACTGCAGAATTCTATGGGCTCCAAACACGGCTCGGTCTGACTCATAAAACTCTTGAGAAATGAAGAGCAGATTGGCCTGGAGCCGTCAGTCTTAGTGGGGGTGAAGTACAAACCATTTTTATAGACGGGCCCTGTCCCTTTCCTTTTATAGCCTGTACTTCAGGGACCCGAAGAAGTCTCATAAGTCAAGATCTCCAGTGCTAATCTGCAATGTCTTATGCAGCATCCCATGTTTTAATATTATAATTCTGAAATCTGTCAGTATTGCTAGCATTTTGCAAAGTCTGAAAGTTTGAGGTGAAATTTCAGAATATGAGGTCTTTAGCTCCTCTTAAATCTCATTGTCAGATTTCTTAGTGCTTCTGTATACTTCTAAGAACTTAACATTATTTCTCCTTGAAGTGTTCTTAAATTTATTTGGAAACAAAAAACACCAAAACAAAAACAAAACACCAAAACAAAAACAAAACACCAAAACAAAACACCAAAACTGAAACAAAAACAAAACACCAAAACAAATAAACAAAACCCCCCATTAATTGGTCGACTATTATGCTGGTCAGCAAATTCAGACTATAAAACTAAAACCACTGTCTTTAAAAAAACATTTTATATCATGCAACAGTTTTTATTATGAATATTATGGGGTTTAGTACTGTGTGTTACTGATCTAGTAACATCAAAGTGGTTTAGTAGAGGAGCAAGATTTTGGTTCTGGAGAATAAAAATTCTCTTCAACTGTATTGATTTCAAAATTTTCTTACAGTCTAATATAAGTAAATATGAGTACTGAAGAATTGCAGGGATGACCCTAACCTCCATTTTTAACTCTTCCATCCAGTTATGTAGATTTTCTTGAAAGGAGTGACACAGAAGTGCAGGGCTGTCAAACATTCACAGTGCCTTTGCTGGTAGCAGTCTCGGAGGGGGCATGGCTAATTTTGAGCACAGCATTCCTGATGTCAGTCTAACTGTTACAGGAAATAAGATATCAATGGCATATATCCCTGTCCTCTAATTTTAGTAATCCCTGTAACAAAATGTCAGGTCAGTACTGAAGAGAGTGTGCTTAACATTCCAAAAGTTTGGTGGTTTTTTTTTCATTCAAATAAGCTTTATTTTACCTGCAAGACATTCAGATTCAAAAACCATTGCTCTGCATGGTGGGTTTTGGTGCTGTGGTGACTGTTAGTAAGAGGAATGCCAAGCTTGGTAAGACTTATATTTAAATATGTTCAGACAGTGAATTCTGGTATTAAAGCCTCCATGATTCTGCTTAATAAGCAAGTGGCGCTTTTTTATGATACTGGAACTTGACATTCAGGTATTTTACACTTTGATTTGTTGTCTGTGTGTTAGTAACTTTCTCTTTTTTCAAAAATATTCGGGTTTCTTTTATTCCCTAGCCCTGCTAGGGCTAGTAGATGTTTTACCACAGTTACCTATGTGACTGCCATGTAATTTAGAAAAGTCACTGTGCAAGAATTCATACCCGTTTCATTCACTTGAAAGAACCCTGTAATTAGCCACACGCATGATGGTGGCCCTCATACCCGCAGGTGGAAACCTATTCTGAAACCTCTTGACAAAACTGAATTTTTTTTATACCCAGCTCAACGGACTACATGTGCTTTTAGGTCCTAATTTTTAAACGTAATTTTTTCTCATTATCAAGAGGATCTTCAGCCTAAACTGAAGACTCTTTCTGTGTGCGTGTGGTCTGCAGCATGTATACAAAATTCCCTCTGGTTTGTTGAGCTCTCTGAAAGTTTAAAAATTTGTATATTGTAGATTACACACAAGTATATATCATTTTACATTTAAAAGCATAGGGAGTGTAGCATTGTTTAGTGAACCCTCAATGCATAATGAGGGGATTTAAAATATTTTCTGTTTTGAAATATGTTCCTAATTTTTTTCCCGACATTTTCATAGGTCAGCCCATGATTTGGTAAACCTACTTACTTAAAGACCACATAAAGACTGCATAAAATTTCATGCAGTCTGATGATCACTGTGTTTTGCTGTAATTTTCTTTTTTAAGACTTTTATATAGCAAAGGGAAACAAATAGGAAAGGAGACAAGTAGTGTCATGTAAGTAAAGGAAAAAGGACTATATGTAAAGTATGCAAAGAGCAATGTTAGAAAGGTAGGGAGAGATGGTGCAGTTTTGGATGCCACAATATAAGAAAGATCTAAAGCTATTACAGAGCGTCCAAAGACAAGTGATGGGGAAGCCGTGTGAGGAGCAGCTGAGATCACTTGGTCTGTTCAGCCTGGAGAAGAGGAGACTGAGGGGAGACCTCACCGCAGTCTTCAGCTTCTTCATGAGGGGAAGAGGAGGGGGGCAGGCACTGATCTCTTCTCTGTGGTGACCAGTGACAGGACCTCAGGGAATGTCCTGCAGTTGCCTCAGGGGAGGTTTAGGCTGGATATTAAGAAGAGGTTCTTCACCCAGGGGGTGGCTGGTCATGGGAACAGGGAAGTTGTCACAGCACCAAACCTGACAGAGTTTAAGAGGTGTTTGGACAATTCTCTCAGGCACACATTGTGCTTCCTGGGGCTGTCCTGTGCCAGGAACTGGACTTCAGTGATCCTTGTGAGTCCCTTCCAGCTCGGGATATTCTGTGATTCTATGTTGTATAAATATATCATTAGGCTGAAATTCGTGCCAGATATGTGGGTGCTTTCTTATTAACATGATATCAAAGTAGCAGTTACAATAACAGACTAAAAATACTTAGTCATCCTGATACTGATTTTCTTTTTTTTTTCTTGAGGTTTTGAACTGCAGTTCCGACTGGGCCCAACTCTTCAAGGCAAGCCCGTTACTGTGTACACAAATTACCCAGCTCCTGGAGAAGTGTTTGATCGCCACAAGTTCAGGACATTATCGTGGCACAATCCCGCAGGAAAGGAAGATGACTCTGACAAATACTGCAAGCTGGATCTCCAAATCTCTGGGTCATATCAGTACTATTTTAGTCTTGGGTGAGTGAAATTCTTATGTTTACAGCCAAATGCTGTCTGCTTCTACACTTTAACCTGAAGAAAACTGTTTTTTCCATGTGTTTTTCTAATTGCAACTGTTGGGCCAGTCAGAATCTGCTACTGACTGGTGGTTATTTGATACCTTCTGATACAGAGATGTTTTGGAGAATATACAGAACCAAGTTAATTTTCTGTGAATGCTGGAGAAGCAATCTATTTTTACAAGTTTTCAAATTCATCAGCATTATGAGCATATGAATGATTAATTTGTACTTTCTTCATTGACTTTGAGGGTTGTTTTCTACCTTTCCAGCACAGAGGTCCTGGCATTCTTTATTTGCATCCTTTGTGTCCTCCTTTGTTTCAGTGAAGGAGAGAATGCCAGTATCTGTAACAATTGTAGTCTGGCATTTGGAGTTTCTGGAAGATGGTTGGTTAAATTCTTGCAGGCTTAGAAGGACATTTATCTTGGGTATTTTCCTGAGGATGGTGCTCAAAATGGAGATCTTTGTATAATAGATGGGCAGTCAGGCTTTCTGTGTTTCTGTCCATATGCCAAAAGGAGGAACCTGTACTCTATCTCAGCAAATAACAAAGGTATCTCACTTTTGCAGAGATTTGAAAGCTCTGTATTCCAATTGCATTCTTTTAATTCCAGTAGAGAGATGATGCCTAAGAGATGAACATTTCAATGTTTCCTATTTTCTTCAGGTGCCCTGCAGTCCTGTTGTTCCTCTCCCCCCAGTCACTGTACTGGGCTACTGTGTTTTGTAAATACCTGCACTGCTTGGATTCTTTCTGAAACTGACACTGGGGATTAACTGTACCAATGACAATTAATTTTTCCTAGAAATGAAAAAAGCGGTGGAGGTTACATAGTTGTGGATCCTATTTTGCATGTTGGAGCTGATAATCATGTACTACCTTTGGATTGTGTTACACTCCAGACGTTCCTTGCTAAGTGTCTGGGACCATTTCATGAGTGGGAAGATAGACTTAAAGTTGCAAAAGAAACAGGTAATGCTAATACACCTATTGAAGGATGTAAGTTTTTGTATTATGATCAAAAACCAAAGTTACATTGAAGAGCTTCAGCGTGAGCAGCTCATTTGTTCTTTTTTAGACTAAATATTTTCTACTGCATTCAATTTAGTTAAGAGATAAAGTCAGTGAAATGATAAAAATATTGGCAGAGGTGCAAAAATTCAGGTATTTCCTAATATGGCAAACAACTTCTGTTTTATTGTTTTGATTTCAGATAGACTTGGAAGTTTGTAAAATTGACAGGGTGATTTTTAAAGCTTGTGTTTTACAGAATTTCAAGGGGAAAATTCAGATTAATTTACATTGATTATCCCAAACGCTACCTTTAAGTTTGTGCCATAACTACAGCTTATTAAGCTTCTTCCAATTAACTTTGTTGGGTTTTTTTCTCATTGAATAAATGACTTCTTATTCCATAGGTTACAACATGATTCATTTCACACCACTGCAGAAGCTTGGACTGTCTAGATCATGTTATTCACTGGCTGACCAGTTAGAAGTAAATCCTGAATTTTCAAGCCATAATAAAAAGTGCACTTGGAGCGATATAGGAGCTCTTGTGGAGAAATTGAAAAATGAATGGAATATGCTTTGCATCACAGATGTAGTCTACAATCATACTGGTATGATTTTTGTGTGTTAATAACCAGATTCTTCCTCTAATTGTATTTCATGATTTCCCTTAACTTGTTCTTCTTGAATGCACTTTTTTAGTAGCTGTTTTAAGCAGTGTAGTTCTCTGCCTTTGAATTTCTCAAATCCAGAACAACTCCTTACAATTATAATTGATATATCTCTGCAACAGGTGTAAAAGAACATGATATCATTACTGAAGGAGTGAAAAGAGTCCTTCTTAGAGAGGATTAATGAGCTGTGTATGTGTCTATATAATATGCTTATTTTCATGAACTGTAGTGTGCAGTTCCCACATATTTGAACAGAGTCTGCATTATGAATTATTTGGTGAACATAGGCTGAGTACTTGTTAAACTGGGTATTATGCTTGTAGCTGCTGAAAAGCTCTAATCTGGGTCTAACATGCAGATGGCAAACAGAGTTGGGTCAAGAGGCTGGGATTAAGCAATAGAGAAAATGTTACAGTTCAGTCTGTAGGGAAAGAAAAAAGAGAGCTTTGAGTTTGGGGCAGCAGTTTTTTTAAGCACAGATAAACTAATACATCAAAGGTGTTACTTGCTTGAGGGACAGTGGGTTTTCTTCTTTGTTGTTATGCTGTAATCCTAAAAATCATAATAATTGGCATTCTCATAGCAGAGTACAGGAGGTAGTTGTGTATACTGATGTCTTTTGAGGCTTAAAACCCCCTAAATACAGATATATGTGAAGTTCAGTCTTTAATTGCTTTAGTTCTTTGGTGTTTACTGCTGCCAAACATTCCAATCCAATCAGTATGCAATGCAGTGTGGGCCCTGTTGGCCCTATCTGTTTGTTGAAAAGTTACTAAGTATAGTTGTTGGCTATGTGTCTGAGGGAATTAGGCTTTTAAACATCCTCTCAGTTCTGGATAAAAAATTTCCTGCACTTGACCGACTAGAAGTCCAGTTTCTGTATATTTGCATACTACCAAGGAGAAAGTTTGGGGTTTTTTTATGGATAGAAATACCTAGCTCTAAAAATTAGACACCAGAATATATTTGAAAAGAAAAATGTCACATTATTTGGCTACATTTGTACAAGGACTTTTTCAGGTTACGTTCAGAGTTAGTCATCTCCATTGGGATGGATGACTCAAAATTTGTGCTATGGTGAAAGGATGCTGAGAAGTGTTTTCTAACAGGATGGAAATATTCAGATGATTGTGGTTCTAACTTACATCATTAAGCAAGGTATATTTGATGGCTTTGCTGCCTGCTTTTAAACTTCAATTTCTTCTATCCCCCCCCCTTTTGTTGTTTATAATCCAAACTTCTTGATATACAACTGTCTCCAAGCTTTATTAAATGACAAATGTAGCATTAGATAAAAGATATGTTGATGTTATATGCTTGTGGAGCTTTTTGGGTTTCTTTTTGAAGTAAGAAAATATGGAAATCGTTTCTGGGGTTCCTTTTGTCTGGATCTTGGTTAGATGGAAATTTAACTTTTTTTTTTCCTCTTAACTGAATAGTGATTTCCAGTAGTTCAGTTACTTACCTCCTGCACATTTGGGTGATTTAATTGTAAAACATGTTTCATAGACCCATTTGAATATAAAAGGCACAAGATATATAGTCCATTATTTGAGCAGATTATGGATTCTTGCACATCATTATTAACTCTGCAGCATGTCTGCATAAGAAGCTTAAGTTGTCTCACAGTAAATCCTCTAATGCTGTTAATTCAAACAGCCCATGACCCCTCAGCTTACAGTGGTTCTATCTGTTGGTAGTTTCTGTTTTCTAGTTGAGACAGTTGTATTCCTCTCTGTTCCTGTGGGAGTCAGACAGCTCCCTTTCAGGAGCAAGCATTAAGGTGTTCGATGTTCACACGGGAATGGAGACCTGGCTGCTTGCACAGTAGAGAGCAATGGAAATCTGGTTTTGTTGTTAACATCTCTGTTAGGCTCTAGTGAAAGGCAGCATCCATGGCCTGGCTTTAAACGTGAAGTCATAGACTGATGCGTTAAATGTCAGTACACCTTTGGCCTCTTTGCAGGAGTATCACAGATAAACTGGCAAACTCTCTCTGGGACCTACGTAGATTCAAGTAAGAAATACATGTCAGCTGGCATTTACTTTTCACTGGGAGACAGAAACAAGAGACTTGGTTTTTTGGCTTTTCTGAGCTTTCAGCGGCTGTAATAAATTGTATAAAGGAATAAAAATAAACTAAAATAAATTTTATCTTATTTATCTTTCACAAGAGGCTACTATTGCATAATGGCAATACAGTACTTGAGTAAATGCTACTTTGAAGCACTTAACTGATCACATCAAACAGCACCTTTTTCTCTACTTTAAAAAGAATTAAAAAAAAGGTCTTGGGCCATGAGCATCACTACTAAATATTAAGTTTGTGTTTAATTGGAGAAAAAAAAATTTGCAGCCTATAACAGCCTTTATCAGCCTAAGCTTATTATTGCTTTCTGTAACTGTAAAACGTGGTGGGTTAAACATAAAGCTTATAAACATGGAATTTTGGCATGTGCAAAACTTTCTTGAGATATAATGTTAAAGGGTATTCAGAAGAGCTGTTCACACTATGGACTGAGCTAGGACATCTTTTCTTTCCCATTGACGTTTTTGTTTTAACTTCTTTGAACTAAGTAAACTTGGATTTTTGGTGTAATTTGTTCTGCTAGAATTCTGGACATGTTAGTGACTCTTCATGTTTCCAAAATGATAATTTATTATTTATTTTCCCATGTATGAAGTACTACTCCTGGTTTTTTCTGCTTTTCTGAAAACCTGATTTTTGTTCTTAGGCATTCTGTGGGTTTTTTCTCTTTTTATTTTGTTTTTCATCTGCAAATATTTATTCAGAAGAATGTAACCCAAACCATTCTGTGATTCTATGAAATTTATTTTCAGTTAATGTTTAGGACAGCTTCAAAAATGAAAAGAAATTAACTCCTGGGTTTTCTCTTCATTGTCATACTTCCAAAATCAAATTGCTCTACTATATATATATGTAATCATATTGCTTCATTCACACTGTCTACGGTGGAATACTACACCCATTTTCTAGTGAAGACTGCTTACCTTCTCTGAGAGAATTCTTAATGTTCAGCACATTTTCTGGTGCTTGTTGATGCTACAGGGGAAACTTGGAAAATAAGACACAGAGTGTAGTGTTTGATCTCAACTAGTGTTCCATTTGCATGCACCAGACAGTGCACTCATCTTTCTGGGTAAGTCTCAGTGGCATTGCTTCCCACCACTCTGCTTCTTACGTACACAACAGTATCACAGCTAATCCTTTCTTAAAAGCACATTTAACTATATTTTTCATTCAGTTATAATGTCATTATTTTTTGGGTGGTGTGTGTGCATTTTTGCTCTCTGGTTGTGTGCAATGAATATTAAAAATTTAAACAACTTTTATCATCATAAATCTTGGTTTGGGATGTATGTTTGGCTTTCAACACACGAAGAACATCAGCATCTCGTATTGGTTATTTGATGTATTTCCTGCAACAAAAATGTAATTTGTTTTCCTTTTTTTCAGTGTTTTATAATTGGTGGTACTATTGAATATTTTTATGTAACTGAAGAAACCTTTCCCTGCTGTTTCTTCAGCTGTATTTCTTGCAATAAAAGTGGCAATCGGTAATAAACAGCTCTGCATAAAACATGGCTTTCTATTGACATGGAAATTTAGCTGAAATGTGAATGAACCATATGTGCCATAGTACCTTAGCTTCTTGGTATGAAGATGTTTGCAAAAGACAATGAAGTGTTCAGCTTCTGTACTTACGCTTTTGTTTGAATTTTTATTCATCCCCCCCTGTTTTTTCTTTCTTCAATAAGCCACTAACAGTGAATGGCTCAGGATGCATCCAGAATGTGGCTATAACCTTGTAAATTCTCCTCACCTGAAGCCAGCCTGGGTATTGGATAGAGCTCTGTGGCACCTGAGCTGTATGGTGGCTGATGGGAAGTGTATTGCCAAAGGGGTCCCTCCCTTGATTGAAAGTGATCAACACCTGACTGTAAGTGAAAGAGAGCTAAGTATAAGCTAATGAACAGCATAAATAGCTGATTAAACCTTTCAATATTTCTAAGTTTGTATAAATGCACAAAAAATGGTGTATACTTGGCAGATGTACTTAGTGAAATAAGCCTTTACTCTCTGATTTTTTTTCTAAGCAATCCGTGTGAGTGTTTAGCTTTTTTAAAATATATTAATAAGCAATATTATTAACTAACATAATTTATGTTTTTACAGTGTTTACGTAAAATAATTTGTGAAGATATATATCCAAAAATTAGACTATGGGAGTTTTTCCAAGTGGATGTTAACAAAGCTGTGCAGCAATTTAAAACCCTTCTAACTCAAGGTAAAGAAAGAGTATGTTGCTGAAGCATTTAAGTTAAATATTTATAGTTCAAGAGACAGTAAGATGGAAAACAAAATAACGCTATTTTTTGCTATGTGAGACGTCTGCTATGCTGACTTAAGCATCATGCAAGAATGCTTTGAGATCTAGGAAAGGCTTTTAATACTTTGTACCACTTCATTGCCTTTATCCACCCTTATGTTTGATGATACTAGAATTGTAAAAGTTCCATGCCCTTTAAGTGTAATTCCTATTTTTATTTTGAGTACTCTTTTCTTTCTTGTTCCTAGGCAAAATGGGCACTAAATCTGATCCAAATCAACATCTTCAAATACTTCAGGACCCTGATTATAGGCGACTTGGCTGTACTGTAGATATGAATATAGCATTGGCAACATTTGTACCACACAGGTATTTTATTATTGATTGCAAGTTAAAACCACAAGTGAAGTTAAATTTGTGA
The DNA here is from genome assembly GCA_035584735.1 of Pseudotriccus pelzelni. NCBI lineage: Eukaryota > Metazoa > Chordata > Aves > Passeriformes > Tyrannidae > Pseudotriccus > Pseudotriccus pelzelni. The sequence continues at coordinate 19,154,496 of JAWMRA010000005.1, forward strand.
AGCCAAATAACATTCTTTTGAGAGATGAGGAAAAATTTAATTTTTTATTCCTTTTAGTTATATATACTGCATGTTGTAAAAATAACTTTTTCTAATTGTTCTCTTCTTTTATTGTCATCCTGATAAGCAATGGACCAGCTGCCATAGAAGAATGTTGTAACTGGTTTCGCAAGAGGATTGAGGAACTAAACGCTGAGCAATACAAGCAAACTACTCACCATCAAGAACAGGTGTTATAATTACTGTGCTTTAATGCTGAATTGTTTCAAATTGCAAACAAATGCAGGCATTTTAATAATGCAGTATTTAATTACTTCTAGGCTATCAATTGTCTTGTGGGGACTGTGGTTTATGAACGAATGGCTTGTGATGGTCCTAAGCTGGGTCTTGTCAGTAGAAAAAATCCTTTAGTTACCAGGTATATACATGTTTGTTTGTTTGTTTGTAAACTATTAGGATCTATCCAGGAAAAGCAAGTTCAAAGTTCGTTAAAAGTAAACATTAATATGTATAATAAATGCATGTTTTCTTTCCCGTGGACAAATGCCACTTAATGAAGTGACAGGGTTTTTTTAGGCAACAGGGACAATTGTTTAATAAATAAATGTGACCGGAAAGCATGAGGCAGTGCTCAGAGCACATCAAAGCCTTACATAGTGCAAATTGCTGTTGTAGGTGGAAGAGGGGTGGAACTAAGAGTTTACACCTTTCAAGTTTGATGTACTTGACGCCAGTCATTTATCTGAAGAGCTAGGGCTTGAATGTTATACTACCAGCTGACACCAAGATAGTGGCAGCATCTGTGCTTTGTCCTTCAAAGCTTTGTACAAAATAGAAAACTCCCCATCGTTTATACAAGCTGGGTTTTTTTAAATCTATATTATGTACAATTCAGTTCCTAGTTTCAGAGACAATGAATTGCAGCTTAGATTACCATGTGTGTTTGGTGTTTGTCTTTTTTTTCCCCCCTCTTAATTGTCTGTCTATTCCATAGGTATTTTACATATCCATTCAAAGAGCTGACTGTGGAGGAAGAAGAAACTATGATAAATCAGCCAGATAAAGCTTGTTATTTCATGGCTCATAATGGCTGGGTTATGGGAGATGATCCTCTTAGAAACTTTGCTGAACCAGGTTTGCAAAAGAACTTTGAGTTTACTTACAAGCCATTTGATATTCTAGCCAAAGCAAAAAGGATTTTATTTAATCTGTTTTTTTCCAGATGTATTCCTATGAAGCTGCAGAATAGTAGATACTAAGCTTATAGCACTTTAATTTCCCATTGAGCATACAGATCAACTGTAAGAACTGGAATTTGAGGTACAATTTTACAAGATCTGAGAGGGAAATTACCAGCTTTTTGCCACTGAAATGGGGACGTCCTGCCTCCCCACTTTTGTCATTGTTTTTGTTGCTTACTTTGTACTTTGTTCCAACACCAGTGCTTGTTGGCATTTCCATGAGACAATGACAGTGTGGCAGAAAACTAATGCAATGAAAAGGTGAATAGTATTTTACTGCATTAGTGAGCAAAAACTGGATCCTTGAAAAGTCCACCGAGTGGTAGTCAGACAGTCAAGAGATGACCCAGTTAATGCAAATTAAATATGCAGATTTCTTGTGGTAGTAAAATAGAGTACAAAATCACCATGCACTAAAACACTGAAATCTAACTCCTTTGAGGACAGTGTTGATATGCAAAAAAAGCTTGTGTTTAGGCTAGTCATTCACTTTCTAAACTAAATCAAACAAAGGCCAGTTTAATTCTAATTAAAAACAATCTAAGAGTTTGCAGCTCTTTTAGAAGCGAATCTGATAATATTCCAGAGTGATCCAGAGTTAGCAAACATTTAATTTTAGTAATCTACAGCCCTTTCACTGCATTTTATTTACTTTTATTCTCCTTGTCAAGGATGAAGATAATATGCATTTCAAGGGTGTTTTTGTTCAATTGCCTTTCAGTTTATTACCTTTTTTTCTAGGCAGACTGTTGTATTTTTTCTTTCAGTCACTGGCCTTAGTTAGTGTACTTAATTTGCATTACTGAGGTTTCTCTCTTAATTCATCTACAGCTTTTTGAGTACTTTGTATTTCTGTTGTGCCTTTGTTTTATCCCACACATTATTTCTAATGAGAACACAGTGTGAAAATATGGTACATAAGGGCACAAATAAAGGAATTGCAAAACAAATGCAGGCTGTTCTCTAAATGGTCCTTTAACAATCGCAGTGTACATCCAAGGAAAGCCAATTTTTCTGTCCACGTGGCTATGCTGCTGTTAGTGAAGAAAAAGGTCGGCTGTACTTAAGTGAATGTTTTTGGAAGTAGTGGTAATTTACAGTCCCTGCTTTTTACTTACTTGCTTTGGAAATTCATCACAATCTGCTGCTAACAAGATAAAATTGTAAATTGTGGTTGTAACTGTTTATGGTGACACAGTGAGATGCTGTTTTGATTTTAAGTTTATATACTTATTATTGTTATGTTATTTTTAGAATTTTTACTCTTCATTACAGTGTTGTTCTACTTGTTAGCAGTAGAAAATAAAATACCACTTTTTGATTTTGGTGCACATTCTATACTATATTTACACTGAAGTGAATTTATTTCCCTTACAGGTTCAAATGTTTACTTGAGAAGAGAGCTCATTTGCTGGGGAGACAGTGTGAAACTGCGTTATGGTAATAAACCTGAAGACTGCCCATACCTCTGGGCACATATGAAAAAATACACTGAAATCACTGCCAAGTATTTCCATGGTGTTCGTCTTGACAACTGTCACTCAACACCTATTCATGTAGCTGAGGTACGGAAAATTAAGTGTGTTCATTATAATGCAGCTGCTCTCTGTGAAATAGGTCCTGCACTGTTGCTACAAAATCTGCGGGATCTACATGGCAGAGTCCAGGTGTGAATGAATCTTCCTCATAGCATAAAAGCAAGGTTTCTTTTCTGGTGATGTTTAAATGTGGCTACAGCTACTTTAAATAAGTAGTGGAGTGGTGTAGCTATTTGATCTTTTAATTCTCTACTTTAGCTGAAATATTGTAGATGTGGTTGGGCCTGGCTGACTTTTCCTTCACGTAGCTTTGGAGCTTGAGCATTGCTTGAGCAATGACTTCCAGTATCCAGAATGTCAGTTTTAGATGGAGTCATTGCCAGGACTTGGTTGAAAGTCTGGGTTATTTTTTTCCTATATATATTTTTCTATTGCTGAATTAAACAGGAAGTAGTTCACTTCCCAGAATTTAAAAGTTGGTAAAGAACACCTGCAAAAAACTTAGTCTGGCAGTTATATTTTTAAGACTGGTGCTTATTGTTTTCCATGGAGCTGACTATACCAAGAAATTGTTCTTGCCTGGTAAATTGGCTGCAAATAGGTTGTGAGTAGTGCAGCTTGTTAGTGCTTAGTCTTAGCTTTGTTCCAGAGCTTATCTAAATCTATGAAGAATTCTCTAAAACAAGTTGATTTCCCTGTACAGAAGTTGTAAGTGGCTTTTAAATGCAGCCATTTCAAAACTTCTGCCATTCTTTCATTTATTTTTACTATTTTTTGGAGGGTAACTGCGAAGGCTTAAACTGAAATCTTGCTCAGATTTCATACTTCAAGAGATACCTCTTTTATCCAGCCTTTGCTTTTGCATTTTGAGCTAAGATTTTGTTTAAAAAAAAAGTTTTAATTAGCTTAAAGTCCACAGAAAATTTCCTAGAATTACGCAGTCGATTAATAATATCTGTAAAATATAAACATACCTTTATAAAACTTACATATTATTAGTGTTTTTATTGTAGTGTATATATGAATGAGTCAATTATGTTTGGTTAACACTCGTGTTAGTGATTGTATATACATAGCTGACAATGGATGTCTTGCATTAAAAATGTATTATGATCTATAGGAGATGCTAGCAACAGCCAGATCAGTCAGACCTAATCTTTATGTGATAGCTGAACTCTTCACGGGCAGTGAGTACATTGACAATGTTTTTGTCAACCGCCTGGGAATTACCAGCCTGATTAGAGGTACAATAAGCAGTTGAAAATTATGTAGGATTGTCGTGTATGGTTTGGAGTTTTAACTGTGAAACTAACATTGGTATGCTTTTTTATTTTTCTTACATATCTGTGTTCTTTGCTTATGCGATTACCTTTTCTTCATGTTTTGTTTAACGTCTCCTGTGTTGTGTGCTGATTCTTGGTTTTGCTTATGTTTGTGTGTCCTTTTCTGTGTAACAACTTGTTTTGTTCCTTAATTTTTGCTTTCTGTTTATCTTTGCTGCATGGCATTTTCCTATTGTCCAATCCCTGCCTAGCTTTGAAACTTGTCCTTTTTTGTATCTACCTTTCCCCTTTCTGTGGCTTTTTTGGCTGTGCTTTTTGCAGTACATGCTGGACACAGCTAGAAAATTGCGAGCCGATTTGTATGTAGTGGCTGAACTGTTCACAGGAAATGAGGAGCTGGACAATATCTTTGTGAATAGGCTGGGCATTACCTCCTTAATAAGAGGTAGGCTTGCTGCGTGTGTGGTCTCTTTCCAACGAGAGATTATAGATGATGTGGTTTTCCCAAGAAAAAGTTTTCTACTGGATTATGTACTTTCAATTTCATACTCCATGTAATTGGAAGTACTGGTTTTCTATTGTAGCTCTTTTGATACTCAGCAGAAAATACAGTACTAGCTGTAAAATAAGAGAAGACCTCCTTAATTAGTTTCCAGAAGGTTAAATATTTCACTCTTACTTTAGCGGGAGAAAAAGAAGTTGTAGCACAGTTCTGCTACGTAAGTGCTGCATCGTGTCTGATTTTTGTTGCTTGAGGTTTTTTAAAGCCTATGAGAAACAGCTTGATCTCTACTTTTTTGTCCTTTTTCCCCTTTCTCTTCCTTAATATATTAGTCAGTGGAATACTCCAAGGCTGTGTGTCTGCACTGGAGAATATAGTTCCGTGTGATTTTATTGGTGGTTTTTTTTCTAATGATTGGATACCCCAAAATAACAACTTTTAAATGCTGCATTAACATCTTTGTTTGTGCTGTTCTCTGTGGCAGCTATTCTTAGGCAGACACATATTTTGTTCTTTAGAGGCAATGACTGCTTACAATAGCCACGAAGAGGGACGGTTAGTTTATCGTTTTGGAGGTGAACCTGTCGGCTCTTTCGTTCAGCCACGTTTGAGGCCTTTGATGCCAGCTATTGCTCATGCACTCTTCATGGATATTACACATGATAATGAATGTCCAATTCAGGTGAGCACCTAAGCCAAAAAACAAAGCTTACGTGGCATATTTTCTGAAGTGATATTTCTGAACCATAGGATGGCTTCATGCAATCTGGATGTTTTTTGTGAATGATATTTATGAAAAAAAAAAAGGTGTTTCAGATCTTGAAGTTTTCATGCAGAGAACTTTTTAACAACTCCATGTAACATTCAAGATTTTGTCTTTCTGGGGAAGAAGTTGCTAAGTAAACTGTTTTGAGTCTTTCATTCCAGTTTCTGTAAATGATTCTGTCTCTACTTGTTGACCTGTTCACCTAAGCTTCTGTTTACAAGAGAGAATGAGAGAGAGTGGTGGGCACTGAAGTGCTTATTTTGATGATTTTTCTTAAGTTGCTTTGCTTAGTCCATTTGTAGTAATTTTCTTCAATAATTCTGTTGTGATTGAGGAAATAATGATCATGGAATTAGCACTTCCTCTGTTAAATTAAGTGTATCTTGTGTATGCTGAATTGGTAGGGTTAAATTAGCTTTGTTTCACTCTTTATTACCCCTGTATCTTTTAATGCAGCACCGATCTGCCTACGACGCTCTTCCAAGTGCCATGATTGTTGCCATGGCATGCTGTGCTACAGGAAGCACCAAAGG
>JAWMRA010000005.1:19160368-19224240 GCA_035584735.1 Pseudotriccus pelzelni
TATGATGAACTGGTGCCACACCAGGTATGTGTCTGCATTTCAACTCCTAAGTTGCTCTTCAAAATGTAACCTTTTTCTTGTCCTGTAATACGCATTTTAATGTCTTTGATTTGAAATTTCAAGCAGTTTATTAGATGGTATTACTTTAGGTTGTCTAGTTTCGTATGAAATTTGAATTTATTATCTAGTTCAGACCTCAGGGTGTGAGAGTTTGAGGGTTTTTTCACCAGAGTAATTCATATTTGCTTAAATCTTAATTTTTTTTACAGATCTCTGTAGTATCTGAAGAGAGGTTTTATGCAAAATGGAATCCAGCAGCACATCTGACTTCTGGTGAAGTTAATTTCCAAACAGGAATTCTGGCAGGAAGGCTGGCCATAAACAGGCTGCATCAGGAGCTGGGGGCTAAAGGCTTTAATCAGGCAAGAAGTGAGGGTGACACTGTGATTTCTTTATGGATATGCTCTGAGTGAGCACAGTTGTAATGTGATGTCTTTTCCAGGTGTATGTAGATCAAGTTGATGAAGATATAGTCGCAGTGACAAGACATTGCCCTACCACACACCAGTCCGTTGTGGCTGTGTGTCGAACGGCCTTCAGGGATCCTAAAACTTCGTTCTACAGTAAAGAAGTACCTGAAATGTGTATCCCAGGTAATCAGTTTTCTTTGTCAGGTGTACTAAAAATTCAGGTTACTCTGATTCCATGCTTTTTCACTTCAAGCACATGCACGTAAAATCTATGTGAGAATTTTCAGTGTAATAACACTCCTTTTCTATGTCCTAATATGTATGCACTGCAAACTTACCTTCGTTAGGGTTTTTAAAAACATTCATATTTGAGTGTACTTCCTGCTGCAAGCTTCTCATGAGGTTGTGTTATTCTTTATAGTCTTGTGGGATCAATAGTTAACAGCAAGATGGTTAATTGTACAGACTGTTTATTAAGTGTGTTTTACTGGGGAAAAAGGCTAAAATTTTATTATATTTTTAATTATATTATTGCTATTCAGCTTTCTTATATATAACTATTTTGTAGTTTTAAAATACATCTTAACTGTAGTGCATACATTAATATAAAAATAGTATATGTGCAGTACATATATAATTTGAAGGTTAATAGTGAAACTAAGAAAACTGGTGACCAGTAAAAAACCAGGTTATAATTCACTAATTGTTGTCTGATATTATGGTTAATTTATTATAAAATAACAAAAATCAACATTTTAAGTACAATACAGCATATGACCATGTAGTGAATGTTTATAAGTTATTTAAGACACTTCCCCATACATTTCTGATCTTTTGCTGTGTGACAGAGACCTGAATCTTGAATATTTAGGTTTTTAGTTTTAGGTTTTGCTTCATAATTTCAAAGGAATCACTTTTCATTTGAAGTATCTTAAGAACTGCAACATGATTTAACTGTTTTCAGGAAAAATTGAAGAAGTAGTACTTGAGGCTAGGACTATTGAGAGAAGTGCTAGTCCGTACAAAAAAGATCTACATTTTATAAATGGATTGCCTAATTTCACAATGGAACTCAGGGAGCATATCCAGGTAATTATCCTCCTTCACCCATGTTCTGATGTAATACTCTGTAATTTGTTACATTAGAAAAAGACACTGAATTTCAGTTGCAAATTTGTTTTCTTTTCTAAAAGATAAAAGACAGTAAAATCATAAGGCAAGCTGGAACTGCCATAAAAGGGCCAAATGAATTTGTTCAAGAAATAGAATTTGAAAAATTAACACCGGGAAGTATCATAGTATTCAGGTACGTTATTGTCATTGCCAAACGGCTGTGTTACTTAAAACAGAGTGATAGGCGACTTGAGAATAGTTATTTTAAGTGCTGTTTTTCTACAAGATGTGCTTTCATATTTACAGAGTCAGTCTTGACCCAAAGGCGCAGGAGGCTGTTGGTATACTCCGCAACCATTTGATCCAGTTCAGCCCTCATTTTAAATCTGGAAGTCTTCCTGACGATCATTCAGCACCGATTTTAAAAACCCTATTTTCTTCGTGAGTATTCTTTGAGTTCCTGAAGTAGAACCAAGAGAGATACAATGGGAGTAAAGAATATTATATAAACTTAAAGTGAGGGGTTGTTGGGGTTTTTTGTGTTTTTTGGTACAGATGGATTTCCACTGTCAGAGTGTAATAAAATCTGAGATATTCTTCTTGTATGTGTAATACTAAGTAGGGTTAATACGAAAAACTTCCCCATTCTGTGTAATCGCTGCCTGAAGTAAAATTTCTAATATAGACTGCTTCTCACTGTTGGGGTGTGATTGAGTTTTGTACTTAATACTGTGTTTCTAAATAAGGACTGAAACATCTGAGAAAAACATCTCTGAATATCTGAAAACACAAGCTCTTAATTTCGAAGATTAAATATTGTGAGAGTTGTATATACTTTATTATTTTAATATAGATCTGAAATTAGAATTGTCTGTGAAATCCTTTCCCCGTTGCCCTACTAATATTCTTTTGGGTTTTATTCTATTTTTTTTCTCTACTGTTTTTTCAGTATTGCATCTAAACTAACTTTGGCCGAGCTCAATCAAGTGCTGTATAGATGCGAGGCAGAAGAACAAGAAGATGGTGGAGGGTGTTACAATATACCAAACTGGTCACCGCTGAAGTATGCAGGCCTCCAAGGTAATAGCTCCAACATTTCAATAAAAAAGTAAATTAGAGCTGCTCAGTCTAGATGATACCGTAATGAGGGGCTGGTATATTGCCACTGACATTGTTTGAATAAAAAACAGTAAGTTTTTTCTACTTGACCATGCTACTAATCAGTGTTGTCCCCAGAAAATCACACACTGTAACAAACCCCCCTCTCTCTCAATACTCTGAAACTTAACCTTACAGCCAAATATGTGTTTTAACACCAGTGCCTTGGCTTTTAAAGTAAGAAGAGAACAAGTATACCTCCAGTGAAAAGTTGCATGAAACAAACCCTGGCCATTACTGGATTACTGAGGACTGTAATTTATCAAATATATGAATTATGTTAGGTATTCCACCCTGATTTACATAACCTTCTAGGATGTATGCTGAGGAAATGACAATTGAGTGACCTAACTCCTTGTGCAGGTCAAAAGAAGTAATACAGTTAAATCCAGTTAAAGCATCTGTTGCTGTGTACCTTTTCCCCCTGAATGGTAACTGGTGTTTGTGACAGGGGTGTGTCTTTTAATACAGAGCTGGTTTATATCTTCAGGGTTAATGTCAGTGATGGCAGACATTAGACCAAAGAATGATTTGGGTCATCCATTCTGTGATAATTTAAGATCTGGAGACTGGATGATTGATTATGTCAGTAATCGTCTGATTTCACGTGCTGGAGCCTGTGCAGAAGTAAGTAAAAAGACTTACTTGGTGACTTTGGGGTTTTAAATTGCTACTTTGTGTCATTTTCAACTACTGTTATATTTTTAAATTCAGACTGTGTATGACATATTTCTTGTCTAGGCAATTTCTTCTAGGTGACTGAACCATTAATACGTTTTTCTTCCCTCAATCCTATTTAAGAATAGACAAATACAAAAGGGAAGTGAAAAATATGTAGAGCATAGAGGGTTGTTAGCTCTACCATAGGGGTCCCTCCCTGTTTATTACTTTTCCTCAAATAAAAATTAAATTAGTTTTTGGGTTTGGTTTTTTGTTTTTTAAAGAAAATACTTTCAAAAGAGTGGCAAAGTACTACTAAGGCGCATACGTGAACGTGACGCAGTTATAGTTGTGTAATGTAATGTGTAATTCTGCAAGGTTTAAATCTTTAGTGACTCTCTAGTAGGTTGCCATGATGTTATTTAACAGGTCTAGAAGGAAAGACAAGTACTTTGCAGATGTCAAACATTTTGCAGAGACATAAGGATGTGAATCTCCAGAAGCCTGAGTTCTGGACCCAAACCTGCAGTTGTATTCACTAATGGCTGTATATAATTTAGCCTTCTGATAACTTTTTTGTTCCTGATCCTAAGTTTCATCTTTTCAGTCCTATCTCAGAAACGTCCTTTCAGTGCTGGGGTTATAGTGATGCCTTCTGAGTTGTGGCTTTCCTTTACTACTCAATTTTAATAACAACTTTGTGATATTTCTTTTTCTCCTACAAGAGAAAAATATAGCAAAATATAGTCACTTTCTATACTTAATATTTTGACCCATTTATGTATGATATTACAAATGCAATTTTTCCCTACTTTTCTTAGAGTTCATCTCTCTGAGCTGAAATTTTGGAACAGGAGGATACAGCATAACTTGGGTGTAAAACTGTGACAAGTACTGTAACTGTATGAATCATGAAAGCTCTGGGTTTTGAGCCCTGATCTTATAAAGTACTAATTATCTTGTGTTTTTAATAGGTTGGTAAATGGTTGAAGGCCATGTTTGTGTACCTGAAGAGAATTCCACGTTACCTCATCCCATGTTACTTTGATGCCATATTAGTGGGCGCGTACACAACACTTCTGGATGTGGGATGGCGTCAGATGTCTGGGTATGCTTGATGTATCAGAGCTATAGAGGTGTCTGTATATATTTGCGCCTTCAAGTTTTGTCTGCTAGAGAACGTAATTTGCATATTATCATTCTTTTCCAATGTAAAAGGGTAACATTGGTAGTGAAAATCAAATCCATCTTCTAACAGTGGTGGTTTGGAAGATTGAGAGTTCATATTCCTATCCAGGGTTTGAGTTTAAAATTACTGTTGACATTGTTCAGTAATAGGAGGAAACCTTAAGCCAGCATTTCTTTGCCAGGCTTTGGAAGGGTTTTTTGCTATAATTTTAGTACCACTGTAATGAGTCCTGAAAGTTCAGATAGGTAAGAAAATACCAGATTGTATTTTATGCTCATGCTTTGTTCAGCATTGCTTTTCTGCTACAGCTACATATCCTTCATTATCTAAGCACTTTGCTTACTTTATAAAATAGCTGTTTAATCTTCAGTGTCTGCTACTTTGTTTCTTGCAAAGGGAAGGGAGGTTGATTTAGTAGAGGCTATTTCCTAGCTATAAACCTGCTGAACAAGTCAGTACTGTTTTGTGAAAATACAGATATTAAAATGGGAATAGAATTGGGTATGGCTGTAAAATCATGGACCGTAATATATTTTATGAACATGCTTGAAGATTAACTAGTCAGGAATGGAGATTGCATTATTTTAGACAATGTGTTGACAAATTTTTTGATTTGCGGTTTTTGTGTGTATATATATGAAGATACGTAAAAATATGATATCGAAAAAGACTGACTAGATTTGACAGACTTTTGTTCATAGTAAAATATTTTTATCTTATTTTTGGAGTTTTAGGTCTGTGTATAGCATCAACTAAACCAAAACAATTTCCTTTTTTTAACCATTTTTTTCAGGAATATTTGTCATAAAAACTCCCATTAAAATGAATCAATTTTGAGTCTGACATTGGGCATGCATTTTGGGAAAATGAGTGATGTACAAATTAAATTATGTGAACATTATTTAATGCAAAATACTAGTATTAATTCATTTTTAGATTTTATATTATGCATAATACTTAACTTTCTGTAAATTAAAAAAGGAACATTTTAGAGACTGATGATGTTGAATATATAATTAATTTAATTATGTTGCATTACAGCTTTGTGCAAAATGGATCAACGTTTGTTAAACACCTTTCCTTGGGTTCAGTCCAGTTGTGTGGAATAGGAAAATATTCTTGTCTGCCAGATCTTTCTCCTTCCTTACATGATGTTCCTTATAGGCTCAATGAGATTACAAATGAGAAAGAACAGTGTTGTGTTTCCTTGGCAGCTGGTAAGTGAGAACAATCTCTTAAAAAAAAAAAAAGTCTTCCAAAATAGTTAAGCTGTTTTTAGTAACTATGTTAAAATTTTCTGCAGTGTTTGGGATCCAAATGTCAGCAACCATGGTTGAAATATAGGTAGCAATTTCACTCACTTCTGCTTTGTGTGTGAGGGATTTACCTTGTTAAAAGTATGGGAGTTTTGTCTAACAGTGCTTCTTGGGGACAACCATTTTGTTACTGCTCGTGGGAGTTGAGAGGCAGATCTTTATTTGCAGACACTTTATTTAGAGATGTTTTTAGCTGTCTTTGTTATCATATACAGAGATCCACAAGTATGTTGTTTTCTTTACTGAAGACTTGCTTGAGTTGAATATACTTATCATAATGGGGTTTAGTTTTTCTTTTCTAAACATGAATTTAAGAACTTAACTGTAATGGAATAATAAGAATGAATTTATTGTTTATGAGTTCTCGGAAAAAGAACCATTAGCAAGCCAGAACTCCTGATCTGAAACTGTCTCCCAGAAGGAAAGAGAATAAAAGCAGTCAGCAAATAGTGTTTATACCTCCAAATGTTCTGCCAGCATCTGGCAATCTTCCTATGGGCACTTTTCTATGTCCCAAGTATTATCTTCTGTGGTTTAGAATGAATTTATTTTTGTTCTGAGTTGGCCCATTCCTTTTCTGAAGCCATGGCAACTTCTAAAGATCCACAGATGCAGTGGCATCTCTCTCACTGGAGTGCTTTTCTTCTTTTTTTTTTTTTTTTTGCCGTCTGCCTTTTGCGTGGTTTTATTGCTTTTAGTTTCTGGATTTTAGTAACATTCCATTTGCCTGCTTTAGTGTTACCTAGAAGCACAGAGACACAGTGTTCCCTTAAACTGGTCATAAAGATTAATTACACTAAGGGGGTTGGTTTTAAATATTCCCTTCACATATTCACTGGTAGTTGTGCCTGAGATGTTTGATTTGTACATTCCAAGTGCTGCTGCTGTGTACTATAAAACTGCAGAGGTGTGGAGGCCGTATTTGAGTATTAGCAAATACTTTATATAAGTAAGTGATAGAAGTGAAAATGTTGTTCTGTAAAGCATGTATAAGAGACTGCTAGTTTGAAACTTTCTGTTTGAGAGATCATTAAAGTTAATAAATGGAAGAAAAGACAAGTATGGACCTTACTGTTGTAGTTATTATGCCTTGTTATTTAGAATCATTCTTAATGCTGTATGTTACAGTGTCTGCAGTAAAAGGAAATGCTATAAGCTGCTGGAAAAGAAAAACAGGATGTCTTTCATACGAGCTGAGAACAGTTGTATCCCCTTTATGCTACTGGGATGGCACAGCTCTCATACATAAACTCTTGCCAACAAAATGTTATAATCTTGCCATAGTTCTGACTTTTTGTTAGTTTTCTTTCTGCTTCTTTTAATTAAGGGATGGCACTTGGGTAAGTTACCAAGTGCTATAATACAAATTTAAATGTTACTGGTACGAGAAATGCAGTTGTATCATCTTGAAATTCTAGAAGATAGTGTTCTAGAATAAGATGTATTTCATTCTGTCGAAAGCTGGTCTAGAAGATTGCTTACTTTAAATATCTTAATCTAGGATGAAATTATAAACAGAATGTATTTTCTACTTCTGCTTACTTTATACATACTTGTATGCTTGAAGATTTCTGTTATATCAATGAATTAGATGAAAAATGACATTTCTTTTCAGGTTTACCTCACTTTTCTTCTGGAATTTTTCGTTCTTGGGGAAGGGACACTTTTATTGCACTAAGAGGTCTAATGTTAGTTACCGGGCGCTATCTCGAAGCAAGGTAAGACTGACTGGGCCTTAGTTCTTACTGGCTGCATAGGGAGTTGGAAAAAAGCAATGCTGTCAAAACCTGAGATGACACACAAGCTTTTAGAAAGAGCTGATGTGCAGTGTAAAACTTAAATGGCGCTAGATGTGTTTGGGAGCTCTCTCTAAGTGGAATTAAAAATACTACTAAAATGATTCTCTGTTGCTTTCTTAGCGCTGATACAAAGCTGATGTTCTGTATAGATTAAGTTAGTTTTAGCCCCTGTAGCACTACTGTTTGTCTTTAAACAAAGTGATTGTCTCACATTTATTTGCATCATTATTGCTGAGAAATAATTTCAGGACTTCTTATGTAAAAATTCAAAGTATCAAGAGAATATTATTTTTATAAGAAAGGCGTGATTGCAGGCATGATTTCTTTGTAATTGCTAGTATTTGTCTATTATTAATACTAGAAACCATGTATTTATCCATATATTATGGGTTGTTGCAGTCTGGTATCTGGAAATGTTTAACCTGACAAATAGCATACATAAGCCAGATGGATTTGATATTTTGATTAATTTTAATTTAGGTAGAGCTTGACACATGATAGAAACATAAAAATTATTTGTTTTAAATTAGCATATATTTATGCTGTTGTACGTTTTGCCAGCTATTAGCTTTCTCATGCAGTGAGATCTGCAGCCTACTAGTATGCTTTTATACTTTCTAAAGCTAGTTGGAATCCATGTTTTCTGCAAGGTATGCGCAACGGTTCTCAAATGAAACTTCTCATAACCTCAGCTGCTGTCACCTCTCTGTATTTTAATAGGAAATTCCCATCTACTCCTGCCCTCCGTCCCCATTCCACCCCACCCATCAGAATGGATACCAGGGTAATCATAAACAATATCAATAAAAACCTTCCCTGTGACCTCAGTGGGATTTGGATTTAGGGTCTATATCCCTACCTGTAAAAGCAAACTGTCTCTTCCATATGAATAGATGTTGTATGTTTTGTACCAACTGATTTAAATGTATTCATGTTGAGGAATTTGTAGGGAATGAATGAGTGACTTCTTATTACAAATGAAGTTCATGCTAAATGAAGTAATTTGTAGCTTTCAACAGCAAACTTTTGGCATCTGCCTTTTAAAATCCTCTTGGTCTTCTTGACCTACCTTGCTTTTAAGGTAATCCTGTATGCTTTGTGCTTAATACATTGTCCAGTAATGGCCCTAAAAGCAACTTAGTCAAGACTGTGCTTTTCTTTTGTTCTAGAAACATCATTTTAGCATTTGCTGGGACTTTAAGACATGGCCTCATTCCCAATCTGCTTGGTGGAGGCACACATGCCAGATACAACTGTCGAGATGCTGTGTGGTGGTGGCTTCAATGTATCCAGGACTACTGTAAAATTGTTCCAAATGGATTAGACATTCTCAGGTGTCCCGTTGCTAGGATGTACCCAAGAGATGACTCTTCTCCTCAGCCTGCAGGCACCGTGGTAAAGATGATTTCTAATTTAAGTATTTAATACAACTATAATTTTTAAATGAAAGGATGTTATTTTTTTCTAACTACAAGAATCTGTTGTTTATGGTGAGGTTTGATTATAGCACAAGAATTCCTCATTTTAGACAGTTCTTGCTACATCTGCATCACTGATTAAACAAGTGCACGGGGTTGGGAAAGGAGAAAAAAATTCCATCAGCTTCTAAATTGTTTTGTTGATTTTAGTCTTGGACAAACATTTATATGGAAAACTGTATACAGCATACTGCCATTGCTAAGGATGCTACTGGAAAATGCTTGGTGTTTTTCTTTTAAAAGATCATAAACTAGGGGCTTAAGCATTGCTACAATTTGCACCATAGATAGAGCCTTTCTAGTTGTTTTTCATCTTGCCTTTCACATGTCATCCAAACATGCAACAAATCTAGGATCAGCCGCTTTATGAAGTAATACAGGAAGCAATGCAACGACATATGGAAGGCATAAATTTCCGAGAAAGGAATGCTGGTCCACAGATTGATCAAAACATGAGAGATGAAGGTAACATACATAGAACACTTACTGTACAATTCAGAAGTTGATGATCACATTTTATATTTTGTTTCCTCTAGTTACTGAGCTTATTTTTTTTAAAATTATGTTTACTGTAACTAAGACTATATTACTTTAAACGCACTTAATATTTTACAAGTGCCTAATTAATTGTTTATTATTGGCAACTGTTTATATGTTGTGGTACAAGTTATCTTTAAAATTTCACTTAAAGTGCACTTGGTCTCAGGAACCCAGCTCAGATCTCTTGTTTGGGGGTTTTATTGCTTTGGAGGTTTGGGTTGGCCAGGGCAGTTGGCATTTTGTTTTGTTAAAAAAAACAAACTTCACACCTGATACTCTTGCTCTGCAGGTTTTAATGTAACTGCAGGTGTTGACCATGAAACTGGCTTTGTCTTTGGAGGAAACCGCTTCAATTGTGGCACTTGGATGGATAAAATGGGAGAGAGTGAAAAAGCTCGCAACAAAGGAATTCCGGCTACTCCAAGGTATGAAATCCAGGCTTTGGGAATGGGATTTTTTAATTATGTTTTCAATTGACATTCTTCTGCAGAACTACTACTGTGCTTCTATTAATACATCCAAGAGGTGATATCTCAAATACTCTAAATGTTTCTGCCTACCAAAATGTTAATGGATTTTTTTTATTTTGTGCTGATTTGAAGTAAAAAAGTCTGTTCTTGGCAGGTTAACCCCTCAGATTCTGTCAGTCTTAGCTCCATGCTGAGAGCTGGATTTTGAATTTATGTTGTAAAATGCAATTTAGGGAAAACTGTATACTTGTAATACTAGCAGTACTTTGTTATTTAGACTTACTATAGGAAATACATGTTTATTTTGTTGTTTGAACACTTCAATACTTTTGAATACTTATTCAAAAATATCTTCAACATCTACATTTTTAGAGTTGAGATTTAAGCTCTTTAAAAATAAGCTGTATTATGTGGTAGCAAACTGCTGCAGGCATCCTTGCTTGAATTTAATACAGTTACAGAAGCGCATGTGCAGATGAGAAGCTCTGTATTGAATGCAGTTTTAGCATCAGAGGACAACGTTGTTCAGGGTTGATTCTTTTTTCATGTTTTTAATCACTGGTATAAAATTATCTTCAACCTGTGCTAATTAACTGGGTATGATAATATGACTTTAAGTAAGACTGTTGTACAGAAAAAGTATCTGCTAGCCAGTTTACAATCAAGTTTGTTCCCTGACTGAGAAATAGGGGAACTGTAGAAAAATAAGGAAAAAGAAAGTGTCTAAATAAGATACTTTAAAAAATCTAATTTTTTTTCAGCTACTCATTGAACTTTAATGGCCTTCTTAAAGTAATTATTGGGCTTTTTTATCACTGCTATTTTAGAGATGGCTCTGCTGTGGAAATTGTTGGACTGTGCAAGTCAGCTGTCCGCTGGTTGCTGGATTTATCTGGGAAAAACATATATCCATTCCGTGGAGTCACTGTAAAAAGACATGGTAAAAATAGGCACATCTCATAATTTTATTACTGGAGTATAAAAAATACTAAAACAATCAAACCGTGTCCATATAACCTTAGGGATTATTATCAAGCTACCCAGGAAGGCTTAGGGGTAAAAGGGGAAAAACTTTATTATTCATTACAAGAATGCAAAGTAAAATTATGCAGGATGCATGTCTTTATTTTTTCTTTCTGGTTTTTCACCCCAATATTCAGAACACAGAAAACCTCTTCCTGGGAATATTTACATGAATATCATTGGAAGTCCCCTGTGTTCTAGAGAGAATACTCTTCTAATTACAAAATTACTCTAAGCATACCTGGCCCAAGTGAATATGTGCCCTGTAAAGACTCTGCTGTGCTAGTCTCCCTAGAAGTTTCAGTGAGCTGTTGAATTGGCCTAGGGGAATCACCAGCTGGTGAAAGGTGATCCTAGGACTACGCCTGTTAGGTGTCAGGAATTGGGGAAGCATACTTCTGGTGTTGCCACCGTGGCTGTTTTCAGAAAATGAAACCTGTATGTAACATCTTGCAGGAAAGGAGGAGATTATCACGTACGATGAGTGGAACAGGAAGATTCAAGGACACTTTGAAAGGCTGTTCTTTGTCTCTGAGAATCCGGCAGATCCCAACGAGAAACATCCAGATCTCGTTCACAAACGTGGAATTTATAAGGACAGCTATGGAGCTTCAAGTCCATGGTGCGATTACCAACTCAGGCCAAATTTTACAGTAGCAATGGTTGTGGTAAGTGAGGGGGAGTGGGAGGAGGACTTTGCACTTAAAATTGTCTTTACTATTGAACTAAGCTTGCATTGTAAGGTCCATCTGCAAGACACTATATCAGGAATATACATTGCTAAGAATAAATTTTTGAAAGCTTTTTTTTTTTCCCCATGCTTTTAATATTGATTCATCTTGGACTATCTCCTAAAAATACAGCATGACAGGACTTGCCAATTTGCAGTGTTGGTTGTATTCAGAATGTCACTTTAGATAAGGTCTGGGAGGCCACCTTTTCTCATCAAAAGCATGGGCTACTATTGGATTTTTAAAGAGCTTCTGAAATAACACTTGACAAGTGTATTTAAAATAAAATTGAAAAAAGCACTGGATAACTTCTTTCTGGCTTCATGCTTACTGAATCAGTTTCTGGAACCTACAAGTCAGAGTAACATAAAACTTAGGTTTTTGTTGTCTTCTGCATTTGCATACACAGTCTTATGTATATGCACAGAGATTATTTGTGAAATCTTTATTATTTTATTAGGCCCCAGAGTTGTTCACACCTGAGAAAGCTTGGAAAGCTCTGCAGATAGCAGAGGAAAAACTACTTGGTCCATTAGGCATGAAAACCTTAGACCCAGAGTAAGTACACCAGAGACACGAGTAAGTGTTAATTACAAAACAGGACAGTAGAAATTACTTCTTGTGGAAAGGGAGTGGGGGGAGGTAGTGTGTAAAATGCTCATACCCGTGAAATAAGGCTGCAGGAATTACTTCCAAAACAATTGTTTTTCTATTCTAAAAGTCCATGCAATTGATTGTTTGTTTGTTTGGCATGCCACACAGTAAGCAAGTCAAATTTGGTATCATAAAAGATGTTGAATTTGCATCTTGAGACATACTTATATATGATACAGTGTACAGCATTACAGTTTGAGTAAAAGCTTAAGGGCAAAATTAGGAATTTAGGTGCTTCCAAGACATTTACGGTTTGCCTACTAGTTTAAACAATATTTGGAATTCCATTTTTAGATAAAATACAGAATCTGGTGGAAACCTCCTTAACGTGAACATCATTAAATGTAAATGCCGTGACAAATTTTTTGTTAATTTGTTTTCCTTTTCTGTGTACCATTTTTGTTAAGGCTTTCTTTGCATAATGCATTTTTTTCTTTCTTGCAGTGATATGGTGTACTGTGGAGTATATGATAATGCTCTTGACAATGACAACTATAATCTAGCCAAAGGTTTTAATTATCACCAAGGACCTGTAAGAGCCAGTTCTTTCAATTTTAGAATAAGTGTTGTCAGCTTTTCAAACAGACTCCTTTAATAATAATCTCTTTAATGCCTTGTTTAGGAATGGGTGTGGCCAATTGGATATTTTCTTCGTGCCAAATTGTACTTCTCTAGATTGATTGGTCCAGAGGTACATGCAAAAACTGTAGTTATGATTAAGAATGTTCTTTCTCGCCACTATGTTCATCTTGAAAGGTAAGATACCTATTGTAGCTAGTGTAGCTACCTATCCAATTTCATGTAAAAGTAAAAATCTACAATGTAAACAGATATTGCAGATCACAAGTCAGGTTTCAAATACAGGTGAGATCTAGTGTCTCTTACAGATTGCAGAATTACCAATATCCGTGTAAAGACTGGATTGAAATAAATCTTATGTAAAAATTACTATCTAATTTCAGAGAAAAATGTTGGTGAGGGTTTTCTTTCTTAAAGCAAAATATTTCAAAACAAGCTTTAAAACATTAGTTAAAGGGGTAGTAGTGACAGATTAAAATTGCAGCAGATAAGATGATGCAAAATATTGTTAGGCTTTCTTGTGTTATAAGTGAGGAAACTAAGATTCTGAAACTGTCATACTAATAACCTTACTATTCTAAGACAGAGGAACTTGCTTTTTGAGTTCTCCCTCAGACCAAACCACAAAACCCAAACACTGTTTTTCCTCTTTTGCTTTTTTATTTTTAGTTCTTAAGGATTTCAGACAAAATAAACAGAACATCTTGCCCTTGATATCTCTTCCATATAATCTGTTCTACAGCACATCAAACATGCATTTATTTGTACCCGAAAGAGTAATTCAGTAGGACTGGTCATGAGGAAGAAAAGGGATTTGTTAAGCAACATTTTGCCTTACTTTTTGTCTTTTCCAAGTCTCTTATTTGGTAATATGACATACGAACTTGCAGTTTGGTAGCACTCTTTGGTTTTTCTGTCTTATTAAAGTAGTATACTTTCACTCTGTTATGGTATTTCATAGTGTACAGAATAATTATTGTAGCAACAGTCTCTACTTACGAGTTTTTCTGTAAGAATGCTGGTTTGTGGGGTTCTTTACTCCAAGGGAGGCAGAAAATACCTGTGTAGTCATAATACCTTCCAGATGTTATCTTTTAGTACCATAATTATTTCAAGTGTAGTTTGAATACCATTCAGTTATCTCACGGGTCATTCATATTCTTCCAAATGCGAATGAGAAACAGGAGCAACACACCAGTAGTGTAAGTTCAGTTATTATTAGTAGCAGAGTCTGATTTGAAGACACCTCCACTACAATTCCCAGCTGCAGGGGAAAAAATATAAATATTTTAATTATTAAAGGATGTACTGTGCTTGTAGGAGAGCAGACCTTTAGTCATGCTTTTCAGTTTCCTACTGAGTTAGTCTTTTAAAAGGTTTTAAAATGTTCTTTTAATTTCAATCTATAATCTAACACCATTATTCACTTGTTTTCTCTTTTATTAGATCATCCTGGAAAGGGCTTCCAGAACTAACTAATGAAAATGGACAGTATTGTCCTTTTAGCTGTGAAACTCAGGCCTGGTCGATTGGTGTTATCCTTGAAATCCTTTATGACTTGTAAAAGTTTATTTTGATTGATTTGATGAAACTTCTGTGGTCTTATTATTGGGCATAAATGAACACTTGGCTTACACTGCAAGGGAAATCAACTGTTCTGCACAATCACTTAAGCTGTGTCCTGACTTTCAAAGGTGCTGAATGCCAGCAGCTCCTGTGTCCTATAACTGTGTGGGGCTTGGGTTTTTTGAAAATCAGGCCATGACAATGAAACAAAACTGCAGTGCACACTTGATGCAGAAACTTTTAGTAAGGAGCAATTTTAAGAATATGCACAAACTAATTTTAAGTAGCTTTGGTTTTTTTAGCCTTTTCAAATCAAAATCTTAATGTAACAAAGTAGCTCTTTCCTGAGCTAAAAATAAGTAGCACAGCTCTTATGTTTTTTTTTCTTTGTCTCTTAAAGAGTAAATGGATGTTTTGCAAATGCATGCTTAAAGGGGAGTAGAATAACCTCTAGCTTTCTGAGTTTGGTATGCATTGTGCTCTAGCACCATACATTAATGAAGGCATAGTATGTTGTCTCTCCATTGAACTGTAGTATGGGGATTTTTTGTGTGTGTTCAATTGAACACTTCACTAAGAAACCACATAAATAAAGTGTATGAATATGAATACTGTAATAAACCAACCTTTAAAGTTATATATAAAATTTTGAGGACTTTACTTTGGGAGTTAATCAAGCAATAATAAGATAATGTTCTATGTTAATCCATCTTTAGATTTATTTAAATACTGTGGGCCATGTAGCAAACCTATTTCTTCATTTAAAACTGGTTTTCACCATGAGTAATTCATAAGAAATGTGCCTACAATGCACAGCCTATATGTTAGGAGAAGCCAAAGATAAGTCAATGTGCTTGACTGTTCCATTAAATGAATTTATTGAAGAAATACAGTCACCTCAGCCCTTCATTCTTGAGAAAGTTCTAGCTCTGTTGAAGCAGGTGCAAATACTTAATATCAATGGAAAGAGATACTGGCCTGCCATCAGAAAGAAGAATATGAGGGTTCTGGGCCTTTTGAAATTACACCAGTAACAATAAGCATGCTACCTCTGTATGGTGTCCTTTGGGAACAAATCTGGTGACCATGATGCAAAACAAGTTTTTTCATTTTTGGATGCCTACATGCCCTTATGAAATTCAGTTCAGTATTCCCAAACCGAAGGGTGGTTAATAGAAGTTGCAGTTGGTAGTTCTCAACTCTATTCATACAATTTTTCCATCTCAGTGCAATGAACAGGCAGAGAGTGAGGTTGACAGTGCTCCCCACATCACAGACAGGAAAGCAAAAGCACTATTGTATTTCTTAATGTTAAACAACACATGCTGAAAAAAAAAATACGGGATGTAATTATAATGCACTAAACATGTAGATCGAGATTTTATCATATCTGTATTTTAGTGTTTCTGTATCTTGTCTAAAGTACAGTGCCCATGTGCCGTCTTGTTCAGGGAGATGTATTACACATAGATACATGTGAGGGCAAGTCAACAGGCTGAGGAGAGATGAACTGTAGGAAGTGGCTATATTCACACTATTTATTTGAAAGGTTAGTAAGCGTTTGAACTCCCTTGCTGAAGTGTTCAGTCCTTACAAGTTGTGAATAGGAAAGGTCTATATTATACCTGAACTTCTGAGCTGCTGCCGTACATGGGTTGGGAAATTTTTATTTTCTCAACACAATGCATAAGAAATGTCATTTGATCAAAAATGTTACTGAAATGTCAACTACAGATTATTTTTTTAATGTGCAAGAGGCATATAAAGTATTTTTCATACTGTACTGAACTTTCCAAAACGCTTGATAATTAAGGTTTGTGTCCTACTGTATCACTACCTTTTTACTGTTCTCCTAGATATTTATTTCCTGTTTATTGTTTCAAGGTATGTTTTATAGCTCCTTTGACTTAGAAAGCAGGAACAAGATGGCAGAAAAAATTGTTCTTACTTCATGAAAACATTTTAAAATTGTAAGTGCAGTGTTGACTGTTGAAAAAGATTTCTACCAGGTATCAAAATTAAATACATTGGCAATAACACTCTTTAAGTGTTGGAAAAAAAAACATGAGAAATTTTTCATCAGAACTTTCCTATGTTATGTACAGATTACTTTCCACTGTTTTTCAAACCGCACTGCTGATAGAGACTGCATATTTGTCACTGCTAGGGATTTTTTTCTAATGTAGTAGTAAAATTTTAAAGATAAATCACCACTGTGTACACAAAAATACATATGTTATAGAACTTCTAAATGTGCCCATTTATAATGTTGCTTCTGCACTGATTAGTTGAGCATAGTTTTAGTGACAAATATTTTAAATAGGGAAAAAATATGTATCGGTTGACTTTGCTGTTCAGTAGCAACAAAAGTAAGATTTAAGGTTATTAATTTTAGAGGGGGGTGGTACATTGGTTTGGGTTTTTTCTTTTTTTTTTTTTTCCTCAAAAAGCTACTCAACACTTTGTCAAGCCAGACAGTTTAAAAATGAAGAGGGAAGAAAACAATGTTAAAAATCTAACACAAAACATGAGCTGATATGCATCTATTATCAAGTCATTATCCCCTAAAAATAGCTGACTTATGTTGACTGATCCTGAGATGTATTTTCATTTATTAGTATCATTTATATTTTGCACTCAAAAACTTCTAGTAATGCAAAAATATAATTGGTAAAATACCTTTTAGAAGTAAACTAAAGAACTTGGTAAGAACTGTGCATCCATTGTGTTCCAGTTGGTGCTTCTTGATCTGTATTGTCATGTGTTTTTATTCCCTCCTGATTGAAATAATTAACTGTTACCAATGTTCACACGGTTTATAGCTCTTGATTTATTCAAGGATGATTAACTTGAGAATTCAAGTATACTAATGTATCATTCTCACACTGCATGTTGTAATGTAACATGGAAACATGTTTTACATGTATGTCTATCACAGCAACAACTGATTTTAGAAAATGTCATTATTTCTGAAATGCACAAAATAAAATTCTTTAATTCTGAGTTAACCTTTTCATGTGGTTGTTTGGGAAAATAAGCGAAACTTTAGGGCTGATGTTGCTTGTTCACTTGTAGCAATTTTGCATTTTACACGGGAGAGATCATTAACTCCTCAGGTCAAATATTAATAACAAGAAGTGCTAACAACTAGTCAACTTTTTAAATAACTACATAAACTTGAGCCCTATACACAGATTCTTGGGTTGGTGTCAATGTCAGCTCTCTCAGCTGGGTTTTAAGAGGGTTTGGGCTAGAAGAGGTCTGTGTGTATCTCCTCCTGTGAGTGATTATATAGTTTTAAGTAATTGTATTGCAAATTATCCAAGAGGACAGTCCTGGTATAACTGGTTTATGGCTGCCCAAGTGATACACAGTGATTAACTTTGAGCGCAAAATTCGTATCACTATAGAAGAAGGCATTTTGACTTTTCAGCTCTGCTTCATAAAAACAGGTGAGTGGTGTATTGAATGTTTTGCAACTGCCCCATTTCATCGCGTTCTTTATAAAAATAGGATTTTTCTAATCCTGTTTGAGCATTTTCTTTAAGAAAGTAGTTTATTATTCTATTGCATACTACTTTTAATAGATATGCTATTGAAAAGTGGTTAAGGAAATGTAGAAATGACCAGTTGCTGAGTTGTCCGGGGCAGCTGGTAAGGTCAGAGCTGCCAGCTCAGCCCTCATGGCACCTGTAGCAGCTCAGTGGAAAATAATGGAGGAATGGATGGATGAAGTGTTAGTGCTGACTGGCACGTTTCTCCTGGAAGCTCCAGTGGAGATTGCAGATGGCAATCGGAGAAGCGCCTGCACTCGGGAAACTTGAGCTCTGCCCGCGCTGCCGTGTGAGGTGAGGTGGGGTGAGGTGAGGTGAGCTCAGGTGAGGTGAGGTGAAGTGAGGGTGAGGTAAGGTAGGACCCCGAGACACACCGCCCGTTTCATCACCTGAGGAAGGGTTTCCCCCGCCCGGGCGGCTGGGGCGAGGGCTAAGCGGGCTGGTCTGGGGGTTGCCGTGGGACCACCGAGCGCACCGGCTCAGCAGCGGGCCGGGCTGCCGGGGCAGGGCAGAAGCAGGACGGGCGGGACAGCGGCCGTGGGCCCGGGGCTGCTCGGGGAGGGCGGAGTGACACACGGCAGCGACTGCGCCTCGCCGAGCCCTCAGCGCCCGGGGGAACGCGAAACCTGCCCCACCGACAGGAAACTTCTTCGGCTTTTTAGAGGACAAACATGCGAACTTGGCAGCTGTTGTGGTGGTACGACAGTGAACCTGAGAGCAATACAAAAAGAAGACTCTTCCTAGTGGCCAGTCAGGTGGCACCTGAGCCATCCATGCTTTGCAGTCTCTTGTGGTTCTGTAGGCATTTGTGCAGTCCTGTTGCCCCATTATGTGTTTGTCTCATTGTGTAATACCTCCTGGAATCTTTCTTGCAGAAATCCTAATCTCTTTGTGATGTGGCTGTGCTATCTACAACCTTCTGTCACAGGTTGCTGCTCATCCTGTGTAATGATCTCATAGTACTACACAAATGAAGTTGAGTACCCCTGAGTATTTGACAAACAGTAAACTTGTTCACCTCAGTTCATGTAAGCTTATGTAGTCTGTGAGATCAAGGGGCACTTGTCTTCCCTCTGTCCATCTGTGTGACAGTGGTATCTCAGTACAACTTCAGATGGAGACACTATTTTATGTATAGTGCCTTTTTTCAATGAGGATGAAAGTTGGCCGTGAAAGAAGAGAGTTATGCTGCAGCCTGTCAAGGGTCCTAAGCAGGAGACCTCAGCTCTAGGTACTAATGCAGGTAAGTTTCTCATATCAAATTTTATAATAAACGTGGAGTCCTGCGTTGAGTTCTAAGTCTGACTTTGTCAAATAAACTGAAGCTTGATTTTGTGTAGTAATGAGAAACATAACATACTGTCTTCTGATCAGTTCTAAAGGAAGAAAGATATTTGCAACACAAGTCACAGACTTGTAAGTACAATTATTTAATATTAATTAATAAGTATGATGAGTTAGAGTGGGATTAAGTGATAACAGTTGAAGTCTTTTTTTTTAAAGGTGATTTATAGTCACAATGGCATAAAAATTTAGAGAAGCTAAAAAAAATATTTATTTCATGCAAGTGACTGCTCAAGGGCAAGGTGTCTACAAAATGAACAATCTGTTCTTTTGTGGATATGTTCAAAAACTGTTTTTTAAATGTCTGTATAATTGTTCTTATGGCCACTGTCTGTAAGGGTCCTATGTACAGCCTAGACCTGGAGAGTGTTCCTGTTTTAATAGTGTGCAGTGAAAATGGGTTCCAAGTGCAGGAATAAAACTCACAACTGCTTGCGTAACACCATGAAGAGCAGCAAACTAATGAAGTAGCAAGGGCAGTCGTTGGAAGGCTATAGTAGGGTAAGTATTGTTGAGACTGTGTAGTATTATTCCTAAGGAGGGTTGGGAATAGGATTTTGAAATGAGTATAGAAATTTTGTGGATGTGAATGATTGGTTTAAGTATCAGGGATGAATGTTAGAAGGGATCTTACTTGAATGTGTCATAATCCAGAGATAAGCACGGTGGGCTGGCTGGAGGTAAACATCTTTGTGGAAAGCTGGGGATGATAGATCGGGTAAGAATAGTGCAACTTTTTATCATAGCTGAAAAATGAACATTTCCAGCTTCGTAGCAGAGGGTGGCGCTAGTTCCCCTCATTCGGCCGTGCTGGCTCACGGTCATGCTGGGATGGATGATTCAGTTCTCCCGTGCTCCCCTCAGAGGTCTCCGTTTCTGTACAGCCACACCTGCTTTGCTCTCTTTTTAATGGCTCAAAAATAATCATAATTTTTAAAAAATGTTTCAGTAATATACTCTATATTCGCATGTAGGGGAATTGGAAAGGAATACATCTTTGATAGTTTGATGTTTTAATGACAGTATGATGTTTTAAAGGGATAATTGGAAATAATGAGTAGATTTTAGTATTAAAAGGTTCAGTCTTTTTCTGTGTTTTATTGCAAAGTTCAAGAGATTATTTATCTCCTAAAGAACAGGAAATGCTAGAATATGAAACTGTGTGTATGTAAATAATATTCATTATTTACACCATAGTTCATCTAATGATTCTATAATTGCTCACTTTTTTTTTGTTTCCTTATATGTTTTGTTTATCTACAAATTAATTTAATGTTAACACTGAAAATAATTGTGCCTGGGCAATCTTTCACTATAACAGTGGGTATTTTAACTTAAATATATTATTACATGGATTTCTTTTTTTTTAGTGCCATTCAACTTGCACACAGCAGTTTTTTAGGAATCAACTGGAAACAGTGAGGCTAAAAATTATGAAACTTAAATTGAAAATTAATTATTTGGGATCCAGAAAAACTGTGTACTACTTAAATTTAGTTGCCAGAGTTTGCTTTGAATGCCTTTGTTCTCACAGAGTATGAAAGATTTGTAGGCCTGAGATTTGCACTGTGATATTGTTAGACAAAGATAATTGTAAGGCTGTACTCTAGGAATGAAGTCCAGTAATAGAGAAGTCTGGATAAGAATGCCAGTAGTAGGAAGGAATCTAGATGGAGTCAGAGAGTGAAACAGAGTGATATGAAATGCTAGATCATTTAAGTGGTTCATTTAAGCTTTATATGAAATAAAATACCATAACAAAAGAAAAAAATACAGGGTCTGTGGCTGAAAAAGTCCAGGTACATCAGTCCTACAGCTTTAAGCTCTAGCTGTCTTATTTGTGTGTTTTTAATGGGCTACATTTTCTAGCAGTTATTCCAGTTGCTGAAGCTGGGTGGGAACACCCACATTTTCCAGGTAATTTTGTAATTTGTGTAGCCTATAATCAGACCTACTGTGACAGCTGTTCAAGACATGGGTTTGTTTTCTTGTAATGACTGTCTGGCTAGCACTGCTCCAGGTCTCTCTGCAGGCCTTTGGAGGGCCATATGAATGTGTTTAGTACAGTTCTGTTACTTCAGAGCTTTTCCAAGGCCTCCAGGCACCATGTAGTTAAACTTAAGCACCAGCTGCTGGTATCAGCTGGATCAGAGTAAATAGAGGGTAATTTCGTTTCCATGCTTTGAGTAATTGAACGTTTATTTTTGTATAATTTTGTCTTTAGAATGTTTATAAACCTTCGGAACCAGCAGTTAGAAGTATAAATCAGATGTGTTAATGCAATACGCTATTGTTTGTTCCAGGGCAGGGGAGCCTGCACTGTGATGGGATTCATTGTCACAATAGTTTCTTTAAAGTAGTCATACATAGGGAGGTTGCCTTCCTTGTTAGTACCTTTGCAGGAATCTAACAGAGTATACTCTAAATTCTGCTGTATTCCCAAAAAATTGATAGAATTTTGTACTTCAGATTTATCAAATCAGAGAAAACATTCTCTTCATGAATATTAAAAGCAAATAAAACCTAGTTGATAATAAGGTATGTGTGTTAGTAGTAGTGAACAGGTGTTCCTCTGGTTATTTCCATCATGATTTCAAAGCTGACCTTACAAAAATTCCTTAAAAATATTAGGGTTTGGAAATTCGTGCTTGTGTTGTTAGAAAGTTTTATCTGTGCTGGAAGGTTGACTAGAAAAGTTTAAGAAGTAAATGTTTATTAGTTTGGTAGCTAAGATAAGAAGCCTTCAGTCAAGTAATTAAACCTGTATTCCAAATTTCAACAGATAATATTTAGTAGTGATGAAGTAATTGTTCTAAACTGCACATTGCTGTTAAATGTCATTTTGCTTCCTATCCTTCTCGCTGGTTTCATTTCACATAAAAGGTTCCTTTTAATTGCAGGGAGTGGGGTGTTTCTGTGTCTACTGCCAGACTTCAAATTTTAAAGCACTTAAATATTTGTTTAGAGGAAAGGCTGCAGTATTGCTCTTTCAGAAGAATCTCTTGGAGGGCAGAACCCCAGTGGTTCAATTTTAACTTATGACTTGATTGTCTGAAGACAATTGCTTGGTGATTAGTGAATCCTTCAGGAAAGTCAGAGACGTGGGAATAGTTAAAGACAGAGGAGGAAGCTATGGTGTCCAATGTGGCTGCATTCTGTAGCAGAACAAAATAATGGAGAGGGAGAAGCTGCTGTTTGATTTTAGTCTGTGTCTCCAGGGTGGTCTCAAGGGGAAAAGAATTCCTGTAGAGGCTGAAAAAGCATTTGCCACTTGGCTGAAGTTAAAATTCTGCATTATTTTGTCAGCCCTATTTCTAACTCACTATGTTCACTAGTATGCTCACTAGTACGCTCACTAGTTCACTGTGGTATCTGAAAGTGGACACATCTCCATCCTTCACCCTTCTTCAGCAGTAGCGAAAATGCTACTGTGAATTTCACCCAGAGGTCACCAAAATCACTGGAAACCTAAGTACTACATCAAACTCAAAGGTTTTATGTGCTTGAATGTCACATTTTAAAGTCTTCTGATGTCATATACAAAAGTAACTCAGTGTAGTAATTACTGTAATAGTATCTTTTGTCCCATTAAATTTAATTCTCAGCATGCTCTATAATTATATACTCAGTGTAGTGCTAATAAATATACTCTTTCAACATGTATCTGTGCTTGATGTATATATATTTTTAAACATGAGGAAAAGCAGTAGAAGTCAAGTATGCTAATCTTTAGCGTTTTATACTATTAATGCTTTTTTAAAGATTGTATTACATTAAAATTTTTGTACTGAATCTGGCATGAGGATGCTCTGAGATGCTAAATGGTTGTGATGGTGATTAGTACCCACCACTCACACTAGATGTTTCCAATGCTAAAAATTTAAGGATTGCTCTGAATTAACTGAAGGGACATTGGCATAGTAGGTAGGTGTCTCTATGCCCCAACCTTCCTTTCTTGGAAAATTGTGACTGCTGTGCCCTGAGAACTTTTGGTAGCGTCAGGACATGTGGAAAGTGGATGACTAGCTAGTGTTAGCTCATAGATGCACTTCTTTTTGGAAAGTTTTGGTCTTTTTTTCCTGCTCCATTATTTTCACTGCCCTTCACAGTTAATCAGTAACCTTTTTCTGCTGAAAACGAGAATTCTACTAACCCAACTCCTACTTGGCTGAACAGATATCTAAGCTGAGAACCATTGATTTTGCTGCCACTTTTGGATGTGATCTCTAAATATTGCTGCTTCCATTGCTGATGGTACTATTAACAGAAAAACCCTCCTGTTGTTGACATACGGATGAGGGGGAACTGGTAGTGAGTAAAATTCTTACAGAGTGTCAAGTTCAGCAGGACAGAGACAGGAAGTCAAGAGTTTCCCATCCATACAGTGTTAATTCTGCCTGCTTACTTCACTCCCACAGTGCACCAGAAACACTAACATTTTGTCTGAGCTCTGCACTCATCAGGAGCTGCTTGTATCTGTCCTACCATTAGGATTCACCCTCCATGTATGCTTGATATGTAATCCCACTGTAAGTGTGCCAGGGATAATACAGCAGTTTACACCATGCCACATCTCTTGATGCTTTGCAGCAGGTCTGCAGATCTGCTGGTGTATGTGCCTTTAGAATGAACTACCTATAGGTAAATATTTAGCTATAAAAAGTGACTACTTATGTCCGAAGTTCCCTTGGTTCCTTTGTTCCCACAAAACTCCTTTGTTCCCACATCTGTCACTTGTTTATCCTTCAGGAAACTTCACAGCCTACGCTCATCCCTGACCTAACTTCACACAGCTTTCTGGGCTTGGTTTCAAGCATGATCTTCAAACTGAATTCTGAAATGTAAAACACCATTTCTATTACTATTACTGGAACCCACACATTCCTAACTTTGTTTTACTTTCACACTGATAAAGTTTTAAAATGTTATTTTTAAAAAAATCCTTAAATTAAAGGTGAGGCTTGTTTCTATGAAACTTAAATTCTTAAATTTGAAGCTGAAAGTATCTGGCTCCACAGCTAAATCCTGTGGACTATCTAGCTATGAGATGTATGTTCTTCCCCAGGTACTTCTTTTCCTTTTTCTCCCCTTTTCCTATGCTGTTTTGCAGTTCTCTCTTTACTCCCAGTTGCATTACTTCATTTGAATTAATATTGAGAACTGTACATAGTGGCCTAGTTTCAAGTACCTAGTTAATAGTGGATACACTGTGGATGTAGATATGGTTTAACCCTCTGACAGAAGACATGAAAAGACACATTTATGCATCAGCAGTACAAACAACAGTGTGACTATGTGGCTGTTGCAGGCAGTAGAATGTATTTTCCTGGATTGCTGCAGAAATTCTCACTTTGTGAATCACTACAGGGTGGTGAACCACTGCAAAGTGGTCCTTAGACAACTGACCTTGAGTTGACTCTCCAAAATATTTTCACTTGCTAAACCTAATTAAAAAGTGCATTTAAGATATTTAGATCACTGTTTCTCTATAATTACAGTTGCTATAAGGATACTCTTCTTCTGTGAAAGGGTGATAAGATGATAACAAATAGCACACCTTTCATACTGTGAATAATATCATAGTAAGTTTGAAAGTCTTTAGATTAATGGATTGTACTGAATTAATACTTCTCCAAAAGGATGGTTTATGTTATTATTGTATTCAAATGTATTGCAGAAAATAATGCATTCTGTAAGGAATTCATTTAATCGATGGAACATCAGATTGTATGTTGTAGCAAGAGCTTGTGCAATATGGAATCTAATACAGAACATGCTTTTTACATTTAACATGAGTGCTACTTGGTTAGTGTAAGAACTGGACATGAACCAACAGTAATAAAGACAAGAGAGAAACTATGGGTTTAACATAGGATTTTTTTACGGTGATTAAAACAGATGTCAAATTAAATGTCAATGCTCTTAGAGAACTAAGAGCACTTCTGATTGGTCTTGAAGTTTTCATCAAGTTGTTGAACTGCCGCCAAAAGACTGAGGTTTATGTGTTTTGGATGGGGCTTTTGGGGTTTTGTTTGCTTTTTTAATCAGGCTAGGAAGAATACTGCCATGCATGAAATTCTTGCTGCTCTCCCATTTGTTCAGGATAACACAGTGGTTCTTAATGTAAGCAGCTTATGTCTGTGCAGCACTGATTTCTCTTCCTTTGAAATGTACATCCATTCTGAAACCCTGCCTTTTATCCACAACTGTTTAGAAGATAAAACGTTATTTAACTTGTAAAATTTGAGGTCTGAAGTGGTAGCATTATGCCGATACATGCTGATATTTATTTATTTACATGTGTGTATATTTATGTGTGCTGATACCACTACACAGATGTAGTGTAGCTTCTACTTGGACTGGAAAGTAAAACATAGCTGCAGCATAAAATTGTCATTTTTACATGTAACATTTATCATTGAGCATGTCAGAAAACAAACAAAACCAGTCTTATGTTAGCAAGATGGCATTGGGCATTTTTGGGACAGTGGTCAGTAGGAACATAAAATATTAGATCAGAAGTGTCATGGAGCTCAGTTTTGATTTTCTCCAAATTGTTTTTTCTCTCATGGGTGTAACAGGGCTTTCACATTCCATGTGGAGGGGCTTTTAAATCTTACTTTGTGAGATAAACACCTAGTGCATCTTTGTCCTTCTAGTAGAATAATGTGTCTCTGACTGTTCCCTCCATGAGAGTCACCTCCTTCTCCTCCCTGACCTCTGGCTAAATGGAGGAGTGGATTACTAGCACAGGAATGTAACACTTCCAATTTGCCACGTAGGTGGTAATTGCTGCATTCCACAGAGGTTACCACAGCAAAACCCTCAGAGACACACGTACCTCAAGTAGAAAGAAAGTATAGCTTTGCTTCCAGATTTGTTGAAATTATGAATGCTGTTTAGTGTGACAGTGTACTTTAACTTAGCTATTTCAGCTTTAAGGAAAACCCAAATAAATAGGTATCTGTTTTCTTAGGTAACCAGCTTCTCACACTATTTTTCCCTGCCAGTCCTAATAGAAAGTAATTATGATCTCAGCCATTTCCTTTTTCCTCACCTTCCTATTTTCCATTACACAACTATAATTATTGATTATACCTAGTTAGGATTCATTGTGCTTCAAAGATATAATACTTGGTCTCTGCTTCTAAAAGGCAATAATCTTACATTTAGGCTTAAGATCATGAATAGTATCAATAGACAAGGGGACAATCAGATGGAAGGACAAGAGTGATCACTTCAAAAACACAGGATCTTGGCCTTAGTTAACTAGCTAGATATTTGTAATTAAGTGAAGTCCAAGTTCAAAGCATTTTCATGACTAACATGTGGAAAGGAATACTACTAGTGGGAAGTTTATTTAATTGCTTCAGAAAAATGTGCTATCCTGAGGACAGCAGTGTTTGTCCAATGTATAGAGCACGTGCGCTCCACGGGTCTTGCACACACACCCGCGACTCCTTTCTTCCATTGCACAGAAAGGTACCCAATGAGTCGTGACTTCCCTGTAAACAGGCTTTGTTTAGATGCCTGTCCCTCACCTCTTTGGAGCTCTTTGTTGCCATGTTGTCTTCAGTTCATTTCTGCATTTTCTTCTATGCTCAGATCAATGTGTGCACCTTATATCCAGGGTTCCATGATGCTGAAAAACGATGATAGGAGTTGGACTTTGTATATTCCATTCCCATAGTTCTCCAAAACGGATTCTTCTCTTCAAAATGCTAGGAGTTGCATGTATTCTTACGTTATTACTTCATCTATGAAATCACATGTCATTGCTTATATGTCACTCATTTTGTCTTATCTTGAATACTATGTGGGAGACTAAAGAACCTAATGGTCAAGTACTTGAGAAAAAAAGATTTTGTAGGCTAGTAAAAATTAGGTCTTCTCAGGCTTGGTCTATAGGACGGAGAATTTTGTCCTGGTTAATCAAGCCTCAGGATTGAAAGTTTTGCCTGAAGGATATAAAGGTTTATAAAATTACATTGTCAGCTAGGAGGTGGGTGTAAGCCACAGCTCACACAGGAAGACCATGTTCTGTCTGATGGAAGAGTCAGTGATGTTGTAGCACAGGGATTACGACTGAAGAAAAAAAATATAGGTCAAAAGGCCTCAGCAGACATGTTTTGTTTTCAGTCTCTAGATCCATTGTCTGATAGTAGGCTAACTGTAATGAGCAGTCTTTGATAACCAAGCTCTATAGCTACTTGCACTACTAAAGTGTGTATTACATTAGTTGTTCTGAGGCTCTATCTGTTAGAAATTTTATCTGTTACTGTACTTCTATCTCTTGCCATGAAATGGGAATGCCAAACAGAAGCCAGATGCTTTTGTTTTGAGGATGAATTGGTGGGCATTGTGAGGATGATGTTGGTAGGCATTACTAGACTCTATCCCAATCGAACAGTTACAGGCTGGTGAGTACAGAATTGCCTAAAAACATAGGTATACTAAATATACTTCACTTCTAATTATGTCAGATATGATTCCAGGCATGCTGGCTATTTTGAAACAAAATGGGATATATTGTTCCAGCTCTTGGGAAATGACTATTTATAGAAAGTGAGTTGTTTTTTTCCTTGTAGTAGATTTCAAATTCACCATGAAAACATGTTATAAATATGGAACAAAAATTGTTACCTGAATATTCCTTGCAATGGTAGCTGCTGAAGGAATGGGAATTCGTCTACTTCTGCTTTTGAAAGTGAAAACTCAGTGCAACCCTGGTGACGTAGCCTCGTGAGAACACATCCTGTGGTGACTTCTCACTGCTATGCAGAGTGAAATGAAGGGCTTGGGAAACTGTCAGGGAATACCTTCGAAACTCTCTAGACTCTGACTGACTGACAAGTCTGAGTGCCAAGACACGTGTCCCAGTTCTGGCACATCTGGAGGAGACCTGTGAGTATTAAACAGTAAACATCAGCTGTTTCTACTGAGAAAGGTCATAGTTAAACGGTTTCTTTGTGGACTTCTCTTGTGCCTTCCAAGTGTCTATCAGCAAATTAATATATTTGTATTAAAGCTCTCTCTGGAAGCCCCAAGAGGATGTTCTTGTGTGGATTATGATGCCATAAACAGTCATAACCCCTGTTCTGGTAAGCTCACTACATGTGCTTGGAAAAATACTTCCTAATTTATTTAATAGTTATCTTTTTATTTTTACAAATTTAAAGAGCCTAAGTGACTGAAAATGATAATTCATTATCAAGTGAAATAAAATCTGTTTAAATTAGATGTCTATTAGGAACTTAGTCAAATAAATACATGCAACATCTTCATGTTGCCCACTCACTGTAGTTCATCAGCAGCCTTCTGCAAAGAAACACAAGAGAAATCTTTCACTGTGTCGTTCGCTAAATCTGTGTTTAAGTCACCAAAGTCAAGCTATTTCAGATGAATGAATGACACATCTTCCAGACTCTCAAATAGTTGAAAAGTCATTTACAATTACACAAAATGTGACTATAGATTCCCACTAGAAATTATTTTATTTATCTTGCACATAAAAGATTCCTTCTTGACATGGTATAACAGCTGTCACTTAATAAAACAGTGAAGAAATAGTGAGAGATGCTGACTCATCATAAATAAGGACCTGGTGGATCAGGCAGAATTGGGCACAGTGTAGTTATTGCCAAGATGCACTAGAATGAGATCTGCAAAGAACCTTGAAAAAGAGGAATAAGATAGATTTTGCTAAAATAAAAAATGCAAGTGCTTTGGAACTTGTGTTCCAGACTAGGCCATAAGGGAGATTTTTTTCAGTTTTAGGTAAATTCTTCAACTTTCAGGACTTCTCAGGACAGGAGAGAAAAGGAGTATCCCTTTATGTGACTGCATTCATGTTGTTTCTACTGCAATTATAAATTATTAATCAATACTAAATTCTTATTTAATTAAGCTCAAGTTAAGCTACTGATGCTTTTAGGAGTAGATATACCTTTATGAATCTCCTTGATTTATAAGACTGAAGAATCTACTGGTGATTGAGTTTAAAAAAAAAAAAACAAAACCAAAACCAAAACAATGAAGCTAGCATAATTAATTTCTCAGGAGTAACCAGGTAACAATGATAGTATTATTTCCAGAGTCTCTAACGCAGGGGCAAACCTTCTCTGGGTGTGTCTTTTAAGGACCACTCTGTTTTAATGGTTATTTTGTTTCTGTATTTTTTCTAAAAAGTCATTGCTATTGTGGTGGGGATGGAATGCTTCTCTGAGAAGAGGTCATAGCAAAAATATTTTCTTCAGTTATTCTTTCCTCTGTTGTTCCAGTTGCTGCATCTGTATGACAAGATCTGTATTTCATAGAAATTATCACTTAAATGGTCATTTTAAAAAAATGTTAAGTCAGAGTCTTTAGTCTTATACATAGTTTCAAGCACCAAAAGTTCTAGAAGTAATCCAGTAATAATAACTGTGAATTAAAAAAAGATGTCTGTATATTTGAGTTCTGTTTGGCTTATGAAAGCTTGGTGAGGATGCAGATAGAAATTTTAGTTCCTAACTAACCATTTTATACATTGGTTTTAAAAATATGTCAAGTTAGTATAAGCATAATAACGTTCTGTTGGATAGTCTAGAAGTAGCTCCCTAGCTGAGGATATAGGGAAATTATTGACTGCCAGCAATAGTACATTTAGCTTTGCTACAAAGAGCTCATGCCTAAGACATGAAAGAATCTCACATCCAAGAAATCGCTCTTGTTCCAAGTCATTGAGAAATTTTTGTTTATATAAATTAACTAGTTGAGCCACTCAGCAAGTTTTTTCTTCTGACACTTCAAAAAAATGGTGAATAAATGGAGATAAAACAGTTATTGTTATTTTCAGTTACCAGTGTAGCCATGTTCAGATATTGGTATGCATCAGATTTTTCATACTTTATTATTAAAGAATAAGTGTACAATGTGCAGAGTCACTGATCAGTGTCAGCTGCCTCTGCCTGAGTCATTTGTGTTCTTCCTTACTGTTTTCTGAAGGCACACTTTCTGTCATCATATTACTGTCAAGTGCTTTAGGATGAATCTACTTTGGGGACTGCAAAAATGGTTTGGATATGAAGTAGAAAATGGAGTTATGATGAAATGCCACTTAATCAAGCCCTGAAATAATTATCACAGGACTGATTTCAATGTAGTAAGCTATCTGCAGAAATGATAATAGGTGTTGCTCAAGCCTGGCACACCTAACTTCTTGTTTCCTAAGCCATATAAATAAATAGTCTCCTTTGCGTGTATAAGTGTATCCACACCTCTCCTGTCACATTATTTCTGAGCAAAGAAGGGTCCTTCATCTAGATTACCAAATAAATGGAAGCAGACACCCTCCTGTTTTGTAACACTAGGTATCATTTTGCTATGGTTGCAAGTGGAGAGTATAATTACCATTATCCTCTGGTACTATAAGTGACATTGCTGTTACTGTTTCCCAAGCTTCATTTTTAGGAACTTAGTTTTATCCAATACCAGAAAAAAAGCATCCACTTTAAACTTTAGCTCAGTTACAGATATATTTTCTTTCACATTAAATTCAACCTTTTACTACTTTTCTCAAAATACTTTTGTTAGGAAAAATATTCTAAGAAATAGCTGAGTCTGTACTTATAAATTTGCTTTTAGTCTTTCCGATACACCAAATGTGCTCTATACATAGTTTATAAGTTTTAGCCTTGCTAATGAAAGTTACATTAGGCCTTCATATAGTATATATGCTTTTAGTTTTCCTTCTTCATTAGCACGTCAGTTTTGTACGATCCACTGGATTTCTGTGTGTCAAGCAAACAATTTCTGAAAGATTTAATTTTTTCTCATTCTAAGCTCCAAAATAATATCAATAGGTCTTAAGTGAGTCCAACTGAAGACTAATGTTGTCATCCAGAACTTTGGAACGCAGCAGATAGTTTGCTTTACTGATGAACTTGAAAAAAGTTTGTTGTTTAGAATTATGACCAGTTCAGTGTGAGATTCTACAGCACAAATCCAGGAAAAGAGCAAATATCCTTAGGCCGCTGTAAGATCTGTTCCTAACATTAATTGTAGGGTAAGCCTAAGGAAAGTGTTGAAAACAGGATATGATGAAACATGAAGCACTCCCTTGGCTCCCTCACAAACCCCTCCCTCCTCTTTCTATATTCTCTCTCAAAATAAATAGCTGTGGCTAGCTGGAATCAGAGTGCCACTAATGCTACACTTTCCATTTTAGTTTCTGGGTTTCTGTGGTTGTTAAATACTGGAGACTGAGACTTAAGTAGATGCAATTTTCAGCCATTTACCCATATTTTTTTGCCTTTTTTCCTGATTTTGGAGATTATCTCAGTTGTTATTCATGTTTGTTTAGACAGAAATTCAGGGCTGTACTGGACCACTGCTTCTTTAGAATGGTGAGGATTTAACCTGCTCCCATGTTGCACTAATAAGCTCATGGTTGCACTGTTCCAAACTTTTCGTCGTTGTGAAAAATATGTATTACCCAAAAGTTTAAAAAGCTATTTCACAAGATTTCTCATATACAAGAGGAAGGTCAAAATGGGTCTGACCAAAGTAAGAACATAACTAGAAATTTGTCTTGAAGGCATTCAAACATATAATTCCTGTTCTAGTGGTAAGTGGGAAATGCTGCTCTAATATACTATTATTAGTGTTTTTGAAATATATTAGCAATTCTAATAAGTTGTTATTTAATTGTGTGAAATCTCTCTCTCAACTACTTATAAGAAGTCCAATTTGTCATTCCCCCAAGTGGCACTGCAAATCAATAGCAGCAGCTATTGATCCCAGCATCCTAAGCAGCTAACACCTTAAGCCAAACCGTGGGAACCATTACATTTTGGTCCAATCTCAGTGTTGGTGGGAGGGAGTTCTACAGCAGGAGAGCTTTCCTTTAGCTAGAAAAGCAAAAGCACTGAGATTAGATCCAGGGTTACAAATTCAACCATACAAAGCTGAGAGGTTTGAAAAACAATGATCACTGTTCTCAGTATTTACAATAATGATATTTTCAATTTGTTTCCATTATTTATTTTTTATTTTGGGCAAAAGCCTATCAGTTACATGCCTCCAAATGAATTTGCCCAGGATTAAACATTAAATTTGTTTAATTTTTTTGTTGTGTCCACATTATTTGCATGCAGCTGCCATGATATACTGAGGAACATGTGTGTCTAGCTACTTACTGTTTCCACAGCAAGGGAATCGGAATCGAGGTTACCATTAACCAAGAGGCCAGCAAATTTTGTGATGTGTCTTCACTACATCACACTAAATTAAGGGACATCCCACTTCCCCAGGGCTCCAGGCCATCACCACACAGGTCGGTGTCAGCCCTTGAACTTTGCATGGAACCCTTCCAACAAAGTGGCCCTCTACAATTAGACAACACTTTCGAAGTAATAAATTACAAATGTGTAAAACATTAGGTACCTTGCAGCTAACCACATAGACATTACAATTTGAGGTCTACGACTTATAAAGACAGCAAACTTTTCTACTCTAAACTTATTAACTTCTTATGTTACAAACATGGATTATAATGAAAGTTAATTTTTATGCTCTGAAATTATAAGGTTCCTACAGTTACCCATTAAATGTTTAATATTGATACAGGAAAAAGGAGAAAATGTAACTCAGAGGGGAGCTAGGCCACTGATCATTTTATTGGTTACCTCTGTCTTGTTCTTTTAACTGTCTGCATGGGGGTTGATGTGGGGAGGGAATGTAAAGCCTGTGACTTTCCAAAACTGCTCAATGCTCTTACCAAAAGCTGACAGGGAAAGAGCTGCACGTGAAAGTAGTGATTAGTAGTATTCTCAGTCCTTTAGAGATACTTCAGGGTCACTCAGACCTGAAGCTTTGAAAATGTTAAGGTGGAAATTTCATGCTGTTTACAATTCCTACTTCAGGGACTCCGTTCTGTGACTTGACTTCTCTGGCTCCTTTTCTCTCCTTTTACTCTTCTCGATTCAACCTTTATGTGTTTCTGCCTTCTTAGCAAGGCAGAGTTTGAGCAATGTAAGAGCTCTGCAATCTTGGCACGTGGTTTCAGTAGCTGCATGGTATGGTATGTCCTTTATAACTTCACACAGTTCAAATCAGATGGAAAGATAATCAGCTGGGGAGTTTGAGAATGATCTGGGCTTGATACACAATATTATATCTTTTTTTTTCCACTGATCTAGCCAAATAGATTTCAAGAGCAAGATTCAAGGGAAAATAAATAAACTGTAACTTCTTCTTTCAATATTTTAAATGCCTCATCACATTTGCCTGTATTTTTTAATTCATAATTTGCATGAACTTGTCATACACATTCTTCTTCCTAACACTTTTTGAAGAGTGGTTTATTTTTGCTATTTTTCACATACCAGCTGTGTGGTACCTTGTCCCTGTACAATCATTCAGTGAGCATTTTGGTAGAAGAAATAGGCCAAATTTTAATACTCTCAACCTTGCCCATTCCAGTTCATCCACTCCCAGCTGTATATCTCCTAATGCCTACCTTAGTCATGCCAAGCTCACATTTTTCTCCACTGAGTGTTAGGTCCTGCTGGCAGACACTGACTTCTGAGTTAAAAGCAGGGCTCATTCTCAGTTGTAAATCTCTGTGTTGTTATAAGCAAGTGTAGATTTGCACAGACCTGCCAGTGAGATCAGCTTATACAGAGCAGTTGCTGCATTCCTTTTGCTGAAAGTAAATGTTTGGAACTTCGATGCCCTGATGCAATTTTACAACTAGAGATTCTAGAGTACAAACACACGCTAGGCAAGCCCCAGGCTTACTGGATGATCAGTTTTACGTGTTGGATAGGTCTTGTCACAGTTCATCTATTTTTCAGCAATCTGCAAAACATGTCAATTGTCTTGCTTTAAAATTTAGAGTGACGTTAAAAGAGTTTTTAGAAGCTTAATGCTCTCTGCTGTAGTATATCTCCTATTGTTTGTCTTGCAAGAGCCTGAACTGAACACTTTAGTAGAAATATATGTTAAAATTATTCTTGCCACAAAGGGTTGGCAGAGCACAGAAATGGGCAGAAAACAGAGAAATGGAGCAGACTATTCAGATATTCTTGCATCTAATTTGTAACCTTGACATAATAATTCATAATTTATCATCTATTTAAAGTACTGGTTAGCATTGTTTAGACACTACCAAGCAGAAACAGTCACAGTAGGTCTGTGTTACAAATTCCTATTTCAACTCCTTTCTGATCAAGTTTTTGAAATTTACTATAGTAAGTAGTAATTTTTTCTTCTTTTCAGGACTTCAGCTAATTAGCTCATGTATGTTTATCAGTGTGCTGGTTGCAGAATGAATATTTTAGTCTACTGACTCATTCTGGGTATATATATATAATAACTGAGCTTTGTTTTACCAGGGTTGATGTGAATCAACTCATTTGGTGACGGAACTGAAAAGAGCAACTACCTACGAATCAACTTAAATTACATCTTTTGGCAGCACTCAGAGTTACTTTCCAAAGATACAGAAGTTCAATGGGCACCACTGTGATGTTGTGGGATCTCTTGATCTGTAAGATATGAAACCATTAAATGAGACAGGTGTGAGAGGATCCTAATTCAGCTGTCTTGCTGTGGAGAGATTTCAGTACACCATTGCAAAATGGTGTACTGAAATCCTAAATATTGTTTAGCTAGCTGGTTGCCCTGTGTTTGACCAAATAATATGTCAACTTCATGACTATTCCAAGATCTTATCTTTTTCCTGAACTAGGGCTCTCCTGCAGACAGAAAATATTTCCTAGAGAAAATTCAGTTAGATTTCTAAAGCACTGTGAATTGAATGGACCAGTGCTACGGCTGGTGCCACGATGATTAGAAGACTTTATTTCTGCTGTGATTATAATACCATACCTAGTAATCCCATGAAAGCCATATTTTACCTTTCAGAATGTCTTTGGCAGACAGTGATACAAGAATAGCTTTCTTTTTCTCTTGCATACTATTTTGCCAGTTACGTGACACTGCTGCTGTTCCTTGTTATTTAGTAGCATGTATTTGGTGAAAGGAGTTGCTTGATTAAGCTCCTTTTTTCAAGTAAAAAGGTGGGCTTGTTATTTCCTGTAGTCAATGTGCTGGGTGTGCATATCGAGATTTTTTTGAGGTATCAGTAGTCAGGTGTTGGGTATTTACAAACAGTGTATATAAACAGATATATTTACTTCAGGTGATGGTTTTATTTGAAACAACACACATCATTGACTTTTTGCCAATATTAAAACATCACAGAGGATTTAGGTGACCAATATTAATCCCTTATCACAAATGAAATGAGTACTGCTATGGTGGAAGCAGGAGCATTAGTTTCAAGCTGTTGCCCAAAAATAAGTTACCAGTCATGTTGTCAACCTGAGTTGTTGGGGGTTGTAGGAGACAGTCATCACATTTTTCATGGCCAAAAGAAGTTTAGAAGAGTATTTAATATCACACCATCTTCTCAATTAAAGGAATATAAACCTAAAAAGAAGCCAAACCGAGCAAAAATTGATGGGAAGAAGGGAGAGGATGGGACACTGGAGAGACACAAAGCTTTAGGAAGTTAGAACTGCTGGGTATGTGTATCTAACATTAGACACCTACATCCACAGAGCTGTTTCAAAAAGGTTAAGTGGGTTTTTTTAGATATTCTAAGCATCTGTGGTTTCCACTGGCTGAGTGAAGTAAATATTTTTTCACAAATGTGTTCGGAATCCACAGATGCATTC
The DNA here is from genome assembly GCA_035584735.1 of Pseudotriccus pelzelni. Taxonomy (NCBI): domain Eukaryota; kingdom Metazoa; phylum Chordata; class Aves; order Passeriformes; family Tyrannidae; genus Pseudotriccus; species Pseudotriccus pelzelni. The sequence goes on from JAWMRA010000005.1 coordinate 19,196,737, forward strand.
CCATCTAAGAGGATGTGAATTCCAGACAGATTAGTTCAAGACCCATTGTTTTCTAGAATATCAGAGGGAAAATCAATAAGGAACTAATACTTGTCCTGCTGTCTATGACTGATCTGTCACATGGTGGGATGTACGAATCTGAAGCATATTTCAAAGCCCATAGGCATGCTTCTAAATCTTTTGTATGCTGATCTTTGCAGTTAGATTCTAACACTAGAGAAGGGATGTGTTATTTTCCAGGGAAGGTATCTCTTTCCACAGACTTACAGTGCATTAACAACTCATGTGGACTTTGGGGTCCAGACAGTATGCACAGATACCACAAGTGAAGCAAACCACAAATTTCTCCCTACGTGACTCATTTGATTAGCCAGTCTTGTCTGTGTAATGCAGAATTGTGATATTGGTGTTACAAAGTGACTTCTCACCAAACATAATCATGCCATTATTGTTTACTCTGACAGCAGCTTCTTTCCATCCGAGGAGCTCAGCACATTTCACAATCATTAAGCCTCCCAATGAAATAGTTAAATGTCATTATCCCATTTTCTAGATGAGGCATATAGAGATTAATGACTTGTTAGAGTCATACGGGAAATTTGTGACAGAGCAAGGAATAGATGGCAACTCCTCCAGCTCTTACGCCTATTCTCTCTTTTACAAAATGACTCTTTCTGTCCTCAAATAAAAGGCATTCCTGATTTTGAAGCAACACTCTTAATGAGTGAACTCAAAAGCTCAATTAATGAATCAGTAAAAGAAAAATACCTGAAGCAGCTCTGTTTCTTTTCTACCAGTATAATGGAAGAAATGTGCTATTATTGGCATAGGGTTGCTTTTAAGTAGAAACTGGAGAGAATGCAAGAATCCTAGATCTCAGTTTGAAGGTGAGGGAGGGGAAGGGGAATCTCAGCAGTTTGATGTAGCACCAGAAACCTTATGTGACCATCATAGAAGAAGTGGCTGTTGATCTGGTCTTGAACATGTTGAGTCATTACTGGGCTTTTTTAATTGGCTGTGGCTGAATCTCAGTATTTCTGTTTAAAATGAGCAAAGGCAGTGTTCACTATGTGAGTCACGCACGATGTGCAGTTAAGTTTTTCACATCCAAAGAAATCACCCAAACTAAGGCCACTAACTGTTCTGATACATAAACACACAATTAAATAACAAGATGTGAAATGCATCACAGAAATGGTCACACATAAAATATATCAGAGATTTTGATTGGAAAATTACTCTAAAAGTGAAATACTTTAGGATGTGTGTTTTGATTTTTTTAGATTATTCTTGCCATTTTTTACTGTAAGGTTGATACACTTAGGCATTCCCATCTGTAGTATAACATTGTCTGTACGGGAGGTATTATGTTATCTGTATGTGTGTATATATACATATATATATATACACACACACACAAATAGTATGACATGAATTCATGAAACTCTGAGCTAATTTATATTGTATAGGAAAGGAAGGTGGAGGGTTTTAAGTGCAGGAGTAGAAATAGGAAGGTTTGTGTCCTCAGAGAAATATGTACGAATCTTTGAAAATAATTACTGCATGTATCTACTGTATGGATGTTATCCTGCCTAGCTACTTAGTTTTAAATTAGAGGAGTCCACTAGGAAGAATTCCTGGCAGAGGTGAAAATAAAGTAGAATCTTGGAGATAATCAGGAGTCCTAATGAAACAAAGAAAGCCATTAACTGGAGATCATGCTCAGCCTGACTCTGACCTGGGCTGATGAAGTTTCTTCTTCCAGTCAGGGTTAGGGTGGAAGATGATACTTATGAAATCTTGAAGGTGCTGGCCTACGCAGAGAAAGGGGTTGAGTGAACTTTTCAGGGAGTGTCACTGAGTGCTGACAAGGACTGACGCATACCATGAGTGGCAGCAGACTTTCTGTATGACCTTGGCCGAGTCATTTAATCCCTCTGTGACTTGGTTTCCTCATCTGCAGAATTAGGTACAAACAATAATAGTTCCCTGCCTCACAAGAAGCTGTGGGGATTATTTCATTACTGTTTGCAAGGCATTTTCAGAGACAAATAGAAAACATGCAGTGGAATTGTTATTACTTGATGCTGGAAACAAATATCAGATACCTTGTTGATCATGTCCTGGAAAATATATTATTAACCGGCTATTTCTTGGAAATCTGATCTTACTGGAAACCACATGAGCCCATCATACCTTCCCTCTTTCCTCTGCTTCCTTTATGCTCTTCTATGCAAGTATTTGTACACGTTTTTAGGCAAAATTAGACAACCTGTCTTCCTGTCAAAAAAGTATGCCTCTTTCAAAGATGACTGCTTTTTAGCTTCTGTAAATGATGAACCTGTAACTCCCCAAATCTACAATCACATTCTCTTAACTAGGAACAACCTATATAGATTGATATAAAGATAAGTAATAAACTTCCTTTAGTTATTGTTTTGAAGATGTGGATAGCAAATGTTTAAAGTTAATTTTGAATTCCAAAGGAGTATCCACAAGTAAGAGAATCTCCTCCTTTCCTTGCAAAGTTAAAAGATGGAAAGAAACTCTTATAAGCTACAGCTCTATGCTTATTAATAACAGATCCATGTTTTGTTTGATCACACAGTAGTACAGGTTTCATAGATATCAGTTACAGAATTGTGTCTATCAAATAAGCCAAAATTCAATTAGCCTAAGCAGACAGAATTTTTGAATGAATGAGGGTTCATCAGCAAAGTGAGTTTATACCAGTCAGCTTTGTATCATTTAGCTAATATAATTTTTGAGCCAATATTGTTGGATTGGTAGAAGCTCTAAAGCTGAACTTGCATTTCTGAACCCTAGCTGCTCACTCACAAGTGGACCACATATGCATGTATGTGCATTGCATTAACTCTACTATGCAAGGGAATTCTCTAGGCCACAGGGACTTGTGAATAGCCTGTAAACATATTTAAGCTGTAGAAATATTCTGGATCTATAAACACAAATTACATTAAAAGAGAATGTTTCAGTAATACCAGTAGGTGATGTAAGAGAGATCATTTAACTTCTCTGTGACTGTGAAAACAGTGAATTTTGATTGTTAAGGTTAAGGCTCCACTTTTCTTTTGGACTGCACATTTTGGTAGTGGATTCCCTCTACTACCATGCCTTCAATTCCATTGAGAGATGTTCAGGTTTACTTAAACCTGAATTTAGAGTCTGGTAAACCACTAACAAATGGTAGCCACATTATATGAAGTTATATGAAGCATTGCCTAAGTTTGCAGCCACACCCAAGCAGTCACCTTAAAAGCACACAGGGACAATACTGTTTGTTAGCTTGCCCAATGCAGGAGATAAGGTGATGCAATGTCCACATGTCACTGCTGTTGTGTGTGCTGCTCCTGTCAGGGGTTTCTCCTGAGCACACTCAAGTGTGTGGCCACGATAAGCTGGGCACAGTCGTGTTCGCCCTCACATCTACTGTGGCATAAAAGGTTTGGTAGGAGTAATCCATTTGATCACTCCCTTCCTACTCTTTTGTAGTCAAGTCAAACCTCTTTTTTGCTCACTAATTCTCATGTAAGGCTCCCACTGACATCATCTAACTAGGACTTTCGGGGTGTGAACCATTTTTGTTATTTATGGAGTATCAGACTTAACACTAGTGTTGGCAGAGTTTAAATCAGACAGGAGAAGTGCTAGCATGAGCAAAAAATTACAGAAAGAAACGATTTGAATTTTTTTAACATATGGAAAATGGTAATTTTAATATCTTTTTTTTCCTAGAAAAATGTGGTTTTCTGAATTATCAGAAGTAATGTTTATAGAGAATTGCATTTAATATATTTCCTTAAGAGTGCAAAATATACTATGTAAATTTTAGTTGGCTCTCATGGTGTACTGTTTTGATGTAATATTATTTTTCTGAAGAGTAACGCTATATTTACAGCTAGAGCTATTTTGAGCAATATGTAATTCTACTGTATGATATGTTGGTGCATTTTCAAGAAGGGAATCTATTTATTGAGCATAGGAAGCAAAATGTTCCTTCATAAATAAAAAATGTGGCAATATTTACAGGTCTTGGAAACAGGATACAAATACTGACACATTAGTGTAAGGTAGAGGACACTGTTCTTGAAGGAAAAGTACGCAAATGTATCTTTTCATTTAATCATTTTGATACAATTCACATAGCTATTAAGAATCCTTACCACTAAATTTGGACCAGAATGTGTTTCAAAACAACTTCAGTTGAGTACTTACGAGTTATACACAGAAAGTATGCTGGAGGATTGCAGCAATGATAACATCCTCTTATAACACTAATACTGTACATTGAGGAAACCAATTCATTTGGAGATGAAATGTGGGATGTTACAGAAGTTTCTCATGTTTTCAATATAGATGTCAGAGGAGCAAATTTTATTTTTAACATTTATAGGGATTATCCTGTTTGAGTAAGGAGGAAACAAAAAAAGGACTGGGAGAGTTTGGCAAGGCAGCTGGTGCTTGAGTGGAGTAAAGGATGTTCAGAAATTATTGTTTTCTTTTTCAGAATTATGAAAAATAGTGTTTGGAAGAAATGAAGTTTCTTTCTCTGCCTTCCTACTGACCTTTATTTTTCCATAGAATCAGTTTGAACTACGTAACAAAAAATCTCTATGGTTCTAAACTCAGCACTTCATACCTGTAAGACCACTTGTTATGCACATTTTCTCTGAAATAATTTTGAAGTGGCTACCATTATACCATTCATTGTCTCCAGCACATCTGATGTATCCAAGCAAATAGTTTGTCAGTTCTCCTGCACAGTCCAAGACTCAGTGGTGTATCAACACTGCATACCAGAGACATCAAATTAGTTTCATAAGGATACCAGACACTGATGAAAATAACTCTCACATATTTTACCTTGTTATTCATGTATATCTGTTGACATTAGCTGAAGCTTTGTTATGCTTTCTAGCATTTGCAGTTGAAATGTAAACTACCAGAACAAAAATAATCTTTGGCTCAGGTGTTGCAGAGAGTAAATGTAAAACTGTTGAAGGTCATGAAGGAGGTTGGAAATCCTAATGTCTGTGAGGACGAAGGAAGTGGGCTGCTTCATCTGATCTGGTTTAAATGAGTTTTAAATAGAAACAAAGAAGTTCTAGGAAAATCTGACAGGGTTTGCAGTCCTTTATTCCAGAAGATAGTCTTTTGCTTTGAGTAGCTGGCTTCCTCTTTGTCCATCATGTACCTTTTAAAATTTTAGTGCACTGCCCAGCAGGCACCCCTTTCCTTTCAGTTTTGTGGACTCCGGCCTCTCTGCTGTGTTCCCTGGCTTGTTCTAATGTGATCATTTTAAAGAAAGACAAGCTAACTCTATGTGGGTTACCATACAATCAGAGGTATATATAAAAAAAAAAAAACAAACTACTATTCCCACAAAAATTTGCATTGAAGGCATTCCAAGTACCAGGGAAGTCCATGGGCGTACAGCGGTGTTGATCTGCACTGGCACAGTAGTTTGAGTACATAGCAAACTTTGTAATCATGGTTTCACTAGAGTCAGGAGTTCACCGCTTGTTCAGTTGGTATTTCATTTATGATCTCAAAATTGTCCTTTCAAGTGTGGAGACCTGCAAAAGACTTGGTTTTTTTTAATTGGCAATTCTGCAGTACAGGTAAATTAGTACTGAATCAGTGTTCTATGTTTGATTCAGTGGGAATACTGTTCCTTTGAAACAAACCGCAAGCAGTGTGTTGTGTAAGAGGGACGCAGGTTTACAACTCTCACACTGTAAACTAATGGTCTGAGTCCTTACCAGCTTATTTAATGTAGGATTTTATTAGCACTATGGCCAGCAGAAGTACATCGCTTGTCTTATCTATGCTTCTTTATAACCATATTACCGAGATTACAGCAATTCATTGACTGACATTTATCTATCTGCCTGTCAAATCAAATATTCATGGAGTACTCACTGCTGCTCAGAGTAGCCTGGAGAAATAGTTCTGATCCCTCTGCTTACCTCTCAGTATCTCCTAGCTGGGAGTGAGGGACGTCTTGCATATGTACGTTTGTGAGATCCCATCTCTTTGGTTATGTGTTTCTGGTGTGAGCAGTTGACATTCCTTTACAGTGTAATTTATTTGGTGGTGTTGCCGGTATGCTGTTGCATTTGTGGTGTACAGCATGATTTTTCATTGCTATTTATAACATTGGTATTAATGGTAAGTTTGGTGGTATAGTAAGAGAAGAAGGATTATGATCTCTTCCCCAGTGGATAGTAGCAGATAGGAAACAATGTATTTCATAATGGAACAATGTAAATAAAATGCTACTCATTAATTAAAAGTGATTAACTGAAAGAGAATACAGTTAGTTAAACTCACTGAATCTTAAAAATAGATAATGTTCTTAAAATGCTGTCAGCATTTTGAATTTAAATATATTTTAAGTGCATAAATATCAAGAAATTAAAGAAGGTTCTCGTGAATGGTCTTTTGTTCGTGGATTTCCTGGTATCATAGAATCAAAGAATTCCCTGATTAAATAGGAATGTCTGTCATATTGTTTAAGTCTTTGAATGTGTCCAGAGAAGGGCAACAAAGCCAGTGAAAGCACTGGATGGATTGTCCTGTGAGGAAGAGTGAAGGACTTTGGGCTTGACTAGTTTGTTAAAAGAGAGGCTGAGGGGTGACCTCATTGCCCTCTGCAACTTCCTTAGGAGGGGAAGTGGAGAGGGAGGTGCTGATCTCTTCTCCCTGGTATCCAGTGATAGGATGTGTGGGAATGGTTCAGCGCTGTGCCAGGAAGGTTCAGACTGGACATAAGGAAGCACTTCTTTATCGAGAGGCTGGTCAGGCACTGGAACAGGCTTCCTAGAGAGGTGGTCAATGCCTCAAGCCTGTCAGTTTTAAGAGGTATTTGGACAATGCCCTTAACAACATGCTTTGACCCTGCCTGAGGTGATCAGACAGTTGGACTAGTTGATGACTGTGAATCCCATCCAACTGAAGATAATCTATTCTATTGTATATGTCATCCAGATTTTGGACTTCTCCCCATCTTCAGTAGACACCTTATGGAAATGCTTCTGAAGAGAAAAAAAAAATTAGTTTTGAATGCAGGTCAGATGCAATAACTTCAGTTCCTTCCCACAAGGTACATAAGATGAAACAGCCTCATTAACTCTTTGCTGTGAGAAAATGCTTGGCAGTATACTACAATGATTGGAATTTTTCATGTCTTTTCCAACTGTAAGAGAGGAGTAAAAAAGCGAAAAACCAGCAGCAGAATACTCACAGGTAACACACTAATGTAAACATTTTACTGGAATTGCTCAGGAAATGTTAGTAAGGTATTTTTTGTATAGCATAATTCTGTAGATTTTAGTCAGGTTAGGCTACCAACCCTCAGAAGCCCTTCCTATGCCAGATGCCCAGATAAAGGTCAGAGGGGGCGTGACTCACCTGTGAGGAGTGTGTTGTCACCACCAACTCTGGGCAGGACAGTCCCACCTGCGGTGTCCCAATTTCCACGGCAGATGCACAGTTGGTCCGGATTGGCCACGCTGGTTCCCCGCCCTGCCACGGATTGGCCAAGCCTTTCACCTCCTCTCTCTCATCTTCCTGGGACACCTGCACTGCCCGGCTGCAGCTCCTCCACACTGACCACAGAGCGACCGGAGGATGCCCATGCATCAACACTTGGCCGATAAGGTGTGTTGGTGGGGATGTGGTGGGCAGGGTGCACACTAACGGGGAATACTTATTCTCAAAGGCTAAAGAGTAAGTCTGTGGCTCATCAGGAGTGTCTAGAAGAAGAGAAAAAAGAAGAAAATACTCATAAAGAATGTGGTTAGAAAGGGGCATACAGGACTTAGTCTTAAACTGTTGGCAGGACTTGCCAGGACTGTGTTTTTCAAATTACAGAAAGGTATTTATCATATTAATTAAATGCTCTACATTTAAAAGCTTTTAAAACAATTTTTGTCTCTATTCAGAAGTTTGCCCAAGGCTGTGGAGGGGCAAACCATCAAAGTGTGTCTTCCTGAGTCCAGTAGACTTTGAATACAATAGCTAAGTATCACTCAGGGACTTAATTGCTGGCCTGAAGTCGTGTTAGACTAAGTATGGAAGAGGATTCTTAAGTTAGCAGCTCAGGTGGTGATGATGGCCATGTAGATGAGGGCTACATAGACTCATAGGAAGAAAGGTTTGAATCTGTGTTAAAAAATAATTAAAATTTTTCCATCAGATGAAGGAACTGGTGATACAGTTAATTTTTCATAATTATACCCTCTTGAAAATAATATTCCTATGCCTCTATTTTATAAATATTCCCTATGCTTCTATTTAATAAATATTTACTTTTTGTTTCTTCTCATTTTTCATGGAGAAAAGGTAAATTTGTGATGCAAAATAACATGATTGCATTAAATATGTATTGGAATTCAGGACTCATGGAAGTTACTTTCTGCCTCAAGTCTGGACTTGGAATTTTGTAAGACACTGTATATCTTCCTGATCTAAAACCTAGTTCCAAAAGATGGCATGATGAGACTCTTAGGATACCTCTTGAACTGTTAAATCAGAGAGCTGATGCAAAGAGAAGGCATCTCAGCCGTGTTTCAACTTGTTGTGCTTGTGTTTCTGGTTCTTTTCTAGCTAGAAAAAGGGGAAAGGAGGTTTCAGACTGGTTTTCTTTTGTGGCAGAGTGCAGCTCCAGACAATTTTCCAGTCCTAGCTAAACTAAGGACTTTGTGCTTTGAAATAGAACATCTAATTAGAAACAGATTTTTTTTTCCATCTCTCCATGAGTCAGCCAAAGATTTCAACAACATATGGACAGGTTCATATTAAATGACTGTTTACCACATCTGTTGATATAATAGCACCTACATGCTGTGTTTAAAACTTAATTAGAGGTGGGCCATGTCCAAATCGTCCCAAGAGATTGGATAACCACACCCAGCGTACTGATACCAAAACATAACGCTTACCAGGATCCCATTTAAGTGACACTTTGATGAGACTTTGGAGGGGAACAGTCTTCATCTGCTTTAAAGGCACTTAAAGCTTTAAAGCTTATATCGCTTTCCTGATTGCTGCACTGACTGGTTGTGACACCGTGCAAACCTTCCTCTTCCTCCTCTAGGAAATTTTTCAACACTTCACAGTCACCTGTTTTATTATTTGCTGACTTGGTAGCTTTTTAAAATTTTGTTTAAGTCCAGAGTTAAGTACATGGGTGTTTGGAATTGTGTATTTTTCCCCTGCTTCCAGATGCTGCTGTTATTTATTTCACTAGCACATGCAAAACCAAATAGTCTTACACATTCACGCCCAAATTAAGACACACAGGTAGATGATACAAATTGAACATATCTCTTAAATGGTGTATGAAATGCTTTAGAAAATCTCGAGTAAATATCTTGATTCTTTCTGTTAGTGTCTGTTGTGTCACACAAGGCAATCCTATAGCAGACAGCCATTATTAAATACTTCTTGTGATTTAACAGTTGTATCAGCATTTTTGTAGCTGGAACAGTGAGTTATTCAGAAGATGTAATGGCCTGGCAAATTATGTGGTGCCACGGTTGAATGTTTAGACTTTGAACATGGGCCATAAGATCTGATAGTAAACAACTGAGAATACTATTGGGAAATGTTTCCTTTTTTTCTTGGAAACAGTTTACAATCAGTGTCAGTCCTACAAGTGAATTATGGAGAAAATGCATCTTCATTTCACAGAGAGTCCTTGAAGGCTGAAATTGAGTTCTGCGTCTTAGTTACATTTTGTGAATTTCTGTACTGGGTATAGTTTATTCTTTGCCCATAGGAAATGTGCACTAGCAATTTAGTGTTTTAAAATTGTTTAGAAGTTTCAGAGGACTTTACAGAAGTCTATTGTTAAGTCCTTCAAGAATCAAATATTTTGAAAAACTTCAAGAGTTCTCCAGGGCATATGACTGGATTTCTTGACAGTATCTTGGAACTGGGAGTTGGGAAAGCAATCAAAAGAGAGCATGCAAGTCATGGTTAGTTTGAGAGAGCAAGGATTGCATCTTAGTTCTTGAATAACCAAGGAGCTGAGCTCAATCTGCCAATGCAACAAGGAGGAACTTTTTGTTTAAAGACTTCTCTAGTTCAAAGGTGTAATGCAGCAGACATGGCTGTTAATGGATTGCTGTCATGTAACCAGAGAATTTAAAGTCCCATTAATAATTCAGTACTTTAAAATGAAGTTATTTGTGCCTCTTATTGCACTGTTCTGCCAGTGTATAGAAGTATCTTACTTTTTTTCTAAAAAAATACATGAATGAAAGGAAAGTGCAGCTTTCCAGGCTTGCTCTGTTTCCTGCCCTGGAGAGAAGCCAACATTTGTCAAACATGGCAACTACTAAAAAGCAGTTACTATGAACTATCTTGTCTTTTTGTTCTACAGATGAGACGACCCTCCTGCTTTGTTTTTTTGTTCTGTGGGGTATTTTTGCCTGGAATCCTCAGTTTTCCGCAGACAAACACCTCAATTGATTGTGATTCTCTGTTACCAAACTATGGAGCTGAACCACAGACATCTGCACCACCATATATTATTGCTGTATCTTTTGATAACTTTGAGCCAGGAAATGAAATCCAAGGTAAATAACCTCAATGACATAACATCTTTGTGTCTTCCAGAGTTATCAGTCTTCATAAAAATTCCCCCATTTCCTTCTCAGTCTAGATAATTTACTTTTTATCTTCAATCTTGTTCATCTATACCTGATATATAACTATATTTTTAATGTTTTTGTATATGTATAAATAACTCAAAATGTATTCTTTCTTTTTCTTTCTTTTTCATTGAATAAATATATCTTAATTTTATGCTGTAATTTTTGTAACAAAATTAAAATTAATTGGGACAGCTGGCCAAACTGGACTAATAATTAGTTGCTCATTAACCTTGTATTTGAGTGTTTGCTGTTGGACCAGGCCTCTGCAATACAAAGGGATCTTACTCATTAGTTTTTCACATGCTGTCATCTTTCAGGAAAATAAAAATTTAGGACGCAGTATGAGACAACTCAAGAGTGAGACACTTTGAGTCATCCTTCTAAGAGCTGTATCCCAGATTTTATCGAGTTGCAGGGGGTGGAGCTACTGTGGTTTAAACCACCTTTTTATCTTTCTAATCCTAAATTACTCTCTGGATGAGACATTTTAACAGCCTTGTTTCTCCACACTGTGATGCCATCTCATGGTGTTGTCACACTTCAAGTGACTTGTGAATATGCTTCTTTTTCTGACCATTCATACTAGAAGGAGCATGGAAGTGGGAGAGAGTTGTAACCTGTTACATGTCTGGTTTTGTATTTCAGTAGCTGAAAAAGAGCATTATTCTCTAAGTAGTTACTGTCTAGTTGGGATGCTGTTTCACTTGAGCCTTGTACCATGAATGTGGCTTCCATGGACAGAAGGGGAAAAGAATGGAGAAGCATCAGAGTCCTGTTATAGCTGCCATTCTTGGAAAAACATGTGAATAGCTCCTTCAAGGATGGGAGGGTTGTTTGATTACAGATAGTATTGATAGTATTTAAAATAGTATTGACTGAAAAATGGTAGATTGAGTTAAGTACATGCAGACTGTTCTGTGAGGTTAAATAGAATTTACTATGATGAAAATATTGAATCTCAGATGCTACTAACCTTGCCTTTTTTTTCCCCTCCTTTTTTTTTTTGTTTTATTTTAACCATGCTTATTTTTAGCACTACTTTTCTATTGTTTCCAATTCTGAGCACCCAGTACTTGGTCTCAGGAAGCTGCATTAGGTTGCCCTTCCATTGAATATATTGCAGTTTGACCCGTGGCATTCCATGTGCCAACACTCTTATAGTCTCATCTCTGCTTGATTTAACACTGCATTCAAATGCTGGATGTCATTGTTTCTGTGAGACCTGGGGAAAATTAGTGAATTAGGACTGAAAGTTGATGACAGATTGGAAGGCTAATTATGCAGCTATTTGGAAATGTTGCATTATTAGGGTAGGATTAGTCCTTGCCTTGACTTCTGTGTCATTCCAGTTCATCCCTCTTTATTTTTAATGACTACACATAACTTTGTGCATAAACCATTGTTCTGATTTTATTTGCAAAAGTGCCTAATAATGGAATTAGCAGAGCAAAGTTTTAGTAGACCATAACAAATATGATTATGCCTTTTGAAATTTAATTTCTGTTTGGATATAAACAAAACACAAGACTGCTCTTCCTCATATTTTTCTGAGCTCCTTCAGTAACAGAAGTTGAATAAAACTGGGTAGCTCATATAATTATTGATTTTTTTGTACTTAATATAGAACATGAAAGCAGAACTGTCTAGTTTCTCTCTTTCCAGTTGTAATACATTTTAACAAAAATGTGTCTGCAGTTCAGCCTTAAGAAAAAGTTAATCTTTTCTTTTAAAACAGAGGTAGAAAGAAAAGCAATTCTTTTTTTCATGTAGATATTTTGACTTTGTAGGCCTAATTAGACAGAAAATAAATAACCTTTTGTTCAGCAGACCCACTCATCATTTGGTACAGCAGAATTCCTTTTAAAATTGTCAGTAAATCCAAAATTTCATGTTTCCTTACACAGAAGCCCCTCTCCAAATTTTTCCCTTTTTCCTTTTTTTCCTTTTTCCTTCCATTCTCCTTATAATTAAGAAAAGCTTTTTAATTGTTTTTTAAAATTGTACACATGCAGTCTTGTTCCTTGGAGTGAAGGAAATTGGAGGTTACATATTTAGGAGGTTTTAGTTGCATATGAAACTTAAATTTCTCAAAATGTCTCTTTTCACAGTGACTCTAGAAGCACTTGGAGAAGCTGGTTTTAAAGGATTTAACCTACAAGCTCGAGAAGTAGATGGAGATACTCCTGTTGGTACTTTTAAAATTACCGATCCAAACACCAAAGGTTTGGAATGTCATAATATGACGGTATGTGTTCAGTCTTTGGAATCCTAAATTAACCTTGGTTTTCTTTTAAATGGTAGAAATAGTGAGAATTTTTTATATGGCAAAGCTACTTCATCAGAAGGGGTTTAAAAAATTTAAAAAGACTTTTTCAAGAACTACATGTGTCCTCTATATGTGATATAAATCTAATGTAGAAACTACCTGGCTTTTTTAGGAGGTCATCAGTGTTACCTGTTGTAGTAGAGACAGTTCCATTAATAATGTACATAAAATCACTTTTACATCTTATGTAATTATATGTATTTATTTTTAATTGCAGAATTCAGCAATAAGTCATGCAAATTCAGATGTGAAACAGAAAGTTACAACGACATGGATTGCTCCACATGATGTTGGAGAGCTTCAATTTATGTAAATAATTATTTCTCTTTTTATTTTTTTTTTCCCCCTGAAATTTCATTTCTGTGGATTATTTTGAGATGGACCTGTGTTTCTGTTTCTGATCTTCTTGTCTTGCTGCCATCATGGTTTTTTCATAGTTTGTCATAACTTCCCACTATGTCTATTGAATAATATGATTTCCATTTCCAGATATAGTGTAAAAGGTAAACACTGTCCTACAGATCTTAATATATGTAAATAATTCCATTAAGCACAGTGTTATTAATGGATCTTTGAGTAACCAGTTTATACACTTGGACTTCTTTAATTACAACAGGAACAAAATTAATGTAACTAGTTCCCTGAATACATGAAGTTCAGGTTCTATTCAATTACACCTTTTTTTCATTTTGAACAGTGAATAGTAGATTTGAATAGTAGATTGAATAGTAGATTTTGAATAGTAGATTGATGTAAATTCTTCTAATATAAGTTTGAAAATAAGTTTATGACCCATGATCTAACTGCTGAAACTCCTGAGAACAGTAGAAGACAGATTTATCCTGCTTTTAAAGCTACTTTTCTAGCAGATCTGAAGTTGTAAAAATACCACCTGGTCTAAATAAATATATGCTTGCTGTGATTGGGAAATATCTAAATATTTGACAGCTTGAATTGTTTGAAGTGCGAATTTATGATAGGGCCATCTTTGCCTTGGTTCATTATATCTTGAGGAATACAAAGAATGGGCAAAAGAACACAAAGCCACAATTGCTTCTACTCATTAATGCCATGAAAATCAGTTCACCATCACAGATATAGATTGTCAGAATAGGAAAGAGTTGTGACAATTCTTATGGATGTTTGAGCTGATACCCTTCACTGAGGTCAGTGTTTCTTCAAATACTGTCCATTCCTCTTCTGCTTGTCTCAGCATCGGGTTCACTTACCTGCAAAATTGTCTCAGATGATAACACAATATAAGTCATTGTAAAAGTGTTCTGTGAAACTTGTACTGTATACCCCTAAAACCAAAATACACTGGATTTTCTTGGCTGGGGGCAAGGTGAGGTGAGTTTATTGGTATTTTATACTGAAATATTTTGATAGAAAAAGAATTATTATTTTGTTTTCTTCCTAGTGCAACTGTTGTTCAAAATCTAGAGAATTTTTGGGTTGGAATTCAAAGCAAAACTCTCACACCTACGCATTCTGAGTCAGTAAATGGGACAGAAAAAAGTAAAAGGAAGGTATGTTTTGAGTGTATTTGCATACTAGAAATTAATACAGTAAATTAAAGTATCTTTGACTTGATACAAGACATATATTTGTTGTCATTAACTGATAGCCAAAATCATGATATGTTTTCAATAATTTTAATCTGCCTAATCCTCTTACTAAAATGATGAAAAAATACAGGAAATATTATTTTTCTCCCACAGAAACAAGGAAGGTAATAATCTAGGTATCAAAACAGCCCATACCATAAAGAAAAAGAAAAGAAAAGAGAACTGGTCATAAGGAGAACTGTACTGTACTTTTGGTGTACTGTGCTGTTCTTAACTCTTGCCCCAGGCCCTGGGAACTATAGCTGTGCAGCATGGCCTTAGAAAGGAGTTTGCTAAATTTGTTTGCCAAGAATTATGCTTATATGAAATGTATTAAACATGATTGGCAGGGTAAGTAAAGAAAGCCTGTTCAAATCTACTGTATTGGTTCTTGACTGTAGCAGCACTGATTTATGAAGTTGTGATCTAGAAGAGTGAACACCTGTCTTTAGTCTCACATTCACCAAAAGTATTTCCTGTTTCCTCTAATAAGCTGCACCTTTTTCTGCAATAAATAATTTGAAAATCCTTCCTCTTTTTTTTCTTTTTTATCCCCCACAGCTGATGATAGAAATAGAATGTAACAAGGTAAGAGCAATTTTTCTTTAATTTCCCAATTTTCAGTTACCTCAGTTTTACAATTCTTGTCCTACTGGTCCACTTGTTTCATACTTGCAGAGGGAAGATTATATTGTACCATTGAAATTACTTTCCTAGAAAGATCTTATTTCTGCTTCCATTTTTGTATTCAGTTTTTAAGGTATTGCTACTTTTAATTAGTTAACATTAGTTCTCAGATAGGATTGTTAAAGTGTGTATTATATTGTCAGCTATGAAACACTTGATTTCTGCACTCAGACCGTGGATGTGAATTCAGTTGATTTCCTGTTTAAAGCAATTTGGTATTTATACACCACTCAATAACCAGTAACTGGAACCTGTACTTTCTTTCAGCGTGGAGGGACTTACACAACACAAGGCCGATGCATCATGGTAAATATTCTTTCTCCAAAGACACTGACGTGCTGCTAACTGCCCAAGATCTTAAGACGTGGTCAAAAACTGTTTCTAGTCACTTCTTTATCCCTCTTTCACTCAATTTAATTTCCTTTTTGGCAATTCTCCTTCGTTGATTAAAATCCAAAACCTTTTAAGTGGTTGTCAGCCATACCATTTCCTTCTGCAGGTTCTCTCTAGCTAATCTGAAGTAACTTTCTAATAGAACTTTTTCCTGTCTTCACATTTTATTCATGGTGGTTGCTTGTTGTTCAAGATCACTTATTCTATCAGTTCTAAAACCTTGCCTTTTGCAAATCATGATCTAGGTATAAAATATAACAATTTGATTTTTTTCCTCTGGAAACTATCAGTTGCAGCTCAATGAAGAAGCCTCTTTTTCTTCTTTGCTTTTTTACAGCAAATATGTTAGTGATTACATAGTCATATCAGTAAAAGGCTTTAGTCTACTTGTCACAGTGTGGGTTTCCCTCCTGGAAAGTGATGGATAAAATTGTATGAGGTCAGATAAAAAAGGATGCAAACAGCAGAGTTGTTACTTATAACAGCTGGCTCGGTATAGTTTTAATTATTTGGCTTGAAAGATCTCTGAAATAATTTTGATAGTATCAGCTGGTGGAATGAGGTACTTACTTGGGTTTTTCCCTTTCCAAGTAGAACTTTCTTTCCTGAAAATCACTTACGTAAAATAATTTTCCTGCAAAGTATTAAATACTGTTTTGGTTTCTTTACAGGTTGGACCTTCGGGTTCCTCTCAGAGCAGCTATTCAGGCAGTCAGGTATGAGCCCTAAATTCCAGCATTTGTATGTTTTCCTTTACTAATCTTGAATGACTAAAATGGTGTAACTACAGAGTACTGAGGTGATTTAACACTGTACTGAAATATCTTCTCTGCTAGTTAACACAGAATTGCAGAGTCATTCATCCAATAAACGGTATGTTCAGTACCTGGACTAAGTTCGTTTACCTCCACTGTGTTGAACTCAATAGCTTGCTGTCAGTGTTTTTACCTACAAGCTGCTTCACCACCTCTGATTTCACAGTTTAATCATTTCTGTCAAACATTAACCTGAGTCTTTTCAGGAAAAAAATATTCCCTCCATCTTCCTAGAGGTTTCCTACCTATGTGTGCATACAAACACAGGCACAAACCATTTATTTCATCGTTTTAGTGACATCTGGCATAATGAAAATGGAACTGTACCTATTCTTAATTCATCAGGCATTTTTCCTCTTTTTCCCTCTTTTTTAATAGTCAAAATGAAAGATTTAAATATACTTGTGTTTCACTGTCTTTTCCACAAGAATTTGCAAAATTTCCCTGAACTTTCCCAGATATTCATGCCTATATTAAAGCTCCAATATAATGTCTGTATTGCTTTTAACATTGGACTATATTTGCAGTTGACAATTTGGGGTCTAATCACTGTCTAGTTAGCCTTTTAAAACTTCTGGGATATGTAAGTCTGCATTTTCACTTACCACTTTTACTTTATTCATCACAGAAATATATATATAGTTGGTTTTTAGTTCATTACCTTCACTACCATTAATTTGCCTATTTACCCTTTAACTCTTAGACGCTTTCTGGTATGTCTCCAGTTTCTTGAACTGAGCTTCTCATGGATATATTTCTTACTACTTACTAGTAGTATTAGTGAACAACCTTGTAATATTCCATTTCTTCAATTTTTACTACTTGTAACTGGAATTACCAGATACTGAGAAATACAAATTCTTTTGATGTATATGCTAAAACCCAGTTCTCTGCAGCGTATTTTTTTCATATGTAATACATATTCTTTTCTAAGAGCTGAGTTCCTCATCTTGTCACTAAGTAAACAAAGTTATTAATTTTTTATAAAATATGAACCACTTGGCAAAATTTTGAAAGGTTTCATGACCAGTGACAGAGTAATGTGGATGTTATATGAAATCCAGACGATGACTAATGGCTTACACTAAATTAGAATTGTTCCAGGCGTTGCCAGTGAACTGGTAACCTCTGTGCTTGCTTATCCCTTGCTAGCACTTACACATTGCCAGCTGCACAGCTCTCCATGCCATAAACAACAGAGTTTATTGGGTTTTTTCTCTTTCCCCCTTTTTGTTTTTTTTTTACCTAGAAATAATTGACTTCTGTTTTTATTTCAGGGTGGAGTAGTCTACACAATAAGCAACAGTGGATGTGGCCCTGTAAGCACTATTCTTCCATTTACTGTTTTGTCCCCGGCATATCCATATTAATAGTAACTCCTAGCCCTCAATTACATTATTTAATATGACTTTCGTGTGGGAGTTTCTGTTGCAAACAGAAAATAATGAAGAGAGATCTAGAGGATGAATATTACATGTTTATTCAATGATATCAAGTAGCTGGAAAACAGAGAAGTTAAAAAGTTAAATAGAAACATGTAGATTATAGAATGGTGAAAAAAAAAGACTGGGATGGGTTGTCTGTGGCGCTTACATTACACTCATTATACAAGGGATCTGTTCTTCCTTCTGCTCAAGACAGGACTGGTGCAAATCTGTCTGCATGTTCTAGGTAGTTCCTCCTGGCAGCAGTGACCATACAGACTGGTGCAAGAACTAAGGCTATTTCAGTTTCTCTTTTTTCAGACAGCAGAGATACTTGTGAAGTTATGAATCCTGGACAGGTTAAGCCAGTCATCCAGAAATATGTGAAAGATTCAACAGTGTAATGTAATGAATGTGCTGGATAGATCAAAGGCTTACCTGAAGCATTTTTATCAAGATAGTGACTAATTGTATGGACAAATATACATATATAGTTATTTTGCTTTCTTTTTAGCACTTTCAAAATAAGGTTTTTATTTTTTAGTGAAAAATTTCTATTTAATCCAAATATTTCATAAAAATAAAAAAAAATTTAAAAATGGACAAGTAAATGAAACAGTGCAAAAATGTAAAACATTCATGTCATCAGTACTTGTAAAATATAAAATTAATTCATCACAATGTATATTGGGTTTCTGCAAAGAAAACAAAAGAGGTTTTCGGGAGACTTGATGGTAATAATAATAACAATTGAGGTTTATGTTAAAAAAGGAACTATTGTTATTTATGCTGAAAGTTTACATTTTATATTTTATTGACTATCAGGAAGATGTTAGCTTTTGTTTCTTTTGGATTTTTGCTTCCTAATTTTTACATGCATGTACATATGACATACATAGAACATTTGAATTATGAGCACTATATAAAACCTTTATTTTTTGTTAAAGTCCTGTCTTGACAGTACTTGTTTTAAAATGTTTCCCAAGCACCACTGATAATCATGAACAGACAAAGAGCTCTTATGTTCACATGTGTGTGTTCACACATTTATAGTGGAGACTACAATTCTCTCCTTATCAGCTATTCTTTACACAAGGATCAGCCAGAATTGAAGGTGTCTGAAGTGTGACTTTCCTTCTTAGGCAACTATAGATGAGAAATAACTGGTTTCTTTTTTTTTGTCAGGGAGGTGCTGCTGGTACATACAGTCAACACGCCTGCAGAGATGTAAGCTAGTTACAGATGTTTTTACTGATTGTCTCTTCATATGCTTCTTAACTCATCTCCTTATTGCAAATCACATTTGATTCTCTTCTGTAGAGCTATATTATTCTTCCTAAATATATCAAGGAAAACAGTGTTAGTCTGAGGTATTACTGTAATATTAAAAACCAAAATTAAAAGGTGTTACACTGTTAGTTCCTCTAAGCATAATCATTTATGTCATAAGGGCTACTCATCACCTATTACAAACACTTAATTTGTTAGCCTACTAATATGTCAGAATTCTTACTGTGTAATGCTTTTTGTCAGTTAGAGTAATTGCCTTTGGATATTGCACAATGTGTAATACTATTTGGGTTTTTTTACAATCTTTATGTATTATTTCAGTAATTCTTTAGTTAGTAGAGAAATTTCTATTGTCAATCTAATTTATTTCATTTTCACATGAAAAGAGGTTTATTTTAAAATCTGATCTATTTTATATTTTTAAAATCACAAAAGCAAGCTAGAATATTTATCAGGAGAACACACTCTCTGATGCCTGTCAGGAACTGAAACCCTTGGAAAGAAACTGCTTAACCGTGTGCTCAACTTTAAATACATCATTAGTTATATCAGTTCCTAAACATTAAATATATTTTATCTTTCTTTAATATGTAAGTGTAAACTGCTTTTTTGATAGAGCAACAATAATCTTATGACCATGGTAGAATTTGGGAAATTTTTACATCAGTTATCTTTAAGCAAGTTCAGGATACTTTACTATTGCCCCAGATTTATTTCAGGCATAGGTAAAATCAGCTTCATTTGAAGTGTACGTCTAAGAATGACTTCTAGATATAGTTAACAAATTTCGATATAAATAAATATCTGTTCTATAATTTTATTTCAGACTGCATCCTCATCCAGTGGTATTTCCTATGGCCAGGTAATTACATGTTTTCCAACATGTTTTCAGTTTCCTAAGGTATTCAGAAGCTAAGCAGTTATGCCCAACTTTTACCAAACAATAATTAAATTTATGGAAGGGGATAAAGATGAACTGTCTTCAAATGGTTCAGTAACATTATCTGAAAATAACTTCAGCAGATGAGTTATGTTTGGTGTGTTATATCCACTTTGTTAGAAGTTATTTAGTCCTGTTTTGCACCGAAACTCAATTATATTTATTCTGAAAATGGACACCAGTTACTTTTGTTATGATTTTCCAGAAGTCAGTGCTTTCTTTGATAGTTACTAAGAGTTAAAGGTTTTTTTATGGCTTTTGCCTATGCAATTGTAGATATTGGTTAATGAAATGGAAAACTTCACTGCATGTTATTTTATGCTTCATTTGAAACATTTATCTTCTGATGGCATATTCCATTTTTTTCCCAGATGCTGTTGCAATTGCAGGTTTTTTAATTTTGAGGGAATGGGATCTGGAGTTTAGGTTGTTTTCCTTACTGATGAACGTAGAAGAGTTTAATTTTTTTTCTAGCAATAGCTTATTTTTACTATACACAAACTTCCAATCTGATGCTAAATGAAACATTTGCAGCTTTTATACAGCGCTCTATAAAACTAGCAAAATAATTGGGTGTTTAGCAAAAAAAAAAAATCAAGTACTTGATTTATTTCAGTTGTTCATTTAGTAATTGCCAATACATTCATATTTTTTCTTCAGAATCTTATTTTGTTTGGTACTTCAAGGGAATCATGTTAGCTAAACATTTTTGTGGAAAATAGTGCTGTAGTTAATGTCCCATACATTTACCTAAGCAAAAAATGGATTCTATATTCTTTACAGTCTGTCCCTTCAAGCAGCTCTGATTCCAGTAAGAAGGTAAGCTCTCCTTTTCAAAGGGAAAACTCTTACAGTTATAACTTGTCATGACTCCTCTTACTTCAGTTGGGATTTTTCAAGGTTTTAACCCAAATTGATTCATATCATTTGATTTGTTTTAGTACTTATACTAACTAGCTCTGCTGTGGTGGTTCTTGCTGACAGCTGACTCAACTTTATATAAAATATATGTTTCTTTTAAAAAAGTTAGGATAGCAATTGTGATGTAATTAGGATTTTTAAGTACATAGATTATGCAGCTATTATTCATATGGGGCTTGAGAATAAGCATGGCTCAGAGAAAGTGAAATCAATAGAATTCATTTTATTGTTGAATTTGGCTCACAATTATATTTAAATGGACTCTTCCTCTCATTTCAGTCCCCAGGAAGCTCAGTGCTAATACTGTGGTGTGTTCAGTATACACAAAGTGGACCAATTCATGTCCTCACAGATGTTTTTATTCATTTAATTTACCATTGTTTTAAGAATTTAAAACATACCATCCAACTATTTTTTAATACTTCTTCCTGTTCTATACCAGAATTCTTTACTTCTGAGAGCACCAACTCTCCTTTTCCTTTTTACACCACTGGATAATGAAAACTGGTTTCAGATCAGGAAAAAAAAAAAAGAAGGGGGGGAGAGCTTCTGGTGAGAAAACATGAACATCACATTGTGTTTGCATTTGGCATCATTTTTTTTCAATAAAAAGATCAAGTCTCTTTTTTTAGCATAATATCAAATAACAACAAATCTTCTACTTTGGGGTGGAAAGCTGAAGATCAAAAAGGACACACAATATAGGCCAGTGGATGTGGTACAATACATGAAATCCTACTTCTGCCTCTACAGCTGAGTCACTGTGTCATTGGGAACAAGTCTTTTATTTCCTTATACTCTTGTGTAAACCATGTGTACATATATATTCTTCTTTGCTTGGTAATGTGTGTTAAATTTTTTTATAAAAGTGATCATCCATAGCATTATTATCAGTTTGTAAATATAGAGATTTCCGTATTCTTCATTTTTCTAACATATTTAACAATTTAAATAGCCAGTATGATGAGTAAACAGCTTCCTCTGATTTCTCTATAGGTAGTGGTCGTTGCCAACAGCAACCCTTTTCCACCTGTGGTAAGCAGTTTTTCTTCACAATACTGAGAGTTCTGACTCAAAAAGCTTTCAAACATCTACATTTTCAGTTTTTTAGAAAGATTCCTGGTGTATGGAGGCAGTTCTTTGGCAGGCAGGGTTTACCCTATGTGCATAATTATCTTCAGGGAAAGCCAGTTATAAGATAGGTACAAATCTCATGGTTCTGTGCTTGCTGTTTGTACTTGCAGAGGGACTCGATTAGCTGCAGATTCCAGGTCTCTCAATGCATTCAGTCTCTGTGTTCCTGAATAGTTTCTGTTTCTACTGCAATTTTCTTTTGTAAATTCACTTCCATTCTCATTTTTAAACTATCAGGTTTCCACTCTGCTTATTTGGAACTCATACAGTCAGTTGAAACTCAGTTTAGCTTTTAGGAGTTTAAAGTGAGTTGGTATGATGCAATATCTTATAGGTGTTAAATTTGTAATAGAACATGTTGTTCTAACCAGAATAAAATTAAGATGCATTTGTTCTACGCTGTTCTTTTTACATCGTTCTTTCACATTTGGTTGGACCCTTCTTCCCTTTCTCTGCTGCAATGTTCTGTTTGGACAAGCCCTCATGCAAAACAACTAAAAATTGTTTTGTTTCACTTACAGCGTCATACCTTCCCTCAGGTAAGCATATTCTTTCCTGTGATCTCCATATTGGTATTATAGTTCTTATGGAATCAAGCCAGTTTCTCAGGATGGTGTGTTACGCTTTTGCATTTGTCCCTCGTGCCCCAGAACTCAGCGAACAAATGTCTGGATCAGGAATCAGATTTGCATGTGAGGTGATGTATGTCCACTCCAGGTGACAGCGAGAGGGCTGAAGTGATGATGGTGTCTCAGCTTCACTCACCACATCTGGAACAGCCAAGTGGAGTGCTGGTGCACAAAGAGCATGGCCTGTGCTCTGCTGCTCCCCATATAAATTGTAACACAACCAGATATAAGTGTAGAAAATTACTTAGTAGGGCCAGTCTGCCTCTCCAGGCTTCCAGAGCTGAGAAAAAACTAGTTTAATGCCGGGTGTTAAGAACTGATACTCAGTACATCTCACTTTTCCCTTTATTTTCACAAACTAAATGGTATATATCAACTTCGTATTTTCTGTTCAAGTGCATTGCACTCGAACAAGGCAATTAAATGTGCTGTATTATGGTTTTTTTGTTTCTGGATTTTTTTTTCAGAGTTTGGGAAGTTCTGCTACAAGGATCATAGTACAGGTAGACATTCTTTCTCCATTACACTTGAGTTTTAAACGAAGCTTTGTCTCAGCAAACTAAGTAATTATTCCTCTCTTAGAGAACCAATAAGTGTGGATAATTTAGATATAACTACAGTGTAGGTTAGTAGGGTGTTTTTGTGACTATAGCAAAGTGGATATCTTACTTGGCTGCTGATTAAAGACCATTGCAGCTGGATCTTTTCTGGGTCCTTTGTAATTTTAACCTGCATTCAACTCTTAATGGTTTAGGCTTCCCTTCCTTTGTATGCCAGTCCGTTAGACTACAGCAAATTCTCACTTTCCCTGAAAGATCAGAAGCAGGTTATCCAGATGACATTTGTCTTTTGAAAATCACTGCTTTCAAAATATATAGCATTATATTCTTTCACAAGTAGTGATGAATGCTGGCAGAGAAAGGAATAAAATTTCCTTGTTATTTTATTTCTGAATTAAATGTACAGTGTTTTGATTACACAGGTTAACTGTTTTCAATATGTAGATATAAATTATATTTGATTCCCCTCATAATCCACATACTTCATGGGAATGAAAATATTTTCTGCACTGACTTTTCCTTTGGTTTAATTGTAACTGTGGCTTTTTCAATTTATGTTTTGACAAAGCCTTTGTCAGAACTTTCTTTTGCTTAGTCATGAAAATTCAGTCATAATATGAACACAAATGGATATGAGTTTAATGGTTTGTGTGGTACCACTGAAGGGAAGAATAATTTAAACTCACTTGAAATACCTCAATATGACACAACGATGTATTATACAATGAATTTTCTTTAAGAACGTGATATCAAAGTATATAAATACTTTTAGCATTTTATTTGGGAAGGATCTTTATATACGTTTTGTATAACATGGAGATGGCATCAAGTAAGAAAAGGTGTAATGAACTCCTTATGACTTTCAAACTACCTAGTAGATAAAAGAATAGAGTTGCTTCTTGAAGTGTCTTAGTACATAATTCCTCTTAAAAATAAGTAACTTTTTTTCCAATGTAGAGTGGACAAAGACAGCAAAGCAGCAGCAGCAGCACCTACGTTCAGGTAAATGAACTTAAAAGGAGCTACAAATATTCCTGTAGATTTCACTGAAACGAGGCCAGCACAACTCAGAAATAAATTATTTTCTGCATTTTAAAATTTATTTCACAGGGTACATATATTTCTGTTTCTCTGACTTTTGCTTATAAGATTATCATCTGGTATTGGTGTTCAACTAATTTGTTCAGAATGCTCACAGATGTATTTGCCTGTGTGATGGGTTGAATTGAAATGACTGAATTCCACTCAGTGTGTCCTCTGAAAGGAGCACAAAGGTCATGGCCCTAAGGAAAATTGATTCTAGGCTTGTTACCACACCATCCACCCCATACTGGTAGATTCAGATCCTAAGTATATTAGACCTCAAATTCCAGAAGACATAAAGAGTAGCTGCTTAGCCATATCAAGAATGATGAAGAATCATAATCATGAACCGATGCGCAATGTCTTTCAGCATTACTTAAAGCCATAAAGATAAAGCTATTCATGTGAAAAACAAGTGCGTTAATTCCACAAATACTAACATAATGTCATCATAAATTGTTACAAACTAAAACTTGAGACTATTGTAGTATGAACTCAAGTATGAAAGCTCTTCAAGTCTTCCTCCTTTTGTGGAGCAGGGGGTGGGAGGGAGGCAAATGTCTGTCAATATTGTCTGTAGCACTACATGCAATCAGAAAAACATTTCACAAGGGTAGGTATGACTTGTAGGGATCAGGGCAGTACTCAACATCGAAAATACTCAAGTTTGGCAGTCTGCATCTCGGTTTGAGTCATGGCTTTGCTGAGAGTAGGACAATCTGCAGCCCAGCTGCCAGCATACTGCTCTGTTTCCTTTGTGCTTTTTGAGAACCCACAGGCAGCTGTATTTTCATAAACATTATACTCTTTAAAGAAGCCTCTTTGTCCAGGTGATAAATACCTTCTCTTTTTTTAAAGGGTTCCCAAGGCAGCCAGTCCTATGGCCAGGTGAGGGGTTTTTTGCTGAAATGAGCTGAGCTTTTCTGTAGGAACCTGTCTTGTAAATGGACTTTGAGGTGTGGGTGGCTCTTTTTCCTTCTTGGTGTTGCCAAGTCATCCTTGATTTTGGTTTGTACCACTGAAATACCATGAAGGAAAAAAGAACTTAGTACAGAGGAACTTCTACTGGAACTGGGCTTTTTTCTCTGGTGTTCTGTGTTTCTACTGCGTTTTTGCTGAGAGTATACAACTCTGTTTGCAAATGACTTCTTGCCTTTCTTGCAGGGTTACCAGCCTCAAGGCGGCAGTTCCTATGGCCAGGTAAGTGTCATTCAGCACATGGCACTTGAGAAAATGGAGTGCCACAGTACTGCAAAATTTGTCTGATCTTAAAATACTGTTTTCAATTTACATTGAGTTCTTAAAAAAAAAACCAACACAAAACAACTCTGACTCTATTTCAAAACTTTTGTTGTGAAAATGACCATTTTGTTTTTCATGGATGTCTACAGAAATCATACGTTTCTGCAGCTATCTTACCTTTTCAATGGGTATGGAACTTTAACATTCAGGACAAATTTATAGTCAATTCTTTATTGTCTCCTTTGCCCTCAGCACAGAGAAAGAATGCTGAGGAACTAAAGAACATTGGGACAGGTTCTCAACTGGCATGAAGATTTGGTCATAGAGCCTTCAAAAGATGAATATTTACAGGTTTTATGTAAATTAAAGCAGGTCTGAGATAGCTATGATTTTTTTTTAAGATCTCTATGTCAGAGATCAGAAATAGACAAGATGCTTCAAATTCTATTTGGTAATCCCCATCTCTGTAACTGTCCCAGACAGCTGTGGCACATATCTGCATGCACATGAAACAATTGCTCATTTAGGAGATTATACTAAAGGCAGATTGCATCAGCAAATTATACCCACAGTAGCTTCATATTTTTGAGAGTTTTTCAAAAAGTACTGTCATCCTTGGCTAATTCACTTGACCTGCTAATTTTAATTGCATTGGGGTTTTTTACATTTCCTGAATCTATATTTTTTTAAGATCCGTCCTTACTTTTTAAAAACTATTTTCCACCTTTATTTTCCCTCGAAGGAAGGGAATTGTGCAACTGGAGCCCATGAAAATTACCAAGACAAGAAATCAGTATTCACCTACCATTAGCCATCTAACCTCAGTGTCCAATAAATAGCAGGCAAAATAAACATAATAAGAAAATGTTGCATGCCTTACTGGAAAATCTTCATAAGACTTCAAATCCTGTCTGAGACACACGTAAAAGTACTCTACAATTCTCATCCAATAAATACAGTTCTTCATCCTGAATAAGAAGTATCAAAATAACTCTAGTTAAGCAGCAGAGTCTGTACATTCTCTGTCTTCTTCTGGCTTTTTCTCCCCCACAAAGAGGCAAACTCTAGAGGGGCATCTGCTTTGCAAATACAGTAATTATGAATCAATAATTCATTTGATACAGGGCTACAGACCTCAAGGTGGCAGTTCCTATGGCCAGGTAAGCATCAGTCAGTCACCAGTCAGAATGCAGCCTTTGAGAAATGGAGAGCCACGGCACAGCAAAAGCACTTGGCAATCCCACAGAATCTGATCTTTAAAGCACATTGTCTCTGAACGTGTGTGTTTATCCATGTGCTACTTATTTATCTGGAATCCCAGTGTGTGAAATCAGGGCACTCAGCACCCTCGTGAGAGCCAGGAGCATGTCCTGCTCCTCATCCTGCCCTGCACAGCTTTAGGAAGCAGTTGCTTCCTTTTCCTAATGCAGGCTGAGTTCCTGAGCAAAAGGCAAGTAACCAAATCACGTCCTTGTCTTAGGGTGGGCCAAGTTTCTCGGGCAGCAGCAGCAGCAGCAGCAGCAGTTCCTATGGCCAGGTGAGCAAACTGAGTATTCTGTTGGAAGTTCTTCACTGGTGTCTCTGTGACCAGAGTGACTGGCACATTTTGCAGAGTGATGTTTCCCTTGGCAGTCTGCCCCTCACTTTGAGTCATGGCTCCTGCAGCCCAGCTGCCAGCATACTGCTTTTTCTCCTTTGTGCTTTTTGAGAACCCACAGGCAGCTGTATTTTCATAAACATTATACTCTTTAAAGAAGCCTCTTTGTCC
>JAWMRA010000005.1:19224340-19255735 GCA_035584735.1 Pseudotriccus pelzelni
GTGTTGCCAAGTCATCCTTGATTTTGGTTTGTACCACTGAAATACCATGAAGGAAAAAAGAACTTAGTACAGAGGAATTTCTACTGGAACTGGGCTTTTCTTTCTTGTATTGTGTTATTTTGTTGCAGCTTTGCTGAGAGTATACAGCTCTGTTTGCAAATGACTTCCTGCCTTTCTTGCAGGGTTACCAGCCTCAAGGTGGCAGTTCTTATGGCCAGGTAAGTGTCAGTCTATCACCAGTCATTACACAGCATATATGTGATGTTCCCATATGTGTATTGAGAATTCTGTAGTTTGTTTCTTAAAATACTGTAGTAAGTAGCCATTATAAATAAGAGTTGTGAATTTTTTTCCTGAGCCTGCCAATAATAGGCACACTGAAACATCTAGTTCCCATGTAGAAAGAAGTACATGTAGGTGTCAGCTTTCTGATGCACTCCAGTGTTCAACAGCCACAATAGTTTATCAGAAAATTCACAGTTGGATGTAGATGATCTTTTACCTTTTAAGCACCCAGGCATCTAAAGCAGTTGAAAATTTGTTCCTGTATTTGAAATGGAGAAAAGGAATTAAAATTAGTATTTGGATTACAGGCTGCTCTTCTTTTTCTCCAAAGCAGGGTGGATCTTCTTCAAGTAGCAGCAGTGGTTGTGGACAAGTAAGTTCCTTTTTCTCCAACCTATTTGAAAACTAGACCCAGCATTCCTTCCAGTAGTGACATATTTTTCAGCAAGTTACATGTTTGCTAGTTTCAATCAATTGCTTTCCTTATTGCATGGATTTATCTAGCACAGAGATCAAGAAAGGCTGATATTGTTTGTCATTGTAACTGGTATGAAGTACTTCTCCCATTTAGAGCTACACACTGAAGACAGAAAAGTGATTAATCTCTCTACTTAATAAAGAGATCAGATCTTTCCTTGGGAGATTTTGGATGTTGCTCAATTTATTCTCTATAGAAAAAGATAGGATTAGAGAGTGGCTCCTGTGGAACAGGAATTAAATTAGTAGTTTTCATCCTGGTTCCATTTCAGCTTGTGTATGCCTACAACAGTAAACACAATGTCTTCAGTGATGAGATCCTGGTGAACAGATCATGAATGAGGCCATGTAGTAAACCTGTGGTTAAATAAATATATTGAGGAAATAATTAAAGATAAGTATAAATACAGACATTTTCACAAGTATTTAGCAGAAATATTAGGATTGGTGTAAGTTAAGCATGAATGGAGGTGCATGTGAAAGCATCATAAGAAGCAGTACAACATGGACACAGATAACAGCAATGACAGGTGACACAGCTCTTGTCTTACCTGTGCTGTAATAATGGGAGTGTGACAGCCAGAGTAGAACTCTTTCTGTGTACTGTTTCTCGTCCTGTTACCCCCACAGGAAGACTGGCTGTAGCCAAACTATACCCAAAACAGGAAATAAAAGGCATTGAGCAGTAGCCTTGACTAAAATCTATGTTGGGTGAATCTAGCAAGAGATAGGTGGTCACACTGAGATAAATGGTCACCCAGAGATAGACAGTCACCCATCAGTAACAGCTGATTCCAAAAAAACCCTACCAACAGTTAAGCTTTATTTAGAGGATCAAGAATGATTATTAAGAGGAACTAGGATGATACAGAGAGACATCAGTTGCCAGCCTACCTCTCTTTCTGTGTGGCTCACAAGTAGTCCTTGCTTGATCACCTGTGTGTGTGTGTGTCTTGATGCTTGTGAGTATTTGAGTATGGAAGTGACAGAGGGTAAAGCCACACACTTAAAGGATTAAGTGGGATTAAATTCACCCTCTGTAAAGTTTTATGTTGAGTTTTGTTGCATTAATTCTCACAGAAGAAATTTTAGGAAAGCTAATTACTTCAAAACAAAAAGAAAATTTGGGCATTTACCTTTTTGTTTGGCTTTTTTTTTTTTTAACAGGGTTTTTCCTATGACAGCAATCCCTGCCACCAGGTAAATAGTCTTTCTCCTCGTATTTTAAGATGCTTCCAAAATTAGTTTTGCCACTAACACAATTAGCAACAACTTCAGATTCATGTAGCACAAATCCATATAATCTTACCAGTTAGGAGATTAGAACTCACCATCTTCCTGTACACAGTAGTATTACAGGGACTTTGGAGCCTTTCCCCCACTTTTTCCTAGGATTATGTCTGTGAAAAGTCTAGTTTTATAGGACATTAAGGCCAGATTCTGAAAAGAAGAACTCTGCCGCAGAGTTGCTTAACTGGCATGACTTAAATCAGGGCTGGAGCTCACCAGCCTCTCTGTGGACTTCTCCTGTCAAAAGTCAGAAAATATTTTTTGACTGCCACTTGAGGTTCCTGGAACAAACTGGCTTAAGAATTCATTCAGTTTGTGCAGGGAACTAGAGACAGTTACATGTGTATTTGTTACAAGTTTCAACTTTGGAACTCTAAAAACCACTCTCCTAAAGGGTGTCTGCTGTGTTTAAAGTAGTAATCTCTGTCATGTTGAAAATTAGTAAGAAAACAGCAATAGATGATTTCTATTTTGTGATACTTCTTTTGATTCTTACTGAGTTTTCACAAGGAATAGAAAAATTAGATAGATTAATTGTATCAACAAATACTGTGTTTTATAAATATATACTATATTTATAAATATACAAACACCTTAGGTGTTGCTAAAATATATTATCATTTGGTATAGTATATACAATGCACTGTGTGTAATATATTACTATAACTTGAAAGAATAATATATTAAATAGGTATGAAATTATTTTATAATTGTTTTTCAATTTCTTTCTTTGTAAAGAGGAACTATTCCTTTGTAAGACTAAAAGAGATGCTTAAAATTTGTTCTGAAAGCTGCTAGAACATTGAAAGATAGTACTTTTTGTTTCATTTTCCTTTGCCTCTTCTGAATGAAGCCTCAGTCCAATTTTAGTGAATGGCAAATATCCCACTCACTTCAATAGCTCAGGATTTCCCTGTTTTTATTATGCACTTTTGGCACTAATACTTCTAAAAATGTCTTTTCTGATTTCACTTGGACAAGTTACATTCCTCTTCTAAAGAGGGCACGTTGAAACATACTGAGTATTTTATTTAAAACCTGTTCCTGGAGGCCATGGTGTCTCCCAGGTCACAGCTTTCTGTGTAATAATGCTACCAGGGGAATTTTTCATATATTTCTCATATAGAATTTACCTTTCCACTATTGGCAGTCTGTGCTTACTACCTTAGAAATTATATCAGTATTGCATATCTACCTTTTCTTCTTACTCTTCCTAAGCAAGTATCATAACTTTCATTAAAAATATTCCACAGCCGAGCAGCAAATGCCTAAATCATGCATAATTTTTGTCTGATTTACAGGGTGGATCACAGAGTGGATCACAGGGTAGTCAGGTAGGCAGCTCTTTATTATCCATTGGTAAAAACTTTTTAAGCATTTCTAATTCAGAGAATAGTTTTATTGCTCATGAGGGTATAGACACTTGCAGGGTCTCCCCAGCTCCAGCGTGTAACTCATTCCCTGCAAACATACTTTTTATCACCCCTGAAATTCCACTTACATAGAAAGAACTTGGCTACCTAAGATAGCTCTGTGCATTCTGATAAAATTAAGCTCTCCAGCATTTTAACTGTTGCTGATTTGTTTTCACAGGGTGGATCATACTCACAAAACTATGGTGGTAGCCAAGTAAGTACTAGATTATTATTGTCTCCCACTGGAGTTTTATGAGCTTTTACTTCCATGATGGTTGATCAGTATCCAATCTGCAATATTGTAATATGAATTCTAATTATGTTTTTGATGTTCTTTCTTAACAGAGCGGATCATCATCCTCACAAAATTATGGCAGCAACCAGGTAGGTAGACATTGATTTTCTCCTGGTAAGAATTCTTATCATGTTTGATAAGTTACCCAGATATCTTAAAAGTTGTATTTGTTCAAAGGAATCCTAGGCAATTGTTTAGTCCAGCTTTACAGTCTCTGAAGAAAATCACAGTTTCTTCTGAAGTAGGGTTTATATTTTTTTTGTAGGATGGATCCTACTCACAAAACTATGGTGGTGGCCAAGTAAGTAATATTCTATTTCTCTACTTAAACATCACGTCATATAAGCTTTAGTTAGTCTGCTCAAAATGAGGTTTCTACATCCTGATTTTGGTTGGTTTGTTTGTTTTAAAGGGCGGATCATCCTCCTCAGACACCTATTATGATAATCAGGTAACTAGTTCTTTCTTTCTCCTAGTTACATATTATTTGTAGTCCCTCCATCATCTTTCTCAAAGAGGTAATAAAACATAATTGTTTCCCTGCTCTTTGTGTTTTGGATTGGGCTTGGGTGGTTTTTTCTTTACTGAAGATTGGAACATTCCTTGTAAGCAGCTATGGATTTGGTTCCTCTTTTTTTTCTTATAAAGCTCCTAATTTAATTTAACTCAGCATTTCCTTTGCATGAGCATCTCTTCTTGCAGAGTACAATATCAAAGTGTATTTTCAGTAATCCATTTTGTGAGGAAATAACTGGTATCTGCTGTTTTTCTAGGATTCACAATATTCCCCAGATGATAATCCCAATGCTTGTGATGATGTGAGTGTGCTTTTTCTAATATATATTCATCACAACATTTTCTGTGTAGATGGGAAAATACTGCACTGCTAGATGCAGTCTTTTGAGCAGAATGATCCAGAAAGAATGCTGATTTCCCACACTAATAGCTGTTTCAGCAACTGCATTTTTCTTGCTGAAAGTTTTCATATGTGGGTTTACAGATACGGTTTGTGCTTTTAAATGCATTTAACTTGATAAAATGAAATATGGATAGAAGAATTTCAATGGCTTTGCAGTAACAGAAGATTTTCCCCAAAATCTAAGGATACATTTTACACTAATTAAAAAAAAAATCTAAAAGAAAATATTTAAATACATACAAGGAATGAAAGAAGTAGTGATGGATATTCCACTGCTTTTCATGTTGCATTTCCACCAGTCTAAAGTTGCTATTAAAATGTTTTTCAAACTGTTATTGTAGGATTTCAGACTACTTCAGACAAGGCTGTGGAAAATGTGAACAAGTGGAATATGTCCATATGTAGTAACAGAAAAAATTAGTTTTCTGTAAGGTTACTGTGTTAATTCTTTAAAAAGGGAATAATTTATTCTTTTCCAGAGTGACACTACTTACAGTGCCAAGAGTCAGGTAAGTGCTTTGTTTCTTGTGTAGTATTGAAGTTCTTATGATTAATGACAGTGTTATTAACTGAACACTTCCACATTAGACCCATGGACCTCTAACTGTAGTGTATGATTGTTTTATAGGAATCTTCAAAAAGTTAATTATTTCTCTGTACTCAAGGTTGTTGCACAATTATTAAAAACTGCACAATACAGAATATATACTGATATATTTTCTTCATAGTATATGCACTTTGACTGGATAGTTTTTTGGGAATTAACCACCTGTGTACATGAGGCATGTAGCTACCTCAAGCTTTTTTCACTCGTTCAAATTTAAACTCTCTTTTACGATGTTATTATAAAGTAACATTTGTCCCCGGTAACATTCTCTCTGTCAAGACTTTACATCTGTCCTACAAGCAGAAACTGTGACAAACATGGACAGATTGTGACCAAGCAAATATATTGTTGTGTAAATAAATTACATTTTTCCCTCCTTTCTGTTCACAGAAAAGCTTTTTTTCATCCGTTACAGCCCCCTGTTGTTGTACTGCCATCTAGAGTAACCTCCTGTCATCAGCTACTTGCCTTTTCTTCAGCTGTCAGCCATATACTTTACTGCTTCATTGTTTTCCCTATTTTTCCTGTCTACTACTTTAATACTGCACCAAACATGCATTCTAGCAAGTAAGAAGGTCTTCTGAAAACATCCTTAGTTTTGGCTTGTATTTACCTTGAATGCAAAAGGTTCTGGGAAAAAAAAAAATCCTTCAGGAGCAAGCTTCTTCCTTGGTTCACAGGAGATGCTGGTATTCCCTTGGTTATAACAAAGGATAGGGAATTCTAACACAAAGCAAACCGAAACCAAACCAAACCAAAACCTTAACCATAAAAAAATAATTATACAGATTGTTCTCCAAACCACGATTGTTTAGCTGAGGGAGATTCCAGGAACTTCTGACCAAATAGAGATAAAGGGAAAACAGACAAAGAATATGCTTTTTAAGACCCTTAATGATATTAAAAATCTTCATTTTCCTTTTCCAAAATATGTGACTGTGACAAGGAATAGATTTTTGCTAAAGTATTTAGTGCAGATAACTCCACTTCTAAAGTGGTAATAGTCTTTTGGCTCCTTTACAGGGTTCTGGTTGTGCAAAGAAGAAAGTTCTTGTTGCCAGAGTAAGTAAATTTTTTTCCTTTTCTTTTTTGACTGCTGGTAGGATTTTAGCCCAAAACTATACCTAATTTTTCATAATTATGCCTAATTTTTCTGTAAATATGTTGTTTTAATTAATATTCTTCTACTTAAGGAAAAATTAAAGTAAAATTACTTGGCTATTTGCTCTTTGCACAGATTTCTTTAAAGGAAATATATATATATATATGAAAAAAGGACATGCAAATTATGCTTTGAAGTAGAGGGCAGCTTACATTCTTTCTCTTCATTAAGCACATACAGAGTTGATTCGAGCTAAAGTTAAAATTAAATGAATATCGTATAAAGAAAGGACAGCTAAAATTTTTGCTGAAGAAAGATAAGAAAGAAGAATGTTTGGTAATTTACTGTGCTCAGCAGGTTGTGGAGGGGATACAGATGTGTGTATTGTATAGCTTCAAGTCAGACTCAGCAGCAGCCTATAAAAATTATGTGCAAATAACCTTTTATTTTATAACAAACCATTCACACTCAGTGTATACAATAAAGGGTCTGGGGCTGTTATAAGTAAATACTGGGGGGGGAAATAGAAGACCTATCACTGATTAGAGAGTTTTAATCTCCTAATAGCAAATGTTCCTGTTTTTTTCCAGGATACATCACACGCTTTAAGCAGAAGAGCCTATGACATACAGGTAAACCATTCTTGTCACTTTTTCTGAGCTACTGCTGCTGTTATAGCTCCTTGCTGCATTACCTACAAAAAGAAGGATCTAGTTTCCACAACAGAGAATTCTGTTTAGGGTTAGGTAGTTCTCTCCCGATAGCACTATATTACCCTTACTGAAAAATGTGTCCTTTTTTATTTCTTCACAGAATGCATCTTCTCCTTCAAACAGCAGCCACACTGACGTCCAGGTAATAACATAGTGTCAGGTGCATGACATCATTGCAAGGAGCTTTCTGATAAATTATGTTCCATTCTGAAAGTTAGGTTCCACTAATTTTTCTGTGCTGAAGGATGCTATTTTGATTTGGCAGCATTTTCCCTATAACGTTATAATTTTGCTCAGTTGTAAATAGTGATCATGGGCCCAGAATATAAAGCCTATTCTGTTCCTTCTCTCCATTAAGCAGGTAAGCATCACAGGTGTTTCTTGACGTAACATTTTGTAGAAGTCATTTGCAAAACACAAAAAAAATTAGTTTTAGACTCTTTTTTTAGAAACAGTCCTGCTCTAGTAATGGTAGTGGACAGATGTATAATTGTTTCATTTTTAATTCGTTAAGTAGGTACATCTTAGGGGTTATGTACTTCTGTTACAAAAGTAGAACCAACATCACGTACTGATGAAGAAGTGTATATGTTAGAGAATTTAGTGAAATTTAACTGATCCAGAGTGGCACCTGATTCTGTTTTTATTAAAGCATCAGCTTACCAGACATCCTGAATCCTGCTACATCCCACCTTATGTAGTTTTAACACTAGCATAGTCCTCTGTCTCAAGAGAGTTTGCAGTCTAATTCAATAGTGCAGTCAGATTTATAAGCTCCAGAAACTAACAGTTTTCTTAATTAGTTTTCCTGACACCCATTCCCTGTGTGTGGTATCAAATCACTAATTAGGTTTCATCCAAATTTATGTTTTCAGAATAATTCAACAGATAGTGCTTGTTCTTGCAGGAAAGTAGTAGAAAGAGTTTGTCACCTTACTTCTCACTGCATAATTCTATACTTTGAATTCTGATAAAATTCTTTGGTAAAATATAATTTTTTTCTTCAAAGGGTGGATCATTTGTTGCAACCAGTGGTGGATCAAATAATCAGGTCAGGATTTTCTTTATTTTTAACTAGTCTTGTCCATATTGCTTCCTAGTAATTAAACTAATTAAATT
Source organism: Pseudotriccus pelzelni (assembly GCA_035584735.1). NCBI lineage: Eukaryota > Metazoa > Chordata > Aves > Passeriformes > Tyrannidae > Pseudotriccus > Pseudotriccus pelzelni. Next base: position 19,232,563 of record JAWMRA010000005.1, read on the forward strand.
CAGGAGTCAGAGTTTAAGTGAAGTAGTTTTGCATGGAGGATTGGCCATGTTATGCATTACATTGCAAATTAAGTGACTGTTCAGATTAAATTTAGCAGAAATGGCTCTCTAAAGTCACTATTGAACACTGTTTCAATTTCATGTATGTTTTTTTGGTGAGAGCACGAGGGGATTCTCTGCACTCTTCACTACCTTGATACTTCTGTCTTGCTGAGCATCTCTCCTTGAGACACAGCACCAAGAGATGTACTATCATCTAACTCCCAAAGCAAATATTAACTATTCAGAGCTGTGCTGTCCACTAATTTGTCCTAGATATAGGAAAGGTCACAGCTACTCTGTAATCCCACAGTCTTTCTTCCCTTAAACAGTTTCACATCTGAAATACGATTTTATTTTAAACGTCCACAAAGCAATAATTGTGTCTTTTTTTTAAAATTTCTAGGGTGGTTGCATTTGTCCTGATGGAAGCAGTGGTCATAGACAGGTAATTATTTTTCTGAGTTTATACTTTGATCTACGTAATGGAGTATCTTGAATTAATCACCCAGTAAATATGGACACTTGATTAACACTGAACAATAATCTTCATTTCCTTAGTATGAGTAGAACTATATACAATGAAACAGAAGACTGAGTTCCACTTTACTTGAGCTGCATAATTACTATTCAGCCACTAACTTTCTGTAGCTGTGCTTGGTAATCCAGATGCTCTGCCACTGGAGTGTTATGTGCTAATTATTCATTACTTTCAAAAACAGTCATTATCCTTCATAGTAACCACAGAATTTAATTGTATCCAGGTTAGTCTCCTTGTCTTTCTAATTGGTGCAATAAAATACCGCGACTAAAATATCAAAATCTGTAAATGTTTCTTAAATCAACATTTAAACTGTTCTTTCCCATAAAGACAATCACTGCAATTTCATTGTCACTTGCACTGGATAAACTTTTCTCTTAGGCAATGCCTTTGTGCTGGGAAAAAGGCCAAGGAATGTGCTTACCTGGACATTCTGGAGCAGTTTTACCAGGCTGCTGGCTTAGCCTGGCAAAGCCAGATGAAGTTGGATTTTAAAGTCACCTTTCTTCTACCAGAATACTTATTTTGAACGTTTTATTGAAGCTGTATTTACATAAAACCATTTGAATTGTGTAATATTTTTTCTAGTTTTGAATTTTCAACAAGAATCATTTTGTGGGTTATTCTTTCTATTACCCCCCATGCTATTTAAACAAACTAACAGTATAAAGAAATTACTGCTTTCTGAACTTAACTTCAATAATTTAAAATAAAGAGCAGTAATTTTGTTAAGGTAGAATACCACCTCTTTCACCTAATTGAAGCTGAGCAGTAATCATGACCTATATGTTTTAAAATATAAACTATTAAAATAGTATTGAAACTTAATTGAGGAAAAACCTTTATTTGTCATGTGGTTGTAAGTCTATATCAACAAATCCATCTGCAAGGAAAAAGGTGGACATCTTTACACAAATTTTCATTCCAATGAGCCCTTTTCTTTACATGTTTTAACCCTTGCAAAAAAGGATTTAGTTTTTAAGAGGAATCCACCACATCTTGGTTGGGGAGAGGAGAGTGTATGTATTTGGTTTTTATCAAAAAAATTTTCAACATGTAGAAAAGAAGACATCAAAATTGGATATGGTAGAAAATCAATTCTCAGTGCAAATGTGTCCACTTTGATTCACAGGAGACTTGTTTTCCAGTTTGCAATTTTATCAGCTGATCAAATTAACTTATGGTAAATTAGGTAGCAATAGACTTGATCTTTGCTTTCACCCAACAGTAAAATCCATCAATCTTTGCAAGGAATAGACTGAATTAAAAAACAGAGCTATCTTTATTTTCTGCCAGGGCCCTCTACATGTGGCATCTACAGTGCCTTAGATTAGCATGTAAACAGGTTTGCAGTGATAGGTAGGTATGTTCCTCTGAATAAAAAAGCAAGCTATAGGGAGATGTATATATACAAACAAACCACCATTCATAAATCTTACATAAAAGAGAGGGTTATCTGCATCCTTGAAGATTCTTAAGCACAGGAGGAAAATTCCTGCAAAAAGTTTTCTTTTAAGTTTAAAAGCTGTGAATTACACAAAGGTCTCTTCAAACTTGGAAAATATTATAAATTAAGAGTCAAAGCTATAAGTATTTAAATGATCTTGTTTCAAAGAAAAATGGTTTTCCTTATGTGGATCCCCAAATGTCTCACACTGCAGTTATTCTGCTTTTTCTCCAAGTTTCATCTGAAGGCAAGCCCTTACTCTACTTAGTCTCTGAGGAAGCAATCTAACTACAGAACAATACTTTTCCTGTTTTGTATATGAAGGGGATGTAACAGTAATAGTGGATGCTATGGACTGGTAAATACCACTCTTTTAAGTGGTGAGCTGAAAAATCTGCTCTTCTAAACACTATTTACACTTTAGAAGTTCAGTGTTCTGGTAATTTTTTAAAAGACCATCAAGATCATGATCATCTATAACAACATAGTCTGCAAGGTATGATGTAGGATTCTGTGATTAGAAAGAGTAAAATTAAATATTACTACTTTCAGACCTTTTAACCTGAAGAGAAAAAATCAGAACCTGCTAAAGTTTTCCTCATTTCTAACAGAAAAAAAACAGCATTCTCCTTTAATGTTTGCTGTAATGTTGTCTTCAAAAGCTTTATTTGAAAGAACAGAAATTCAGAATGGACTCCTTATGTAAATGTCTGCTTGCAAAAAAATAGCTAGTCTATGTTCTCATTTCAGGGAGCCCCAGGTTCTTCATACAGCACATATTCTGGTAACCAGGTAAACATTCAGATAAAATGCCCTATTCAGAAGCTCCATCCAGAACCTTCCCTTAAAGGAGTAGCCAAATACAAACCAGTAACCCCTTCTGTCTTCTGCACAGGGAGGGCCTTTCTTCTATCCCGGAGGATCCTATGGACAGGTAGTAGTTCTGCCTCCCTTACCAGGATAACACAGACTCCCATTCTGGTTCCATCACTCCCAGTGTTGTGGGTGCTACGACACACTATCATTAGAGACCTGACTGTTGTCCCTTAGAGTAGAAAACTTAAATTAACCCTGATGTAAGCTAGAGGTGTGAAGCTTGACAGAGAATAGTACAGGACTGGTATCTGCAGCTTCCTTGCAGAACACAGATTTCAGCAGGCTAGGAAAGTTGCCACCAGAAGATTTCTTCTAGTGTAACAGTAGTGGTCTTGAATTTTATTCAGGTACATAGAAATTATCTCAAAATTGGGAGAAAGAGTATAAAGAGAAAACTGGATATGCAGATATTTAAACTCTTGTCTGTGAGAAAATAGCTGGTGTGTGCTTTTCTTCTAGGGCGGCCCAGGTTCTTCCCACAGTTCCTACTCTGGTAACCAGGTAAATATTGGGGTCACTGTGTTTTCAGGGGAGCAGTGGAAAGTATTCCTTGGGAGAACAATTCAACTACAAGCCACTAAATTTTTATGTTTTCTGTGCAGGGAGGGCCTTCCTTCTATCCTGGTGGATCCTATGGACAGGTAGGTGTACTTTCTTGTTTGTAGAGGTAACAGAGTTCTTTTATTTTCATTCCAATTCTGTCTTTGGGAGAAGGAAAACACTTTCTTGAGAGAATCAAACTAATCAACTTTTGTTGTTTTCTTTACAGGGAGGGTCTTCTGTTTATGATGGTAGCAGTGAATCCTATGGTCAGGTAAATACTCTTTTTTTCCTCTTTGTATAAAGGGTGCTGAGGGCAAATACCCTGGGTCAAGTATATAGCTATATTCTGTATTTTGGCTCTCACTATATTTTAATGAAAGTGAGCTTTTTCTTTGAGGAGTGAGTGAATTTGTATATACTGCCAGGCTACTTAGTTAGAAGTTTATAAGGGAGTAAAAAGTGAGGTGCCTCCAGCCGTTAAGGCTTGTTCTCCTCAACAATGTTAGCTTTGAATTACCTGCAAGATGAAGGTCTCTTCAAAAGTGGAATAAGATATGTTAAATTAGTGTTTTACAGAGACATAACTATGAGTTGCTCAAGAGCCATTCTTATAACTAGGTAAATAATCTCACTTTTTAAATCTTCCCAGAAGGAGAAGTGTCAAAAAAAAACAACCAGTGTCTAAAAAAACCAGTGTCCAAAAAAAAATTCCCAGTATGAAAATTGTTTATGTTTTCTGAACAGGGTGGATCTTCTGCATATAGTGGTGCCGAGTCTTATGGCCAGGTAATTGTTATTTGTCTCCTACACCAAAAGCTTCAGCTTGCTCTGTTGGTTCTTATGTGTACTGGGTTCTAGGTTTCAGTTATTTTTAAGTGACCATGACCACAGAAATGCCATTTTATCTTTTGGTTCTCTTTAATTTACCCTTTTACAACTCAAATGAGGGAGCCCTGCTAACTGTGCCCTGTGACTATTCAGTTTAACTAATTTATTGTTTATGCATTAGCTCATTCAAAAGGAAAACGTTTTGTGCATTTACTTTACATACTTTACTTATGCAGAAGCTGTTGAAAGTATAGATAATGGGATTTTTGAATATCAAGAATGACTACTTGGCAAATGAACTTTATCTAAAATTTTTCCTTATAAAAATGCATGTTTGCGAGGAGGGTTTTTTCCCAGCCTCTTCTGCATAAGCAACAGGTAAAGTTACGTATTTTTTTCTTTCCTTGCACATTTGCTGGTTGAAGTAAAATTGAACTTTCAAAGTGGTTTGGTTTTTTTATTCTTTTAAATTCTCCACAATTTAGAACATATGAGAGTCCTTTTAATATGAAAGTAAATGGTTTTTTCATTGTTTTATAGGATTCGCCTTCCATGGGAGGCAGTGAAACTGATGAGAATGTAAGTATTTTGTTCTCAATTATATCAATATCTTAATTCACTACCCTTTAAAGTATCTAGGTGCTTACATGGACCTTTTCTTTATCTCTTAACCTAATCTTCAGGAACTGCTTTACCTTACATTCTAATCATCTGTTGTTCATCATTTTCTACAGTAACTTCTTTGAAATTACATTTTTTCTGTAGAGAAAGGAAAAGGTAGATCTAAATTATGTCATACTATTGTGCTATGTATGATAAGTGCTTTGCAAATTAAAATTGCAGTTACAACAGTTCTGCCTTGTAACAATCATACATTTATAATTGGTTATGAGAAATAGCAATTACAAAGGAAACTCACTATTTCACAATTTCCACCAAAATGCGATGTTATTATGTGACTACTTCCTTCTCCTTCCATCCCCAGTTCACACTACACTTCATTTGTGTTTTTTCCAATGCCAGACATATAAGATTCAAGTTCCTTCACTTATATATTACATAGGAATGGTCTGGTTTTGTGTAGTGTGGTGAAAACTGCCTGCTTTTCTGTTTAAGATGCCTTTTCTCCTGACTAAAGTATATTTCTTACTAATTCTGCTGAAGCTGTTTACAAAAATTTCCAAGTTTAAAGTCTCTGCCTTAAGTAATTGGTCATGCTTTAAATGGATTTTCAGTAAGTCTGGTCCTGGTTAGTAGGAAATTGCTCTGAAAATAATTATAAATTCAGCTATGCTCTTCAGCCACAGGTATAGTGGGTCATTAATTTCCATGGAGTTTCTGTACCAAAATCTTCTTATGGATATTCAAGAAAGCTAAAATATGATACCACAGATGGCCCAAAAAGCCCTCTGAAAGAAAGTAACAAAGGTGTAACAACATTAGTGTGTACCACTGAGGTCTTATAAGAACCAAGACAGCTTTTAGAATGCTGGTGCTTTGCTCTGTAACATTCTGGAGGAAATAAAATAGATGGAGATGTGATCTCATGCCTTTATTTCATGATGTCAGAATTCACCTTCCAAAATAAAGAAATGCCATTCACCAGAAATGAGCAGAGAAAGAACATGTAGGCTGCTTATCCTACAGCCTACATCTTTTCCCTTCCCAACAAGCAGTACTTTTCTTTGCCTTCCACCCTTGCTCAGAAAAAAATAGTAATAGTTGCTACTGAAATAACTCAATTCTAATGTTTTTTTAGGATCCGTCCTCACCATCTGGTAGCCGTCAGAGTGAACGGGTAAGCACTCCTTCCTTCTGTATTGCCAGGGTGTCTGCCCCAGGGCTTGGCAACTGCCAGCCACCTAAATCCTGGGTGGAAACTGGTGTGGCAACTTCCAGTGTGGAATAGAAAGTCTTCAAGCGCAGAGGGAATAAGGATATGGCTAAAGAGTCAAAGCACTGCTAGGAATCCCAACTGATGCTGAGGTGTGCTCTTGAAAATCAAACTCACGTCAGAAACATGATACCATGATTTACTTGTTCAGCATCCTGTGCTTTTTAAATCATCACTTGACTGCAAAGGGCTTCAATACCATGATTTTTGCAGCATTTATTCCAAGTGCAACCCTTTGTTTTGCTGTGCTGTATGAGGGCTTCCATTTTTCTGGTATTTTTACGTGGCACTCATTGTATTTATTCTAAAGAGGATCAAATTACACAGACTGAGAAACTATTTTGTTGGAGATATAATAATTCTTTAATTGTTGTATCCCAAAGAATATTTTCACCAAAAGAGGAATTATCAGTAGTCATAAAGGGGCAGATGCTGTTTTATACAGAAAGACAGATTTTAATTTTTGTTCTTGAACAGTCCATAAGAGAAAATTAAGGAAAGTGGAGAAGCAAGGAATGTTTAGCTTCCACCCTGATCTTTCCAGGTTTTGGTTTTTGGTTTTTTCATGTAATTTCAATACATTTTTCCAGGATTTTTATTCCCCAGGAGGCAGCCAGTCAGGTGGACATGTAAGCATCTATTTTATTCATTATTTGCAGTTCCCTTCCAAAATGGCTGTACTATTTAAAAATTACCCCAATGAGTAAACTGTACCAAGCCGTTTATTCCTAGAATTTCTCATGACATCTGGCATCATGTCTTGTGAAATCAAATGGCAAACTGTTTGGAAAAAAAAAATTAATAATTTTATGTCTTCAATATCAGTCTTGATTTTCAAAAAACATTTTAAACAAAAATAAATTACATCTGCTTTTTATAGGGATCATCTTCTCAAAGCGGTGGCTACTCAAGTGGACAGGTAAATATTAAATCTTTGTATTTTTATCCTGAAGTATCTGTTATACAGAAGTTTGAGGCCTCATATTGTATTACAGCAATTTTTTATTTGTGAATAAGATGGATTCATTCTTCACTATATATCTATCTGTTATGTAAAAGTCCAAGTTTAAGCAGAGTGTTCAAAATACAATTCCTGTCTTAACTGATGTTCTAACATCAGGAAAAAATAAAGTAATAAATATTTAGTCTTAATTCATGTTTTTAAAATAAAAAGTAAGTAATTTGAATTTTTTTCAGGGCTCATCATCATCTGGAAGCAGCCAGTATGGTGGGCAGGTGGGAAAGTTTTCTTCATTATTGTTATTGTAAGGCCTTTTTTCCCCCAGTGTACATATTTCCAGAAAGTATTGTCAGATTGGTAATAGCTAAGTTTCCAGACTACTGTGTGGTTTATTTTATCCTCATTAATCTTTCCATAGATAAAATTTGATTCTTAATCAGATAGATCTTTTCAAACATAGTTAAAAAAAGACAATACGTTGTAATCAAATGCACATGTCGAAATTTAAAGAAAAAAAATTTATATGAGAATATAACATTTACAGGGCTCATCTTCTTCAGGAGGCAGCCAGCCTGGCGGACAGGTATGATTTTCTTGCTCCACAGTCTTCAGCTGTGTTAGTGTCAGGCACTCACAATCATCTTTTCATATCTTTCCTTCACCACTGTTCTTTTTGCCCAAAGCCTCAGCAACACGTTTTCTTTTGCCATGTCGTTTGGACATTCTGAAAGCCAGAGTAGCCAGTTGTAACTGGCTGGCAGCTGTATCTGAGCTTCTGTGCCTGCTTTGGTTCTTCCTACACATTTCACACAGACAAAATGTGGAAAGTGAGACACTGAATGGTGGACTCCTGGCCACCTCTCAGTTAGTTTTAGCAGAGTAGAAATCACCTGTTTTCTGTATCATCTGTAACAGGACATAGTACTGCATGTACTCCAAGTGCTCTGGCCTCTCTAGAAAAAAAAATTGTTTTCTGTAGTACTGTAGTTGAAATTTTTTACTCATCCTTCTGGTAAGGTTTTTAAGGTAAAGACTGTATATAAGAAAATATGAAGATAACAAAATTAGCATTTTGTTGCTCCATCAGAGCAGTAAGTGCAGAAATAGTTGCATGGGATGAAATAAACTCATTTCTAGAAGTTGGGTAGTTAAGAATGTATCTTTATGGTTTGCACATCTGAGATGGTAGAAGTAATTTGAGTTGTACCTGGAGTCCATTTCAGTCCTGTGCTTTCGATATCTTAAATACTTTCTGCATTCTTTACAGGGTGCATGTGATTGTTCTGGGGAAAGTTCTGTAAGTGCCACTTTTTCATTTTACATTTTCTGTTACTAAACTATTTAACTGGAAAATTATCTGTACCCTTATTTATTTTTAACTTACATACTTGAATGTACTCTTGATTTTATATGCATTGTTCCTTTGGTGACTTGGAGGTTTCTGATATGGTAGGAGTTATTTCTCAGTATGCAAAGATGAAGAATTCAGCATTATGGAATCATTGAATCATTTACGTTGGAAAATGCCTCAAGTCCAACCATTAACTCAGCACTGCCAAGGCCACCACAAAGCCACATCCCTAAGTGCCACATGTACACATCTTTTAAATATATCCTCAACCCCTTCGCTGAGCAGCCTGCTCCATTGCTTTATAATCATTTCAGTGAAGAATTTGTTTCCTAATATCCAATCTAAGCCTCCCCTGGACCAACTTGAGGCCATTTCCTCTTGTTCTATTGCTTGTTACTCAAAAGAAGGCACCACCCTCCACCTCACTGTAACCTCCTGTCAGGTGGCTGTAGAGAGCAATAAGGTCCCCTTGAGCTTCCTTTTCTCCAGGGTAAACAATATGACAGATAGACACAATATGATACTTTGTGATTTATGGGCTTCCAGGCCCAAAAAAGACTATTTGTTATCTTGGTAAACTGATAAAAGGAAGTGAAGTGTAAGTGCAATTAATTTCAGATTGTGATATTTTTCCTTTGAAATGCCATAGAACAGGCATTTTAAGATTTTGTTTCATTTCCAGTTTCTGATCAAAGACAAAGGCTAATTTTTCTTTTTTTTTTTTTTTGCCCCCTTACAGGGTGGATCCCCTAGCTTAGTCAGAAGTGATGCCTCTGCAAATGTAAGCAATCTTCATCATCTTTTAAGTGTGCCCTCTGTTTGCTTTGTCTCCTTTGGCTGGAGAGGTTAAAAGAGTCAGTGCCTAATAGAAATCATACATTTGTGAGAATAACATACCTTAGTTTCAGTCAAAAATACAACAGAACATTCATGCAACACTCAGCTTCTCTTTCCATTTGAATAGTTTTCATGTAAAGAGAAGTCTTTCAATGAAAAATATTTGTCACAAATGCAGATACATAACAGTATAAATATTTATGGAGTCAGTTCCACTGGCTTCTTTGGAATTCTGTAAAAATATCCCCTAAGGATATGGATTTACATGATTGTATTCCTTTTAGATCATTTACTGCAAAAAAAAAGGTTAGTATCCATAGATCAGTCATCTCATGTTGCTCACCCTCTCACGGGGAATTTTTGCAGGAGAGATCTGTTTGCAGCACTCCCAAGACCAATTCTGTTCACTCTGTGTTGGAAAGTCATAATGCATGTCATGGGAGCTCTGTACGTGCTGCACCAAAGGGAGGAAAAACTTTTGGATCTTTTTGCATCTAGCACAGAACTCTGTGGTGTTGTACCACATCGTACCAGAGTGCTGACTGATACAAAGCTGGCTTGGACACTGATACAGAAATGTACCATTCAAATGTTAATATTGCATGATAAATAGGACTGGTCTTGTGCTCCCTTGTAGGAAGGAGGAAAGTGTATGTATCTACAGTCAGGAAAATACTCTTAACTACCTGTGTTCTACATCCTTCATATTAGTGTTGTTGGTATTTGTTTCCTTTCAAACTTCCAATTGCGACTGATCCTTTTTTACTGACTTGACTGTCTTTGGACAGCAGTTTGGAACTGAGGATTGTGCATAAAGATTGAGGGAACATAGTGGAGTGTCTGCATCAACAAGTGCTGCAAACTGCAACAGTGCTGATAAACTGATGGCCACAATACACACATTTCAGGAATGGTCTGCTTTGGTCTGGTCCCACAGGCCAGAAGTCCATTTTACTACCTGAATGCATTAAGTGTTCCCCTAGAGAGCATTTTAAAATTTTGTTTAATCTGAATGGCATCCAGTTAATTCCCTCTGAGACCACCCCATGATAGAAAAACAAACTACAATGAGTGGGAACTATCAGGACTTTTGTCTCAAAGGGACACTCCTGATCTGTACTTTAATGCATAGATACACCCAGTACCTCACCACGGGGGAGCTTTTGCATGCTGAGGGTAGATCTCAGTTTTCCCCCAAGTACATGTTGCAGTTTACCTCAGACTGTCATCTTTAATATCTTCTTTACAGAGCAATTGAAAAGTCATGTTACACAGTTAAGATTCATGATGAAGGTCACATTTCTGATACATGTTTCACATTATGTGCTAAACACAAAACAGCTTATCAACTTAGCAGATCTTGTGGAAGCTCAGAGTACTCTAAAGGTCTGTAGTACTCTGGAAGAATTAATATTAAAGCTTTTTGTAAGGATGTAGATCTTCAATATGGTGATTTTAAACTGAAACAAACAAGCTGCCCATCCTTCATTCATATCCTTTGAAGTGAAATAACCAGTATTTCCTTTCTGAAAGGGCTCTGGAGGCAGCCATTCTGGTACACAATTACACACTAAATTTTTAGACATATTAACAGAGTGGGGAGGGCTTGATTTTACATTTCAAATGGATTTTAAACCCAAGCATAAAGGTTTAAAATATAAATTTTTATACTGTTATCCATCAAGAAGTTTTACTGTGAGATAGTTCTTTTAGAGAAAAATAACTGATTGTTTTGGTATTTGGGTTTTTTTCCCAGGACTCATCTTCTTCTGGAGGAAGCCAGTACAATAGCCAAGTAAGCATTCATTCCAAAAGGAAAGCCAGTTTTTCACATCAATTAAATTCAGTTTCTACATGGGAACTGTGTATAAAAGGCAAAAGCTCAGTAAATGAAATTCATCAAGTTTTATATGTCCTAAAAATTACACACAATGGGTTTTTTAGCAAATAGTGCCCTTGTTTTTGTGAAATTTGCATAATGAAGCTCTTTTAAAAAAAAAAAAAAGTGTAGGAAAAGAATTAATCAAAATGTAGCATTTTTTATTACTGGTGGACCTAATCCCATCATGAAGAAAAACAAATCCAATCTCCCCTCTCTAAAGAAACCTCTTGTTGTATGAGGTTTTAGTAAATTTACTAAGTTTGGTTTTCAGAGGCCTGTTGGGTAGTCAATATTTTATTACTAGCTTGGGCCCAGGACCCAGCTTTCCAAATAAAGAAATTCCATTCTCCAGAAATGAGCAGAGAAAGAACTGGAAACAATGCCACTTTAACCTTCCCAACACGTCACACAAACAAAGCAGTACATCTTTGTCTTCCACCCTTGCTTAGGAAGTCAGGTATTTCACCAGCTTACCTTGTAAGGCTTGAACATTAAAGCATAATAAAAGTCCTGCTCACCTGTCTTCACTCTTACCTTGCTCTCTTGCTCCTGGGAGAGTCATGTTTTGATTTAAGGAAATCCTACTGCTGGTAATTCACTCATTTGGTATTCTTTACAGGATTCATATTCCTCAGGAGCTAGCCAGTATGGAGGACATGTAAGCTCTTACTTTTAATATTTTATATTATATATTTGTTTTATAAGTATCTGATTCGTATTAAGTAGAAGATTTCAATTTAGTATTTCAAGAAAACTGACAGTGGTCTGTATTCTGTAGTAATAATGTGAAATTCAAGGAAGACAGAAATACAGTTTATTCTGGGATAATAGCACACAAACAGTCAAATAACAAAATATAGATCTCTTTGCTGTTCATCTCCATTAATTAGCTATTCAGAAATAACCAATTTTCAATATTTTTCCAGGGATCATCTTCCTATGGAGGCAGCCAATATGGTGGACAAGTAAGCATTTAATAGTCCCTGCTCTTGTAGTTTTGACCTATGCAAAGCTGCAGTTTATTCACTGTCTACCTGGCTGTCTATTTTAGCTTTAATTTAGTCTAAAATTTTCTCAGTAAATCTTTCTCACTAATGTTCTGGTGCCAATGTGATTAAACAAGTTCAGATGAAGATCATTACTTATGAATAAGAAAAAATAGAATGTGAAACACATGGTTGACTCAACTCCTGAAATTTGCAAGACTAAATGTAATGTATTTCTGAATAAATAAGTGCTTCATAAAGTTAACCAGATTTTTAAAGCCTCATGAAATGATTCTGTTAGTCTATGAAATAGGAGTAAAAAAGTTTCAGTTTCCTTTTTTGTTTATTTTCAGGGTTCGCCATCCTCAGGAGGCAGCCAATATGGTGGACAGGTGAGAATTCTTCCGTTGTGGTGTTTAATACTTCAACAAAGGCATTTGATAAATGTCTTTGTAAAAGAACATTTTAAGGAGATTGTATTTTATTTTGATGATTTTTTCTCCATGTTTTTTCTAATTTTTTGCTACCTATATAGTAGTTGTAAATATATGTGACACAAAGCCACAGAAGTTTTTAAGATGGAATTTCTGATGCATCATGGTAAATGCAGATGATTTTTACCCATTTGTGGTTCAATCCACTCACAGTTCTGCAGTGACAGAAAGTGGGTACTTCTCCTTCATGTGGAGCATGGTTCAAAGGAGTAGAATGACAGACAGAGATCATTTAATTCTTTTTTGTTCAGGGTTCACCTTCTTCAGGAGGCAGCCAGTATGGAGGACAGGTGAGAATCTCCTCCTGTGTAGTTCTTATTCTAACACACAGTTCCCACATCAAAACTTTTATATTGACTGAAAAAACACTTTGAGTAAACTCTGTAGATCTGATAGTAGATGATCAGGTATCTAAAGATGTATCTGAAACAGTACAAAACCTGTGCAGATCTGGTGCTTCTGCTGTATCACAGTAAATGCAGTTTTGGCCTTCTACCCTCCAACCTGCTCTGCTGCTGTCAAGGTTTCTTAGCTCTAACAGTAAGGAGTGGCTGGAAGGAGATTTCATTCCTTTTCTACCTCACTTCCTTTGGCAAAATGCAATATCAGAGGTGATGTCAGAGAAGCAGTGTGCCTCAGGAGAGGAACAGGGCAGAAGATCAGGAGTTGCTAAGAGAGGTGTTCCAAGCCCTTGTGAAATGAAAGATGATGGATAGGGTTCCTAGTGCTGCCTAGTGGTATAGCCTCTAACATGGAGTGACATCCCCAACAAACTCATCCTTGGACTCAGAAAACATTTATTGTCAGATTTATTGGAAAGGGGCTTAGGGGAGAAAGAGGTTTTCAGTCCAAGTATAGTCTCAAAAAGCTACATATGTATCCTAATAACTCATGATTAATATTATGGACGATTCATATGTTAAGGACACTCCCTAATTTGCATAGAATACATAAAGCAACGGGTTGAATGTCTATCTTCCTGTAATTTTCCATTGTGAAACAGAGAAAGAAAATAGTCTTTCTTTAAAAAGCTCTTAAAGAAGCTTTTTGATTTGAGAAATAATTGGCACCTTTGCTTCAGGGTCCATATTTCCCAGGTGGCAGCCATTATGGAGGACAGGTGAGAACTGTTTTTCTGTTTATGGATTGTTTTTTCCATTGTTCATCTTTCCATTTTTTGTGAAAAATAGCATACTTTGTAAAGCGGTAGCTTACAGCAAAGCACTGTTTACGCAGAACAGATGAATATACGACTTTCAGCCCACTCTCAATAAGTAAAACGTAGGAGGCTGCTGTGAGCACACAATCCAGGGCCACAGCACTGCTCACACCTGCCTGACACTGACTTTGATTCAAACTTCATTGTTCTGTCTAAATAGCAGCCACTGCAAAGGCCAGTGGCTTTCAGTATGGTTATAAATAAGTGTTTGCATTCCTACGACACTTAAAATCATGGAAGTCAAATAAAAATGCGTTTTTCTGTGACAGGTCATAAGTTAAATAACGTGCAACATATATAAATGCTTTCTCATTTCTTTAGGGTATGGCTTCTTCAGGAAGCAGCCAGTACAGTGGACAGGTAAAACTTCTAACTTTCATAGTACCTGCAGTTTGGGTGCACAGCTAGAAAAACGTTAGGAAAATGGGCCTGTATTTTTTGCAAAAAAGGAACATTCTAAGAAAGAATGGCTTTAAGCCAGGCTGAGTGAGGATTGCTAAGTATGGGTGTGACTGGTATGTCAGGTAATGGTATGAGCAAATGATAGAGGGGCCTGTGTGATTGCCTGGAAATGCTTCTTTAACAGAGCACGGTTCAAGGAGTCCATTTTTTGTTGTTACGTTTAAACAGAAGCAATTTCAAAGACAGGGGACTGCAGAGAACAAGTGAGAATGTTACTCAGTAACACAGAAATAATTAGTTACTAATTTTTTTCAGGGCTTTTCTTCAGGAGTCAGACAGTCTGGTGGACAGGTATGTTCTTTCTTGGCACTGTTCGGTTCTGCTATAGTCAGGCACTCACAAACTGCTTCGTGTAGCTTTCCTTCACGAGATCCATTTCCCTTTACACATTTCATCCAGGCTGAATGTGGAAAGTGAAACACGGAATAGTAAACCCCTGGCCACCTCTTACTTAGTTTTATCAGAGTAGAAATTACCTCATAAGCCTCAACTGGAAGTCATCTTTAGTGTTTCCTGTAACATCTGTAGCATGATAGAGTAGAGTATGTATTCACAGAATCACAGGATATGCTGAGTTGGAAGGGACCCATCAGGACCACTGAGTCCAACTCCTGGCCCTGTGCAGGACACCCAAGAGTCACACCATGTTTCTGAGGGCACTGCCCAAACGCTTCTTGAACTCTGGCAGGCTTGGTGCTCTGACCACTTCCCTGGGGAAATTCTGGGTGCTCTGGTCTCCTCAGGGGAAAAAAAATAAAATCTGTATTACTATTCACAATCCGCTACTCATCATTTTAGAGAGTAGGTTTTTACTGTAAATTTTAAATGAGAAATTAGAAAATCCTATTTTAAAAAATGATGAGTAAGTGCACAGCTAGCTTGAAAAGGGCAGTGGAGGGAGAAAGCAACTACTTTTTAGATAGAACTTGGGGAGTCTATGAGCAGGATTTCGTAGTCCATTTGCTTACAGTTAGCAGAATGTGAGTTTGATTTATGAATTCAGAGGCCTATTCCAACCATAGACCCAGGAAAGTAAGTTTGGTTGTGTTTTGTACAGGGTGGGTGTGTGTGCCCCGGTGGAGGTCCAGTAAGTATTCTTTGTCTTTATGTATTTTTCATAGTATGTACACACACTGGGAAATTCCCAAGGAGCTACATTTCCTGAAATAATTCTGTCTGTGAAATTCTATTTATTATGGAAGTTCTCTTCACATGATGTTGACTTGCACAATTTTGAACCTGCTAAAGACAAAAATATTAAGGGACTTGCAACTGTAGTACTGTATTCAAAATACCTACTCAGGCTGTGAGAGAGGCCTGGGACTTTTCTAATAATCTGTTCCCCAGATATCTCATTGGGTTTTGGACGTGTGTGTGTAACAGTGCTGCTCTTATGATGCTTATTAACAGCATGATTCAAGTAGTGAAATTCAGATCTAAAATCATAACCCCAAATGCTTTTAGATTGTAGCAGAGCAATGCATTTAAGAAGTAAAAGAAATTTCCATTTTTTCTGTCTAATTAGTATATTCCTTATACTTTGTAAATACTTTAAAAGCAAACAAGCAAATGCCCCTCCCAACCATCTAAAAAACCCCACTCCACTGTTTTGCTGAGATCAAGCTAATTTACTTCCAAGAGATGGTTCAGTGACCTGTTTTCTCAGTATAGTCAAAATTGCTTGATTTTGCTTGTCTTTCTCTGATTACATAATCAAGCAAAACTACATGCCCAAGTATACAACTCATGACACCCATGCAAATTCTGAGAATCGAAAGTGTCAAAAATAACCTAAATATTAGAATTTATATTAATAGAAATTATATTATTTTATAATAATTCTCTTTTATAATAATTCTCTTTTATATGTATAATATCTATAAATATAAAATATTTGACATACAAATCAGGATTAATCAAAACTAAATCCTTTACTTGTTTAATCAAAAGTATAGTAGTAATCAGTGTAAATGACTTGATCACTGCAACTGGTCAATAGGCTCTCGTTTCTCCTCTATGTGACTTTGAATTTAATATAGCCTAAACATTCCTATTTCTGTTGAACACAGGGCTCTTTCGGAGGAGCCAACTACCCCGGTGCTCAGGTAGGCAGTTTGCCTTTAACATTTACACAGATTAGTTCCTTGGGAGCTATTCCTCAGGAATACACAAGTCTCACTTGCCATATTTACCCAGAACCCATCAAATATTGAGCTCAGTTTAGTCAGAGATAGGGACAATAATTGCAGTGAGTGCATGGGCTCCTATTGAGTCACTCTCGACATTCCAGTTATATCTTCCTATGAACTGGAGCCAAGATCTTACTTTGTAGTTATAGGAGCTTTCTTGCCTCAAAAAATTACTGAAGAATCATTCACAGGGTTCATCTCACTGCCTAAACCACTAACATGATGTGTAGACAACTAGTCATTTGCTACTGCATTAATAACTGCATAAAGTTTTTCCAGTTAATCAGTGTCAGGAGTATTGTTTATATTAGGCCCAGCATTTTTTTTTGCCAGGTGCTATTTAGAAAACTATTTATGAAAATTTCACGTTCTTTTTACAGGGTTCATCATATTCTGGAAGCAATCAGTATGGTGGACAGGCAAGCACCTTTTCTTTGTTTTCAAGATCTTCTTTCTACTTGCTATCTTACTATTAAATGACAAATATGATGCAAATATGATACTGGTCATTTTTCAGAAAGACTCTTAAATATTTGAAAAAACAGACCATCTCTCAGTAACTGAAATAGAGTAGCAAAACAAACTTCAATTTAAATAAATTCCACAGATCGTTAAATAAATAGTTGTTTTACCTTAGAATGTCTCTTATCTCAAATGATAATTTTAATTAATCATTTTTGTGTCAGTTTCACATTGTTATGACACCAGTCCAAAATATATTTTCTATGTTATTTTTCAATTATATTGAAGTTATCTTTTTTTTTAATTTTGTGTAGATTAAATATTTGGAAAAATTTGGCACAAAACATACCAATAGATATTGCTTTGAAAATATAAATTCTGGTGTGTTGCACCCAAAAATAGTACTTTCTTCATCTCCAGCTGCAGTTCAAATCTCTTACTGTAATCAGCTCCCTGAGTACCTTCTGCAGACTTCTTAGTTTGTAACTGATTCAGAAATCCTACTAGTGCAAGTAGGTGACAGATGTAATGGATGGCTGTCTAATAAGATGGAGCTTATTTTTCATTAGTATTATTGCGTTTGCAATGTTTCACTCTGCTACTCTAAAAAAAATAATTTATTTTCACTCCACTGGCAAGCAGTTGAGTCCAGTATCACTCTACAAAGAAGATAATCTCTTCTAGCACAGAGAGGATTTTTAACAGCTGTAAATCAATTTTTCTCCCAAACCACCTATTTGGAATAATAAGGATATTTTTACAGTAATACACATGATGGTCTCTGAACACACCTGATGTAGCAGAAAATCACAAATAAAGTAGATTTTCTTATCTCTTGAAAGCCGTATGTAACACACTTTAGATCCATTTATTTATGTAACAGAACAGTCTTAGGTGGCTGGTGACTGTTTGCCCAATTTAATACTTTCAGCTGTTAAGGAATTTAGAGGCATTAAGTCTTTCACTGCATCTTTTTATATTAATATACTTTCCAGACTGTTACAGCGATCTCATGTTAAAAGTCATTCTGTGATGTTTGATTCTGCACAGAAAAAAAATAAAAGTAACTGCTGTTAAATTCTCATATTCTTTTTAACAGGGATCTTATCCCTCAGGAAGCAGCCAGTATGGTGGGCCGGTGAGTGTATTATCTTTTCATCCCATCTCTCCTAACTTTTTCCTAGCATACTTTCTAGATCAGGTCAGCTACTTGGTGCTGAAAGATACATTAATTTGGCAATTTTATAAAGCCTAAATAGTTGAGGTAATACCAATTGGTCGTTTCAGCAAGGTGAATAAAAGATTTGGTTACAGTGAATTACTGCTTTGGGTAAAACACTCCTTTGAATGTGCTATAACCGCTAAACTGTATTTCATCACGCTGCTCTCTTCAAATTGCCACTGGGTTGGTGTGCAGTACAGAGCTGAAGTTTTAGGTACCCCATTTACTGTTTTTGTTCAAACAACATCCACATAAGTTTGTCCTAAGTACTGCACAAATTGTCTCAAGGCAGTGACAGAAGATTTTGCCTTCAATTAATAGATGTTGCATTGACTTCTTACAGGGCTCATATTCTTCTGGAGGCAGACAACATGGTAAACCAGTAAGTCAAAAAAATTCAAATTTACCTTTCTTTTTTCTTATACACCTGTTAAAAAAACCTGTATCTAGTTAGTTATGGACCAGACAGTTTTCTGAGAATTACTTCAATATGCAAAGAGTTTCACATGATTTAGTCTTCTGGGATAATCTCAACAAATGCAAACACAATATTTATTTTCACACAGTTCCGTTGTTTTGAGACAGCATTTTACAATCCAACTGGACTTCTGGTAATCCCAGAATGAGACCACAGGACTTTATTTTTGATTTGTTTGTTTGTTTGTTTAACAAACTTCTGAACAGTTATTTCTGTTTAAATTCATAATAATCATACACTTTGTTCTCAGGGCTCAGTTTTTCATTGATTTTAAATGCATTTTTTTAGGTGTTTCTTGCCTGCTTTGAAGAAAATACTTTTTCTTTTTGAAGGCAATAATAGTTGCCATTTAACTATGCATATTTTCTACTTCTCACATGTGAGACTACTATTTTTACTATGTAATTTGGACCATGCTCTTGTCCTTCAATGGCAGGAGATACCAAAAAAGCACACACAATGTTTTAGCTTATGTCTTATGGAAAAGAAGGTCTACCTGTTATTAAAAAGTGGGCATAAATGTTATATTTTTAAGACATGAATCATAAAGGTGAGACACTTTGTGTCCTGTGTTTGATGGCATTTCTTAAGTAGTCAGTGCTTGTAACATTTCCTGTTGGCAATGCCATTCAAACGAGCAGAGCCATTTGCTCGGAAAGCTGAATGTTTTATTTTTCTATATCCATTTTTTTTCAGAGTTACCTTTCTAATTAGAGCTTTCTTCAAATAGGGACTGTAGAGTGAAGGACTCTAACATTTGCATTTTTTGGTGGTGGTGTCTTTTTTTTCCCCCAAACGTAAACATAGATTGACAGCAGGTGAATTAATTAGACCTTACTATTTTTTCCATTCCATGTATTAAACACATCACACCTACAAAACAGTTCTTTCTTCTTGAGAACATTGTATCAAAACCTCCAATACATCATCTGAAAGAATACTTGTAACAAAAAGATGTTAAATATTTGTATTTCAGGCAAGGTTTTCCCTGGGATTTTTAGAGGACTGGACACAAGACAGTGTTCATTCTCCTGTGGTCCTTTATTCCAGACAGTGAGAATATATAAGTGCAAATAGACTTAGAGTCAAAAACAGGTATCTTTTTCCAGGCTTCATCTTCCTCAGGAGGCAGTCATCAAGGAAAGCCAGTAAGGATATTCTTCTTTCAGTATTCTGCAACCAAGTTAGAAATGTGGATACTGGTTTTTAAAATAGATAACAGTAATGAGGGTGAAATTTAAAATTATGTTACAATGATAAATGTCTGAAAAAATTACCAAAAAAATTGGAATATTTTGTTCAAACTTGAACCTTATGATGAGGTAGCATTTATTCCTCGCATAGCAAAGGTTTGAAATACTCTGTTGCTCACTCACAGGAATATGTTTGGATCATTCTAATAAGAATGAGGTATTTAAATATCAGTGTAACTGTTTCAGTTTCAAACTCTGCAGGTCAGTCAGTGGCAGGTTGCTTTGACACATTCCTCTGAAACTGTTGATGGAATAAAGAGGACATAGCTGTGCCTACTTGAGACCATTCAATTAAAATAGGTGGGGAAAGTGCAATGAAAATGGTAAAATCAAAGTCAATATCAAAAGTAATACTATCCAGGGTGTTTTGCAGAGTGCTGTGTGCTCTTTGGACACTGTTCACTTGGAGTTTCATACTACAAAATTAAATGGTTCATAATTATTTTACAGGGTGGCTCTAGCTCAGGAAGCACTTATTCTGGAAAACCGGTAAGAAAACTTTCATGATGGTATTTTCTTAGTAAACAAAGAAACCTGGGTTGTAGGTAGAGCAATTTTGGGATGATTTGGTCTTAAGTTCCATTTGTATTAGAGTATATTTAAAGAAACCACTGTAGAAAATATGGCCTCAGCCTGGGAAAGCAATTTCAGTGTCAGTTATATTTTAAATCTAAATCTGTCTTGCTTCAGATTTCAGTTAGGGCCTTGTTACATTTTTCTGTCCTCTGTTTTTTACATTCCTGTTCTCTGTGTAGATTTTATAGGCTGTGCTCTGTTAATTCTTCACTTTTTTTTTTTTTTTTTTTTAAATAAACTAGATTCTTGAGTTTTTCACTGGCAGGTTATCTGGTTTTGCAACTTATTTTTTTTCCCAGTACTCATCAATTTTTTAACATCCTCTTTCAAATATAGAGATGGAAAGTTCTGTATCAAATATGATAATGCAATGAGAGAAAAATAGATTTTTGCCTTTCCATCAATTCTAGCTGAAATTTTCAGATGTAACATGAGACAGAGGATGTAACTAGAACTATTTACTTTATCAATGCAAAGCAATTTTCCTCTTGAACAAATTAAACCCATTCTGTGGCTTAACATATTCAAAACTTGTTGATCACAGGCAAAAACTGTGTTCAAAACCATTGGGTGAGAACACTTGTAGATTTATTTGTTTGTTTGTTTTCAGCAGTCACCTTCCTCTGGAGGCAGTCAAGTGGTAAGCACTGTTCCTCTTTTTAGTTTCTACTTATTTCTTCCCATACCTATCATGGAAAACTGAAAGTGTTGTTTATACTGTGAGGTATCTGTCAAATTTCCTGTATCTGAATAACCCTTTGAGAAGACATGTACAGCATAATAAATAGGAGTAGTATGGACAAAAATGAAGAGGGACCACACAGGTGTTTTACATGTTTGTCCCTGCCTATCACTTGAAAAATGAACACCTGCTGATTTATGGGCACTATGGATGTGACACATGATCTTTTTAACGTCAGAAATGTCTACATAATAGAAGGGGCTAATAGGAAAAGATTTCTCTGAAACTTTCTATGCTTTTATAACAGTAATAAATAGAACTATTTTGAAATGGGGTTATAAAATTTCTCTTCTTTTTTTTTTTTATTAGAGCTCTGCTGGGAAACACTCCACTCCCCAACTCCTGATGTTATTCAGTGTTTTAAGTGCCTTTGCCCTCTCTGCTGCTACATCAAAATGGTCTATATGAACTTCCGAAGAGCTGCTTGACAATCTAAACACGGATTATATTCCGTATTATTAGATTAATTACTTAATGTAAGAAAAAAATACCCTTAAGTCAAATTGTCAGATGCTACTTGGCTGTTATGTTGCATGTCTAGCTGATATGTCATGCCTCTGATTAGTTTACCTCTGGTTTTAGTCATTAGTAGATATCATTAGTTTTGTCTGTTTTAGTCATCATTTTAAGAGAGCACATTGTACCCTACCTATATGATTTATTTTTATTTCCGATAGGGAATGCGATGAACACCTGCCTGAAATGATTGGTGTGACAAAATTAAAAAGTATTTGGTTATTTGCCAAAGTGGACGAGGTCAAATAAATTGTCGTGTATGCGAGCTGAGCACTATGCCTCGTTCTGACCACATAAAGTAAGGCGAACATAAACATCTGATAAGCAGTTCTCCATGGGACAGAACGAAAGATGCTAAAATACTATCAGAGTATTTGTTTTAGTCTACTGTAATCAGATGTGAGTTCAATATGGAGAATTGCAAAGCAAAAAGAAGTACTCCATGGGACTGAAATTTTTGGAGGTTAACTAAAGTTTATTCATTAAAAAAGCGTAACAGCTCGGAGCAAAGAAACGCTGAACTCTGTTCAAACCAATGGCAAATACCTAGAGTTCTGTAGAGAGGAATATGAGGCAAATATAACCCAGATTAGGCTGATAGTCTAAAGCTGCTGAAAACCAAGGCCTTGTCCTTTGGGAAGGAATGGAAAACTAATTAAATTCATAAAACTGATAAGATCTTGGCTCCTTTTTTCAAGTATTTAGTCTAACCTGTGTTACCTGAAATATCTGAGTTTAATTTCAAGAATGATGCTGACAGTTGCAAGCAGGTACAGTCAATGTGGTTACTGAAAGACTACAGCCTGTTTTTGAATTCAGGAGCAGTTCTACATCTTGCAGCAAACTCTTTTGAGAGCCTTCTGTTTGGTGTTAACAAAGTGCATTCTCTTAAAGCATACTTCTAATGAATGTCTTATTGAACACGTGCCTACTATTAAAATTCCCTTTATTAGTAGTGTGCTTGTCTCCCACGGTTTACTGCTGTAATTGGTGGGACAGGTTTCCATTCCAGTTCCGCGGGGCCAGGATTTCACCCGGTTTTGATGTGCTGCGCTGTCCTTTGCCAACCATAGGGACATCAACCCCTAATTTAAGCATAAAGTTTTGCCTAAATATGATCTTCAAAATTTGGCGGCCAGTCCGTTTCTTTGCGCGGCGCCGCGCCCTTCGCTGTGGCAGCTCCGCACCTGCATCCGAGCCAGCCTCGCCCTCTCACAACCCCGCCCGGGGTGTCTCACCACACGCCCGTGTCACAAGCGCCCCTTCGCGGGCGCTGGCTGGCAGGCGGCAGGGGCTGCGGCCCAGGGCCCGACCCGCAGCCCCGCGATGCCCTGCCCGGGGCCCGGCCCGGCCCCGCCGCCGCCGCCTGGCTCGG
>JAWMRA010000005.1:19255835-19306217 GCA_035584735.1 Pseudotriccus pelzelni
CGGCCCGGCCCGGCCCCGCCGCCGCCCCCTGGCTCGGCCCGGGCGGGGCGCGCTGCCGCCGCGGCCCTGGGAACGGAGCGGGCGGGGCTCGGCTGCAGCCGGAGCCTTTGCGGGACGGGACCGCGGCGCCCGGAAGCCCCGGAGCTGAGGGAGCCGGGCCGGGCCGGCGGCGAGGGGCGAGCGGGGCCCGGCGGGCGCAGGTGGGAGCAGAGCCCGGCCGGGGCCGCCCCGCCGAGAGCGGGGCCGTGCGGGAGGGAGCGAGCCGAGGGAGGCCTGTGCTGCGGGAGTGGGAGGCGTTTGGGGTCGGTGGATGGGGCGGCAAGCGGGTCTGCGGGAGCGGGCTGGGGAGCGGAAGGGTGGGATGGGAGAGACGCTGAGAGAAATGTGTGGGTATGGAGCGGTTCGGGGCTGAGGGAGGGCAGGGGAGGGTGACGGTGAAGTCGCTGCGGGGAGGCGGCTGTGTGTGAAGTTGGGAAGGGGCGCGGAGCTGCTCGGAGCTGTGTCGGTGCTGCCGAGCTTGGGGCTCTGCTCAGAAGATGCTCAGTGATGCAGGGCTGCGCATAAAGTTATCAGAAATTCACACTTTACAAGTATTTGCGTGGCATCACGATTTCATACCAGGTTTTTGAAATGAAAAATACTCTAGCCGTACAGCGCTTGTGGATTAAGTCAGAAACCCAGAGGATGCAGAGATAATGAATGTAATAATGCATGTTATGGAATAAATTGGAAGGTAAAAGATAAATGCCAGAAGGTACGGCAAGTTGTTTCATTTTATTGAATCCTATAAACTGCGTTTTAAATCAGAGCAAGGAAGACTTAGATTCCAGAGCAAAGCTTTTAAAGGAATGATTGAGTGAAGGAGACTGACACAGCTTTCAGCAATGGAGGGCTGTGTTATTTGGGACATAAAGAACATACACAACAAACTTTTCTAAAACTGAGTGAGAACCACAGTGGGAAGTTTATTTGTCAGGTGGCCTCTACACAGAAGGGTTTGGATTTAAGACAACGTTTACTTTTCAACAAACATGTGCAGAATGACAAAATGGGTCTTAGAATGAACATTAAGTGATGGACTGGTTCTCCCAAAATCTATGGGGTTGCCATAGACTTGCACTTGACTTACCTGAACTCTGTGTGAGCACTGAGGCTGCAGGTGAGTGTGAGGGAGGTGACAGTTGTGGAGAAAGTGATTTATAATAACCTCTTCCTTTGGAAACTGAAGCTTATTATTCCCTTGTACATTGTTAGGCATTGTGAGAACTTGTGATTTAAAATCACACGTGGGATAAGGATCCACTGGTTTGAGGATGTGTGATGTTCTCGTTTGTAAAAGTAGTATATGTGGAAAAAATACTGATTTTGGGAAGGGCTGGTTGTAGTAAGCAGAAATGTGCTTTCTTTAGAGTGATGTATTGTTAGGAGTGACTCTGTCTAACAGTCCTACAGGCTGCCTACACAGCCTAATTGTTTGTACAAGTTACACTGTTATTTGCAGTAACAGGAAAAAGGCAGGGATCATCTGACCCAAGTACCTATGGAATTCAAGTCACATGCGTCTGCTTAAAACAGTTCCCGATTTGACAGTGTTAAATGAGGACAACACATCCTTGATCTTTGGGACAGGCTTGCTGTGTGGTTCCACCCGTATTATTCTTGAATTGCCTGCAACCTGGGCTCATTCTTCACCAGTTGCTTCAGTTCACACCAAATGCCTGCTGCTTGCATGAGCTCCGGGCCTTAGCTGGAACTCAGAAGGCTGCACAGCTGGATCACATCAATGGAGGGGTGTCTCTAGAGGGAAGGAGAGGTTCTTAAGATCTGTACTGCTTAGGATCTAGCATAATAACGTCAGGTGGTTAAGAGTTCAGGATTTTTCCACTGGGGTTTTGAACCTTGTCTTATATTTATACCCCTTATACACTGTTCAGCTGTCTAATTTTATTTGCAATTGCTAGCTTTCTACAGTGTCTACAGATTTATTTTCACTGTAGTATCTAGTTTGTGTCACCCTGCTCCAAGTAGATCACCTTGACTGATGGTACCTGTGTTGCCTTGAGCATCCAGACTTGATCTGTGATTCATGAACGGCACAAGCGTAAGCCATGGCTGAACCCCAGCTGGATTCAATGTTCAGTCTCCCAGCACCTTATGTCAAGCTCTTTTGCTAGCTGAATACATCTGCAGGAGTTGCATTCCAGCAGTCCTTCAGTTCATGGCATTGCACTCCTGCTGGAGGAGGGACGGGCAGTTGAACTAAAACTGAGAAGTGAATGTGTCGTTGCTCACAGTCTGGATGTGACTGTGGGATCTAGCTATACTGTGACCTATACAGTGAATGCAGTGTGTGTACTGTGTGAATGAGTGAGAGGCACTTCAGGCAGGTTGTTTCAAATTTCTGTGCTGGCAGGCAGAGTTTGGCTTAATGACTGCTATGTCAATATAAAACTGTTGCACCACTGTGCAGAGTTGAAGGCTTCATCTTACAAGAAATGCTGCTGTTAACATTTAGCTCAGTGAGGGCCTGAATTTCCTGAGCACTGAATATTTATGCTCAATGTGCCATTTGTATAATGTTGATCAAACCAAATTCTCATCAGAAAAAAATATCTGAACTTTGGCTTCTTAGGTTTGGTGTAAAGGATAAAGGGGGTGGGCTTAAAGAGCACTTAGCCACAAATCTCACATTTAAGATTCACAATGCCCCACTCTTCCTGTCTGATACATAAATTAGAAAGGTGATTTTTTTTTCCCGTGAAAGAAAGAAAGAAACAAACAGAAAACCTTTGTGAGATCATAAAAAAAACTCAGTGAAGTTCCCTTTCTGCTAGATTTTCTGTCAACCTGTAAGAAAACCTTACCTGATTCCCAAGCAATTTATAGCATTCTCTGAAATTGGACTTTAGTTAATAGATAATATGTAATTGCATTCCTTTTGTTAGACTTGGCAGTGAGGGAATTTCCTGATTGAGTGATAGGCCACTGAATCACTGATACAGCCTTCAGTATCTTTGTAAAAAGCTGAGGTTTTGGAGCAGAGTTTAAAAGAAATCATTGGTTGATCTTTAACAGTTACCCTTTAATGTGTAACTGCTCTGTGCTTAAGTGCACTTGCCAGTTCTAAAAAGCATCTGCATGATTTTAAAATGCCAAGTGTTGTGGTTTAACCCCAGCTGGCAATTAAGCCCCACAAAGCCACTGGCTCACTCCCCACAGTGGGATGGGGGAGAGAATCAAAAGAGTAAAAGCGAGAAAACTTGTAGGTAAAGCAAAATCCACACATGCAAGCAAAGCAAACCATAGAATTCATTCACCACATCCCATGGGCAGGCAGATGTTCAGCCACCTCCAGGAAAGCCGGGCTCCATTGTGTGTAACGGTGCCTTGGGAAGACAAACGCCATCACTCTGAACATCCCCTCCTTCCTTCTTCATCCCCCAGCTTTATATGCTGAGTAGATTCCATATGGTGTGCGATATCCCTTGTGGTCAGCTGTCCTGGCTCTGTCCCCTCCGAACTCCCTGTGCACTCCCAGCCTCCTCACTAGTGGGGTGGGAAGCAGAAAAGTGTAAGCACCGCTCAGCAATAGCGAAAACATCCTTGTGTTACCAACACTTTTCAGCACAGATCCCAAACACAGCCCCACACCAGCTACTGTGAGGAAAATGAACTCTACCCCAGCCGAAACCAGTACACCGAGATAGGGTTGTGGCGAGAGAGATGACGTTACAGGAGCAAGGTCCGCCACTCATCTACTGTATTGTGCTTGATATCCTTGTCGTGAAAATTATTTGAATGTAGTTGTGTTTTTAATTTGTTTTCACCAGTTAAGAATTTTTTTTATGTCACTGGAAAAATTGGAAATACTGCCTGAAGGAAACTTTCATGTGAAAAAAGTCTTTGCTCCTCACTTTCTGCTAGAAGAGTAAGGAAAAAAGTTTAGGATTTGCTTTTAACAACGCTTCTGAAGAAGTGTGCAAGCTGTAAGAGAAGCATAGCTGTTTTATTTTTTCGTAGTGTACTTAATACACTTTATAATGTATTCAGCAAGAAGAATGGGTAACAAACTGGAAAACAAAAGAAAGAGCAAGGTAAGTTTTAAAATAATAAAGTGAATTGCAGTGATTTAGTTGGAAAGTGTCATGTATTTGGGGAGGAACAGCTGACAATTATAGATAGCTTAAGGGAGGGAACAAAGAAGAAACCTGTCTCCAGAATGAGGAAAACGGAAAACGTAATAGTGACATTTTAAAGTGAGAAATACAAGGTTTAATATTATTGGAAATGTTTCTAACATGGTTTATTAAGATTACACTGACATGGCAGATTATGTCTTGTGGGGGGTGAGGGGAAAAAGAAATGCATTATTGAATGATAGCAGAACAAATTTGGCAGTTAAAATATTCATATGTATGTAAAATCTACTTCACAACACAGTTCAGCAGCACTTAACTAGTTTTGGAAAGGTCTGTGCAGCCTCAGTACTATGTGGGGCATTTATCATAGAATCATAGAGTGGTTTGGGCTGGAAGGAACCTTAAAGATTGTCTGGTTCCAACTCCCCTGCCATGGGCAGGGACATCTTCCACTAGACCAGGTTGCTCAGAGCCCCATTCAGCCTGGCCTTGAACACTTACAGTGACAGACTTGCTACAGTTCTCTGGGCAGCCTGTTCGTGGACTACCCCAGCCCATGTCCAGGACCTTGCACTTGGCCTTGTTGAACTTCATGAGGTTCCTTCCACCCATTTATTTTCTATCCATATATTTTTAGTATTAGATATTAATTTTGGTTAAAAGAAGGCTGGTTCCAATAGAAGGAATATTTATGGAATAGAACTTTACTCTGAGGAATGTAGTTGTGGCACAGAGAGTGACATGTTACTTGTGTGTTATCCAGCACAGGCAACAGGGCAGTGCATATGGAAAAGCGCAGAAGTCTTATAAAAATAGGCTCTTCAGGTTCTGTGAGTCAGCTCTTGCTCCACCTTCCAGCTGTGCTTTTCCTTTGTTGGCAGCTTATAGTATTTGTACAGGTGTAGCATCAGCACTGGGCTCACATTCCATTGGAGAAATATGAGAATGCAGTCCTGTTCCTTTAATCTGCTATCCTGATTTCAAAGCAAATGCCCAGGAAGTGTGTCCCTACTTGTTCCACTGGAATGAAATAGCCTACTTTACTTTCCACTCTGGTTTTTCTTCCATAAGGCAGACTCGATCAGCGTTTATTTTCTGGCACATCCCATATGTAGAATTTGGTGTACTGGCACACAAAACCTATGCTTTGCCTTTGATGGTTTTAAGAGGCTGGTTTTCTGCTTGTGTTTGGCTTTGTTTTTAAAATAATATACAAATACCTTTTGTTTGAGTTAAGCAATGTTAAATTGATTAATCACAAAATGGAATAAGAGGTAGGAATAATAACTCCTGTAACTTGGCTTTTTACTCTAAAAGACTTTGTCAACAGTGAACACATTTCACAACTAGGCTGGAAGGAATTTAATTCACATAATGCCATCACTATGAAGATTGGAAACATAATAGTAGTTAGTATATTTCCCTTTTTTAACTTTAACTTTCCTTGTGACAGAGTTGGCAGGAGTAAAGAAACAGTTGCCAGTAGAGGTTATTTTGGTGTCAAATCTTTTGGTGAATTTAACTTTTGTTATGTGACTTATTGGAATTCATTGTTAATTGATTTATTTTTTATTTTGGTGTTATTCAGTCATCTACTTCTTGAGATAGTGTTGGATGCCTGGGATTTTTTGGATACTGACTTTTTTTTCGAGTTTTCTTCAATTCTCTCTTGAAGTTTCAGAAATGTGAGGAAAATTAAATTTAATGAATATAATAAAAGTGAGTCAGCTGCAGTGACTGTACAAAAAGCTTTTTCATTAACTCAGGCTGAATTAGTGAAATACAATGCAGAATACTGGATAGTTTGGGATACTGAAAGAACTTGCAGTGTAATTGATGCAGAAGGAATGCACAGTCAAATAAAATTTGAATCATTTGTGCAGGCACCATCACCCTTTTTATTTATAAAATAATATATAAAATGCACAGCATCCCACCTTAAAATTTCAATGAGCCTAAAACATGCTAATCAACTAGATAGTTGGTGTTAGACAAAGTTGAGTCTTAACACTTCTGTGTTCACTTTATCTTAACGTGTTTGAATCAGCATGGTGTGAAATTTTGGGAGTGCCTGGGTCTATGGAATTGCCCCTGCTCTCTTGTTCTTGCAGATGGTGTTAGACCATGCTTCCTGGAAGGATCTTCATAATATGTTCATTAAATCAAATTGATTATGTTCCTTTTGGTCTAATTTCATCTGCAACATTAGAATTTACCAGTATTTTAGGAGGGAAAACGTAGGGATAATATAAAAATAAAATGTGAAATACTAAATTTTAGCCTGTGTTGGAGATATTACGAAGGGAGATGAGAACCTGCAAGTCAAAAATTTATTTGTTTTGTCTGAGTGAATGAATGAGATGGAAATATATGGTTTTCTACTTTAAAAAATTCTGCTTCCTTTGAAGGAATATTTTTCAGGCTTTGCATAGTGTGGTACTTTGAGCTGAAGGTATTACTTCCTGTATAGATTGTTTTGCTTTGTTTTCTTTTCTGAGTCTATAAAACCTTTCCAGGGTGCTTTTCATTCATACTTTAAAGGAAAACAACTCTTCGTATAGTATCCATCTGTGTTTTATCCACCTCTGTGTTCTGCAGTCGAACTTTGCATGGCTGTAAATCCCATCTTGGCTTCCTGCATGTTGACTCCTCCATAGCCCTGCCTTCCTGTGCCTATAGGGTGTGTCTCCATGGTACACTGAATAAATGACACGGAGGCAGCTGACTTTTTTATTCACCTAGACTAATAGAAGGAAAAAGTAGTGAGCCTTGTTCCTGAGGTAACAGGTGTGTTAGGCTACATTACAGCCAGTGAGCTGCAGGTCCTCAGCACCCTGTAAGGTACAGTTCAAAAGACATTGAGTTAATGGGACCCCTCTACTTCCAGTATTTGAATTAGCAAACCTAAATCGGAGTTTTCAAACAGATGCACCCTGCAGAGTACTGAGTACTGCATCCAAAGCCCAGTAAGAAATCTAAGTTGTAAC
This sequence comes from Pseudotriccus pelzelni, assembly GCA_035584735.1. Taxonomy (NCBI): domain Eukaryota; kingdom Metazoa; phylum Chordata; class Aves; order Passeriformes; family Tyrannidae; genus Pseudotriccus; species Pseudotriccus pelzelni. Next base: position 19,262,962 of record JAWMRA010000005.1, read on the forward strand.
TCTGTACAGGAAACGCATTGGGAACTTTAATTTCATTATTGGCTTAAAACAATCAAAGTGTGGGCTGTTATTAAGACAATGGTTCATTTATTCTGTGCCTGCACAGGCTGTTGCTGTGAGGGGAGCAGGAGCTCATGGCTACAAGCGAGCAATTACACCTCTGGCAGTAATCTGTTAATCTAAAGCTGCTGTGAAACTGCGGTTGAAGACAGCTCTGCTGTTTGGAGTTCAGTACTTGGCTCTTTTCTGGATCCAGTTCCCTGTTTGTACAGAGTTCTATGAATTGATATGCAGCTCTTTCAAAGGAAGCAGGAAAGCTGATAAGATGTTATGTGTGCTTAGTAGAGGGTGGTTATATCACTTGCATACGTTTCAGGACTCTGTAGTTCCTGCTCTGTGAACCAGCTTGAAAGTACAGTGGGAAACTTCACACCCTTGCTCTCTACAAGCCTGTCTAGTTGACCGCTGATTTTTAACAAATATCCTTATTTCAGCTATCACACTGGACACTTAGAATCCATTTTGTGTGAATGTTTGAAACCCTGAAACTGCTTTAGTCAGTTATGATAAAGAAATGTTTCCTGCTACTGGCACCTTTTTGAGACACATTGTCCGGGGAAAGTTCCCTTTTTTATCATGATTACTAAGGAAGACAAGACAGTAGTTGAAGATAATATTGTGGTATGTATTCCTTATGGCTTTGCTGATGGGCTTATCAAACTGTTGTGCTTGTTGTTATGTTTTCATGCTGATTGCTTTGGTACTTGCTCATCGAACAGCGTACTAGTGATTTACTTATTAAAATTGCATTTTAAGCTGCTTCGTAAATAGATGGTTGTATTTCAGTAAGAAATTATTACAAACATTATTTTTAATATTGTGACCTGTCTTGAAGGTTAAGGAATTGATATCTAATAAATTTGAATGTTTGTAAAACCCTTTGTCACTTCACAGGCTCACAGAATGCAGAAATTTGGGTGCAAGTCAGGAAAGATGTGTATTCTCATTATCTGTATTTTATTCAGAAGCATTTTGAAAACTGAAAACAAAAAAGTTTAAAAACTTATTTATCCGTAAGTGTGCTTTCATGAAAATCAGTGTTGTTCATCTTAGCAATATACTGCTCTTTGTGTTTCCTGTTTGTCAGGCCTCAATACTAAAAAAAGGAGGTAAATGGAAAAGGTGAAAGCAATTGTTCAAGTTGGCTCACATAAATGTCGGTTTTCTCTAGTATTATAGCCAGGCCTTTTAGTGAAATTCAAGTCTGCATTTTCTCTCAGTGAATTTTTTTTCTTTCCCTTTATCTTATCTGTGTTGCTGGTATTTCCCTATAGAGTATGATCTCTGACCTTGCATGTCCCCTCTTCATCCCATTATAGAAGCTGTTCTTCCGTTTCTCCTTCTTGTTCTCAGCTGTAGCAAATTTATTCTTCAGAGTTGTTCTTCAACTAACAAATAATCTCTGTTTTGTTGTTGACAATGCCAGTTCCACAGTTAACACCCTCATGTAAAGGATTATTCCACCAGAACCAGGGGAAAACATCAGCAAATCACAAATATAGTCTGCAGCTTTCTTCTTGATACTTTATAATTCTGTCTGATTTATGTTGTTCAGTGCAGTTGCATCTTTAGTATTTGTTTTTTAAGGAGTTAAAGGAGATCATAGTTCATATGAAAGTATCTCCTGTTAAGATTCCTTAAAGGAACCTTGTGTATTTCTTCCTCAGTTTCTGCATCCAGACATCTTTTTCTTCCTTCTTTGCCAGTATGCTTTTACACATATTTTTTACAGCCACATGATCCTTGAGATAAACAATTTTATTGTGTAGGATACAAGTATGTACTTCATATCTTTGTGGCTGTTGGCAATTCTCACCTGTTTGCAGGTTACTGCAGTGTCTCATAAGTGCCCATGACATGTAGGTAATAATTCGACTTGGAATACGTGACTGGAGAAAATCCATAAATGCTTAGAGACAAGATAAAGGCAAGTCAGAAATATTTGAAAAGTAGAGCTCTCCAAATGTCTGTAACTATAGCAATGAAATGCATCTTGAGCTAGAGAAATGCAGTCAGCAAGAGACAGGTACAGATCCAGCTACAAATATTTAGAGGTGGCTGTATGTTCTTCAGCAGTGCGTACAAAGTTAGATAGTTAATGAGCCAGAAATTGTGTGCCTGTAGGTGTGGGGCATGCATAGGGACAGCTCTGGCACATGCATCCAATAAATGTGCCATCTCTAGGCTTCTGAAACTGAGAACCGCATTCATTGTCTTGACTTGTTACTGTTTTTCTTTTTGCTTGAAAACATATTTGTTAACTTCTAATTACTACACTTGTTTTTACTTTGGCATTATAAAAAAATGCACTGTTTTTGAGTAAGTGGGCAGTGAAGGCAGTAGTAGTAATTTTTTTTACAGAAAGCATTAGTTTTTGTGCATATGGGAATTCTTCTTAATATGAGGAAAATCATATGAGATTCTGAGTAGCACTGACCTTTTTTAAAATTTCGTTGTAATATATTGTGCTTGCAAAATGAACATTACTGTCTCCAATATTAGACTCCTGCGCTAAGTTACTGCTTTAATTGGTAACAAATTGCAAAGCAAACTGAATCAACTTGGTGGAAGTTCATGGTAGACATGAAGATGATGCAGCTTTACTAAAATAAGCTTTGTGGTGGTCAGTGCAGTGTGAGAAAGCAGGTGCAGTCACCTGGTCCTTTGTATTCAACTGATGTTTTTCTGAGCAGAATCATCAGCAGGGCAGGTTTGGTGCTGTCTCCCCTGCAGCTCCTCCTGCAGTTCCTCCATCACGACTTCCTATCCAGCCCTGCATTCCCACAACTCTCCCTTTCCCTCCTCCTCAGCCATACCTCTCATTTTCGTGCAAAGCAGCCCAGCCCTCACCTGGGTTGTGCTGGCACGGTGTCCTCTGGCCCGGCAGGGACTGCAGCCCGGCAGGCTTTGGAGTGGGGAAGAGTGAGAAGATCCTTTCGGTCTGGGAATGGCTCACGGCAGCAGAGCATTCTGCGGCACCACGCTATGGGCCTTTTTCACCTTGAAAATACCTCGTGAGCCTTCACCTGCACAAAGAAATCCACAGTTTGGAGCTGTGAAACTTGGGAATGAAATCCGTTAGTGGAAAGCTAATTATCAGTTAATACTTCTTATTTTACTTTATTATTTTTATTACAGATAAAAAGTATTTCATTTCATTTCTCTGTTAATTAACACTTCTAATATTCTGATATATCTCCCCATTTGTATTCATGTATTCGAAAATGTTAAAGTGATAATCTCCTTTTGCTTTTTAAATATCAGATTTGTGTTTTCCTTTGGCTGAGCTCCCTGGATAACTTTTTAAAATATGCTTATTCTCAATACCTACAATAGTATCTTTGGGTTTGTTTTTTTATTCTGTTTCAGAGAGAAAAAAGTCAAGAAATGTCTGCCAATTTAAAGTACCTTTCCTTGGGTATCCTGGTTTTTCAGACCACAAGTTTAGTCTTGACCATGCGTTATTCTCGGACACTGAAAGAAGAAGGACCCCGTTACTTATCCTCTACTGCAGTAGTTATTGCTGAACTTCTGAAGATTTTGGCCTGTGTTCTATTGGTCTACAAAGACAGCAGTATGTGTCAAATTTTGCACCAAGTAATTTTCCTAATCAATATGCTGTATTGTAGTGGCAACTGCAAAGCAGCCATGTGAGTACAGGCGTACAACAAAGCATTTCCCTTCTCCTTGTGTAAGAAATAGTCTTGGAAAGATATTAATCATACTGTGTATTTGCTGAAGAAAGTTCTTTTTAAAAGATGTGGGTACTGAGGAGTGCAAGAATAAATTTTCTGCTAACAGCTCAAAGTTTGTGTTTGCTCAGGCTTTTTAAGAAATCCAAATGTAGAAGTAGGAAAAAATGAAAAGCTTTAATTGTGTCCAAAGCATGAATGATAATTGAGAAGCCCATAATAAACAGCAGATGAAGGAGGGAGGAAGCAATTTCATTGTTTTCAGGAAGAATCACAGTTTTAAGCTCAAAAATGTATTCAGATTTACTCTGTTTCTTATTTTGTACATTTTAAGCTGAATTTATCTGGTTCCTGGGCACATATATTTGATTTTCAACAGCTTAAAAATGTCTTTGTGTATGTATAAATATTGTTGACACTCTAGGATTGTAAATATGTACTTTTTAGGTGATATCCTTTGATGCATTATCTTCAAATTCTGATAATTTTTATTCAGAGTCTTCTGAATAATTATTTTCATTCTGATATTCCAGGCTGCGGGAAGAACACTTGCAGACATTTTTCCTTACAAATACAAGACTTGTGAATGTCAAACAAACATAGATAGTATTTTGAGGTCTTGATATAGTGATAGCTATAAAAATGGGCAACCATTTTAAGAACAGAGCATTGCTATTTCTCTTTTTAACCCTGCTCCTTTTAATGAATGTCTATTTCTTTTATTGTTTCTTTGGGTAGAGTGCAATTTACGGACTCTGAACAGAGTGCTGCATGATGAAATCCTTAATAAACCCATGGAAACTCTTAAACTTGCTATTCCTTCGGGAATTTACACTCTTCAGAACAACTTGCTGTATGTAGCATTGTCAAACCTAGATGCAGCCACATACCAGGTATTGTATATTTGGAATTCTTTGCAAATTTAAAAAAAAAAAACCCATGGATTATGCAGTAGTAACAGTTTCTGGTTCTTCTAGGTTACGTACCAACTGAAAATTCTCACCACAGCGTTGTTTTCTGTGTCCATGTTGAGCAAGAAATTGGGTGTATACCAGTGGCTGTCATTAGTAATATTGATGACAGGAGTGGCATTTGTACAGGTAAATGTTAGCAAGTGGCTTGTGCTCTTTTAATGTGTTTATTCAAGGAACATGGATTTCTATACTGATTATACAGCTTTCTGATTCCACCAGCTGCACACGAGCACCAGAGTGTAGTCAGGAACTGCGAATCACAACTGGCCAGGTCTGGAGGACACCAGAAATGGGTCAAAGGCAGAAGATAACACCTCTTTTGCAACCCAGTGCTCTACTGTAGAATGTGACAGGGCCTCTGGAGCAACCTGCAAGTAATAATGATAGCAATGTTTATTAGTGTGTGTCTTCAGACATTAGGAATTCACAGATCTTCTCTGCCAGGACAGGCCAGGCGCACTTTGTCATACGGTTGGCAAATTTACTTGAACTATTTCAAAAGGCAAAACTGGCCTCAGGTCTAAATAGTGCAGGCACCAGAGTTTGTAGTTTTCAGAGGGCAGTATCATGGCATGAGAGACTATTCTAAGAATTTTTAGCAGATTTCAGCATATCCTAGAAATCTTTATTTTTAAACTTAAGGATTTGAAAGAAGATATGATGATTAAATTCAGTAATTAAAAATGAGAACAAAGTATTCTGACAGTATTTAACAAACTCCTCAGTATGTTTTTGTCTGTGGCATTGCATTTTATTCAGTTGGCATTAGACACATTGCAGGATTTAACTAGTCTGCATAATCATCAAGAGAGGCACATGCAAAAGACAGTTCACCCCATCCTAATGACAGCTGGTTTAAGTAGTTTTCTGACTGTACCCGTATTTGTAACCAACTGTTGGGTGGCACAAGTTGGTGGCTGTGAATGACAGTGATGAGTCACACTGGGATTCAGAAGCAGTTCTGGCTTATAAGACATAAATCCTGCACCTGTTTAAATTCAGGCACAATTTTACTCCTTACATATACATAGAAAGAAAAACTGTAACCTTGCAGTCCTTTAACAGTATTTATGGTGCAAAATGCCAAACTTGACCAGCTTGTGATTGTCTGTGTTGAGTAACTGTTACTGTTGCTAGAAAACAAATATGCATTTTATGTATGCTCATAAGTGGATTTAACCAGTGAATTTTGTATAACTGTTTTTACATCTAGTGGCCTTCAGACTCTCAAGCAACACCTGCTAAGGAGCATTCAGCGGGGTCACAGTTTGTGGGGCTGATCGCAGTGCTCATAGCCTGCTTTTCTAGTGGATTTGCTGGGGTTTATTTTGAGAAAATTTTAAAGGAAACTAAGCAGTCTGTGTGGATCAGAAACATTCAGCTTGGTAAGTTTATTTTTAATTATCTATTAAAGATACTACATTCTGAAGAATTAAGATAAATGTGCAAAATGTATGTATATATAAAACATCACATTTTAGTGTGCTACATAAATACTATTTTAAAACCAAAAGTATAAACTCTGCTAGATAGAATTCTAGCACTTACTTTCTGATCTCAACCTAGTTCTTCATTTAATTTTTTAATAGAGTATCTATAAGTTTGTACAGAATCTGTCAGTTGAATTTGTGTTTTAAAATTTTATAAAGGATATTATTATATGCAGGATTGTGGGTATCCTCTGTGTTTAGAAAGATTGTCTTCACTGATTCAGAAGGTCTGATAAACATGGATAGTAATCATTTTTCCAGACAAAGCAAAACTGCATTGTTTGTGAATAAAGTTGAGGTAGTGAATTGTAATTATTTCAGTACAAAGGTCAGTTTGTTTTAGTTGTCTATATAATCACTGGAGAGAAGCATTTGCAAAAGACAGTTCATTTAACTGTTTTAATGCCCTTACCTATTACGCACTTGTTAATAAGAGAATACCTTCTGTTTCCAAGGTAGTTCTGGGTCTTCTAGACCTGAGATATTAATGACAACAGAAGTGATCCGTGTTCGTGAATGAGTTTTCCCTCACTTCAAAGCAATCTTGTCCAGTTTATGGGGTTTGAAACATGAAGTTCAGTAGAATATGTTTACTGTTGAAGTTGGTTTCCGTTCAAAAATAAAGTTTTTCCCTTTTGATAGAAGAACACTAGACTCACTAAATTACAAACTTACTAATCTAATCTCAAATTCTTCTTTTGACATTAAGTCTCTACTAGAAAATATTCACCATGTTTGAGACTGGTTCAGGAGAATCCCACTGTGAAGATCCTGATCTCAACTGGCAAACTGCTAATTGCTGCTCTTGCTCTGTCAGAGACCCTCCCCTCCACTAAACGTTCTCCCTGTTTTTCTCTTCAGGTTATAGTGTGACTTCAGCCTTCAGTCATGACTTGTTTCAGGGAAACTGAAATTGTGTTTAAGTGAATTTTGCTGTATGCCATAAACAAAAATCACACTGTTCCAGTAGAGAGCAATGGAAGATAAGTATATAAGGATATCCTAATGGAAACAGTCAAACATTGTTATTAGTATGGAGAACAGCTTTTGAAAGAGAACAGCAAACTGATTGCATTCGGATGTGATGGTATTGCAAGTGGCAGTCCAGTTTGAAAAGCAGAAATGTATGAGCAGCCCCTGAGGATAGGGAACCTGTTTGCACATTTTTCACTTGAAGCTTTTAAATCAATTTTTTACTTTCAGGATTTTTTGGTAGCATATTTGGACTGATGGGTGTATACATTTATGATGGAGAACAATTGTCAAAGAATGGATTTTTTCAAGGATACAATAAACTCACTTGGGTGGTTGTTGTTCTACAGGTGAGATATCCTTGTATCCCATGTTTCTGTGAAGGCACTTAGGATTTACTCTTCTATAAATGACTGGGGAAACTAATGGGTGTCATTGAAGCTATTGAGAATTCTATAGTCAAAAGTCTGATCTATCACTATTAGAATAAACCTCTAAATGAAAACCTGGAAAATATATAGCAAGTATATGATTAAGTATTGTGCAACTTAAAAGCATGTAAGCATTACTTATTTTGGGATGTTTAAAATATATATATATGCCCTTCCTCCTGTGGCTAAAAATGTATAGTACGAGCATTTCCACTCATTAATGGTGGTAATATCAACAATTTCTTTAATGGGGAAAGAACTACTCCTCCAATATTTATTTTCTACAGTGCATATCCATAATATTAAATAAAATTATTGCTCCTAAACATAGACAAAAGCTTTTCCTAAAGTAATAAGTGCATGGTGTTAAAATATATGCTGTCTGTCAAATTATTAGTTTGTGAATCCAAACCTCACTATTTTTTCAGGCACTTGGGGGGCTGGTAATTGCCGCTGTTATAAAATATGCAGACAACATTTTAAAAGGATTTGCAACTTCTCTCTCTATTATACTGTCAACACTGATCTCCTATTTCTGGCTGCAAGATTTTGTCCCTACAAGGTAAGAATTATTTTCCATGTTTGCTGGAAAAAAACCCAACGGCCCAAGCCACACTTTCTGAATGTTTAGGTACCACTTGCACATCGAAGTTTAGTGTTGTACCATAACCAGTAGCTAGTTTTTTCAGCCCAATTGTTCCAGTGCCGTTTCCAGCGGGGTCAGGAACCCCTGGCTGGCGGATCCCGGCGGTGTGGGCGCTCCCTGCGGGCCGTTCCCGGTCGGTCCCTTTCCTTTCCCGCATCCCGCGGATCCCGCCGGGCCAGCACTGCGCCGGTGGCGGCGGCCCGTGGCAGAGGGGGGGTCACCGCTCCGCGTGTCCCCGATGGGCCGGGCGGGGACAGGGACAGGGACAGCACCTCCCGCACTGCCTGTCATCCATCTCACCGCAGTCTCTGGCACAGGCAGCTGCAGTCACGCACCCGTGGAAGTCACACTGCAGCACTGAGTTGCCCAAGGGCACCCAGAACCCCGAAGACAGAGCCTTTTGTAAATGCCACACTGTATTTAGTAGTGAAAACAGCCAAGAAAGAAAGTGCTTCTATGTGCTTCCAGGGTCGGGACACTGTATCCTGGTGTTCTGTGAGTGAGATTGCAGTGGCTCTGTGCACCTCAGGTTTTGTACATGGGTAGGTTCAGAACAGTGCTTGTCTTGGCAGTGCATGTTAATATATGGAGTGTAGAAGTAATAATCCTACTTGCAAATATTAGGATTTTGCTTATAATTGACCAACACTCCAGCCATATGTTACACATACTCATAGCATAAAAATATTTTAAATAATATTTACAATTGTTGTATCTGGTACAAAGAAACATGTTTTTATTAAAAATATGTAAGTGCAATACGGTGGTTCCTTCTAACCTTACCCATTCTGTGATCCTGCAGTATTACCAGGGCTTGACTTAAACATTCCAAAAAGGAAGTAGAGCAACTATTTAGGCTTAAAAAGTGGAAGATGTTGAACTTAAATTATAAGTAGCCTATATTTGTCCCATTAAAATGAGTGTACAAAGTGGTTCAAGAATTTCTGTGTGCTCAAATGGAAACTTTATAAGTAACTTAACAGCTTCAGCAAACATGTTGAAAGGGAAACAGTAGTAAATAATTAGATTAAATAGAGCCACGTAGCAGCATGTAGAACTTGAAGCCATCCCATTTAATAAAACTTGCCAACTTGAGTTAATCAAACTTAATCTTTAGAACGTTGCTTATGCTAACTGAATATATTTGTTCTGAAACTGTGTAATTGTTTCTGCCATGTCAACACTTTTGATTGGAGTAATAGATGTGAAGTACTTATATGTGTTGCAATGGGCCATGCTCAGAAATAGGGGAACTGTGTTCTCTGAAGGATTGTCATGTCATGTGCCGCAGTTTTCTTAGCATTTGGTTCAGAAGATTGAATTGTCGACATTGTCATGTCTTTATGGGAAGGTTCTTTTCTAAAATTTGTACTGATCATCTGTTGGCTTTGGATATTTTGTTTCAGACTTGTAACTATCAAAACAACTTGAAAGGCCCATATGACACAATGCAAAAGATGCCTTTATTATCTTTTCCTGACATAAATCTTTATGTATCTGCCAAAAATTAGATTATACTGACTTGCAAACTAGTTCTTAGGCCACAGTAATTTGTTTTGACATAATCTTTAGATTTTAAAGCAAACACAGCTCTGACAACATGAAGTATGTAAGATGTTAAAACGGGCTGGGTAACCACAGTAGTAGCACTTCAGCTCCTGCTTGCATTTTGCAACAGCTTTAGGTAAAAGATTTTAAAAAAACCAAACAAAAACAAAACCAAGAAGATTGCTTTTGACAATTGTTCCATGAAAGTATAATTTTAATTTTCAGAATATGTCAGTATAATGATACATTAATTTGTAGTTGTAAGTTTTTTATTTCGACAACTTCCTGCATCCTTCCAAAATAAATACGTGCAAATTATTTTGTTCTTTATAAATTGGACAAAAATAATTTATCTTTCCATTTTCCTCATGAAAAAATGTCCTTTCTTTTGACTTATTACATACATAGCTTTGCATCAACTAAACCAACCTTTTTTTCCTATCCCTATTCTATTCAGTGTCTTTTTCTTTGGAGCCATCCTTGTAATAGCAGCTACTTTCCTCTACGGTTATGATCCCAAACCTGCAGGAAATCCCATTAAGGCATAACAGACTTCCTCGTCAACCTGCTTCTCAAGATCATGCACTGGGGACCTTGCTAGCAATGGCATGTGGGGAGTGTCGTTGTGCACTGCCAGGGAAGGATTACTGCCCTGAAGAAACGCTGATGAGTAGCTCTGAAAACCAGAGGCTTACAGGTGGATGATGACACTGATCTGTAACCCGTGGGGGGGGAAATGTCAGGGGAAAGCCCAATGCAACTTGCTAATAAAAACTTGAACCAAAAGTTTCCAAGAAACTACAATTAGGAATGTTTACAGCTTTGACAGAGATTGCATCAAAAGAATTTACTGTATTGACTGCTGCAGAAAAATGTCCTATGCACTCTTTGAAAGAGCACATGACAACGTTGTCAGATTGTATGTTTTTGCGATTTGATTATATTTAATCTTAGTAAATGTTTTTAACTGTTTGTCTATTTACGTGTAATGAGCTGAACATCATAGTTCTAAAGTGATGGTTCTAATTAGGTATTCCTTATTAAAACTGTGAAAATTGAAATATGATTGAAAGACACTTTCACAATATCAAATATTTTTATATTTTTAGAAAGCTGATTTAATAACAGAAATCTGTTATTAAATGATAATAATATAATTCTGTTGCTTATATAAAAGTATTGTAAGAATGTTAACATTCTCACTGAAGTACAGAGTGAAAGATGGAAATCCATGTTGATACTCCAGCCTCCATCAGCCTGTAGTGTTCCAACAGATGGAATAACTCTGGGAACACCGGCTGGAGGTTACCACACTAACCTGCTGGTAAGATTAGGGTTATGATGGGTGCTTGCTCAGATGTAATGTTCAGTCTTGTTATTTTTATTGATTATAAATCAACTTTTTGGTAGAACCTTAAAAGTAGTTTTTATGCTTTAAAATAGCCTCCGAAGATTTTCTTTCAACCACAATTAAAAAAAAAAGCCCATAATAAACATTTTAAAGGCATTATTGTTGTCTGTAACAGCTCCATCTGGAGCTATTAGGGTATGGTGTCTGTATACTTTATTGTACTTTATTACAGAGGAGTTTTTTAAGCAAGTGTTGTTTACTCATGAACTTTCCAGTGCTTTTTCTGTGCATTTCTATGTAATGGCTTACTTCGAGTTTTGGTGGGTTTTATTAATTATTATTTTATTCTGGGAGTCCTTAAGCCAACAGACCAAAATGTTCTCTGGAGCTATTCAGTCTAGTAGTGGAATTACTTTAAAAGGAAACATAATTAAAAAGTAATTAATTGTGCAATAGCTAAAATAAAAGCATGCTGTTGGTCTGTTTTAAACAAAAAAAGCTTCACAAAGAGACCTTGATGCAGTTAGATCTATTAGACTGTTATGAACACTTCACTTGAAGTATTTGCATATAGTCAGAAACACCAAAAAAAATCTGGAACTAATAAATAAATAGGCTGTCTTAAAAATTGCTGTTTTTCAGGAGAGTATTCACAATGGATATTAATGTAGTGGCTCTTACCTACGTATTACACCTGTGGTGGTATGCATTTATACAAAAACTTACCAGGAGTCCCTTACCAGTAAAATGGCAAGTGGTAAAAACATCTTACTTCCCTTGTTTCCCCCCACCTCATGCTCTCTCTTCTGTCTTGTGCTGAAGAAAATGTGTTAAAGAGAAATTTTTTTTTAAATGTTTACTTAAGTACCTCATCCAATTCACAAGGAGATTCTGGAGGAGCGTTCTGAGATTTCTTAATGAAATGTTGTAAATGGGAAAGGAAGAATTCCACTTATGTCAGTGAAGTAAAAACTTCTGTTGCGTGTTTTTGTTCTGTTAGGTGTGTTATCAAGGTTTTGTTTGTTTATCGTATCAGAGCAAGACATAAAAGAACTACCAGAACCATTATGCCAAGGGCTTGCTAAGCTTTGTGAACTGTGAATCTGTCCCAGCGTGTTGTCATTGCAGGAGCTTTTCTGCTTGGCAGTCAAATCGATCTTGTAGTGCCCTAAATTGGCATCCTGTGTTAGTATTAAATCTTCTACCTATAGCATTCATTGTGGCAAAATCTTTGAAAAATTCCATGTGGTGATTCCTGCACTGCAGTGCACAGGAGGTGAGATGTGTGCGTGGAACAGCGGCTCACAGCGTGCCTGGGGCCGAGTGGGAAGTGTTTGCAGTCATATCTGAATTGGAGTTTGGCCTACACAGAGATACTTTTAATCATGAGTTGCAGTACTGAAAGGGTTCAGGTGATACAGTTGGTTACTTCCTTGAGGAACGTCTCCAAAAGAACACAGGTAGCAGGCTGAGGACACTTTAAAGCCGGTTGTACAGGAAGGGACCAAACAGGCCAAATAATCACCATGTTGCTGGAGCTCTGTTATATGTAACCCAGTTTTCATATTTCAGGTGCACCTGTCAATATTTGTCAGTGAGGATCAGTTTATAGGAAAGAACGGGAATGTGTGCTCCTTGCTTTGGAATAGGATGTCATGCAGCTTTGGAAAACAATGTCTCTGCTGTACTAAGGAACAGTAAATCCTGTCTGTAGGTCAGGGACTCTACTGTGCTTTCAGCTGACAGTCCTATGAAGTAGAAGGACAGATCTCTTCATACACTTGTTGCTGTAAAAGAGAACTGAATTTGCATTTTTAACTGTGTTTCCTTAGCCTTTGACAGAGTGAGAACAAAAAGGATTTGAGGAGCATTTACTGATTTCTGTAACCTTTGCAAACTGGGGCCATATGGACATTTTCTCACTGAGATGCTTTTGTATTTGTATTTTAATTTTTTAAAAGCAGTTTTAAGTCTATAACTCATTAACTAACCAAAGAGGCATAGGAAGGACAGAGCATTGGGAAGTAGTGGATGGTGTGCTTTGAGCTTGCCCAAAAAGCAATCTGTAGGAGTCTAACTTTCCAAAAATAAACTTGTCTTTCTGAACTACTTTTCTGGCTTTTAGAGAATGGTTTTGTTTGTTTAGTTGTATATTTAGGAGGCTAACCTATACTTGGCAGAATTTTATTTAAATATTTAAAAAGTTGTAGCTAGGTATTTATTTGCAGTAACTTGAATTATGTGATTTTTTTTTTAAGATTTGCAGAATGGGAGTTCTAGTATTTATTGACTACTTGGATATTTGGTAGTTTTATTTGGGAATCTCTGGGATACACGATCAATTGTCAAATAACAATAAATTTAGAGCTGTCTTCAAAGCAAAATAAATCAGTTCTGTAGTGAAAAACTTGAGTCTAATAAAGTAAAATAAACTTTTTACATTGTATTTCTACACTGTCCACAAGTGCCCAATAATCTTTTTTTGCAAAGAATGCAGATAATTGTACGGTTCTATTCAACTTCATTGTTATATACAAACCATGAGAAAACCTTCTTTTTTGTTTGCTTTAATAAAGGGTAGATTAGTGTTCTAGATTCACCTTTCACAAGATAGCACCCTTGTTTTTTTCTGCAACTTTTTAGTAACTGTTTTTTTATTTCCTCTCCTCCAAAAAAACTCATTTTGGTAGCCTGTGCTTGCATTTCATTTGCTGATACAGTTATCTCCCTTTTAGTGGCATGAAATTGTTTTGCGTTCCTAACTTATTTTTATGTCTGTTACTCTGTCATAGATTCTGTTGAATTGTTTTTAAATTGATAAATGAAACATTGCCTTTCTTCTGGTTTTCGTTGCCAGTAAATTTCGTACTTTGATGTGGTTCCTGGTGGGCTGTGCATGTTGTGTTGTATTTAAGCAATCATCATCTTCCACATTTGAACCTGTTGCTCATTTTCTTCCTGGTGACAATGGTTTTTGCTGGATATTGTGTTGGGGAGGATTATTCATTGTTTCCTTATCTGTTTTGTAAGAATGAGATACTTATGTATTAGAAGTAAATGGTATTATGGTATTATACCGGATATGTGGTAATGTATCATTACCTAAGGTGGTATATTACTGTAAGAAAGCCCAAGAAGTGTTTCCTTCCCTTTGTTTTAATAGTTCTTTTCATTTTCAATGCTGATTATTTCCCAGAGGAAGTGACTAGAGAGTTCTTCTCTTTCCAGGTAAGCTCATCATATGTTTTTAAATATCTAGAATTAAGACATTTTTGCTCATATTCCTAATAAAGGCAGAGCTTAATTTTAACCATTTTATTACTATAGTGGCATTATCTACACATACAGAGAGCTTTGTAAAAGGAGAGGTTTGCCTTATGCGTGTTTTAGCAGAAATAAAACAATGTTTTAATTAACATGTACTGTTTCAGAATATAATTTTAGCATAATTTTCTGTAAAATTCAGAAGGCTGTTGTAAGATGTTTGTTAATGGTATCTTTTAACAACTTAGTGAATTTTGCCAGCAATTTAATTTTGACTGAGACATGCTGCTTTTTGACCAGTGTCATGACTTCTTGTGAATCACATTCAGACAGTGTTCTTGTGACTCTCTCTGTGCTCTTCTGGTCTGAAAACCCAGATCTCCTTGTCCTGAGCTGGAGGTGGTAGGAAGTGCCTGGGTATCAATATCAACTTATAGTGTGAGATGTGATTGTAAAACACTGTAATCCTTTCTAGAAGGAGCAATGTATAGCTATAATTTACAGTATATCAAAGACCTGAACAGAGTTCACAGGCACAGTACTGTAGATGATGGATAACACGTTTCTCTGGCTTTTCCAGATACATGTAATAAAACTGGGTCATTTCACCAGCAATTTTCAGGGCACTTAATTTCTATCCGTTCCTTCTGTCACTTTTGCTGTGATCTTATTGTTCAAATGCAATATGACTTAAACTGAAATTTTTAGGCCATTAAGTAACAAAAATTAATTATTCATCAGGTAAACAAATGAGTGTAGTGATACCAGCTGGTACATAGCTGGTGCCACCCATACCTGGTACAGATGGGTATTCTTTACCCATTCCAGGGATGCAGGGGACCCCATTCTTCCAGTTGGGCCTAAAAGCACTCCTGAGGAGTCTTAACTGAAGCCATTGAAGCCATCATCTACTTGTGCTTCAGAGTCAGGGATTCCCTCTGGGGACATGATTAGTACTCTGTCCATTTTCGTCCTGCTTCCAAAAGGATGTTAATGCCCTCTACAGCTAGCGGGCAGTATTATGTATTTACTTAGTAGAGAGGGTCAGGCACTACAGGTGTTTAGATGTAACAGACAATTCTTGTTCCTCTTCTGCAGGAGTTTCAATGTTTGTCAGGAATTTGTGTCTCAATTAAATAATGTCAGAGAGGATTATGTCAGGACTTGTGTGTGTAAGTGGGGTTTGATATTTAAAAACCTGTAACATGGCTGAAATTCATGACAGCAAAAGCAAGTCATTTATCTAGAGTTTATTCTACATTTTTATTGTTTGAATCATCTGCCCTGTCTACGTGAGCAAACTTGATATTTAAAAGCATTTATTTTGAGATGATGAAATCAGTAAGAGGGGTTGGTCTAATATGAAGGTATGGGTAGTAAAACAGCTGTCTTATCAGCCTAGTTGCCAAATGACTTTGCTGACACTGTGTAGTTGTGTTGACTTTTTTTACATGAGTCCCTTACATGTCACATACATGTCTATGTATGTTCCCACCAAAATCTAAGCACTCTGAGGGTTAGACTTGAAACTGTTATAGGACCCCTCTCCTTTTCAAGAGTGAGAAACCTTGGGACACAATTGTCACATACTTGGTGTGACACATTAAGACTTGTAACAAACGACTGGTAATAGCAACAACTACAAACATCCTAGATCCCCTATACCCACACTTTGTATCATTAGCTGGAGTCTGCTTGCCCTTGTCTCACCGCGAGTACCTCTGTTGGCCCCTGAGTAGGGCTGTGCCTCAGGAAGTTCTAAATTCCTTAAAAGTCGCATTATGATGAGAGAAGAGGGTGCTTATCTTAAGGCTAAGAGTTTAACTTCAGGCCACGCGATCTTAAGCGGTGAGTGATTTACATCCCTTTGTTTACACGGTGAGAGCTGCAGTCTGTACCTCAGGGGTGAGGTTCCACTGTTGCTAGGGGCGGGGAGGATGCTCCATGTGTAGCTGACGTTTTGGGGGAAACAGGGATGTCGCAGGAGCTGAGGAGATGGAGATAAGCAGCAAGAGGGTTGAAAGATGTAAGACTAAGTAAAAAAGAACATAAAGAAAAGACTGATATGTGGGTGCGGCCATGGAGAGTTGTGTCTGGTGGTCTTAATGCAGTAGTACAGGATGTGGACAGTTCTATTCTGATTCTATTTCTGTTCTTATAGCAACAATGACTTCAGTTGTTGCTCTGTTTAGCGCTGCCAGACATCAGCAGTGAAGGCATTTATAAACCACATAAAACCTAACAGTGCTCTAGTACACGTTTCTAAAAGCTCTTCTCCGCTTATGGGCACGCTGCCATGGGAAAGCCGATCCCTGTTATCCTATTATCTGAGGGCAGTGTGGTAAATCAGAACACCATATATTCCAGAACCTGGAATGACCCCCCCCTCCGTTTGAAGGTGTTGGAGCTTTTATAAACAAAGCTTAAATCTTGGTAGTAAGAAAACAGAATGTCTCCATGTTGGATGTTTGGGATGAATTACAAGTGCGGCTGTGTGCTCTGGCTCTGAAAAGCCAGGTATGCCCAGCAGGCGCTGCCTTCCTTCGCTGCTGTTCCCGGCACCCCTCGGCTTCGCTTCGCCCGGGGGCGGCGCTGGGAGGGGCGTTTGAGACACTGCGGCGGAGCGCGAGCGGGGGCGTGCCGCCGTGTCCCGCCGTGTCCCGCCGTGTCCCGCCGTGTCCCGCCGTGTCCCGCCGTGTCCCGGTGCGCACGGCCGGCTCTGCCCGCGGCTCCCGTTCCCAAGGCCCCGTTTCCCGACCCGGCCCGGCTCCTTCCCGGCGCGGGCGGGGCGCGGGCCCCGCTCACGTGACGGCGCGCGGCCAATGGCGCGATCGCGTGATGCGCGGCGCGGGCTGCGCGCGCGGCGGGGGCAGCGCAAGATGGCGGCGGGCGCGTGAGCGGCGGCGGCGGGCGGGACGGAGGGAACCGAGGCCCGAAGGGACCGGGAGGGGCCGGCGGGGCCGCCGCGGGTGCCGCTCCCCGGGGGCGATGGTAAAATGACCCAGGCGGGCAAGAAGAAGAAGCGCGCCGTGAACCGCAGCATCATGCTGGCCAAGAAGATCATCATTAAGGACGGCGGGACGGTGAGGCCGGGGCGCGGCTGGAGGCGCCGGGGACCCCCGGGGAGGCCTGGGCAACGCGGCGGGGCGGGGGCGGCAGCGGGCGAGCAGGGCCCGGTGGGCCCGAGGGCCTCGGCAGCCTCGCCGGTGGCGGTGCCCCAGCAGCTCCTGCGGCCCGGGCCGGCTGGTCCGGCCCGTGGGGCTGTCCCGGGCTCGGGGCGGGTTTGGGGCGCAGGAGCGAGCGCGGCCCCAGCCGCTGGCCCGGCCCGGCCCGGCGGGGCGTTGGGGCCGGCCCGGGGCGCGGGGCGTGTCCGGAGCCGCCTCGGCCCGGCCGCGGTTCGGAGCGGCGGTGCCGCCGGCACGGACCGCCGTGCGCCTTGTGCCCCTGGGCCGGGACGGAACGGGCAGCGAGGGGGACGCGCTCCAGCGCCTGAGAGGTCCCGCAAAGGGCGCCGGGGAGAGGAGTTTTGCAGTTCATCACGCTGTCTTGCTTCTTTTTGAATGCGTAGATTTTAAAAGGATAAGAAGTTGTTAAATGTTTTTGGCTGTTAGAGCTTGGGGTTTTTTTTTAATTGATGAGTGCCATTACTTCCAGTGTATCGTTGCCCCTGGATTTTTTCCATTGTGTAACATTGTGTGTCTTCTCTGTGCCCTCTTCTAAATACGGTGTCATTATTTCACATAAGAGACATCTTGACAGACTAAGTTGCTGATAGCCCTTCAGTTTGTCTTTTTGGAACAATAGTAGGGGAAACGGAGGTGTCAGAGTCGTTGTACTTGTTCATCGAAGTAGTGGCCATCTGTCTGGTTTACTTCAGTGTTAAGAAGCAAAACTAATTCCAGTGATGGCTATTGGTGTTTTCCAGGACATGTTTTCCCATTCTTTGTAAAGATGGAAACGTATGAGATTACCTTGTACAAATGTTAAATGCAAGTATTTTAGAATGACTAGTAGAAGCAGAGTAAATGCTCAGGGGACATGGTGCTTCATAATTTCTCTCTGGAGCAATCATTGGTAAGATACAATATGCTTCCAGGTGTCCTTTACCTGTCAACTTTAACTGTCTTTTGCTAAGAGAGGAGAAAGGATGTTACAATTAACTGCATTCAGTGATACTTGTAATGCAGCATTCAGTGCCTCCCACCAGTTCCAAAAGCAGAATGTAGACTTGCGTGAGTTCTGTATGATTTTCAGGTTTTTTAAACAGTGGGAACATGCCATAAACAATAGATGACAGTATGTAGGTTGTTGTTAGTTAAGAAATTTCAGCTTGTGATATTTTCTGCTTTCAAATAAATGTTTTGGAATTTATTTGTTTTAAATACATTTCTAAAGTTAAGAGATCTGGTATAGCAGAGTATTCTTTACAATGACGGCAAAAACGTTGTGTGGATTTTTTTTTTTAATGTTTGCTGTTAGTTAGCCTTCAGTGCTCAGTGTCCTCAGCTGCTTTGTTACCCAGCATTGTGTGACATTGTGGGAAACAGGTACATGAAAATGGACCCTGTGTCTTGATTGTCTTCCACTGGCAAACCAGTAATTAATCAGGTATCTTCATGTACAGTTTCCAGACTGATTGGTTTATTTTGAAACTGTGTGACATCAAGGAAAACTGTGAGCCAGCAAGAATATACAGCTGGTTAGTGAGGCAGTGGCATGGGCGAAAGGAGTTTCTGATGGGGAATTTCAGTCAAATCTAATGTAGTTGTCACTGGTTCTGATGTGGAAAGGAAAAAAAAAAAGAAACAAAGAGGAAACCCACCCCTTGTTTCTGCAAAGCCTCTCCTCCTGCCATAGTTTGTGCTCGGTCGCTTTGACAAGGCAGCGGGTGGTGCAGGAGGTTGGGTTGGTGCATGGGAATATTTTTGGGTTGTTGTCTTTGCAGCTTTAGTAGCTGTATCACAAAAAAAAATGTGTAATGGTGTGTGTGCTCAAGTGAGTGTTGTCAGATTTCACCAAAGGAGCGGCAGTAATACCAGTGAAGTGGTTTCATAGAATGATAAATGGTTTGGTTGGAAGGGACCTTAAAGATCATCTTGTTCCAGCCCCCCTGCCATGTAGTGGAACGTTACACTACATCAGGTTGCTTAAAATCCCACTTCCAGGGATAGGGCACCTACAGCTTCTGTTTCAACACTTTTTTTTCCCCCCCAATAATTTTAATTTTGACTTCCTTTGTGACCAGCTACTATTTGTCTTATGTAAGATGATGCATTTTTGAAGCAGTCATGAAATGACTTTATTTGTGTACTTTATTTGGTGCCTTTTCCAGCAGAGGAGCAGCAGCTCTGATCTTACACCTGATATCTCTGTTGATTTGATAGTTATTCTGTTATTGTTAGATGTGTGTTCTTAGGCTTGCCTGGCATGTACGTTTTTTATCACTGACATGGCTGACAGTACAGAGCGTTTGGTTAAAGACACCTTCTCTCTAAGCAGGGTAAAGGGCGTTCTTAGAGCACTGTTTTGTGCCGCAGATTTAGCCGGGTGTAAATACGTTCTGCTCTGGGTGCCTGGTTTCAGAGAAGGGTTGCTGTTACTCTGACTGAACATCTTGGTTCCAGCTTGTTCACACAAGGACTCCATATCTTTTATCTCCAGGTGTAAGGCCACTTGATTTGATTGCATTTGGGTCATTACATTACATGTTAGCCCATTTATAAAGTACAGGGGTCAGGTTATAGAGTAGGACAGGGCTGAACACCCAGCACCTGCACTGTACGTGTTGGGGTAGGAGGGTGCATCAGACTGGTGCTGAAATCTTGTGGACTGAACACACATGAAATATCTTAATGCACTGCAATTTATCTGCTTATTAATTTCTTTGTCTTTCACCTCAGGAATATTTTTGCTACTTTATAGTTGCAACCACCTTTAAAAATGGCTATAGAGGAGATGATCTAAATATGACTAAAGTAACTTATTTTTTTTTAGTAGTACCTGTGACAAAGAGCACTGGCAATAAGAAAGCTAGGAAATATAACCTTAGTGATCTAAATGTCACTTCTGTTTATTTCTGCCAGTGTGTAGGAAACATCTCTTGCTGTTGCTCACAGCTGGATGACATGGCAGAGGGCAGCAGTCACCTGCCTGTGTGTCTCTGAAGTCACCGTGGGCTCAGCTGTGCAGAACAGCCCCTGGTTTCGTTGTGGTTTCGGTCTGTGCGTGTGCTCTGTGAGGAGCTGCCCAGAGCTGGGGGAGGCACACAGGGACAGATGGCCACTGACTCGTGTTTGCTGTGAATAGAGGTGCTCTTGAGCCCCGTGCTTGGAGGGACGGGGATGGTTTGTGACACCCACCTCGCCATCTGTCGTACCTTGGGGGGATCATGAGCCAGTAACGTGACAGGAATCCAGGGGCTATGAGAATCAACCTGATTTTATGACACCGAGCCAAGCAGTTAACATTGATACTTACAGTTTGTGTAGACCTGGAGAAGTTTTTAACCCAAAGCTAAAATAAGGATTGTGGGTGGAAAGGGAAAGGAATTGTGGGAAGTGAAGATAATTATAGCCACTTTCTGTACCTAAAAAGACTGTTAATGTAACTCTTTAGGAGTGTAGGATGAAGAAATAGCACAAATATCTGTATGGTATGTCTGTATTTACTGAAGAGGGCTTGGGAAAGAAAAATAGCACAATTCGATGGTACTTTTGTAACTCACCTTTTACATATTGATATGGTTACTTTTAAAAATTATGATCTTTTCTAGCAAGAGGGTTGAGTAGCCAGTGAGGTTTTCTGTATTTATTTCCTGTATTTGTTCAATCAGCTTTTCTTTTCTTTTTTTTTCTTTGTTGTAACTACTGGAATTTGGAAAGAAAAGCTAGGTATGGTGTGCATAAATCTCATAGTAAAAGAAAGACTCTAATATTACAGAACTGCCACTTGGAATTGTGTAGTGTTTGAGGCTGGAAGGCACCTCTGAACGTCTCTGATCCATCTACCCCGCTCTCTTACCCCAGACAGGGTCAGCCGGAGCAGTTTGCTCAGGGCTGTGTCTAGTGAGGTCTGGGGCATGGAGGCTCCACACTTCACTGAGCAGCCTCTTTCAGGGGTCCTGGTTCAAGGTTTAAGTAGAATTTTTTGTATTTCAGTGTGTGCCTCCGGTCCTGTCACTGACACCTCTGAGAAGTTTCTGGCTTTTGTCTTTGCTCCCTCCCATCAGCTACTTACACACATTGATAAGATCCCAGTGAGCCACTTTGGGAAGCAGCTGAGGTCTTTAGGCTGCGTGTGCTCAGTGTGAGGTCACGTCTGATCACAGCAGTGCCACTCTTGGTAACTTACTTACAAAGCTGGAAGACTAGATGTTAAGGCAGCGCTTCAGAGTTTAAAGAATGCATATGAGATTTCTGATGAGTTATTCACAGTGTCTTCATATGAAAATAATTAGTGAACCATATCCTTAATTTGCAAATGTTGCACTGTGGCATGTTGTTTGACAGCATTGACAGAGTCTACAAGATGAGCAGGTTGTCCCAGCCACGCTCCTTTTTGTTCTTCTCAAAAGCTACTTCTGATTATACTGAATCACTGAAGAATTTGAAGTTCCTTATGTCAAATCTTTCATCTGTATCACTTTCTGCATTTGAGCACCCTGTAACTCACAGGCCTGCACTCAGTATTTGGGAAGCGATCAGTGCTGTTTCTGAGATGTGCTTCTAGTGTTTGTTATTTCAGTTTCTTTCCTGATTTAGAGCTATCAGAGTTTTGTAAGTAGCAGTGGTGCCTTTCAGTAACAGAAGTGCTGTAGAGCTGTTTGACAGACCAGGTTATTAGGTTTTGGGATAGCTGAGTGTGAATACTACCATATGTTGGAATCGTGAAAACGTGATTCCATGTGGCATTGTGTAAACTTACGCAGTTTTCTCAAGGAAAAGAAATTAATTCTCTGAAGAAGAGTCTGTTTTCCCTGTAGCATCGTTGTTTCTCAGACTGGCAGTGCAAGTGGTTAATATTTAGAGATGGCAGTGAAGGATTCTGCAGAGTAAAATTAAGACACTTTAGGACGTTATCACCAAAGGGTTAAAAAAAGGAATTTTGCCTGTTAGCTGGAGTAACTGTATTCCCAAGTTTTGAGTCCTGTTTAATTGTTAATCCTTCTATTTTTAGTGTTCAAATGCATTTCTCATTACGCTGATAGATGGTTAGATGTTTTAATCACCTCTCTTTTCTCTTGTTTTAGCCTCAAGGAATAGGCTCACCCAGTGTCTACCATGCTGTTATTGTGATCTTCTTGGAGTTTTTTGCTTGGGGACTCCTGACAGCTCCCACTCTGGTGGTAAGTGATTCTCTGAAGCTTTTCCTCACCATACAGGACGTGGGGCAATTACTGCAAAGGCACTGAGCATCTTGTGAATTAAATGAAAATTACATGTCATTGAGCTGCTTTGTTTTGCAAGTGAAAAGTTCTGTACTTTTAGGTGGTATCAAAAATTTAAAATCCTTTCATTAAGGCAGTGCAGTGGTGTAGCATGGCTGTTTACATGCAAATCTGCTAACATTCAAGCTTACGTGTAAGTATTTTCTGATTGAAATCAGTAAGACAGTAATGCAGTTATCTTTCAAGTAGCACATTACAAATATAAGGACAAAAATACTTCAGATTTGGTAACATCATGCTAGCGTGTGTGTGTGTGTGCAGGGAGATCTTTGCTGACCTGGCTGTATTTTAAACAGAAGCTTCAGAGCACAGACCCTGTCAGACCAGTCAGAGCTTCCCTGTGATTAGTGAGACAGTCATACCAACATGTTTGTACCAAATTATTTTGTCATATAGTTGGTTGCTTTTAATTTGGATTTAATCTGTGAGTGACACATGCTGACAAATTGAGTGAAGGCTTAAAAAATCTTCAAGCAGGCTCCACCTAAAGTGCAGTGTTGGTGCAGCTCTGAAAGCTGATGTTAACCGTGAACAGTGTCCTGGGTACAGACGGCACATTGGTTACTGAGGGGAGTCCCTCTCACTGCCACCACTCACACTGAGAGACCTGCGTTTCTGGGCTCTGGTCACCCAGCTGGGGGCACTTCAGAATGTGAGGTGATGTCTCTCCTCCCTCTCTTCCAGTTCCTGACAGATGGCACAGTAACACGTGGAAAGTCTGGTCTGAGATAATTTTCTAGGTTCTCTGTGGTCCGTTTAGATTTCAGACGTTGAAGTCTCAAATTACCTTCTACACAAATTAAATACATTATTTGTGGTTTGCCTTTTTCTTCCTCTGTGTTCTATGAAAATAAAAAACTACTGTGCATCATAAACTTGGATTTTTCATGAGCAATACTTATAGTTAATATTGTGTAAATGACAGCGTTCGTATTTCTTCTCCAGGTTTTGCATGAAACCTTCCCAAAACATACATTTCTAATGAATGGTCTAATTCAAGGAGTAAAGGTAAGCTGACAGAAGTCAATCACAAGTACAGGTCAAAGTGAATGGTGGGAGGAATTTAGAAATGACTGCCAATTGAGTGAAACATTCAAGAGGTTTTTCAATATGGCTTTCCCAGTATAACAGGGGAGTAAATTGCTGCTAAAAAGGTAAATATGCATCACTTCACTTCTCCTAAGGTATGGCTTGGTCTGTACCTACTGTTTGGGTTCAGCAAATAAAAAAGGTAGTTGACTAATCCCACATGATGCATATAGTGGTAAAAGTTGATAATTTTTACTTGGAGCTTGTTGCTCCAGTAGGGTATTTTCAATTACTGAGGTTTATGTGAATTCTAAATAGATAAGATTATAAAACAGAGTTCATAAAACTGCTAGTATGACTGGGTCATCTGTGTTTTAAATTTTGTGTCATTCTGGGGAACAGATCTCAAAGTTTATGTAACCAGACATGGGGTAGAAGATCAGTAATGCTTGGTCACACTGCCTTTGATGCGTTGCACTGTAGTCACTGACTTGAATCAAAATGGAGCCCAGGCTGCTCTCAGACTGTGGTGTGGTTGACTATCACAATTCTAAGCACTCAGTTCTAACTTAAAATGTTTTGTTCATTTAGGGCTTATTGTCGTTTCTCAGTGCCCCACTCATAGGTGCCCTGTCTGATGTGTGGGGACGAAAGTCCTTCCTGCTGCTAACAGTGTTTTTCACCTGTGCACCAATACCACTAATGAAGATCAGCCCATGGTTAGTAAATTCTTTCACAGTAGATTGGCTCTTTCTTGTTAAGGCTGCATTACCGCATATGTTTGTAGTGTTGTCAATAAATGTTTATGGTTCATGGGAGGTTGAGGCTTTTGTATTACTTCTGAGCAAAGTTGGGCAACAGTCAAACTGAAGCAGCTGCCATGAGGCCAAAGTGTAGATTAAGGTTTCAAATGCCAAGTGCTAGTGTCTGTAATGTAAAGATACGGCTAACGTTGAGGCCTTTCCATGACCAGATTCTCAAAATACTGAAGTTCCTAATTCACTTTGGGTTATAGAGCAGTTGAATTTGTTAACTGAACACCTCGTTTCCCAGTAGTACTTAATCACAGCAGCGTTTTGTAGATGTTACAAAATCACGGTTTGTACTCTGTGCACTGATGAGGAGGAGTTACACAACTCTATCAAGACACGCTAACATTAGCCTTATCCAAGATTATCTCAATAAATTGTCAGGATAAGTTGGACAGGGTGATTTACTGTTGAACTGCACTTGGATTGAATAGACTTTCTGTTTAGCTGTTGTAATTTCTTTATTGTGTTCTAGGTGGTACTTTGCTGTTATCTCCGTGTCTGGAGTCTTTGCAGTGACGTTTTCTGTAGTTTTTGCATATGTAGCAGACATAACCCAAGAACATGAGAGAAGCATGGCCTATGGTTTGGTAGGTATTATTTTGGCTCTTTTTCGGTGGTATGCAATACTAAACCCTTCAGTCTGTAACACTTTTCAAAGCTGCCTGTTTGTTTCTTTTGGAGCAAGTTGATTTTAGTTAGGAGTCAGGTTTTTCTGTTTAATTGTTCCTGTCATCCAGTCTTCTATCTTTGGAATATTATGCTTCTAAATTAAATACAGTTCATTGCTTCTAGAGTTAATTAAATCTATTTATGTCAGTACATGCAAGAGTGCTGTGAGCCTCACATTGCTGTCTAGTTATCAGAAAAAAGGTTTTATTGAAAAACTGTGATTTTCTGAAATACAGAGCTGCCACCACAGAGGCACAGTAGAAAAGCCTCTTTTAATCGCTGCCTGATTAAAATGGTTAGGCTTCTGAAAATGAGGAAGTGTCGGTAATAACACTGCTGACTTGTGTCACTGCAACTCTTACTAGCTGTGGTTTGTTCCAGGTTTCAGCAACTTTCGCGGCGAGTTTAGTCATCAGCCCCGCTATCGGTGCCTACCTCGGTCGTGTGTACGGAGACAGCCTGGTTGTGGTCCTGGCTACAGCAATAGCCTTGTTGGACATTTGTTTCATCCTCGTTGCTGTACCGGAATCGCTGCCGGAGAAGATGAGGCCAGCATCCTGGGGAGCACCCATTTCGTGGGAGCAGGCTGACCCTTTCGCAGTAAGCTACTTAAATAGGGAATATTTTGTTATTTGTAGATGTGGAGCTTCGGAGACAGGGAAGAGGCTGAATTTACTGTGTTTCAAGTCTGAAAACAAAGCCTTTATTTTTTAAATTTGACCTTGTCTCACTGTTAATACTTTTGCCAACAGTCTTGCTAAACATGCAGGGAATGCTTTGGTGGTGCCACATAACGGCTTCATTGCTGGCCTTTTCGTATCCTAGCTAGGGATGATTTCTGAAAATGAAGATTGAATGTTTTATAACTTTTTTTTATAATGTTTTATAATTTTTTCTTGCTGCAGTCCTTGAAGAAAGTCGGCCAGGACTCCATTGTGCTGCTAATCTGCATAACAGTCTTTCTTTCCTACCTCCCAGAGGCAGGTCAATATTCCAGCTTCTTCCTATACCTCAGACAGGTAATGTAACATTTTGATACGGATTTGAACAAAAGTAAATCCACAGGATTTAGGAAAGTTTTCAGAATTGCTGAATTAGTATGGAAAGTATAGATAAATCAGCTGCTGGAAGCTTTTAAATTATACTAGTTAAGTCCTCCTGCTGTTGTTTTTCTCTCTTTATAGAGTGACAAAGAGTGAAGTGATGAATAAGCTATAAAACATTTTTTTATTCTGTAGTTATTTGCATTATTCTTGGACTACATGGTTCAATATGTTAAAACTGGTTTTATTTTTTGAGAGAACTATTTAATTGTTTTCTATTTATGCCCTTTTATTTTTGTATACTTGCCTTATTTAATAAAAAAACCCCAAACAACTCGGAACCCCATGACTTAGATTTTGTAAGTTAAGGAGGAGCTGAATAATACTGGTCTTCTGTGTTGTGTGTTCCCTCACTGTGTTTGTGACATCCTGATTCATGGTTTATGGTTAATAATCAAATTGCCTTTTTTTAATATAGATAATGGGATTTTCCTCTGAAAGTGTTGCAGCATTTATAGCAGTCCTTGGGATTCTTTCCATTATTGCACAGGTGAGTTATTGCTCTGTCACCGATTTGCTACGTTCAAAAGAATGAAGCACTGTGGAGAACTTTGGGAACACTGTGGTTCCAGAAATGTGGCTCACCTTTTCTATAGCTGTTTTTTTCCAAATTTCTAACAATTGATTAACACGCTATCATAGATGACAAACGTCCTTGACAACCAGGATTTGCTTCATTAATATCTGATACGTATTGTGTTGGGAAAACTAAATCCTTTGTGCATCA
This sequence comes from Pseudotriccus pelzelni, assembly GCA_035584735.1. Lineage (NCBI taxonomy): Eukaryota > Metazoa > Chordata > Aves > Passeriformes > Tyrannidae > Pseudotriccus > Pseudotriccus pelzelni. The sequence continues at coordinate 19,290,176 of JAWMRA010000005.1, forward strand.
AAGAAGGGGTGATGGTTTGGTTATATTACTTCCTAAATAATTGCTATTTTGGGGGTAAATACTGCTTCTGGAGAATTTTACTTAAAACTAATTTATTTGCGTATATTTGCCATTGAGAATAAAATGTCTTCAGGGGTTTTGTTGCATTTTTAAGTAATTTAACTCATCAAATCATCTGTGTTTAACATTTAGAAAAAAATGTTCTTTTTCTGATTTTATTTTTTTCACCTTTTCCCCTGTTAGACAATAGTTTTGAGTTTACTTATGAGATCCATTGGAAATAAAAACACCATCCTACTGGGCCTAGGATTTCAAATACTGCAGCTTGCGTGGTACGGCTTTGGATCAGAACCATGGTACGTACATTGCATTTCAGTCTCTGAACGGTACAGGTTTTGTCCGCATTTTACCCTTTATCCAAGGGACACCCAAGTGTGTGCAAGGTGTATCCAGCGTTTCTGTGCTCCAGCCGCGCCGGGCAGTGATCCCAGTGTGTATTTTGCAGGATGATGTGGGCAGCCGGTGCCGTGGCAGCCATGTCCAGCATTACTTTCCCAGCTGTCAGTGCCCTGGTTTCACGGACTGCTGATGCCGACCAGCAGGGTAGGTTTTGTCCTGGCTCTTGGAGTTGTAGTCACGGAATACCGCGCAGACAGACACGCTGGGGTCTCGTCATGCTGCTGTCGGGCAGCCCCAGCTGGCAGGCCAGCCCAGGCTCCTGAGCACAGGGCACCACGTGTGAAATCCACGTGGCTTGGCAGGTGCAGTGTGTGTATATCACGTACTTCTGGCACAGAGGGAAAACCTTCAACAGGTCCCAACAGTAGCAAAATATCCAGCAAACTTTATGCGCTGTTCCTTTCCCTCACTGTTGCATGCGGTGCTTTCTCTCCCGTGAGACAGTGACAGCAGGAATATTGTCTATCTCCTGGCCTCAGAATGAGCTCAGCTTGGCAAGTACTGCTCTCTGCTAGAGGCAGATGGAAAAACCGCTTGAATGTACGATAACGACAAGGCTTTTGCACCCCTTGTTTATTGCTACCCACAGTGCAACAGCATTTAGAGCTTTCCTGCTTGCATCAGTTCCAAGGTGAAGTGAATCAAGTCCTACTGATTCATTAAAAATAGTTAACTATATATGTATAAATACAGATAGATGAGATCAGGGTATTTTGCTTTTCCCAGGTGTTGTTCAAGGGATGATAACAGGCATTCGAGGACTGTGTAATGGTTTGGGACCAGCACTTTATGGGTTTATATTCTATATATTTCACGTTGAATTGAATGAACTTCCCATGCCTGAATCACCATCAGGAGGTAGTGTGGCTGCACAATACCATTTGCAACAGGTATGTTTCTTGTTTTATTTACTGCTTCCAAAAAAAGAAGTTAGGAAGGGATCAAGTGCCCATCAGTTTGATGCTGTGTTACATTTAGGTACACTAAGTGAAGTGTGTAGAAAGAAGTTCTTGAGTCCCTCTTGGGCAGGGTTGTTGGTCTGTTTGTTTTTAACTGGATGTATTGGTTTAGTTTAACTTTCTAATAGGCACAGCTGATGGTCATAGACAGCTGTGACCCTTGTGAGCAGAATACCTAGAGGGAAGGATGGACTGATACCAACAGTGTACCAGTGGTATGCTTTTGTTGTCCTTTAACCAAGCTCTCTGGTTTTTTTAATTCCCAGTAGATATTAATTTATTGAGGAAACTCAGCAGGAAGAACTTGCCCTAGAAAAGGAAGCTGGCAGGCATTAATAAGAACCACGTGCTCCTTTGTCTTAAATCTTACGATGTAACATTTTTTTCACATTTTTATATAAAGACTCCACTGGATTGACTAGTGTATCCAGAACTAGCTCTTCCCACTCCAGAAATTGGGATAATCAGCAATTGTAGTCTGTTAATGTGTGTTTAAAGGCTCGTTAATGTGTTGTGGTGTTATTGTTGTTGCTTTCAGAATTCCATAATTCCTGGACCCCCCTTCTTATTTGGAGCGTGCTCTGTGCTGTTGGCACTACTTGTTGCCTTGTTTATTCCTGAACACACAAACCTAAATGTACGATCCAGCAACTGGAAGAAACACTGTGGCAGCCATGGCCATCCCCACAGCCCACAAGCTCCTGGTGAAGCTAAAGAACCATTACTGCAAGATACAAATGTATGACATCAATCCAGGAAGACTTTTGGACTCTTTTCATCAGCAGTTTGGGATACACATTCCAATTCCATCAAAATGTAATTTCTTAAGGTAATCTTAAGAAGTATCTTTCTGCATGAAATCTGTAGGAATTAAAATGGGAGCTTTCTCCAAAGATGTTGCCATTGAACTAAAAACTTACTTGCTTTTATAAACAAACTGTTACATACTTGTCTCTTGCCATGAAATACTGTTACTGCTAAACTTAACTTTACATTCTAGTTCAGAGACGAAAAATAAGAGTCCAGGCATGAGCATGTGTCCTTGTTTCCTTACGGTGGTGAGCTTTAATTCTAGTCACGCTACGTCTCAATGAGACATACTGGCATCTGTGTGGACCCATTCGTTTTAAAATCTTGGGTCAGTTGATTCAAAGCCTTAATGTAAATGTACTCAAGTAGGGAGAAGGTAAATCGGTATCATTTCTTTTAAAAGTCACATGGCAGGTTTTTTTTTAAGTTTGTACTAATACAAAAATCACATGAGCACGCTTGCTGAACAGTACAAGTTATTTTTTATGTAAGTGCATTTACTCTTTCTATTTTTGAATAAACGGTAGTGTCAAAAACTTGTTTAAATAGCAGGTGGGTGTTTTGAGCCTACAGATTTTAATACTGGCTCTAAAACTCTGCTTTCCTATGTACCGTTTATTATACCACTATATTTCTTCTGACATTTGCGTAATCATAAGGACCTCAAAACTTGAATACACAGACTGAATATAAGCTGATAGCCTTGAATCTGTCCGTGTGCTATATAGTGGCCTTTGAGGACTGTCACAATAATCCTTTTGCATTACAGAGCTGAAGTTTTAGTCCTAAATTTTCAGGACCCTTAGTACAGAAGAGAGCTTTATATACAATTACTGATGTGAATTTCTCTAAAAGTGTATATTTTTGTGTCCAGTTGTATTATTTAAGTGTTCCTTTGTATAAATTTGTGTATAAAGTATTGTATAGGTTTAAAATGTTTTCATCTTGTGGTTATTGCTTAACGCTTTTTTACCTTTGAACATTCACCATGGTTGACCAAGAGCAGGAAAAAAATATGTAAATATACTGTTAATAAAGTTGAATATTTTAATGAATTTTTAAACAATTGTTAACGTCTCTTAAACCCTTAATTGAAGTGCTGTAGTGCATGTGTGTTACACTTCAGCAGGTGGGCAAAGTCAGCTGGAGTACAGGTGCAGCAGGTTTTGTGTGTCAGATAAAGCAGCCTTGGAATTGTCCCTGCTGTCCCAGCCCAGGCTGGCTGCAGCTGCCTCCTTGTTTCCCGGGGGATGGAAGAAAACAGGACAAAACAGGACGGCCAGAGATCCAGGCTCCAAGAAACAGGTCAGTTACACAAAGCCAGGGCTCAGTCGGCCCTGGCCCACCATGCTTTTGTTTTGTATCTGCTGTGAAGAGCCCTGGGAGATCGGGAAAGCTGCCACCCTGTAATTAGCAGCTTCCTTTGACAGCAGCTCATCTGTCTGGGGAGACAAACAGCAAGTTCAGTCATTTACACCGACTGACACTTGGAAAGGGGAGTGTAAGCACAGGGTGGCTGCCAGGGAGGAATTTGTACAGTGAGTGGGGAAAGGAATAAGCTAGGAAGAAAACTGCAGAACAAAGGTGAAATAAATAGTGCTGTTCTGCCACTTGGCTCATCTGGGAATTTCGGTGCAGTGGAGATGTTGGTTTAGTACTCTTAAAACATTACTAGTGAGAGCTTTTGATAAAAAGCATTTAATATTTCTATTGAAACTTACACATGACAAAACCAGTGAATATACATTAATATGGTGCTGATTTATAAACAAATGTACACATTTCACAGCAAAACAATCCTTGGGCTGCACTTAAGTAACTACGATAAAAGGTATGGAACATCTGTAACAAAAGTATGTAAATAGTCATTTTAAATGTACTGTGCCTGTTAGGAGTACATGCCTACTGGTTCTGTAGGGGGACGCCGAATAAGAGATGGCACAAAATGGGTTGTTACATGATTCAGGCATTTGAACCCAGAGAGCAGAGCAAGCTCAACAGAGGATCTTAAATTTCTGTATAGTCTTCCAGCTGTAAAGTATGATTTGTAAAAATAACGTATCTTTTAGATGTTTTGATACTTGTCAATAGTTACCTATTCAGATACTTCACCTTATAATGTTTTATACATAGTAGCCTGTGGAATGTAATTCGGAGAGATTAACAGAAATGTTAAGGGGAACCAAGAGTGAGAAATTTTAGTTATGCCTTCAGTGAAATAATTTAGCATCTTTAAAATTAGATTTATATGGAATTCAAATAAGCTGGTTCAAAAGTTAACCAAGTGTTTAAAACTAAAATGTAAAGGAGGATTAGTGAGGCACTTGTGCTAACTTATGAGCTTAACCATTACTAAAACTGGCAGCACAGCCCCATTTCTCCAGTGCTTTCCATGTGCCTCATCCTTTCTCTGAAAGGAGTAAAAAGTAAAAACTCACAGATCTGTGTTCTCATTCAGGGAATGTACATTTCACCTGTTATAAAAAAGAGCACTTTGGTGGAGTTTTAGGATCATTACCGGGTTAACAATATACTAAGAGAAAATTCTGCACAGCCACAGTAACTTACTGACAGTGTTGGTCCCACTAAGGCAGCTTAAAGCTTTATCTTCTCAGGCTCGTGCACCTTGAAACATCACCCAGTCAGAGAAAACTGCCTTATAAAATTATGTCAGTTCACATCAATGCTCTACTAACACACTATTACAGGATATTCAAAACTCCCCCAAATGGTTAAAAGACGACTCTCACTGTCAGAACCCTGTCTGTTACCCAGGAAAATAAGCGGAGGCCGGTGTTCCTGCAGCTTTGGGCAAGGGCTGGGCTTTGGTTGGCAAGTATGGTCTCAGGTACTCTGTGGAACAGCATAAACACTTCATAGAACCACATCTATCACTGCCCTTCAGGTACCAAAGAAGGTCTGGTTCACCATTTCATACATACCTGAGTTCAGCGTGTTCTGACTAAGCCCTCGTAAAGGAATGCTGTCATCTTTTTTCTTGAGATACTTGGATTCCAGCCCCAAATGATCACCACTACAAATAAAAAGGCTAATTAAAATTTAAAGCAAATGCAGTTTGCTATCAGTGCAGTACAACAAGTGTGGCTACAGACTCATTTAGAACACTTGAACTGCAACTACTGTTTCTAAGAACTTTATTTATCATTTAAGGTTAAACTATTGCTGAGTAGGTTAAGAATGGCCTATATATATAATAAATATTAATCTATAAAAACTATATTTTATATAGATATAGTAATATAGTAATGAATATGTAATTATATAAATACTAAAAATGCAGCAGATGACACTTACTTTTCCTTGTTTGCTGGATGACTGGCTGCACTCACTGTCTGAGCATCTGAACATCGATTCAGTTTAGGAAGTTGTGTGTTAAACTGAACCTGCAGAGGCAAGAGTGCTGCAGGTTAAAGAGCTGCTCTCCAGATCTGACAGGCCCCACCAGTGAGTGCATTCAGAGAGCAAACTTCCCACACCTCACACGGCACTGCTGTGCAGAATAAGCACCCTAAGGATGAGCATTAGCCATGGGTGACAATGCCCAAGACAGGGAGCCTGAAAGTATATACAGCAAATGCTTCAGTATTTTGAGAAATAGTCACAACATTATGCTTGGATATTTTATACTGTCATATTCTTAATCAGACAAAAAAGTCAAAGTGCTTGCCTTTGGTACTGGACATGGTGAACTGGTGTTTTTGCTGTGTGTTGGTTCCAGGAAGTTCTGGAAGGCGTACAGAGGAGAAATGGGATGATTGATTCCTGAGCTGGGAAAGGATGGTCTGTCAGGCTGTAAGAGAAACAGAATACATTCATAAAGGAGAAACACAATTCTTAAAGTAATTGTTTATAGAAAATCAAAAGTCCAAAATTAACCAACCACCATTACAAAGCCAACACTCGTGAGTCTTCCTGATGGGAAGAAAACATCACTTCTCCAAGATGCACATGTTTAAGGAAAACTTACGACTTTTAAAAAGGTAGATGAGTTGAGCCCATTTACTTAGCCAGTAAAAAGCTACACAGCCTGTAACTGAATAATGTATTGGATGTACCCCGCTACAAATCAAGAGACCTCTCTGAACGTGCCCTTCCATTACTGAACAAGCAGCTCATCAATTACTAGGAACAGATCTCTAACATCACAACAAAGAGGAAGAACCAGTAAGTTGTGGTATCTAACACTGACTGCAGGTTATGTTTCTTACCCCTTATTTTCATGTTTTTAAGTATCACTAGTAACCGTATTCAAATAGTACACCTGTTTCTCATTCTATACAAAGATAATTAGTAATCTAACCTCACAAAATAAAAATGCCTCTTTTTTTTTTTCCCTTCACCTTGCACTTCATCTTTTCCAAGCTAATTCTGCGTTGGTTTGTGTATTTTATGTAAATGAGAGCTTAGAAAATTCTCACCTATGAGGCCCAAGACATCAAGTAGCACCCAACAGGATATTATGTTGTTAATAAAAAAAAAAAAAAAAAGAAACAAAACCACAAACGACACCCACCAAAAACTTTAGGCCCAAAGAAGGTGAAAGTACTTTTTTTTCCTTCTAAGGCCACAGTGACTACATCCCAACGCTCTCTTACCATGCCATGAGGTGAAGAGGCAGCCCGGCCACCACCATGTGTGCTGGCAGAAGTGTCCAGCCTCTTTGCCATCTGAACTTCACTGAGCTGTCTGTTCAGCCAGCTGATCACTACAGAGGGAAAAAAGCTCCAATTCATTTCCTACCTCTTACCAGCTGTTGGAAATGGCAAGTAGCCCTTCCTCAAGAAAAGCGACAGATCCATGGGCTATTTTTCCTCCTTAAGCTGAGGCATCGCTGGGAGTCTCAGTCCCAGGAAAAGCCAAGCCCATTTGTTGAAGTTTCCTCTACCCCTCCAAACCTGAGCTCTCCACCCCACAACCCCAAGCACCAGTTCCAAGGGAAGCCTTCTCTACTTGCAGCTCTAGGCTGTTGCACACCCACAACAGTCAGAAGTTGTTTTCCAAACATGACAGTAATTGCAGCTCTTCATAAAAACCCCAATATAGCTGCTTCCATTAATTTTCAGTAGCAGCAAGATCACTATGTCATTTTTACAGAGGGAGAAAGGAAACTCTATAAACCTACCATTTTCATTGGTTTTCAGTAGCTGCTTACTTTCCTCTAGTTTTTGTATTGTACTTTCTAGCTGTTCTTGTAGCTTGCAAACCTGTAATAATCCCATAATAATTATAAGACCATCAGCAGCTACTACTAACTGCAAACAATAACAAAAAAAAATATACGAAGTTGTTCTAAAATTAAAGAAGTTTTACACAAAAGCAATATGGCAATTCTTTTAAAGTAAGCCCTACTTTTAGCCAGGGTTTTCAGCAAGATTACAGCCAGAATCCCTTCTGACCTTGATTTTTCTATTATTAAATAATGCAAGGACTCTAAATGGGAACACACTTAATGGAAAGAAAAGGTTCACTCTGTTCCTGCTCTTGCTTCCTTCACCAACCCTACATGAATGTGTCTTCCTTCTAAAGGATGCTGATTCATCCATTATATTGCTTTGTACTCTTAATACAATTTAGTTTTCTTCCATATGAATGGATCTTACAAATCAGTTTAACGTTAAAAAACCTGAAAGTTAATCACACATTTATTACACATAAGGAAATCAGCACAGTGGACTACACATAAGTATATTTCTATTCTCCAGAAAGATTTAAGACCTTAAGTAAGTTCAAACACACAAAACCCAATACAGTACATTTATAAGACAGAGGGTTAACCTATCACAATACCTCCTGCTCTTTCATTCGAAGGGATTGTCCCATCTCCTGCAATTCCCTCTGCTCTTTTTGAAGTCTCTCTTCTTTTTCTCCCAATAGTTTTTCTTGTTGAATTGTTACTGTGTTTTTCAATTTTAATTTACTCATTAAAGTTTTCAAATCTCCTTGTAACTTCTTGATAATTTCATTAGCCTATTAAAAAAACCCAAGACGTTATCAAAATAAACACCTAAAAATAAGGAAGATGTTTCACAAGGAAAGTGTCATGGTTGAACAAACCTTAAGGAGTTCAGCTGACAGCGACTTAATTGTTGTCTCTAGTTTTTCAATGTGCCTCTGTTTTTCCTCTGTATTCTCTTCCAGTATCACCTTTAAAAGAATATTACAAAATATAGTAACACTGAAAGACATCACTTACAAGTTCAAGTAGAACCTCCATAATTCTTTGAGAGCTGTCCTCACAAGAAATCAGTCACTGCTTTTCAGTCAAATTTCATGCGATCTCCATTCTTTTTGTCTTACAAAAAGTACCACTAACTATACTCCAGTACCACAGTATTAAAACTGAACGCAGTATACTTTTGATGCCATAATTTAGAACCTTAACTACATCTGAAAGCTGACTTGCTGTATTCAAAAAAATGGTCAGTTGCTACTCTACGGAAACTGCAATTAAGAAGGTTATAGAGAGTTTTGAGAAAATTATTTTGAAGTTTGAAGAACCTTTTGCTCTTGTGTTGCATCTAATACTTCTTTTGTTCTAGTAACCAGCTGATCCTTGTCTTTGATCTCCTGTTCCAGAACAGCCACCCGTGTCTGTAGCTGATTAATGAGTTTCTCTTTTTCATGGCATTCAGCATCCAGAGTCGTGTTCTCCCGACGCAGTGACAGCACCTCCTGCTTTGCTCTCTGACAGTCCTAGAGCGTTGGGAAGGAATTTAATGTGGGGATTTTTTTTAGGAAAACCTTAATAGTAATTAATAGTGTTTTAAATTAATAGTAATTTAAACAGATATATCTAAATAATAAACATAATACAGAATGAAGAGGAGATGAACAAACTTAATATGCTGTATTTTCTGTTACGTGCCCAGGCAGGCAGTGTTAATGCTCTAACACCAGTTAGCTTGGTTTAGAAATTAAGAAGCCTTACATCTTCTATTCCAGAAAGTTTTGCTTTCAGTTCTCTGACTGTGGAGTCTCCTTTGTATCTTCTCTCTGTTAGGTCTTTATTGATGACCTCGAGTTCTGAGAGTCTGTTCTGCAACTGCTGGATACTTTTCTGATGCAAGGTTTCCAATTCCTTTTTCTGTTGTTCATGCTGTTGTTGGTACTGAGTTTGTGCCTGTGGGAAGCAAAGAAATTAAGCAGTTATTCAATGATTCTAACTATACACACGTAAGAATATTGGTAATTCTTTTCCACCATCATACCTGGAGAGCTCTTTCCTTTTCATTTGTCAGCTCCTGGGAGTGTTTGTTGGTTAGAGCTGTGGTGTATGATGTCCATTCATTTTTCAGTTTGTCTAGTTCTCGGCTCTTCTCTGACAAGCTCTGTTTAAGTTTGGCAAAGTGAAGTTTTAAGTTGGACTTTTAAAAATTTAAGCATTTCAGTCAATACTGGATGATTCTTTACTGTTACTTACTAAAAGGAATTATTAAGAGAAGCCTAAATTTCAGCATCAGATGCCAAAATATCTGTTCATTCTGTAACTAGGAAAAGTACGGCACTGAGAAGCTGAAGAGCACCTTCTGGACACTGTGAATAAAGTAATTTAATTTCCAACGACTATTTAAGAGTGAAAAACCAGCCTTCTGACATTCCCTGCCCTTGTCACACAGATCACTCTAGTAGGGAGAAAAGAAATAAACTCTTCAGCAGCATCTTTTTGTCTTTTTGATCTGTAATTCTGCATTTCAATTCAGCAAACACATTTCAGTAACTCAAACTGAAATTGTAGACAAATATTCCACTCCAAAAAAGCTCCATAATAGGAGTTTTAATGGAATTGTTCTGTTTCACGAGTCAAAAAAGTCACCTTGATAATTGTAAAACTTGACCCAAATCATCCTCTTGTAACCCAAAAGTGAAGTAATTACTGTTCTGACTACAAAAAGCAAGGAGTTGAGTAACTTGAAGTCCAAGACTTCCACTTTTTTTACCACAGTTTCATAATTTTTCCAAATAAAAGGATTTCCAACCATTCTTTGAATATTTAGTATTAAATCTGTGTGTGTATACACAGACAGACCTCTGTACAAAATAAAGTAAAACTCTGGTTTAGTACTGCAAGAACTGAATTTAATCCTTCAGTTGCAGCCTTTACTCATTCTTTAGAAAAGCTACAGTAGACTGCTTTCTTCTTTTCACTCACTCCCAAGTCAATTATCTTGGCTAGGTAGTGGCTAATCATCCAGCCTACAGAAACGTACATTTTCCACAGATCCAAAAAGTGCAACCTACAAAAGCTAAAAATGTACCTTACCTGTTGAGTGTAGCTCAGCTGCCTGGTAAGATCCTCCTCAGTTCTTCTAAGCTTTTCTTCCAACATCAATTTGTCCTCCTATGTACAAAATGACATACATCAAATCCTCAGCTCCCAAAATACAAGCAGTATTTACTTTCCACTTAATCAGCATTGGCTGCCTAAGAAATCCTATACCCATTGTATCTGTGAAACAAAAATCCCCTTATTAAATAAGCATCATATGGGATAAGATATAATTAACAAATGTAAAAGAATGGTACTAGCCCACAATGTAGAAACCCTGAATTAAATTCATACCAATTTTTATAATAGTATCGTATCATGAAGACTTGTTTACAAAGGTGTGACATGAACAACAAATTAACTGAAATACTGTAAGTGCATGTTATCAAAATGGCTTATTAGGTGGCTACAAACATGACAGCACAGGAGGAGAAATACAAATCCCAGGCTGAGACACTGAAACAGACAACAGTCAAACTGTGAGACCTTTAATTTCTCATGAAATCAAACCCAGCATGCTACCAACTGCATCAACATTCCACTTTCACTGGCTGTTTCTAGCTCCTAGCCCCTTGCAGTCCATAAAGGCTCACAATTCCATGGAGACCATGCTTTCCTACACCCATCTGCAGAGGCAAGAGGGCAAGGCTGCAGGAAGTTACTGCTGCAGCTGCTCTGTCCCTCAGCACTGGCTGTGAGACACTGAGGCACCCAGAGGCATCCAAGAGCTGCACAGCACACACACTGCGTGCAGAAAATACCTCCCTTTACCTTCAAGTGACAGGGCTTGGCTGAATACACAGCTCATATTTTCACTGCCAGGCTGACAGTGACAGTTCAGTTTCCACAACATGCACCCAAGTGGCTGCACACAGTGACACGTATGGGCTAAAAGGGAAAATAAACCAATGTGGTAGATACTTCTGAAGCATTCAGACTGAAAAAAATGCTTAGGTACACACAGCATCAAGGCCTAGTTGCAGTTATGACAAATCTTCATTTTACCTTAAGGCATTTCAAACAGTTGGCTAAAAATTTCTTTATTTCTGCATCAGTTCCTGGTAGGAATTTCAGAGAAAGATGGGTAAGATGTTTAAAAGGGTTGGTCTCCACTACATTTAAAGAGACAGGTGTGTGATCTAGAGCAGGTGTTGAAGAAACTAACTGCAGTAAAAACCTAGGGAAAAAACAAAATAATTAAATGTTAAGCATATTTTTTTCTGAAACTACCTTTAGATCCTATAAGCTATTTCCAAACAAAATACATTTGTTTATATGCAATAAAAGGCTGTCCTGTTTCTGTTTAAGAAATAATTATACAATTCAATCCAGTTAATATCACAAAAAAATATCAACTAAAGTGCTTGCACCTTATAATAAGGAATGTACAAAACTAATCAGTTTGTTTATTTGTAAAATTTTCAGCAGCCTATCTTGGACTTGGGAGTGCAAAATCAAGTAGGGCCTTTGTAACCAAATTCAAAAGGAAAACAGACTCCTGACTTCTAGGTATCCTACAAACTAGTAAAATCCACAGGACACAGTCAGGAAGTGGCCTGACTGCCTGGAGTGGAGCTGGGTACAGGGCTTTCCTCGGTACCCACACAAACAGAAATAACATAGCAAAAGGCCACTAAAAGGAAGAAGACATCTCAGGTCTCCCTCCTCACGTTTTAATACCTGAATACTGAAAGGAAAGAAAATAAGTCCTTGCCAGAATGCCTTATAACCTTCTCCTGGGAAACAGGATGATTTAACACCTCGCTCCACTCCAACAGAACAAACCCCAAACCAACAGTGCTGCATTCTTGCACATCAGCCAGCTTGTGAAGCTTGCCAGCTTCAACTCAGATGCAGAGACTGTTACTAGGCACCAATTCCACCACTCAGTCCTCCCGAGAGTTGGATTTTGTGCGTTACAGCCGCTGGCTCAAATGTGGGTGTGTCAGGGGCACTTGAATTATCCTTGTTCTACTGATTCTTCCCTGTCTGTGGGACTGACAGGTGTTTTAAGAACTCAACACGTACACACAGAGTAACATGGCACATGCTCATGACCTACCTTGGGGTGTCTTTGTTCTGTTCCTGAATGCATTGCTGAAGCAGATCTATAAATTTCTGTGGGAAAGCAGAGAAGTCTACCAAGAGACCTTGCTGGGACTTCAAACTATATAAACAGATTGGGAATAAAAATATTAACAATATATAGAAGCGAAATTTATTTCCTGTAAAATATTTTGTTCACTCTAGTAGAAAGAGCAAGTTCTGATCATGTCATTAAAGTTTACTAGCATGTTGTTTTCAAACATATGAAATGTGACCACATTGTGGAAAATAATCCCAGGAGGACATTTTTGATTTCAAGAGTTCTTGCAAATGGGCTGCCCTGTTTTTTCACAGAAGTTATTGTGGCACAACAAAACACACTCCTTTGAGCAGGCATCTTCCTCACAGCACAGAGGCTGTTGAACAGGGCACATGGAAGAGGCAAAGGACAGGGAGGGGACACTCCCCCATCACCAAGACTATCTGCCTGCTTGTGTGTTCGACTGCTTCCCTTCACCACAGACACAGCAGAGACAGAAACCTCCACCACCGAATGCACAAAGTGTATGCACTTCAGCACCTCTGCTTTGCAAACGCTATTGGACTTTTGCCTCTTGGTCTGCACACTGACCACACCTCTCTTTTAAAAACAAACGCACCAAAATGCTCCCCCCAAGAAAAACAAAACAAACAAACAAAATCAACCAACCAACAAAAAACAAAAACAAACAAACAAAAAACACACAAGACCACAAACAAACAAACAAAAACCCCAAAACAAAACACAAAACCACATGAACAAACCCAAAGAAAGCAGAAAACTGAACCGTTCATGCTTGATGCCCAAATTTGATGACCAATGATCAAATTCTGAGCAAGTAAATGAGACCCAACAGTACAAGTGGTATGCAATGTATGGTCTGTGAATCTATGTCCAGGCAGACTTTTTTCCTGAAGCAGTTCACAGGCACAGAACAGTCTATAACAACTAGTTACAAACACAAAATGCAATCAGCAATATGAACTGTGGCACTGTATCGACGCAGGGAGCTTTATACCAGGATCCCACATCCATCTGCGTAACCCTGAGCTGATTACTCTCCTGCACTTGGCTGTTTCACCAACTGCTTAGAGAGCAATGCTGCCAAAATACTGACCCAGCTCCACAAGGGAAAAATGTAAAAACTTAAATTCTAACACAGACCATTCCAAGCTAAAAATATTCCCTCATTCTTTTCTGTCATTTAGAAACATTTCACAGAGAAAATATTATAATGTCACTTACCTTTGAAAATCTTCCTCAGATATGACAAGGTTATAAAGGAAAAAAGGATCAGTATCATCAGTCAATCGAACGGCTAAGTCCTGAAAAGATGGACATTTAAACATAATCTAAAATACTATTAACCATCCAGGAGTGTTTAAATATTTTAAACTAATACTGCAAACAGTATGGAATGTTTTCACTGTTTAACCAAAAACAGATAGAATTGTGGCAGCTAATTCAGAATGTGTAAAACATTAAACACAACTTCATATATTACAGTGGGAGAACCGTTTTTCACAAAAATAAACCACGTAAAAACCTTCAACGCCACCCCGAGCACACGGATGGGTGGGATAAAAGGCCCTGCTTAGCCTGATGTCCCATTAGCATGTCTTTTCAGACTGACTGATCACTGATGTACCCAACTGCACTTCCATGCTCCTCCTGACACAGCCTGCAGCACGGAACAGTTCCTAACTGAACTGCTCCTTCACAGTGTGAAGAATTACTATTATCACTGTCACCACCAGGAGAATCTTACCAAAAATACTGTGATCTTTTACAAACAAATCTTTACTCAATGCCACTAAAACCAACTCATGATCAATCCTAACATCAAGTTGAGTGCACGTACAGTTTAAGAGACAATTCGGACATATAACAACAGAGATTATTACTGGAGATGTTGCAATCTCATTGCTACTTTCCCTGAGATAGGAGATAAGTTATTTTTTTTACTGCCAATTTAGTACGTCAGACTAAGTATCTTTAGTCTCAGGTACCATTCTGAATCTCTAACCCATGTTCCCCTGAGGGTCTCCAAATACTTTTAACATGCAAGTTTACTAAGACCCAAGTACAACCAAACTAAAAGAGAGAGCTAAAAAAGCTAGGAAGAAAAAAAAACCAAAACACAACATCCCAAACCAACTACATTACTCAATAAATTATATAAAAAATAAAATAATGACAAATGCTAAAATCCTATTTCCTTTGGCAATTTATCTTTTTATAAAATGGAATTCGGGTAATACCTAATGAATGACACAGATATGACTAATCTACCAACCTTTCTATGAACAGGATTAGAAATTGACAGCAGCTCAATATTCACTCGAACATTTAATCTCCTGCATACAAAAAAATAACAAATCAAGAAAACATTCTTGAAACAACACATTCACAGCTGCATTACAGGAATCAATGACATTTCAAAAACAAAAATTTCAACAGAAACATTAAGAAAGTTCCCAATGATGACTACTACTAAGATGTAACAGTTATCACAGCAGCTCCTCAGTCACTGCTGGCTCTTTTGTTGCTTGTTTGTTATCCACCAACCTTTAAATAACAATGCAGAAGTTTTGAAACTTTGTCCACAAACCGTAACCTCTGGAAAAGCCTGTTCATTAAGGGCTGCTGAAACTTGTGACAATCACACAGTCTTCATTTACTTCTTGTCAACTAAGAAGTTACTTGCGTTACAACACACGCCTTCTCACAGAGGCAAGCCAGGCACACACTGTCTAATCCAGACAAGACCTACAGTGCCTTACTCACAGACGGTCACGTCAGGAAGGCCTGGGCGGCCCCAGACACCCGGCCATGCGATCCCCTGGCGCAGGGGCTCAAACGCAGGGCCGGGCCGAGGCGCGGGCTCTGCCCCGCCGTTCCAGGGAGGCCGCGCTCCGCCGGGAGGAGCGGCGGGAGGCGGGACCGCCCGCGGGCACCGCCGCGGCCCGGGCAACGCCAAACACCCACCGCGCGGGCCCGGCACGCACCAACCAACCCCGCGCGGGGCCCGCCACACGCCCCGGGCCGTCCCTGCCCGGCACAGCCGCCCTTCGGAGCAGCCTCCGCGCGGTCGCTCCGCTGCCGGACCCCGCCGGCCCCGCTCCCTTGGCGAGGCACCCACGGCATCCGCTCGGCCCCGCCGGCTCTCCCCGGCCTCGGTACACCCGGTCCCTCCCCTGCGCCCCGGAGGGTGCCCACGGCAGTCCCAAAGCGCAGGGACCGGGGAGCGCTCCTGAAGGGCCGGCGGGGAGGACAAAAGCGCCTGTCGCTCGCAGCCCCTCTAAAGAACACGGTGCAGCTCCCGTGCAGCGGGTGCAGATGCCCGGCCCGGCCCTGCCCGCCGCCCCGGCTCACCGCTCCCCGCAGCCCCGGCCCTGCAGCCGCCCCGGCTCACAGCTCCCCGCAGCCCCGGCCCTGCAG
>JAWMRA010000005.1:19306585-19337236 GCA_035584735.1 Pseudotriccus pelzelni
CGGCTCACCGCTCCCCGCAGCCCCGGCCCTGCAGCCGCCCCGGCTCACCGCTCCCCGCAGCCCCGGCCCTGCAGCCGTCCCGGCTCACCGCTCCTCGCAGCCCCGGCCCTGCCCGCCGCCCCGGCTCACCGCTCCCCGCAGCCCCGGCCCTGCAGCCGCCCCGGCTCACCGCTCCTCGCAGCCCCGGCCCTGCAGCCGCACGGACACGGCGCTGTCGAAGATCCGCTCCGCCGCCATCTTGCGCTGCGCGCCCGCGGGGCGGGGCCGCAACATGGAGGCGCGGGGGCCGCCGGGAGCGGCGATGGCGGAGCCGCAGCCGCAGCCGGGGCGATGCGGGTACTTCGTGCAGAGGAAAGGGCGATTCTGCAGGATGGTCCCGGCGCCCGGGAGGCGCTTCTGCGGGGAGCACGGGCAGGAGGAGGTGCGGGGCCCTTCTCCGGCCGGGAGGGCGGACGGGCTCGGGGAGCCCCGGCGGTACCGCGGGGCCCTGGTCCGTCACACGGGTGGGATTGGCAGCCCTCGTGTGCACAGGCACTCGGGGCAGCCCAGCAGTAACGCTGCTGTTGCGTTATAGCTTCATTATTTTAGGATCCAGTTAAGTATTAAATCCTTCTCTCAGTTTCTCCATTCCGGTTAACCCACCTACCTCTGAATAGATGTTTTATGAAACTGACGCCTTTTTTGAAATGGGACACTGAATGCGTACTGAACTGTTGTCTAAAACTTTTCTAACTAGGAACAAAATGACAGAAAAAGAATTCCCTGCCCTCTTGATCCAAAACAGTGAGTATATGTAAATGCTTTCCTTATTCTTTGTCAGAGTTCACATGACAAATGCTATTACTTATTTTTCTTTCCATTTTGATTTTAGCACTGTATATGAAGACCAACTACAAAAGCATTTAAAAAAATGTAATTCAAGAGAGAAGCCAAAGGCTGTAAGTGCAGCATTAAATCAGCACTTCCTTTCAGATTTAAGACCTTAAACATTACATCTCTGCAGAGAATTTGTTGTGCTGACAGCAGCTGTGAGCTGGACAGCACTTCTACCAAGCACTACAGTAAGGACAGCATGGAAGCTGAATAAGTACTTCGTGAAATGGAATTCACGTTCTAGTCTCCTCCTGTTTTGTGTCCCTTCACACTATAGTTTAGAACAACTTTTCAGTTCTCTTAGTTACCAAAAAAACCCTGAATTCATTTTTCTCAAAAACATACCCTGATAACAGCCCCTCGCAGTGCCATTCATTTCAGAGGCTGGGTGAGAGGTTGTCCTCGGAAAGCAGAACTAGCAGGGATGTTCTGGGTACTTTCAGCCAACTGCCTGGTTCCTGCAGGCCAGCAGTGAGTCACAGAAAGCTGGGCAGACGCTCACAGCCAGTGCTGAGGGAAGGAACAGAATACGTGTTTAAAAGCTGTTCCTAGAAAAGAGATGAGGACTTCTTTATTACCTGTCTTTCTGCCTTATTAGTATTGCACCTTCACTATTACCTGGGAAACCTTAAAGTGGTCTCTGGAATCAGTCTAGTAAGCACTGACTGCTTAAATCTTGCAAACACGTTCAATCTTGCAAAAACATGTCAGAACACTCATTTGTGCCAGGGATTCACGATCGGACTATAGGATGAGAAATTACTTGGAAAATCTTATTTTGCAGTGGATACCTATGGCTACATATCTTATGATAAAAATGCTGAAGAATGTAGTAATTTGCTTCCTCGTAATTAACAGAATCAGATTTATTTTCTTCTGATTTTTTAAAGGCCTACTTTGTTCAAGATATTAATGCAGGTTCAAAAGATGTGGCAGAAATACCAGAAAAGCAAGTGAGTACAATTATTTGTTTTTAAGTCCAGTCCTTACATAGCATGTTGCAATTTCTCATATGACTGTAAAGCACTAGAAAAGTTAAAAGGTCTTGTATTTATAGGTGGCATTTTTTTTCCCTAAAAAGGTCACTTTATCTTCTCTATCCAGTGAAGAGCTACAGAACTTAATTGTCAAGTTGAAAAAAGCAAGTAATGGTGAGCTTACTTAATACTAAAAATAAGATGTTTTAAATTCAATTGATTAAATATTTCATTGTTATTTCCATTGTTAGATACCTGTAAAAATATGAGATGTGGTATTAAACACATATGAAGTAATTATTGGGCAGACTCCAATAGCTAAATTTTACTACGAAAAATAAACTAGATTGAGAGAATGATGAAACACCGATCCTTTGTTCCCTTCGTTTTTTGTTTCCCACTCAAGTATTACTACAGATAACAATACAGCTCTATTATAAACATATGATGGAGATTTATGCTCCCAACAGACCATTTGCTGGTGCTACATATTGAGCTCATGTCATATTGTAACATGTTACAAACCTGGAACTCTTGGAAACTGGAAAGCGATACCTGAAAGTTTTGCATTTCCATGCAGGCCTGGAACTTCACCTTAAGGAAGAAATACTGTCCCACCAGGCTTTACAAGAAGCCTTAAATGACCCAAAGAATGGGGAATCTGCTTTCAAACACTTGAAACAACAGGTGCGGTCACTGATGGGTTTGGAGGGAAATTGTGCTGCTATAAATTTGAGCCACTCTGTGTGTATAATGCTAGCAGCTTCCTGTAGACGAAATTTGATATGCTTTGCAAATCTGTGCTCTTCAAATAAGAGCATATATACAGCCTGTGCATGGCTGCTTTCTTAAGTGTGAATAACAGAAGTTTATTTACTGAAATAAATTTTAAATTGTGTGATGTTCTGAATTATTACTTATATATTCATATTTTTTATTAACTCATAATAAAACTGAGCTACAAAAAGTAAAATATTTGCTAAGAAGGAATCTTTTTCTGTAAGAGCTAGTCCTAGATCTCCTGGTTGTGTAACAGATGCACAAAAGGAACTGGAGAGCCTGAGTTTACCTTCTGTCTTTTTAATGTATTTTTTTTTCCTTTGAAGATCAGCAAGAGGAATATTATAATGTGTACCTGAACCCCAGTATCCATTCCACAGTTTGCAGTGGAGTTCTGAGCAGGGAAAGAAGGGCAGGGTGCTGCTGACTAGCCAGAACGTATAATCCCTCAGTACAAACAACATCTTTTCCTTAATCCCTCACTGAAGGGGAAGCTTGAAAAAGTCTTGTGCAGTTTGGTGAAGTAATCATTTTTCTGTAAGGCATCACAATACACTCTGCATATATTTGCTTAGTTCACAAGTAATCTTTCCATGTTTGTAGGCTTCTATTTTAGGTAACATGGAAAAATTGCATTTACTTGGCCCAGGAAGATGTTTTGTTGAGTTTGGAGCTGGGCGAGGAAAGCTGTCTCATTGGGTTGATGTTGCCTTACAGAATGTTGAAAATGTGCAGTTTTTGCTTGTGGAAAGAGCAACCACAAGATTCAAGGTAAGAGGATTGTCACATTAGCAGAGTATGATTTTTAAACTCTTGACATTGAAACTGTTAGTATCAGATTTTTAACTTCAAGA
Source organism: Pseudotriccus pelzelni (assembly GCA_035584735.1). Lineage (NCBI taxonomy): Eukaryota > Metazoa > Chordata > Aves > Passeriformes > Tyrannidae > Pseudotriccus > Pseudotriccus pelzelni. The sequence continues at coordinate 19,310,070 of JAWMRA010000005.1, forward strand.
AATTTAAATTTCAAAAGTTCTACGTTCCATACTTCGCCAATAGCAAATTTATTAGAAAAAAATTCCTGTTGTGTAATGTTGGAAATTCATAGATGTTGACTTGACAGGAAAAAGATCTGGCATTAATGTCCGGAGCAATATTATAATTATTATTGGCCAGCCCTACTTAATATTGTTCTATTTAAACAGGTGGATGGAAAACATAAAAGAAGAGATTCTATATTTGAGAGGCTTCAAGTTGATATTCAGCACTTATGTTTAAGTAAGTTACTTCTTGGCTTGGGTCACTCTGAAATACAGGCTTATTCTTAAATTTTGAATAGTGGGGTTCAAGTCAGTTTGTATGCAGAATGCTGAAATGGTCTTGGTTTTGAAGATTATTCTCAGTGGTTGTTTGGATATGTTGATGCTGTGTGTATTACACACATGTATACACACAGGCATGTGTACATATACACACATTTTAAATGGAGATTTAAAGTTTTCTACTCTATACACTTGTAGGACATCACTACAGGTGAGAAACACCAAAACAAGTGCATTTGGAAGGTTTTTTTAGAACGCGCAGGATTGCATTTTTTGGTTTAGGTACAAGTATGCACCATCAATGCTATAGAATTTGTGGGAGCGCTTGTCATCGTGAGATGCATTAATGTTGTATTTACCTTTCACAGGCAGTATGGAAAGGCTGAAATGATTAAATGTGCTTCCCAGCCACAGCATCCTACTCTTTTAACCTGTTTTAGTGAAAGAAACTTACCTTTGGACCAACCACTGTAGTTTTAGTAGTGGTAAACATTTATTTCTAAGTGTGCAGAAATTATGTTATTCAGAAAAAATATTGCCCCAACTGTAATAATATTGGTGCTGGGGTTATTGTGGATTGCATGGGGGTTTTGTTGGTTGTTTGTTTTTGCCCCCTGCAGGTAAGGTACCTATCTTGGAGAAGAAAAAACTACCAGTGGTAGGAATTGGGAAGCATTTGTGTGGTGCTGCAACAGGTATGAATTATAGATGTGTGAACTGCAGAAAGTTAGGATACTAAACCTTACACTCTGAACAGACTGATCTTCCAAAGTATCCTTTTAAGCCTTTCTTGCCCTTTAACCCTTTGTTGGTGAATATAGCAATTACATTTTAACTACCTATTGACTCCAGTGGAATAGTAAAAGGATAATAGGTGCAAGGATAGTTTAGGCAGAAGTAAAGCCTTTCTTGGCCTCTATAGATTAGAACAAAGAATAGTGTGTGGTGGCATGGGTCATGTATTTGTAATTTAATCATCTGAGAGTACTTTTTTTAGCACAGTTGCCTCTGTGCTAAAATATTTGTCTTTCTAAATTTGTGTTGGCTGTCTGAGTATATATCCCAAGCAAACAAATAAGAATGTATTTCTGTCCTGATAATTTTAAACAAATACTTTTTCTAACGTTATATGCTTACTACAGAAAGATATCTCAAATATGACACCTTTCTAGGCACTGTGAAAAAGATGACACAGTTCAGCATGTAAGAAGTACATGTGCATATTAAATAGATTGTGTCCTAGATATCAAACTCCTGAAGCATGTTTTACAGGGAGGAGATTCTCCTACAGTATGCCGATTTATTACCCAAGTATTTCAAATTCACTTCTGTAGAACAAATATTCCAGAGGATAAGTCCTGAGAAGCTCTGGAGGTCTCATAATATTAATTTAGCATTTAGGGTTTTCATGTTTTCAAAGCATGCTTGTAATTTTTAGTTATCATTAAAATTTTGGGGGTGTATCTGTTCATTCCCAGATCTTGCTCTGAGATGCTTGGTTGAAAGTTACTCAGCTTGCTGTGGTGGAGAAAATGAAGAGCCTGCAGCAAAACGCTGTAGGACTGCTACGACAGAGGGGGCTCCTGGCACTGCTGCCGAGAGTGACAGTAACACAGAAGATCGTAAGCCTGTAGCTGGAATTGTCATTGCTCTGTGTTGCCATCACAAGTGTGACTGGACACATTATGTAGGCAGAGAGTTCTTTAAATCAGTAGGACTGGGACCAGTAGAATTCCATTATTTCCAGAGAATGAGTAGTTGGGCCACTTGTGGCATGCGAGAAACTACAAGCAAAGCCTCTACGAGTGAAGAAAGTGATGACCAAACTAATGACACAGAAGAACATGAGCAAACACTCAGCACGGCAGAGAGTGGTTCTGATACATGGCAAGGGTATGTAATTTTTTTTTCTAGCAAATGGGCTCCAGCAGAAAAGCAAAATTATATATAGTAGCACATTAAATTGTTTTGGGTCCTCAAAGGGACTCATTTTGCAGAAACATTTTAATTACTAAACTTAAAGAAATACTTTACTTTAAAAATACAGTTTTTATGGATGCACATTTCAAAATATATCAACAGTCACGGTTGCCGAGTGAAATGAACTTACAGTGATTTCAGCAGTTTCTCTAAGCTTAACTACTAAAGTTAACTAACAAAACTATTGCTCTGACAGATGTTGTTCACTCTTTTTCTCTCTTTTATGAGACTAGGATACTTACTGTTGAAGAACGAAAGGAGATAGGCTGCCTCTGTAAACGGCTGATTGATCACGGACGGATTGAATATTTACAACAACAAGGATACAAGGCTGCACTACAGTATTATACAGAGTCTGCTGTATCCCTGGAGAATGTCCTGTTGACAGCTGTCCCAAGTCCATCTTTCATAACAGAGCCAACTACATGACAGGAGATAGATTTGGAATTGTTAGGGGAAAAAAACCCTAAAAAACCTATCTGGATTTTCTTAAAAAGCTAATTCAATGTTTAAAAAAAACCCCTGTTTAGTCTTTCCTGTACCCAGGAAAAGGTCTTATATTTCCCAGTTTCACTGGGAATTACACGTATGCAAACCAGTTCTCATCAGTGGAAAAATAAAATCCCTAAGAATATTTGACACCTGTTGTAGGCCTCTTTGCTGGGAAGAAGTATATTTGGTATTGTCTTCCATTCTCAGTTACATTCTTTATTCATCAGGATTTATGATAGGAGGAGGATCAGAAGTACAACTTTCCAGATTTTCTGAAAGACAGGTGAAAATAAGAGAGGAAATAACATACTTTATTTTCACTTTGAAGTTCAGGATAGCTTTGCATTTCCTCTTAACTTATTTAAGTAGGCCAAGGTTCTTTCGTCAGCCTGTGCTGCTACAGGAATCTATTAAGGAAGAAAACTAACTCATAAACTGTCTTCTTGATGCATTTTTGCTACTTTCAATTATTCATTCATGAAATATTGATAAGAAAAAAGCTGGCCTAGTTTTTTAAATCAGGAGCATTTCATTAAATTTTTAAGCCTTCAAAAATACAGAATGAAGATCAGAGAGAACATTTTATATCTGCAATGAAGTGCTCTATGCAAGAAACAGCTGCCACCTGCAAATCTGTTCCGAAGTGTTTATTGTGACTTCTTACTGCAACATTTAAACTCTTACCTTTGAGGCTACAAACAGTAAATTTTTGTCATAGTGTTTTAGAAATGGGAATAAACCATGAGGCTGTTTTGTTTAGGTGACTGACTGTCAGGGGAAGCAAGTTGTGAGAAACATCTATTATCAGGTGTTGATACTTCAGTGCTAGAAGGTGTATGTTGGGAACGTAAGCATCTCTCCCTTATTCCTTCTTTGACTGTACCACCTGGACAACATCCAAAAATAGGAAAAGTTGAGCTTCATGAGATAAATGGTACTGTAAGACCCAGCTATGTAAACTGATTAAATTACAAATACAAAATACAGCTTCTACTTATCCTGACTGTAGGTAACTCAGGCACTTTTATTCCAATGTTCCATGGTTCCTGTCTGTTCCTACTGGAATGTATGCTGATTGGGTGAAGACCTACTGTGCCAACTCCTGATAAAAGCACTCCCTGCCCTCAGTAAAAATTGTTTTACAGATTTTTGGGAAAATGTTATTCATTTATTAAGGAATGTTATTCATTTATTATTCATGTTTCATTTGTGTATGCATCCTAGATTTTATTTATCCAGTTTGTCCTTCCTTTTCTCACTGTATTCCAGAGAGATCAGAATTAATAAAAAAGTCATACCTGTTTTCTTGAGGGACTCCTGGATGTACATGTGCATGAAGTCAATGCCGAACATTTCCTGTTGCTCTTCCTCTTCTGTATCCTCACAGGGAGGGAGTGTTACCTCTAGCTCCAGTGGGTTGTCTCTGAAGTTGACAAATCTGACAATTCACCAGCAAAGGTTACTCTTGCAGTAAGTTTGGTCCAGAGAAAACAATTCTTTTGAAACTGAATTAACATAATCAGTGTTTTGAGCAAAACGAAATAAGCCTTTTATTGCACTAGACTCACCCCTCTATCAATAGCATTAAGTAAGCTAAGAAGACACTTTATAATAACAGTAGCTGATTGTGGTGGGAAAAAATATTGCAGTCCTTGTCACTTTGTGTTCAGGTTTTGACCCCGTTGTGGGAGTACTGAGCTTCCACAAGCAGAGGAGTGACGAGAACAACAGAGCAAATGCCTCCTCTCAGCTCTGCAAGGCAGTAGCCAGTCCTGTCTGTCTTTGTCCTTGGTCCATCCCTGGACTTATGCTTGCATATATCTGGTTTAAGAGGTGTTTTCAAAACAGCTGGAAACAGTAATTGTCTACTGGGTTAGACATGATTTTTCTGCAAGCTTTTGGCTTCAGAGAGTGATATAAAAGGCCAGTTATAGGGGGGACATGAGGACATGGAAATGAGAAAATGTATTATAGCCTACTTTTTCATTTGGGACTGTAACTGTCATCGTTTACTTCTTTAAATGAGTTTCTCTACACAAAGATTGCTTCACCAGATCCTCAATCTTGGTGAATCTGTGCAGTTATGCTGATTTATATGGTATTGTGTCTATCTGATCATGTTTTTTCCTCTTCCTTAGTATCATGATATACAACTCAAAGAAGGCTTTAAAACTTATCTTCTAGTACTTCTATTTATGTTTCTGTTGCTTTTTCTTACCTCAGATTTGTCATATCCTTCATACAGGCTGGAATATCCTTAAGTTTGTTGTTGCTAAGAACAAGAGTACTAAGACTTTTCAGATTACAAATGGTTTCTGGCAAAGAGTTTATCTCATTCCTTTGAAGCCATAAAGTGTGGAGATTTTCCATTCTGAAAAACAGGTATTGGTGCACTCAGTCAAGATTTAGAAAATTAATCTTATCAATCATTACTATAAAGTAAATAATTTTTCAGCCACATAAAGGACTCTTACAATGCAACAAGTCTCTAAGGAAACCCCTATAATCACCTCATCTCTGTTTGAAAATGTCACTGGCAATAAATATTTAACCTTATATTGTTAATTGAATGGATTATTCCAGCTCAGCCAAAACATCACTTTAGGGCTGACAAAAATCTTGTTTGCAGTGAAGTTAACATAAAAATTATCTTTTAAAGTAGCATTTAATAATTAGAATCTCAATGCAATGGAACTGAGACTAAGATGAGCTTTGAGTTTTATTTACCTGTCAATTGCATCAGGAAGCTCCTGGAGTTTATTTCCCCCCATATCTAACCATTCTAGATGTGGCATGTTGAGAAGAGCTGAAGGGATGGTAGTAAACTGATTCATGCACAAATCTATGTGTGAAAGCTTCCTTAAATCACTGAGCTGAAAAGAAGCGGAGATTTAATGCAAGTCTGTGTAGCTGGTGCAGCATTACAGCAGTGCTCTAACAATGTTAACAAACATCACAACATATTTTGGAGCGAGTTAACACAGAACGGTTTCTGAGTTACATGAGCTCTGGTATTATCTAACAGTTACAGTTGTCACCTGGAAGGTAGGTCGGTTTGAAACTGGTCAGGCAGAAGAACTTTACCTCACCTGGTAGCAAGTACCCAAAGTGCTGAGAGACCGAAAGTCATGACTACAATGCATATATGCAATAAGCCTCATGGACAAAGACTTTTAAAGACAGCACTGTCCTTCATATGTCATACTCCATTCAATACGACGTTTTTCATTAGACAAATATTTAGATTTTCATGCATCAAATTGCATGGACTGTATTTTAGAGTGGACCTTGACACCTTCCATGCTGTGAAGTCTACTAACATTCTAAAAATGCAACATAGCCTCATTCAGTATTGCAGCACCTGAGTCCTTTGGTGAATCGTGCCTTCAGGTGCTGTTACAATGTTCAAGTGATACAAAGATAATTTATGGCAGATCTGGTTCACTGTCTAAACACTGAATGCCACTGCAGTACATACAACCAAAGCTTCACAGCGATCACATCACCATAGTCTCGACAGGACAGAATTATGGATTTGCTATGAGCTGTTAATTTAAAAGCCATCACTCTACATTACACCATGTCACCTGTATCCATGTAGATTTTGTAAATCCTGGATTTTGGTTAATAGTGTATTATTTCCACTTGAAGATTTGATATGGGTATCACTGGATTCACTTGGTTTTGCAAGGCACTGATTGCTGTCAACTATTGCCACTACTGTGTTTTTAAACAAATTAAAACAAGTATATATGGTTACATACTTTTCATCTCTACCTAAGAGACTAATAGTCACAATTGTTCAACTGCTTGCATAGGCAGTTGTGTAAATCACACAAACCCTTTTCAGAGCTAGTTGTTCTGGTCAAGATGCTTACAGCTGTGTCCTGGCAAATGGTATGAATTTCTACTCTCAACCATAAAAGACAACTTCTCTGTGCTAAGGCATCAGCTTCTCAGTGGGGTAAATCAGTGAAGACATTCAGCCTAGACAAACTGACATGAAGTGTATCACTGCCCTATATGCACTCCCAAGCCATTTATCTGGACAAAATAAAGATTGGCTCCTTCAGCTATTCAAGTATGTCTTTCTCACATGGCTTCAGTCTGACTAGTCATAGAAAGGCTGTTCACATCAGCATTTCTGTGGATTAGTTGTGAAATCAGAGTATCACAACAAATTTGAAAACGGAGTGCAACCTTTAATGATAATTGGGTTTGGATAAATTCAAAAAATATGCAATAAACAAAACAATCTGTCCAAACCTGAGGAGGAAGATCACAAATACTCCTGTTGACAGCCAGTTCTAATCTTTCCAGACTGACACAGTTACTTATTTCCTTCGGAAGTGACTTTATTCTATTGTAGCTGAGAAGCAGCTCCTGGAGGCTGGTCAGCTGGCCTGCAAGGAGCACAAATGAGACATGAGGAATGCTCTCATGCATTATATTTGAAGTTCAGTATTACTTGTTTTGTCTTATCCTTTAACTGTTAGAGAAATGCTCTGTGTTCTCACAAATTATTAAAAAAAAATAATAAATCACTGAAATGCAAATAGTAGGACTTCTTTAGTGCACAGCTGCATTCTAAAACCCCCAAACTAAAAAATTATGAATAGGCTACTCATGCTGTGGACTCAGAACATGAAGCCTGTTTTTCAGTGTCACTTTTCTAGCTGCATTCTGAGGTCTAGTCCCTGTGGCGCTTGCAGGCTTTTTTTTTATCATGGGGAGCTTTCATAAAGATATGTCTCTTCCACCTAGTCACTTTTTTAATTTGTAGGCAATCTGTGGTTTGGAGATCTCTGTCTCGCTGTCAGATTTAAATCATCTGTTTTCTAACTACCCAGTAGGATTCTTAGACAGGCAAAGAAGCACAAAAATGGCACATTTGTGCAATTTTCATAGAAAAGCAACTTAAAAGAAAGCACAGCTCACCAATTTCTTTAGGTACACTTTCAATTGAGTTCCGGGATAGATCCAGAACAACAAGACTCTGAAATCTTCCAATAAATTGAGGGATTTTCTGCAGGCTAGTTCTATGAAGCTGCCATTCCTGGAGATGGGCTAGTTTCAATAAGCACGAAGGTAGTGTCTAAGACAAGAAATATGAACCAGAAGAAATTCAGCTTAGTATACAAGAAGAAAACAGGCTGAGGTAGAAATTTGATTTGAAACACAGTCTTTCGTTCTTCTTAAGCTATACTGTAATATGCAGGTTACAAAATGAATCCTGATAATTGATTACTAAAACATGCTAAAAGTAGCAAGCATAACTGATACAATTTCAATATCACATATATTAGGCAAAGGTTTATATTTTATAAGGGTTTATATCAATATATTAGGAAAAGGTTCTTCCTTCATAGGGTGGTTAGGCTCTCCAGGAAAGTGGTTACAGCACCAAGCCTGACAGAGTTCAAGAAGTGCTTGGACAACACATGGTGGGATTCTTGGGCTGTCCTATGCAGCGTCAGGAGCTGGAATCTATGATCCTTGTGAATCCCTTCCAACTCAGGATATTCTGTGATTCCATCATCCCAAAGTGAATACCCCTGTGGGCTGTCACTGTGATCACAGATTTAGCCTGCTCCCTTTTTGCTCCCAGTACTTACATACCTGCAACTACTGTCATTGCTTGACAAGTCTGAGGCTTGCTTTGGTTGGTTTGTTTCTTTCTTTTTTTTTGAACAAAGTCAATATAACTGAAGATGAAACTGCTCTAAATTGATTTCTGCACATAGAGGGAGATTTAAATTCTGTTTCATAGTCTCTTAAGAAAAACAGTGAGCAGCTGAGAGTAAAAGAGCTGAGGGATAGAAAAACTACAATGTACACAAGGAGTTCCAAACAAGGAACACTGGCCTATGGAGCATCAGGGCATTGCTGGGTCTGGCTCTCTCACTGGCCTCAGCACCGTCTAATTCTCATCACTTCATAGGAACTGCTATCTGCATCTCTCTGTGGCTCAGAGGTCTGTGAGCTTCCACCCTGCCACTGTAAGCAGTTAGTGGCTTACCCCCAATGCACCAGAAACAACAATAACAGTGTTCTGGGAATCTACTGGCTTATTTTCACTCTTAGAAAGCAAACAGTGGTAAGAAGTACCTTCACGCACCTACACAGCAGAGGGTTTTCACCTTGATACACTTCAGTAGTTCTGGTGTGTTCATGTTAAATGAGGATTTATGTAATGAAACTCATAATTTGGAATGTAAATAATTTCTGATGCAGAAAAGCCTTTTAGGCTATATTTTTGCCTAAGAGTAATGCTTAATATTCATGATTAAAAAAAGCCAACTTGCTTTAACTCTCACAACGTGTCCCAAATCACTGTTAGCAAAGCACACAGTAAATACTTAACAAAAATAGTACAACTATATAAATGTAAGTTGAAAGTAGTTTTCTAACGCATCAGTCATTCAACCCAAGCAACATGCGTTCCTGTCAACACTACCTACCTTCCATTCTTCTTCCTCTATCTTTAAAATTGCTCTTCCACCTTCATTGATAACTCTTTCTTTGAGCTTTGCCAAAGCAGCTCTCTCCTCCCAGACAAGCAGTAGCCTACAAGGGAAAGATCTGTCAGTGGTGCAAACAGCGAATACAGACAATAATTACTATCCTATCTATTTTCTGGAAAAAAAGACAATAGCCTTTCTGGATGTCAAACAACGTTACTTATATCTGGATACTAAATATACTATCAATCTGAGGGAAGACAAGCAACTAATGTTAAGTTGAGGTAATTCTATATACAGGAATTTGACTTTACAGTTCTTCAAATTTACATTCAGAAGGAGGACGTAACTTAATTCACTTTCAACATGTTGCAGCAGAGCAACAGAATATAAAGTCACGTGGAACTAAGTTCCAAAGCCTTCATTTTGAGGCAGTCTCCTAAAAAGAAGGCCTTCCATGACATCAAATGTAAATTCAACAAAACAAGGTCAATCAGCAAGAGATTCTTTTAGCTTGATTTCCAAGAGGACTTCAACAAGAACTATGACAATCAGGCTAATTCTCTTTCTTTCTGCTTGTATTTTCCATTAGTAGCTTTTGAATTTGTTATTCCATTTCGAACACATCTGATAAATCAGGAAGAGGTCTAAAGATAGATGCTAAATTTCTTCAAATTTAAATTGCTGTCTGGACAGAAAACTAAGTGATCCTATTAATGCCTCTATGGAGAAGAAAACGTAACAAATCTCCACAGGCTAGAGTATCCACACAGCTATTTTAGTATCTGAATTTAGGGTATTTAGTCTGTATATTAATATTTTTATCACAGACAGAGTTCTTGGTTTGACCAGACCATACTGCTAGATTCTAACCACTGGGAATCCTGCTAGAGTAACAGGTAAAGAATTAGAGGCTGGATGAGTTTGAAAGAATTAATTACAGTCTTCTGAAATGCACCATATGATCCAGCTTTTCACATACTTAAAGATCTAAATTTACCTACCTTCCTGCAGACCTCTGCCTGAATTCCTTTTCTTTCTGTAATTCTTCATTTATCTTGTGTATTCTCACTTCCCAAAGTGTCTTCACAGCAGTGAATGTGCCAAGGCAAACCGCAGTTTCCGCCATGATCCTTTACATGTTCAGATGCAGCCGCAGGAATCTGACAGAACACATCAGCCCATGTGTCAGTTACCAGATGGGGACCGTGACGGGAGAACTAAAGCCCTGCAGTATCCACTCCCTTGGGTCATTACATGCAGTTAATGTATAGAACAGTATTTTACCATCTGCTTTCTCTTTATAAAAATAATAGCACCTCAAGAAATTTTCTTGTAATAAGAAATGGTATTCTTGCAGTGTCTGTATCCCTATTCGGCTTCTCTCAGTTCCTTCCAGTGGTAGGCTGAGTACTCACCATAATTATCAAATGCAGATTTGAGCATTTATTCCCATCGCAGGAAGAAATTAAGCTGTTACCAGCAATTTAAGGCAGTTAAATTCTGATAGCTGCATCCTGGCAGGTACCTGATGTAAGCACTTGTAACTTGAGGAGTTTTGCACCTTACAAAAACGGAACTTTATTTGCATTAATTTTCTTCATAGTTTAACTCATTATAATGCATTTTATAGTTAGTAATGCATTACCTTTAAGAAAAGGCTTTTAAATTTTTCTGATTTGTGTTTGAATCTTCTTGTAACCCTGCTGAGTGTCAGGATCCACATTTAATAAATTCAGTCAAAAGTTCTGAAGTCATCTGTCTCTTAGTGAGATAATTAAGACATATTTTTCTGAAAAGCAGTGAAATAGGATACTCAGTCATCCTAATCAGTGCATCACTCTAAAATCATTCTTATTGCCATTACTGTAGTCATTTGGAGAAAGGATTTGTCTTTTAGAACCAATCTTTTCTATTATATTTATTCCATTATAATTCCGTGTGGCCTGGACAAGCTACAATTGCTTAATGAACATTCTTGTGTTCAAACCATCGATCATTCTATTTGCTTACTATTTCTTTTGTTAACATACTTATTTGTAAAGCATGATTATACTGAAATAATCTAATTAAAAATGTGTAGACAAATAAAATGTAAAATATCAGATTGCTTTCTGTTGTAAAGACAACATAAAAATCAAATTATAATGCTTGAATAAATAAGAATATGGTCCAATACATTAATATTTAGGATTCTTAACTGTTCTCTGTTTGTTAAGGAAAAATATCAGGATTTGACAAGGGACACAAATGGCAACCCCAGTGTGGCACAGTGCACTCTGGCATGTGGCTTCCAAAAGCACTGAATTTTTTCCTGTAAAGAGAGGACTGTATCCTCTTTCCCTCTGCCCCATAATTGTGAGCACATTTGCTGGTTTGAAGGACTAACTTCTCTTTCGGTGGTCCTCAGAGCAACTACCCTTCCCAGTCCTCACCCCAAAATGCAACAGTAACGCTATATATGCATGAGGTCTTTTGCTCCAGTTAGTGGTTATAAGTTAAATTGCGTGATATTTTTCAGCATTAAATTTCTACTGAGATCAAGTGATTGAACTAATTTATAACTTCCTGTTTAGAGATTTTTTTTTTTGAACTACAAGCCGTTTTTGGTGGAAAGCTAGAAATCCTTTTATAGAAACTGTGCAGAAAAGGGATATTTGTTAATAGTTGTACTACTAACCCAGTATCATACTCTACAGTCAAAACAATACTTGTTTTTAGTAAAGCTTACTCTGGGCAACTCCCTTTTGCTGTGGAAAGCATATTCTTCAATAAGTGCTGCTTCAGAACCATGAAATATGAAAAGGACTAAATACATGATTTTATTTTCAGGATGATTTTATTATATAACAGGACTACTATCAAAAGCTTCTTGTTCTTAGATCTTACTATTTGTCAAGAAAATAAAACCCATAATAATCATGCCATCACAGCCAACAATTCAGGAGTGAATTCCCAACTGCAGCTTTAAAACAACTGCAAATTTACTCCCAAGTAACCAGATCTCCCTACAACTTTGCCTCCAGGCATCAGAAAGAATTTAACAACAACTTACCTCAATTATTTGGTGTTTTCAAGGATTTTCTGTGACTCATTGATTTCTGGACAAGAGCAGAGATAAATTACAAGTCTTGTCTGTATTACCAAAACCATTTAGAACTCTCAGACTCCAATGCAATGTCAGTCTAGTTCTAATTTTAACCTATGCTGAGAATAGAAGGCATCACATGAGGCACTTCTGCAACCTCCCCCAAGCATTTACCACTGTAAAGCCTTCCCAGTTTGCTGAGCATGACTGGGCTCCCCTGAACTTCTGCTTACAAAAGTTACCAATTATGAAAAAGGAGAACAAAGGAACAACTGTTATTCTCTACAATGAGCTCATATTGAATTAAAAATAACAAAGATAAAAAAGGCTCGTTTTGAATTGAAAATGACAACTACTTGCTTACTCTAGTAATGTTTCTCTGCAAGATGATAACTGAGCTTCAAAGTGCTAATGAACAGCAACGTAGACTGAAGAGATTAGAAAAAGTATTACATCACTAAGTATTTTACTCATTACTTCTGCCCATGCTGAAGAATTCTCTTGTTGAAGAATTTTAGTGCCAATTATCAAAGTCCAGACAGAAAAGCAATCTTTGTCAAGATATACAGAGGGGTTGTTACTCACCCCTTTTCATGCTTCCAATCATAAAACATTTTTAACATTCTATTTCTTCAAATAGTCCTTGGAGAAGATAAAAGGAGAACAACTCTGTCAGAATCTTTTTCTTCAGTCAAATGGAAAGAGAGAGACAACAATAATCACAGGTCGCTATTTGAGGCAGAAGCCATAAAACTGGGTAATTCTAACCAAGTGCATTGGGGTATAAAATATGTAGATAAAATTTTTAAAATATTGTGAGTTTGGTTATAAACCTACCACACAGAACTTTACAATAAAAAAAAACCAAAACCACGCTCTTCAGTCCACCACCACCTAAATACTTGAACACCAACGCCTATTTAAAAGACACTAAGTACTTTAGCTTTCAAGCCTTTCAATCTTCTATACTTTTTTTTAAAAACCACAACATTATGCAAAAGCAAAAATTATCCAAAAGTTTCTTTGTTATAGGTATTTCTTCTTTCAGTTTTGGTATAGATTCAATCTCTTGATCTAAGCCAATCATAACTAAAAACCTAACCTCATATCCTCCTCCTCCTTAAAGACAAATAATTAGGGGGAAAAAACTCAACAGCCTTCCCGTTTATTGGAGTCTTGAGAGACAAATTTCAGGCTCCTTGCACGGGTAAAATTATTCTATCTTAAATCTTTTAAAATTACTTTATTGCTTGCTTTCATCCACTTACGTTTCCTCTGTTTATTTTCTCAGTGGTCATCAGATTAAAAAAATATACTGTTCAGACTGAGCCCCTTACCACAACAATATACTTGCAGGAAAGTAGCCATTAGGCTGTGCTCTTTTGGTTGCCTTGAGTACAGTATGTTCAAGATCAGAAGAAATAGTTTGAGTCACCTGTACAGGATTGCCTGCATAAAATTCACAAATAAAAACAATATTACAATTCTTTGTGGCTTTATTTTTTTTATTAGGAATAAATAAATCTGATAAAAATTAATTAGGTGACAAGCATGATATATTAGTCAAACTTTGCAAGAAATGACCTTTATATAAAAGACCCTTATACCACAATAGAAATATAAATAGCACCTTACATGGATGCTCCATGCTCCCCCTCCTACATTACCAGCTTTTCTCTCGCTCACTCTCAGCGTCAAGGATAGCAGGGATTCTTCCTCTGATAGCCTGTCTCACATTTTCACAGCTAAATGCAACAGACAACTTTGGTCTACACTTTTGCAGAATGCTCCTGGTTTTGACATATCTAAAGAAAGGAGAAAATGTTCATTTTGTGCGTCACAAATTCATTTTTAAGGCCATATAACTGTCTTTTCTTGTGTCTGTTTGCAACTTAGGTTTCTAGAAGGTATTTATATCCAATGGGTTTCTTCCCATCTCCCATTAAATCACCAGTGCAATCCTCATCTGTTTAGTTCACCTTAAAGCCATGTAACTGTTTTCTGTTCTGAAGGTGTTAACTTGAAACTATTCATTATGTGCCTTGTATCTGAGTTTAGGAAGTCCTTCTCTTACATAGCATTTCTTACTGTCCATTCTTTGTTGAATCTGATTAATCTGATAAATACTAGTATCTGAAGGTCAATAACACAGTGCAAGCTTCTGGAACATGTTCAGCTTACTGTCAGTCTTACCTAATGTCAGAATAACAAAATAAAATCCTTCTTTTTTCCTTTGTTTTCTCTTTCTTTCTTCCTTGCTTGGTTTTAACAGACACATACTTTCTATAAGAAACAAAAATAACTGGAAACCATTAAGGACTGAAACTACTTCCAGCTGAAAAAAATACAGGATATTCTAGAGAGTATTAAGGCCCTGATAGTTATGAATAAGTGTTATCAGTAAGCATTTGAATAAATATGGCCTCTTCATTTATAGTTTGATAAAGAGTACCTGTGCAAGTACTTGGACTAGCAAAAGACTCAAGAGATTTACTCAGTTAAACAACAAAAAGCCCTCTTATAGCAGAAGCATTAAAGGCATTTTATTTGTATATGATTTTTGCATAACTCCTTTGGGGAATCTGGATATTATTATTGATTAAAATAAATTTACGTGTCCAACACGGAAGAACTATGAGTATTCCCCTTCAAAACAGGTTAATCAGATTATAAATACTGCAGGTGTAGAGCAGTGTCACTCAGTCCACCAGCCTGACAATTATTATAAAAGGCACAATAAAGACATTCCACCACCATGTTCAGAAGTCCTGACCTATTCAGTTTGACAGTCTGCTGTAGAAGAAATTACAGCACTACTAATTAAAAGAAGTAACAACTAATTGATAGACTGGTATCAGCTGTTGAGAACTTTTAACCACATAACATTATTATATAATGCACGTATCCAAGGGCACATGTTAGCAGAGACAGCTTTCATAACTATTCAGTCTAATCCACAAAGTTTCAAGGCATATTCTAGCCATGGTTTCGTTTATTTAAGGTCCAGCAGCATGGAAGCCGGGTTCTCCACGTAGGATTTCCACAGGTTAGAAAAGCGGGCCATGGTCGCTCCGTCAATGATGCGGTGATCAGCTGACCAGCTCACATTCATTATTTGTGCCTTAAATACTTCACCCTTCCCGTTAAACCGAGGAACAACCTAAAAATCACAGGAAAGAAAAGAAATTAAATATTAAATACTTTCATTAGCAAACCCGTATATTTTTGTTATTAATTTGTTGATCTAAATTTAAACATTTTGCAAATTAGACAGCAGTAACACCCTTCAAAAAACCAACACCTTCCCGTTATTGTTTGTGCTGTAGATTAGAATATATTGCAAGGCAACATAATAAACAGTCATATCCTGTTTCCACCATCATGGAGGTACTGAAGTACTGAAAACTTTTCTTGACTCAAAAGTTTCTTCCTGAATAGTTTACCGCAGTGTTAGTTCTCAAAGTGACGGTTTCCTTAAAGCATCCCCTGAACAAAATGCTCATAGGCAGAACCCAGAAGTAGTAATTTAAGTTAATACTAATTTCATTTCCAGCATTGATCTCAAATGTCTATATAAAAGAATTAAGGGCTGAAATTCAGCAAATATAAAACTGCCTTCAGCACATAAATTTCTGTATGGATTCAGCTATCTGGATCATGAAATTATACTTCATTATCAGAGTACTTCTCAAGTTTTCTCCTTGATGACAGCAACAACATTATCACCATATTGCAAAATTTGTAAAAATATATTTATGTTGTTTCCTGATCACTAGAAGGCTAAACATAGATGTTAGTGAAATATAACAGGATTCTAGAAAACAAATCTGAACCTCTGGTGTAAGAGACGTCTAGTTAAACATTTGGTGCCTGTACAATCATCTAAAACCACCACAAAACTTTGCAATCACAAGCTATGCGATTTCTCTTATATAAAGAAAAACAAAACAAAGAGAGTCTCCAGTTTCACTTTCATTACAGATGACCTAGAGTTAAACACTCATATCACTGAGATAAAGTTACTATACCTGTATCTTTCCAAGTGCTCCAATAGCTACTTCAGGAGGTAGTATCACTGGTTTGGCGTAAGTGCCACCAATCTAGAAAAGAAAAAGCTGGGGATATTATTGACCAAATAGTTTGGGTTTTTTATGAGCAGATTGCCTCTTGAATTAATTGCTACAGGTTTTGTTCATTGTATATTAAACTTCAGCAAAGTTTCCATTTCAGAAGCAGTTTTCAGATGTAGTTCTCTCTTTTCCTGTACTTACTGTGCCAATATTTGAAAGGGTGAATGTTCCCCCAGTGAGGTCACTTGTTCCCAGCTGGCCTGCAGAGCCCAAGGACTGCAGGCGATTCAGTTCAGCAGCAATGTCAAACACACTACACACTTGGACATTTTTCACGTTCGGGACAATCAAACCTTGCTCCGTGTCCATTGCAACTCCAATGTTGTGAGAAGCCTGCAACAAGTTTCATTAACTGCACATTATTACAAGCTGTCAACATAAAACATTATGGTTTACATAAAAAGCCACTTAAATCACATCTTCCCTATTTATCTTTTTAACCTAGAAAGTGCTGTCTGCAGTAAACAACTCCTTTATACAACTTTGAGGGGAAAAAAGGATGTAAATTTTTACATATTAGCTTTCCACACCTGCAAATTGCTGGCAATTTCACACCCAGGGAATACAAAATCCAGGAATTAATTTCACACTGAAAATATTGAACTTCAGGATGATTGTTAGGTTAACAAAACATAAATAGCAGATTCTAAAGAGAGCACTAAAATTTAAAAAAAAGGAAACTCAGTTGCCTTTCATTTGCTAGAAGGAATATAAGGATTCTGAGAGATATTGATCAAACAGCACAAAAGGAGTTTGCACTGCAAGGGGCATATACACATCACTCAGGAAAATAGACATTAGCTTCCCAGAAGTATCAATCCAGCAGCTGGTATGAAAATTACATAATTTTTATCAAAACTGAGTTTAAAATATTACTCTAATACATAAGGGTTGAGTGTTGGAACAACAGAACCACTGTGCTATTACTAAAAAATTGTTGTACTAGATTTTGAAGTGTTCTCACTTTAAATGCTTGGCCCATATTCAGGTAAAAAATAGGAAATCACTATATTAATATGCAATTTTGAGGCAAGCCTGAATACTGACTCTTGTTTAACAAACTACTGAAGTAAGTTTAATAATAAATCAAATCCAGATCTTACAATCTAGACACACAAATTATTTTCCAGCACAACACCACAGTGTTGGTTTTATAATTAACTCAGACATTCTGAAAAACCCTTGTTAGCTGTTACTTCAGGTTTTCTGCTCACAACTTTTATCAGTAATTTACAAACCTTGTATGTGACATTTTGACAGTTTTCATCCAAGGAAGCATTAAGGATTGGATACTGCAATAATCCCAAAGAGGCTGCCTGTTAAATATAAGGGAAAAAAAAAAAAGAGATATTTTTATATTTTATATCCAGAAAGCTCCATGGAAAGGAAGTAACGGTAGGAGATAATTTAGGTTAATAACAATATGGATTTCCTCAACGCAATCAAATTTGGCTTAAAATCTCCTCAATATATCTGTTGATACTTTGTCATTATTAGGATAGCAAAAAAACCAAAAACTTGTGAAAAGCAAATATACATCAGGCAGACTTATAAAAAATGATAGTTCCTTTCCCCACTATAATTGAAATTGAATGTGCATTTATTATTTCTGTTCCACAATTCAAATCAAATATCCCAAAAGTTAGGAGATTCAGCTGCAATGTCATTCTCAGTTCTCAACTTAAATGATAATTTTTTAAGGAAGTAATATTAATTGCCCCTAAAGACAGTGAGCAGGATGAGTGCTTACACAGCATTCTAACTGAACTCACATCACCAGAGGTTTCAGGTAAGCTCTGCTTTCAGTGCACAGTTCAGGCAACAGTTGGAAATGGAACCATAGCAGCAAAACGAGTGCAAGTGCCTGGTCTTCTGAATAATAGAAGAGACATACTGATTCACCTTCCATTATTCAATTCACCATTCATTATTCAATTCGAATTATTCAATACAAATACTGCAGTAATAATAACAACAACAACGATGCATTTCATGTGAGGTTCATTTTAAAGGAACTTAAAAAACTTCCAAAATTTGTTTTGTGCAGTTCCAACACCTAGCAATGTTTACCCCCATACTGAATGACACTTAAGCTGCTCTCTCCTTCCCCATTTATATTTCAAAAATTTTCAATGATGTTATATAACCCTCATGCAATTCCAACTGTAAATTGATAAGCGGTTCAATAAACACGAAAAGCCGAGACTTTTCTTGTGATCTGTCATCATTCAGATGATAGAGAGGTGCTCCAAACGTACAACAATCATTGAAAACATTTTGCCAAAAGCTGTGTAAATATTCCACACAGTGCTCTGCTGCATGTCTCACCTTTATGAAGAATGGCATAAAGGAAAGCTTAACTCCACGGATCTCAGCCAGAGGTTTCAGTTCCTCTCGCAACTGAACAAGGTGAGTCAAATCAATCTCATCACAATAACCGAAGTGGGGTATCTTCAGGGCTGCACTCATAGTCTTTACCATTGCCTTCTGAAAACCTGGAAAATATTTACTGACTTCTTAAACCAACAAAATGAGTTTCTGTGAAGTTACGGTGAAATTTAATTATTTGTTTCCATTAAACAAATTAAACAACTTAAAAACTAAAAACTAAAAACTAAAAACTTAAAAACTAAACCAAACCAAAGCTAAACCACAACCAAAAAAGGACATGGTAAAGAGCACTTCAGGATCACCAGTTATTCAGTATATGTAACTAAATTTTTACCACTGTAACACCTCAGATTATATTACTGCATGTCTCTCCTATGTATGTATGAATTGGAAATCATGATATCATAATCTGCATTACTCTTTCCAGCCTCCAAATAAACACTGCTTGAAAGGCAAGCAAAAAACTTTTATCTTCCCCTTTTAATAGGTTGTTTTTTAACCTTAGTGTCTTTTGTGGCACTCTTCTCCAGAACCAGTGTGAATGCTGAAGTACGCTGTTATGAAGTGCTGATAAACCCTTAAATCCACTGCACTTTGCCACTAGCTGCATAATGATTCCTGCTGTGACAAACCCATGTTTCAGAATTCCTACATGTTTCAGCATCCATTTGAAGAATGAGCAAGTTCAGTTTGCAGCCCACCTCCATCCAACCAAAACATGAACAAATCTTTCATAAAATTATTTCATCAGAGACGCTTCTTACAGTCACGCTCCCTGGCACAACAATAACGTGAAACACACCCCCACCAGAAGGAGTCAGCTTTCCACAGAGCAACATTTACTGGTAATCTACTGTGAACATGGTCTGAAGGTTTTATATTTCTTGATTTACCTGTTACAGGTTCAGTTTTATCTTTTCCTGAAAACACAATGGGTCTGGAAACAGGTACTGGGATTTTGAGTGCTTTGTCCTTTGGAGCAGCTGGCACAGTCTTTGATTTTGGCAAAGGTGGGACAATTTCAGCCTTTGGTGATGGAGGTAAAATAGCTCCTGTTTGTTTGGCCAAGTAATTGAGTATGTCTTCTTTAAGGATTCTGTTATCTTTCCCTGTTCCCACAACTTCACTCAATTTAATCTGAAAAGTAAATAACAAGCTGTGACACTTCAGTTTTACAGCAATATAAAAATATCCTATATTGGCAGCTATGGTTAAAAATTACTCTCATTACCAATCCAACATACCAATAGTTTTCTTTCCCTTTCTACAATTTATTAGGTACTTAACCTAATTGCTCCAATCATCCAAAAGTCCCACTGTTTAGTTGCACATTTTAAGGAGGAACTACGAATACTGCTTACCTCTTAATTTCTTCACAGGATCAACAGTGAAATATGAATTTGAGGAAAGCTAGTTGTCACTTAATTTTCTCTACTTATTGTTTTATTTTTCTTCTAAAAGTGCATCACAAACTTTCAAAACTAGTGGAATATTCACAGATTCATAAGGAAAAAAAGGCATTTAAAAGACACTTAAAAAAAGATCACCTAGTATAACCTCTGTGCTAACACAGACCTGAAAAACAGAACAAGCTGGCTAAAACGGAGATTTTATTTTTCCCTACTGCTTCTTCTGTCCCGGGATTTCTTAATCTTTAGCCTAAAGCATCCAAGCTGCGTTTTAAGCCTAGTAATTCATTTTCTATCCACCATAATAATCAGAAAGCACAATTCTCTTCATTTTACAACAGTTTTCACATATCCAAAATTATTTGAAAACAAGTCTTCCCCCTAGATCAACGTTCTTGCAGTCAGTCAAAATGCCAGCTAAAAGCTGGATAAAATGCAACAGGACCTTATTCAGCAAACCTACATTGTTCTCCATGGCCAGGCGACGAACTGCAGGGGTTGCTAATGTTTTGTGACCTTTTATCTCTTGGTGAGTGTGCTCTTCATGAGACATAGGAGGGGTTTCAACAACATCTTCTTCTGAGGCAACACCTGCAAATGAACAGAAAAAAATTGACTTTACTACATTTTAAGCATTTGTTAAATTCCAACCTCAACCGTTCTGTGATAGCTGAAGTTTTTAGCATTTACTCTGTGGATGGGAACACAGCTTGCTAAAGGCTGCTGCTTAAGCTAAATATTCAGTAGGATACATCCGGCTTTTGAGATTTTAAATTGTAATAAAATATAACAACTTTCTCTACTCAATTTTCTTGACTTTATAATGGGAAAAAATAATACTTTTTAAGATTCTCAGGAAGAAAAAGTAAACTTCTCTGTCAGTGATGTTTTTATGATAACAAACATAGAATGTGAAAGAGAAAAAAATGTCTTACAATACCTTTTGAAGCGTCAATTTCAATGTCCACTAACGGTTTTCCAACAAAAGCAATATCATCTATACTGTAATGGAGTTTTCTAATGACGCCATCGTAACGACTGGTAATAGTAACAGAAGCCTTATCACTTTGTACCTCACAGATGCTGTCAAACTGAGACACACTGTCACCTTCTTTTATATACCTGAGAGAAAAGACACAGGCTAGTGTAAAACACAGAAAGTGTAAAAATCTATGCTGGATGTTCTTTTGTTAAGTTCAGTTATGTACGTGCCCACAACATGAAAATGCATTCCAGACAGGAAGATAAATTCTACATAATGGATACATTTACTATTTGCCTGGCTGCTGCAGAACCCTTTGTTGTGTGAAATGAGTATCGTCAAATATAGATTACATTGACTTTGGTACAGCAGTTTTCTTGTCAGATTATAAATCATCTAAAAATAAGAATGAGCCCAGCTTGATCTGAACCTAAGGAAGTTATTACTTTCCAATTGTCAGGATCAGTATATGATCTTCTACAGAAAAAGACAGGAATTTGTACAAAGAACAAGGCATTTCAGCACTGCCTTTCTTCACTGTACACTTTGATTTTGTTTAATCCATTCATCACTGGCCTTTTACAAACAATTTAAAAGTTCAAATCTTTTAATAAAATCAGTAGAGAAGGGGTATAGGATAAAATTATATGGATTTTCTGGAATAGTAATTTGTTTCTAAAACTCAGCCTAAGTAAGCATAATAAAAGACAGACCTCCTGAACACTGAAAACATTGATCACTGAAGGAAATATACAGGCACAATCAGGGCATCCCATTCCTTCCACCTTTTCCATTCACAAATAAACCAGACTACAAATAAACAAAATGTAAAGTTCGGTATGTCCAAGGTTTTAAAATGTGGAAAACAAAACTTGAAAAACTTCACTAGTAACCCCGAAAACATTCTCAGACAACTAATTGATAACACAGCTAAAGCTGTTAAACTCCCTCTTGATTTCTTAGTATATTTCTGAGAAAGCAGAGCTTACCATTCTTTTACAGTCACCTCTGTAATCCCTTCTCCAATGTCAGAAAGCTTAAACTGGACAATCTGGCCACATGAAACTTAAAATAGACAATAAGAAAATACAGCGCATTTAATATTAAACACAAGATATCAGGCACAAAAATCTGAATGCATCAGAAAGTTTACATACCAGCCATATACAAGCCGCTAACATAACACTCATAAAATAGCAAAATAAAATAAATTATTTTATTATGAAAAAGATTACCAGCAGATGTTCTGAATAATCGCTGTTGATGACTAAACTTGAGGGCAGATTTGTCAAACACGCACACATATTTTGATTTTATAACGCGAATGCTGCTGCACGATCTAACACGGTGAATGCACACCTGGGGGAGAAAAGTCTCAAGTGTTAATACAATGGACTGAGGAATGTAGAGCTTATTTAATATTCCTGATGCAACATAATACTAAAATAGTTTCATTCTAGCCTATGTAAGAGAAGTTCTTAAGGAAATACAATTGCACTGAGTACCTGTTTGGATGTACAACAACCATTACATTAGCATAAGCCTTGCCAGGTCTTTAACTTCTTTCACTAACACAACACAGGGGGAGATCAAAGCCACAAGAAAATAACCAATTAATAAAAATCATTACAAGATCTGGTAAGAGATTCATACTTGCTATTGTTTCTGTAAGGAATTAGCTAAATCAGGACATGCACACACAAAGCACACATAGTATCAACTACATCAGCCATCTGAAATATTCTTATCCAGAATGAATGCTGGAAGGGGCTCCTAGACTGCAGGGAAAAGCAGCATATTTTTCTTCATCAGTTCTTATTCCAATCAAAGGGTGATCAGAAGTACTAACTGGAAAGGAAATTCACACCAGAGGGCACAGAGAGTTGCCCTTTCATTTTTGTTAATATATAGGAGGCAATCAACTTCAAGTAAATATCATTTCATATAACTTAAAAGACCTTTTTTTTAAGAACTGGGCATTCTTTTATGGTTACAATTATATTTATCCAGAAATAATCTTAAAAGGGTCCACAGAATTTTCTGAAAGGTTCTTCAGATGAAACCTTATGCTTTAAAGCATCATGTAATCAGTCATGATTGTGGTCAGAAGAGCAGCCAGTAGCACTTGCATTGACATAAGTAGGTATTTTATTAATCTCAACACAAGTTAGTCCAGACATCTTATTTAGTAAGATTTAAATTTAATGTAATTCTGGTGTTATGTTGTCTCAGAGTGCTGTAAAATTTATAAAAATAATAATTTCTCTGTGGATACTATCTCTAATTAATTTAGAGATATGAAAAAATTCAGGTGCTACAATGTACCTCAAGTAGCTCAAAACTGTAAAATTTAGAAATTATCTTCTTAGAGGAGCCAGAAAACAGCACACCTGCATGGGAAAGTTCATTTTAACTTCTTTTTCGAAAAACCCTTTCAGTAATTACAGAGCATATTAAACTTCCTGACTGCCCTCCCCACACCCCGAACTGTTCAACTACTTGATATAACGTTACACTTTTTAAAAAGTAGAATATTCATGAATCCATAAAACCTGAACTGACAATGTAGGCATTTTATGTACTGTTTAATCTAGCATTGCAAGCTACATTTAATATCATCTTTCTTTAAGGAACAAACATTCACACAACACAGTCTACCGCAATGGACACAACAAAGTTATATTATACGAGTTACTTTACAGCCACCTGCTATTAAGATTGTATCTACTGATCTAGAATAAGTATTTTTTCTAATTCCTATAATAAGCAAACAGAAAATCCTTTTCATTAGTCCTCCAAACAACTTCCCCTATCCAACAGTCAAGCTACATGGTAATTTTAAGCTATCGAAAATCCTATTTTATGAACACATTTAAAATTCTCATTAGATTACAAAAGTGGTAAATAATGTACATCTTCACAAGCCTATTTTCTCCTATTTTTGATTCTGGTGTTCTTTTCCCCTGAAGGTTACATAAATATGTTGCAAAAAAAGGCGACAAGGTCTTTTTGTCACAAACTTACAATAAAATTCTTTTCTCTTTATATGACCCTAAATGAAAAACATGAAATATTTACCTGTGAAGATGATCACAAGGAGCACATCAAATCTCTGAACTATTTCTAAATGTGAAGTTTCACAATGATTTCCATGTGTTTTTAACATTTGGTAACCAATGCAGGTAGTGATTTAGTAATGTCACTGCCAAAAAAAGAGACTGGTTTTGTTACAGAAAAGTTACCATGATGTTTCACATTATATTTGTAGGACTAAGTCAGAACTCCTGCATTTTTTAAAAATGGAATCTTTTTGGTTTGCAGTTTTGCACATTCCTTACTAAAAAGTTGGTGTGCTAGTATGTTACAGTAGTCATACACTGCACAATCTCTTCACAGAACAGTGTTCTTTCCTAACAAGAAAAATATTACAATCCAATAAAGAGATTGTGCTTATTTATTTCAGCATTTAATCAGTACTATTTTCCATGTAATGCCAAATAAGGAAATAAAAAAGCATAAAAAAGACAAAATTAGTTCTAATATCCATAGCATACCCATCCACATATCTTGATGCCTGGAAAAATTCAGCAATAAAAACCCAGCAAGTCCAGTACTATCAGTTATGTTTATGTCACCACTATTACTTTATTTCAATTCAAAGGCAGTAATGGCCCAGCAAGATAACACCTTTCCTGTGCAAGTCCTTGATGTGCAGAGTTACTCTGGCAAGAAGAAGATGAGAGCCCACCCCAGCCCCTGGCCAGTTCTGCGGACACATCAGCCTGCTTGACCCAGAGCTGTTGTTTGACCCCAGCCAACACGGGAGCTGCTGCTATTTGGGGGAGAACTGCCTTGCCCCTTAGGTTCAGGTTTGGTTGTTTCCTTAAAAAGAAGCCAACTGTGATTTTCTAAATTACCACTGATCCTAAAAATCTACTACTGGCCTCAGAAAAAAATATTTTTACGGAGCCTGAAGGGAACCAGTTACCTGATGGAGCAACACTAAATTTCAAAGTCAAATTGAATAGTTTGTGCTGAAAGGGAATGACTTCTCATTAAAGAATACCCTCCTATTGAACTCTCTTGACTTGCTGTTACACTGAGCTATTTTAAAGAATATTTACTCAAATTGGATTTGATTCGCATACATATTCTGTATCTCCAAGTATATAGCTGCCTATACAGCAAAGCACTGTCCTTCGTAGCATACTTTAGTCTGAGGTTATTCCTCACCTAAATCACTGGCACATGTCCCAGTGTCCAGGTAACTGCCATTTCCCTACAACTTTATACAAGGGCCCCCAGGCTCCTTTTTTTCCTTCACAATTTACAGCCCCCATGGACAATCACTGTGACTTTGTCCTTCTCCCTTGTGCTAGCCAAAGTGTTTACAAAGGCATGGAGAATAATAAAATAAAGCCCTTTAATATTATAGTAACCAAATTATTGCTTGGAACTTATCACTGTCTCACAGCAGATGGTCACAAGAATTGGCATCTAGCAATATTCGAAATGTGCTTGCAGGAAACACACACTAAAAAATAGCCTATTCTACAATTCAGCATGCACACAAATAAGATGAGCATTTTCATCTTATCAGAATCTGCCTCTGGATTTAAGAGTAGATGGTTAGAAAGAAAACCAAAAGGAAACTTATTTTCAATGGTCTTACTTAGTAAAATTAGTTACAAATAGACTAAAACTAGATTACAAAAGGAGCACTTAAAAATCCTCAACATTATGATTTAAAAATGCAACAAAATTACTACTTAGAGAAAAAACAATAATGGATCCTTAATTTTGTATCTACTTATATTATCTTACAAAAGTTATTTTTTTCTGACATTCCGCAAAACATCAGTGACATAATTGGAAACCAACACTTCACGACAGCAGGAAGACTATAATACAAGAACACAGAAAAAAGCATGAATTAATCTTCACGACGCTGTATGTTTATGAGATTGTAAGTGTCCTAAAAGGCAACCAAGTAGATTCCCTCCGTATGGTAAAGTATCTCAGCTACTTTTCAAGTATCAGGGCTCCCGGGATTCAAAGAAACACGTTTCCCTTTTTTGTACGCGCAGCCGCCCCGTCACTGTGCGGATGCTGAACGCACAGGGAGCTGATGGGGGGCGGAGGGGCGGCGATGGCAGCGCAACATACAGGCAGAGCAACGGAGCAGACGACTTAGAGATAACAGGAGAGCAGGATGTCACGGCTTATTACAGACAGGCACACGTTTCTTTCACAGGGAACACGGGCAACGGGGAGGACATTCCGGGGCTGCGCGGGGCGGAGGGTGCCGGCTCTGGGGGTCCCTGAGGAGCGGGGACCCGCTGAACGCCGAGGGCAGCCCGGGGCGGGCAGGCCGGGCCCCTGCCGGGGACTCGGGCACCTGTGCGCCGCACCGGGGCTGCGGGGCGGGCTGGGGAGGCTGAGGCAGCCGGGCAGGGCTGAGGGTGGGGGAGCCGGGGCACTGCTGAGCAGCCAAGCAGGGGAATCGGGGCAGTGCCCGCCCGCAGGCACCGCTGAGGCGGCCGGCAGGGGAGCTGAGGCGCTGCCCGCCCGCAGGCGCGGGGGAGGCGGCAGGTCCGCGAGCGTGTGGTGTTTGCAGCCGCGCGGTGCTCGCGGGCTGCCGGCTGGACGGCAGCTCGGGGGCTCCGGGATACCGCGGCCGCCGAGGCGGGGATGCTGCGCGCTATGCCTTCCCTTCCCCGCTGAGCACCGGAGCGGAGTCCCCGCTCCCCTTACCAGGCGCCCCGCGGCTCGGCAGCTGCTCCTCAGCGCGGTCACGGCCGCCATCTTACCCCGGGCAGCGCAGCCCCTCACACCCCCCCGGCCCAGCCAACCGGCGGCGGCCGCGCCGGCCCAGCCAACCAGGCGGCGGGCGGGGCCGCGGGGGGCGCGGGCCGGGCGGGGCCGGGG
>JAWMRA010000005.1:19337335-19405868 GCA_035584735.1 Pseudotriccus pelzelni
GGTGCAGCGGGACGGGCAGCGCCAAGGGCCCGGCCGTTCCCGGTACAGGTGTAATAAAATCCCGAGTGTGCCTGCCTGACCGACACTCCCATGTCTGTGCTTCTACGTGAACGGAGGTTGTAGCCAGTGGGGGCTCAGCCTCTTATCCCAGGAAGCTAGCGACAGAACGAGGGGACATAATCATAAGCTTCGCCAGCGAGAAGAATTCATTAGGAAGAATTTCTTCACAGAAAGGGTGATTAGACATTGGAACGCGCTGCCCAAGGAAGCGATGAAGTCCCTGGACGTGTTTAAGGAAAGACTGGGCATTGGTAGTTAGTACCATGGTCCGGTTGACAGGGTGGTGTTCGGTCATAGGTTGAACGCCATGATCTCAGAAGTCTTTTCCAAAGTAGTTGATTCTCTGATTCTGAGGAAAACTCGCTCGTAACCGTGCGGGCAGCAGTCCGGCCGCTCTCCGCCGGCGCTGACCTGCAGGTGCCGCGTTGTCACCGCTCCGGCCCTTGGCCGGGACAGGGGAAAGGCTCTGCCTCCCGCAAGACTCCCGAGCCCCGCCCGTGCCGGCCCGCGGTCGGTACCGCCGGGAGGGCAACGGGGCCCGGCGGCTGCTCCTCCCTCGGCCAACCCAGGGCGGGCGCGCCGCGAGCAGGCGCAGAGCGGAGGCACCTCCCGCCCGGCCCCGCCCCCGCACCGGCCCCGGCCCCGGCCCCGCAGCATCCCGGCCGTGCCTCTGCCGCTCTCGGGCCCGGGGCTGCTTCGCCGGGGGCTCGCCCTGTGCAGGGCCCCGTCGGGACCCCATCGGCGCGGCCTCTGCGAGGGACGCCGCTCGCAGCCAGCCATGGACGGGGACAGGGTGGAGATAGACGGCGGGATCATGGAGGGGGTGAGCGCCAGCGGCGGGCCCCGGGCTTACCTGGTCCCCCGGGCTGCGGTCCCGGGCGGGCGGTGCCGCAGCGCCTGACGAGCGCCGTTTCTCCGAGCAGGGCGGGCAGATCCTGCGGGTGTCCACGGCGCTGAGCTGCCTGCTGGGGCTGCCGCTGCGGGTGCGCCGGATCCGCGCCGGGCGGAGCCAGCCCGGCCTCAGGTGAGACCCGCCCCGGGCGGCCCTGCGGCGCTCGGCCGGGCACTTACGGCATGTGGGGCCCTCCCGGGGCCGCGCAGAGTCTCGGCTGCGCTCGCCTGAAACACTGGTGTTTCCATTGCTTTGAGAAGGCCTTGGTAGCAGCAAATGCCCTCCGTGGCTCTCGAGGAGTGAGCGCGGGGGAGCGCTGGGGATGAACCGGGGTCGGTCCCGTCGCCCGCTGCCGTGCGGAGTGATTCCAGAGGTGCTAAGCGGACACAGGGAATGAAACACGAAATACAGTCATGTAATGCCGGAGCGAATCGTGGCTCACCGAGCGTACACTGTTAAGAACAGCTAGTGTATTTCCCATGTAAGTTACCCAGGCAAATGGAAACGCAAGCACAAGAAGACGCACACATAGCAAACCTGACAGCTCTCCTGTGGCACTGCAGCTGGTTCTGGCACGGCCAGTATTGCCGTCCTTATCCATTCCATTTCTGTCCGAGCATTTATCACATTAGGACAAGCGACTGCTCCTGCATCTCATTTGTCTGTCTGGACTCATTCTAATGGAAAAGGTATCAGAATCCTGCATACTCCAGAATGGCCTGAATGCTGCTTCTTTGGCTCCTGTGAACTCAGGAGAAGTACTGTAGCAACCAGAGCAAATTTCTGGTCCTTGACTGATCAGAAATTTGCAGCTGTAGTTTCTATTAGTTGGTGTTTAGTAGTTCTTTAAATGTAACATGAGTATGTAGTCTACTTGCATGTATCTTTAACTTTGTATTGTCACTCCAAGGCCTCAGCATCTGTCTGGACTGGAGATGGTTCGAGATCTGTGTGATGGGAAGCTGAATGGTGGAGAAATTGGCTCAACAGAAATAACCTTCACTCCTGGAAAGATCAAAGGTGGAACTCATATAGCAGATACAAAAACAGCAGGGTATGTCTTTTTACACTGCTTCTGGTAACTTTATAAGAAGACTGGGGGGAAAAGAACATCTGTACATGGGTAATGACCCAGAATATGTGCTGCCTGAGTCAGATTTATGTTACCAAAGAACCTGTAGTATGGGAAGGATATGAATATATGAATAAAATACATGCAAGTATAATAGTTTTGAAATTATAATAAAACTTGAACACTTGATTCATGTTAAGCAAAAAACAGCTGCTCATGTTTAAAACTTTAGCTGTTATTTTCTCACAGTAGTATGTTACATATCAGGTCAAATGCATTAAATTAGATAAGTATCTCAAATCCATGAAGTCTGAAATAATCATTACATAGTAAAGTAAGTTTTGAGAGTTTACTTACACACAGTGGTACAGTATGGGATGCTAGTCTTTTGGATCTGGGAACGTATTCTGTCAACAGTTCTCGTGTCTGCGTTTGTTCTGTATTGTATTCTTCTGTGTTGGGTCCTTTGTTCTTGGAACCTGTTGCCAAACTGAGTAAAATGGGTTTAGCTATGGAAGGCTGGTGTGAACAGTTGTTTGGAAGCATAAGCCAGAGCAGGCATAACTTAAAGTTTCTTTTAAGTTAAGAGAAATATTTTTCTGACCTGCAGTAATATAAACAGCCAAGCTGATGCCTTTAACATAGAAAAGTTCGAGTGAGCCACGATGCAGCAGAATTGGTAATTAAGCACAAGAAAAAAAGAGAAACACTGTGGTTCACAAACATTTGGGAGTTAAGAAAACCCATGTTTTCTCAGTTCTATGGTGATTACTGTTTTTACAGTTCAAAATTATGTTTTAAACCCCTGTGAGATAACGGTTTTGTTTTGCCAAACTTCTGCTTTTG
Organism: Pseudotriccus pelzelni; assembly: GCA_035584735.1. Lineage (NCBI taxonomy): Eukaryota > Metazoa > Chordata > Aves > Passeriformes > Tyrannidae > Pseudotriccus > Pseudotriccus pelzelni. The sequence goes on from JAWMRA010000005.1 coordinate 19,340,206, forward strand.
GAAAATTTATTTTGGAAGCATTTTTATCTCCATGAAATGTGGAGAGATTCGGCGATAGGGGAATCTTGTATCTAATACCTTAATATTTTCTATGCTCCTGAATTCTCTTGTGTGGGATGCTGACTAGCTTCTAAGCAATTTTGTAGTTTTCTTAGTATTTTGTTATTAAATAAGTATTAAAATGTTATTGCTGCCTAATCCTCCTCTGCTTTTATCATCTCCTAGCTAAACCCACAGTTTTCACAGTCCCATCAGTATACTAGATAAGATACATTACTATTATTTCAAACAGGACTATTAAAGATGCAGTAGTGAAATAAAACCCCTCATGTTTAGGCTTGCTAAGGACATGAAGTTTTAAATTAGTATTTTTTAAGACTAATAAGTTTATAGATAATTTTAAAGATAAAATACATATGTAAATGCTCTGGAAAGTCATTCACCTGTGATATGTAATAATTCTATGGAATTCTGTGGATTATATCTGTATGACATCTATAATTTCTTTTAGGAGCGTGTGTCTACTGATGCAGGTAGCAATGCCCTGTGTGCTGTTTGCTGCCTCCCCATCAGAGCTTCATTTAAAAGGTGGGACTAATGCTGAGATGGCTCCTCAGATAGACTACACAGTCATGGTAGGGAAAACCTCCTTTGGCTTGGTGCATCTTTCATGAATATATGTGCAATATAACTGTTCCACTTCTGTTGCTCTTACTGCAAGTTTATTTGTGATTCTGGAATTAGGCATGGGAATATAACACTGTTAGTATACTGCGTGTAGAGAGCAACCAATGTTTCATGGAATTTCCTGAAACCACAAATAGTCTGTTTGGTTTTAATTGCTAAAGAAAATTTCACTTAAAATATATTCTTTATTCTAAAAGGGCTGTGACTTGCTCTTCCTTTTTCCCTAAGAAAATCCTTTTACACAAAGTGGCGTTCAGAGTGAAGTATGAGGAATGTCAAATCAGCTGTATGGATGAGACTGGCTATCTTTTTTTCTTTTGAATAATGTAATTGAAATTTTTGTCTTGCCTTTTTCTTTTTTTTTTTTGGGGGGGGGAAGACTGCATAAAATAGTGGGAAATTATCAATGCAAAATAAATTCCCTCTGTGTTTTTCAGGTTTTTAAGCCAATAGTTGAAAAGTTCAACTTCACATTTAACTGTGACATAAAAAAGAGGTGAGTTGTGGAGTCATGTGGCAGAGGCGGGCCTCACTGAGCCTGTGTGTGAGCACAGAGGCACACACACGAGGTGCTCTCAATCAAACTGAGGGATGAATTTATAATACATGAACTAATCTGCATTAGCTGTCCCTGTGTGTGCTGTCACCTTATGATGAATGTGAGAGGGTTCTTTCCTGCCTGTTTTTCGTTGCTGATGCTACAGCTGCTGTGTTGTGTCACCTGTTGGCTGCCCCTGAGGGCAGTGCATACTGAACAGGCAGCACACTACTGAGCTTCTCCTGAGGTGCCTGTTAGGTTGGTGTGAGGTAGTTAATAAGATGTACATTACAAAGTGATACTGTAAGAGAACATAATTCCATTGTGAAGGTTTCTAAGCCACACATCAAGAAAACTTATGTGTACAGTAACAGGGAACATACAAACAGATAATGAAATATATGAAGAGCCTTCTGGGCCTTTTCTTGGGTTCTTTGTGATCTTTGTGTTTAATTATGTGTGATTACTGTTTGTAAATAGGGGCTACTATCCTCAGGGAGGTGGTGAAGTTGTGGTTCGGATGTCTCCAGTCAAAGAGTTGAGCCCAATAAACTTAACAGAACGGGGCACAGTGACAAAGATCTATGGAAGAGCATTTGTTGCTGGAGCACTGCCTATCAAAGTGAGTGCTGATAACAGTTCTGGCAGTATCCAATTTCATATATCTATATAAAATTGCATGTAATCTGCTTAACATTAATCTACTATTTCAGTATTCTGCAATCTTTAGCATACAAGCTCAGAACCCTTATTAAAAAGATTTCAGTTATTCAGGCTGTAGAACAGTATATTGGATGTTTCTGAAATGCATTTCTTGCATAGCAATGTATAGCTAAAACAGGAAATGAGAACGCTCTCTTCACTATCCTTCATATCACTATTCAAAAGTCTTTAGCATGTATTGAGGAGTATCTTATATCTGATTTATGTATCATTCATATTTATGTGGATTATTTTAAATCTGAAGTCATGGCTCTTGTAAGCTGTGGTGCATGGTAATAGGCAGAAAACATCAAATTTGTCAATCACTGCTAAGAGTATTAGAACAAGTCAGGGGTAGGTTTAGCCAAAAATAAACTGGAGGGAAATTTGCTCCTTTATACCTCCTTCCTGTTCTGAGTGGTGGGACCTCCTTGAGGTTCCTTCTCACACACAGAATAGGAATTATTAAAGGAAGGAAGAGGAGGAACTGAGTTACTTTTTGGAGAGCTATAGGTTGCTGGTTTTGGTCTTAAAATCCCCAAACCTATGAATATTAGCTATGATTAGATCACAAGGATGGGATAAGCTTCATCTGTCCGCACTTGCCTGTGATTTAAAATTGTTATTTTTCAGTAGTATCTCTTATGGAATATACCCTGTACATAGTAATTGTGGTGGGATTGCAGTTGGTTTGGGGGGGGGGTTTAGAATCTAGTGTTTTGATATACTCAAGACTGAAATCTTTCTCCCTAAGAATGAAAAAAAGTTTTTGAATTTGTACTGATATTGAAGTTTCTATATTTATCTCTATAATTGCCATTAATTAGACTTGTGAAGAAAAAGTATGTTTGTCGTTACATAATTTAATTACTCTTTTTATGTCATCTTGTTAGCTGGCAAAAGACATGTCATCAGCAGCAGTGAGATGCATCAGAAAAGAAATCAGAGATCTTTATATTAACATTCAGCCCGTTCGAGAACCTGATGATCAAGCTGTTGGGACTGGAAGTGGAATAATGTAAGAGGAGTCCAAACTTTCTACTGATACCTTTAAACTTGCTGGCTGATTAGCTAGATCTTGATTACATGGCTGATAAATAACGTGTAGTGTGAGTGATTCTGTTCCTAATTTTGATTCTGTTTTCTGTGCTTAGCATTGTTGCAGAGACTTCAACAGGTTGTTTGTTAGCTGGGTCATCACTTGGCAAGAGAGGTAAGAATTCCATGAAGTCTTTTGAGATTTAACTGAATGTACTAATAGCAAATAAGAATCTGAAGTATCATCTATTTAAAGAGCTCATGCTTTGAGTGATGCATTTTTAAATGGATGTTGTTTAGTAATAAAGGACAGCGGAAATGAGCAGCTTTAAAACAGTAAATAGAAAGTCACAAAAGTGACAAAACTACAACCTTACCTTTTATCAGAATGGAGTGTTAAGGATCACTGAGCTGACTTCGTGGTTTACCTCTGAAGCTTTTGTTCAACAGTGAATCTAGATTAAAATGAATAGAAATGATTTTGGGTTTTAATTATTTAAATCCAATGTTCTTCTGACAAAATGGGGCCACTTTCATTCCACTGCTTAGGAAGTATGAACTATATGTCGTCATAAGACTGGAAGGGTTTTTAAAGCAGACATTTGAGGCAAGAACATGAAAATAAGGTTTAAAAAGTTAAAAATTTCTCTTTTTTTAAATTTTTTTTTTCCTTCTGTATTTTTAAAATGTTAAATAGTAATTGTCAGCTTCCTAATATCCTGTATTTCTCTGTTAGGAAAGAATTCTGACAAGGTTGGCATTGAAGCAGCTGAGATGCTGCTTAAGAGTCTTAAACATGGTGGAACTGTGGATGATTCTCTGCAAGACCAAGTAAGGCTCCTGTATGTGTTTACATGAAGCTGAAGTAGTAAGAACATGCCTGTATGTATTACTTGTAATGAATATAAATCTGAACAGGGAAAGAATGAGATGTTAATTAGAAGCCTTAGAGATGTGTGATCACAACATCACCAGAACTAGCAAATTACAGTTCTTAGGAACCACAAATGCTCCTGGCTTTGCACCATCACCCTCAATTTTTCCCTTCCTGTAACTGTCAGTAAGTATAGAAGAAAGAGGCAGGAATTTGCTTTGATTTGGCATTCCGTGTAGTGGTGTGAAAATAGCTCCCTGGTTACATATAAAGAGTGATACTAAGGGAAGTTATTAGGGGACAGAATATCTAGGAGGTGCTCCCATTTGTTTTCCTTATCTAATTTCATTTGAGCATGAAGGCCTTCCACTGTCCTGTAAGAATCTTGGCCTGTTTTAGATAGGATGATGCTCCCTCTTAGCTGTAAACCCCTGGGCACACATTACTGTTATGTGGTATAATAGGAGCTGTTTAGGTCTTGGACTCACCCTACTTTTTCCAGAGCATGCACAGTACCTTTGGAAGGGAACAAGCCACAGCCAGATTCGGTGCATACGGAACTGCACAGAGTTACATCACACATTACAGAGTACTTGTCATGGTGTTTGTAAATCAAATCAAATGTCTTGAAGTATCTCTCTGGTGAATATGCGATCAGGAAGTGTTAAAGAACCTCTTCCTGAGGTTTTCTCTCCACACAGGTATTCTACTAACCTGGAATCTGACATGACTTTGGGAAATTTTGGGGAAGACAGCAGGGGAGAGTAAAGTTAAATGTAGTAACAGGATTCAAGGGTATCTACTGTGGAAAAATAGTAGCCCTTCAGTAATAGGTATTACAGTAGTAATTTCCAAACTTCTTGAGCCTTGGATCACTCAAAAATCAGGATAATGAACTTTTGCAAAATATGGCAGACCACATTTTTACATCTACAGATATTTTGCAAGTTTTTTTTTCTTTTTTTTTTTTTTAACAGTAGATTCCTAGAATCTGAAGAATTACTTAATTCCCTTTCCCTCCCTTTCAGCTGATCATTTTTATGGCTCTGGCAAAGGGAGTGTCTAGAGTGAAAAGTGGACCAATTACACTCCATACTCAAACAGCTATACACTTTGCAGAGCAGCTAACAAAGGTGAGTCCAAAAGCTCAGGAAGTTTTACCTATGAGTTGTCATCCAGTAACTAACTAGGCAATGTACAGTTCAGCAGGTATTGTGAGCTGAACTCAATCATGGAGGATAAGCATGGATAAAACTGTTGCTACAATGTTTGCATGGGAGTTTTCCTGTAGAAAATAAACATACTTTAAAGCTACAACCTTTTAGCATGGTTAGATACTTTTACCACCTTTATTTAAATGGCTTTTTAACCAGTCAAAGCTCTAATATATATATAAACAACATGGCAATACAATGATTTGGTGTCAGATACTGAATATTTAAACTTATGTGTGTGATAAATTAATTTGTGATATATTCCTAATCCTCTTTTAGGCCAAATTTACTGTGACAAAATCAGAAGATGAAGATCCCAGTAATGATACCTACATCATTGAGTGCCAAGGAGTGGGGATGATAAACCCAAACTTATAGAATTAAACAAAAAAGGCAGCAAGCTGACAAAGGCAACACTAACATACCTCAGTGATGTTTCTGCATCACTACATCTCAATGGATGTATAATCTGCGTGAACAGGAGAAACCTTCTGTCACATCAGAGTGATGGTGTCAGGCTTTTCCTTGGTGTGGTGAGAATCTGTCATGAGAAACATGAAACTTTTTTTTTTTTTTTTTACTATTAGTAGCAAAACGAGTTGCAACAGGACAGGAAATAGAATACATTGTATGTATGTGAGAGCTTCAGTTAGAAGCTTTGAAAATCCAGCTTCACCAAAGTAGAAGATAACTACTTTAGTTTTGGAAAACTGCTATCAGTATTTCTTTCCCTTTTGAAAAATGTAAGTTTTATTCTCTGGAAACCTTTATGTTATGAGGTATATGGAATGAAGTGCACCATCAAATCTGTATTGCTGTTCTTTCTTAGCCATTCTGCCTAACTTGTTTGTGAGGAAATAATAAAGCAATATCACCGTATAAAAGGCTTATTTATATGTGCTGTTTCCACAGCCCAGTCTGCAGCGTTTGCTCTAAGATCTTTTTTCCTCAGTTGTGACTATTGAACCTGAGAGCTAAAGATGTAACTTAGGTTTGTCATACTGATTAAGATAATTGCATTACTGTGCATTTCTAACACAAAGAAAAGCCTCTGCTAATATCCAAAAACATTCAGCAATTATCTTCTTAATAGTATCTTTCTTCTTAGAGTTTTGCCCCCATCTCCATCCAAAAATTAGTGCAAAAGAATGCTATTCATTTCCAACTAATTATTTTTCTCTAGTACTGGGAATAGTCTGAAGGGGGCAATAGACACTTGCTGAAGTATGTGTGGAACACAGACACTGGACTCTGCACTCAGCACCTCTCTGAGTTACTAGTCTGTGCTGCTAATGATTTTCAGTGTTTCCTTTTGGAATGACTGTATTTTTTAAAAAATCCTAAAAGAAAGCCCCAAAACAGCTGCTGTCTGTGCTTAAGAAAACAAACTCTTCTAAACCACATTTGAATAGATCCTATTTCCAGAATTCAATAAATTAATTTCCTTGACTGATTTAACTTCTGATGGAGAGATTCCTGCTGGGGTGATGGCTGGGTGTAATTTAATTAAACTTCCTGATCAAGGCACCACTCACTTAGAAGTTATATCAGGTTGATTAGAACCTCATCAAGTCAAGTTTTTAAAGGTTTCAAAGATGGACATTCTACAGGTTTTCTCGGTAACTTCTTAATAGAGCTTAACCACAGCCAGAACTGCTATTTAATGTGAGCAGGCAAACAGGTTAGGCTTTTTGTTTGCTTAGTTTTTGTGGCATTTGTTTGTTTCTTAAGCTGAGGGACTGCTTCTTGCTACAGCAAACATATTGGGAAGGTGAGCTTAGCAATATGCCAGTTCTTTACCATTTCTTCAAAGGAAAACCTGGCAGAAGAAAATGATATGATCAGTTCTACTTTACTCAGAAGGTTTTTGGCATGTGGGAAATACTCAGGTTGCTCTGTCATAAGGAAGCTTCAGTGAGCCCTAGAACGAAGATAATGAAAGCTTAAATCTATTACAATTATTACTTGCTGAAAATCACTACAGAAAAGCATATTGAATAGTTTGTAACCTATATAGTTAAAGTATTGGTTTTTGTTACCTTTGAACTTCAATCTTTGGGTTCTCTGTAATTTAAAATCTTTTTACCAATATCCAGTCAAGAAACTATCACAGAATACGGCCAATTAAATATACTTTTTGTTTTGCAATTCTAACATACGTAGAAATTACACTTCAAGAGATAATAAAATTTACTTCCTTTGTACTGTTATTCAAAGTTAACCAACATTCTGCACATCTTTATAACTTACAGTCCAGAACTAGTGCCTTCCCTTTAGGTTTTAAAGTCTCTAGTTAGCACCTTGCACACTTTGCCTTCTTGCCCTGTAATCATTGGTTCACTTTAGAAATCAAGTAAGACCCAATTCCCTTCCCAATAGATTCTTTGTGGACTGTAAGCATACTTAGATGTTAATGTCTAGATGGTTTAAAGACTAAATAAATCAGCATAACTAGCTCCTGTCATATTAAGAAAACCTTATGAATAAAAGCACAGCTAAATTAAATATTTTACATTTAGGCAGACTTTTATATATTTGTGCACACAGAAAAACTGCATTATGCACGGAAAGTAGGATAAGCTTGAGCATGATTTTATATCTGGTCTCAATGTCTGGCTGGAGTGCCTTTTCATACCTTTCCTTTGCTTCTGAAAAACTCTGCCAGTCTGCACACCTGAGATGTCTGCAGAGCCACAAACATTTTTTCCCACATTCACAAATGTACAAAACTCTCCTGGAACAACTGCAGCAAAAAAGAAGGGCTAGTGAAACTTTGAGAGATTTATCTCACATTAGGATTTCTAGCTTTACCCAACACTTCCTGAAGGAAGTCTATCTAACTAAAAATTTCATTTGGAAAGAATTTTAAAATGTGCAGATTTCTAGGGAAAATTTAAAAAAAAACCAAAAAAACAGGTAAAACCAAAATTCAGTTGAACAAGAAAATCCCACTGAAAAACTGAAGTGCAATTTCTGTCTTCCAAACAGGCATAGAATAAGCACATAAATGCTAAGCCAACACATCAACACATTTAACAAAGATTAACAAAACCCAGGTTACCAGAAGAAAACCTCTTTTTAGTAAATACACACTAAATAGCAGCTCAGCAATCCTGACAACTATTGCTGCGCCTCCCTGAGCTCCATAAGCCTGTCAGAAAGAGCAGCTGGTCATTAATAAGTGGCAGTCCTTGGGAGCTTCCTTGCAGGCCCGTTCCAGTGTCCAGCCCTCTCTCCTTGTGACCTGACCCCTGGGGCCAGCCCCAGGCAGAGAGGCTCCAGAGCTGGCCTGTCCTTGCTCGCCTTTGTCACTGAGAGGGCTGTCCCCTCATGCCATCCCTGCAGTGCTTCCTGGGTTGGAGGAACCTGGAGCTGATCTGATCGGGCTTTACGTGCCTTTTTCTCCTCCAGAGTTAGAAAAATCTCTAGATGGGGGTTATCCACAACAGATTTTACTCTTCAATAGGACTAAATTCCCCAGGTAATTTTTACTCCTTGTTGTAACACATACACACACACGAATTTTATTACCCAGGCCCAATTCGCATCCTGTCACCTCATTGTGACCTCTTACCAGGAAATGTTTATCATATTTTCTCTTTTTTTTTTTTTTCTGTATACAGTAACTAAATACTCTTCATTACATATACACTTGAACAATTTTTAAATGAGGTGTCAAAAATAATAAAATTAATCTGGGACTACTACTATCATTCATATTCTACCAAGTTGCTACTTTCCCTTTTCAATGGGGTTCCGAATCATAAATCCTCCAAGTTTACATTTACTTTCAATTCACTTAGGTTTTAAATCTACAAGTCAAAACATGAGCTGCAGATCTTGTTACATCACACTCCTACATTGCACGTGCTGTATGTACTTAAGCTTAAATTTTGCAGCACAATTAATTCTTAAAATTAATGCAATGTGTGCAAATTAGTTGTTGGTAGTTAGTGGTATTTTTTTTCTCTTTTTTTTTTTAAAGTCCTGCCCTTTTTGGATATTAACTAGTAATTACAGTGCATTACTTGAAGCTTTTTAACTTTCCTTTGTATCCATTTACAATCACATAATTTTTAACGATAAGGTTGGATTAAGTCACTTGCGGGAATGTATTAACCTTTTGTTCAGGAAGAGATGAAACATTGGTTGCACCTGCTCTACAAATATGCACTGGGTTTTCTTATGCTAATCAGGCACATTTGAATCTTACATAAAAACTTCAGTGTGGGTGTTTAGATACAACTAAGATGCTTACATGTAATAGTGCTCAAACAAGTAGTGGCAATGACTCACAAGTTCTATGTACTGAGGAAATGGGATCAATCCTCTCAAATTGTGTGTTTCCAGTGTACTTCCATGAGAGAGAATTGTGTATGGATGAATGCAATTATTAGAGAAAGGCTCTGCACTCAGATGTGTGGGGACTGAAGTCACAAGACAAATAATTATATGCAGCCAGTTACAGAAAGTTCTCCAGGAAATACTGAACTCTGGTGCTGACTGAACTTTGTTACTCTCAGAAAGGGTATTTTTGAACCTTTTCTCCTCTCATGCCCTTAGGTTAACTGATGACTGTTCCTCTTCTGAGCCCACGTGTCTTATTCTGGTCACTAAAATGTCAGAACATTTTCTATTTGCTATTTTTTATTTACTATTTTACTATTTTCTAGACCATGTTGAGAATACTGCATCCTTTCTGGGTCCCTCCATACAAAATGGATACCAATGGTTCAGTTGCTCTGGGCCTGGAGCCCTGGAAGGAGAGACTGAGGGTAGGGGACTTGCTCAGCCTGGGGAGGGGATGGATTTGGGCACCTAGAAGGAACCTGCCAGAGCCTGCACAGAGGAAATGGAGTCAGGCCCATGGTGTGTTGCAGAGGGCAAGAAGCTGAAACAAGAGATGCTGAGGCCAGCCGAAGCCCTGACCAACCCTAGCTTGAGCTTGTGGCTGACCCTGCACAGTGCAGCAGTTTGGACGAGAGCCCTTCACACCTCAATCATCCTGATTCCAAAATCCCTCTCTGGCAACTAAAGATCATCCAAACATAGTATGGAGGAATCCTCTAAAATATTCCAGCACAGGTGATCTATAACTGACAGTGCTGAAATCAGCCATAGGTTAAATAAAAGACTAATGGTGCATATAAGGAAATACAGTGCATACAAGGAAAAAATGCCAAATTAGATTCTTTTTGATAGGAACAGTGAAGAAGGAGGGCTTTTTAGAATTAGAGCTACATCTTCCTGAATTCAAAACAAGTGACTGCAAACACAAACATCAAATCTGTTAGTGACTGGAGAGAATAGGAGTTAATATCAGTATTTAAAAATCAAGTAAGATGGTCAACCAGAAAGTGCTTCCCTAATACTTGACTGCAGAGAAGTCTGTAAAGACTGAAGAAAAACAAGTGAGAACACAGTCCTGTATAAACTTAGGCAGAACCAGAATTTTTCATTTAATCCCAGATTCAGCAGTGCATTGAAGACCAAAGTTCAGGGCTTAGGAAGCCTACTGATAAGTGCACTTAAAAGCTGAAAGCTCTTATGGAGTACACATATGGAGAAAATCACACTACAAGCTGTGTGACTGAGTTTTTGTCCCACCCAGCTGCCTCTTGGGTGTTTCATAGTCTCTCCACTGCCTAGGAAGCTTTCTGCCCAAAGCTTTCCAAATCCAAAGTATTTGAGATCCCATAACGACAAGATATCTGCTAGAACAAGGAACTCAGATTTGAAAAATCACACTTCAAATAATAACTGAGTCTTTTTCTTCACATACAAGTGCTTTAGGATTAAATTTTAGACAAATTTTCTGCCACATCATACAAGTTCTCAAAGATCCATAAAAAGAACAAGTATTAGCTCAGAAAACATCTAGAATTATTTTTCTTTTACTCTTTCCAAAGATACTTGCCTAGCCACTTAAGACTTTCATTACCAGACAAATAATTCCTGTATAAAAAGACAGTTTGTGAAAGGGTTTAATGATTTTTCCACATAGAAACGTCGCTATAAATAAAATCTTACATGCACTGCACTTTTCTAGTTTATACAACTCTAGCTGACCTGAAGTTTATACAACTCTTGTAACCCAGAAATGCACTAGTAGATCATGTGTTTTCTCAGCTATTAATGTTTGCAGCATCAGAACAAGGTCAGGCTTGTGTTACTTCTTTCATATACTGGTATTACATTCCATTAAAAAAAAAAGCAATGAATAAAGCATTCACTTTTTAACAGAATGGGATCTTATACAAAATATCTGTGCAGACTGACACACATTCCAGTAGACTATGTTTTAGAAACAGCAGTCTAGACTTCATTGTAATATAACAGCAAACATTTGCTTTTAATATTGATGAAACTATGACTGTGGGAATTTACATTTGTGTAACTGAAGACAGAAATTGTGCTATGGGCGTAAGTGAAAAAGATTATTGGACTACATCATTTGGCAAAGAAGAGGAGACAGCAAGCAGTGAGTCTAAACATCATTTCCATCACATTTATTCTACCATCATCTCCCCAAACTTAACCACAGATGACTACGATTTTGAATTCTACTTTGCTTTCATGGCTTGCTAAGGAGTACTTTACAGCAAATGTATTATGCTCACTCACCTCTCAGCTATGCAACTTTACCAACTATATTGCTTTTACAAAAACTAGTCCTTCCTTCCCTTGCTCCCCTTCCCAAGATTCCTTAGATCTCTCCTTTCTCCCTGATCAAGGATAGGTTAAAAGTTAGGTCCTCCATCGGTACCATGTCAAGACGTGAGCATGAAGAAAGAATCTCAGTTCAAAGCAACTAAATTCACAGAACAGCCAAGTTGAAGTTGTTGCTCTGAAGCAGCACTGGAAAGCACTGGCCCCAAATGAACATGTGCTGACAAACTTTCGATAGCTACAGTGGACTCGTCATCAGAAATGAGGATAAGCACATGGCCCCTTTATGTTTAAGTCATTTGGTGGTGCTGTTTAAATACCTCTTATCGGAACAAGATTGCCAGCATTCCCTGCTATGTGGGAGAGTTCATTTTCATAATCAAATTATCAGATGTAAAACTCTAAAGGACGACTCTGTGAGTTCAGCTGAACTGTATGAAGTCAAAAGAGGACTTAAAAATTAATTACATTCCATAAAGACCAACAAATCTTGAGCCTTCTATCCATTCAAACCTTTAATCTTTTTATTATTCCCCACATTATAGATGTGTGCTTTGAACTTGAGCTCCTTAGCTTTAGCAGTGATTTTGCTACACACTATTGAGTTCTCAGCTGAAACATTCATAATAGTACCACTACTGGTTTTTTTTTTCTTTCCATTCCAAAATGTAGGAGTCTCTGGTCTCAACAAATAACTCTTAATTCTGCATTTTTTCTTTATCTGTTTTTCAGTGCTAAAAAAGAAACTATTTCAAAAAATCCAAAAATATCTGTCTAAGCTGCTGATTTTGCTGGAGGGCAGAGAAAAGACCTATGCAGCTATTTGATGAAAACATTGAAATGTGTTGATTTCCTTCACTTTATTAATTATAACAGGAATAAAATTTTCAAACTTGATGGACTGCTGGAGAAAAATCTTAAAAACAACTAACTGGTTTAGAAGTTTATATCTTTCAACAGGACAGGGCCTGCTCCCAGGTAAAGTTGAGAATACGTAGATACCTGCATGAAGTTTTGTTTCCAGAAATGACTACCTGTGCTCCCGCTGAAGTTTACAATTGCTGCAGTGTGCTCAGCTCCTCTGAAACTGAAGACATATATAAGTTTGCTTTTCTTTTCTTTTCTTTTTATAGTCAGTTGTAAAACCTGCACAGCTGAAGACAGAGTTCATTAGTAACAATGAAATAGACTATTTAAATGGGTTAATATTATCCAAAAGCCATACACTAAACCCAAATACTTTTTATATTAACCCTTCGTGCTTGCTGATAGAAATTAAGGTAACTGAATCAATGATAGCCACCATCACAGAGAAAAGGTCAATGTGATGTTGAACTAACGTCCTTTTAACATAATTCGGTCAGTCAGCAAAAAGAGTATTGAAACGGTGCTTTTAGATAGATTTGTTTGCTTCCGTCTTATAGGATGGTGACCTCCAGGACAAGATTTATGTCCTCTGACTGCAAGCCAGATTCCTGTATCCTGTTTATTTTTTAATATGTGCTCTGTAAAATAAGCAAAATTCAAATGCTTTGCCACTCAATCAAGAGTCCAGCCCAAACCCACAGACAGAATTTAGGCGTTTTATCCAATTATTATTTAATGATCCTGAAACAGAACCAATGAAACCTTCTTTCATATGAATACCCCAGCCACTCTGGTTATCATGCTGAAAAAAATGAGAGCCTCTTTACCACAGTAAATTGGACAGCTATTGATTGCTGCAATTTGGAGGGAAAGCTATTTAAATCTCTTCTGGCAAAGGAAGAAGTTAAAAGTGGGTCTCTTACTTCCTGGGAGATGCTTTAATTCACATACTGTGAAAAGAAGGAGACCCTACCACCTCTTGTCCTGGTTGTTCCTGCAGGTTTCTGATGAAAGAACTGTTGGTGCCTCGCACTGCAAGCTCACAAACAGGTGGAATCATGTTCCTGCAGAAGGACCTGAGTTTCAAACACACCCATGTACCATTTAGGTCTCAGCAGCAACCACCTAGAATTTGGATGGTTCCCTGCTCCACTCCTCGTGGACAGCACAGTGAGCCTGGGAGCACAAACACTGTCCAGGAATTTGAGTCTCAGAGCCAGCCACCAAAATCTAACCATTTTCCCTTAAAGCTGCTTCTCCCACACATACATGCAGGGAATTCAAATTTCCAGTAAATCATTTCCTCACCCTCTCTCCAACTTCACTGTTTCCAGAAGCCACTACTCCCCTGGACATGTCAGTAGTATAAGTAAGGGAAATAAGGTCAAAATTCAGCTGAAGAAAATAAGAAAACCTTGGCAAAAAGTGCACATTTTTCCATAGGATCTCATGACATATTACAAACTCTCTGATACTTAGCAGGTTTAAATCACCCTATTGATCTACAACTTTCTTTTGCTCTCTTTCTCCTTCTCTCTGCCTAGTCACTATTCACTCCCTTTGTATCCCTGACAGTAGCATTTGAATCTGTGCAGAAGTGAGCAATGCCCTCTGCAGACTATCAGCATCTCTATCTTGCAGACTCAGTTGCAGTTGAGCCAAGTACTTATGACAAAGAGAATCAAGGTTTTTGCTGTGGGTTTGTTTTTTTTTACTGTCTCTTTTACTTCTTGGGGTTTTTTTCAAATTTCCTTTTCTGCTTCTATTTTTATTTCTACGTTCTGCTTTCAGGTTCATTTCTTTCCTGCCCTATATGCATTTCCTCACCCTCTTTCTGACTTCACGTTTCCCTTTTCACCCCTTTTCTCACATTTACATCTACTTAGAGAAGCATTATAATATCAAAGTATTGATAAACTACAGAATCAGTACAGTCTGGCTCCAGCTAACCTTGGACCTTGCAAAACCATTTTACTTCCTGAAAACTAAAACAATTGGAGATGCAGAAAACATTCAAGGACATCTGTGTAAGCCCATCCTACAGCGTAAAGGGACAGGCTCAGCTCCCACGAATGCAGCGCCAGCTGCAGAAATGGTGCTTCATGAGAACTTCTGAAATAGAAGGAATACTGGAATACGGGATTCACGTTATTTCAGCATGAACAGAGAAACATCATCCAATAGAGTGTGGTTGGGGCTTTTTGCATCAAAAAAATCTGTTATTTAAACCACACAAAGCTGAGGCACATTAAGCTCATGCATTTAATGCTGCAGCTGAGCCTGAGCTTATGGTCAAGTTCCTGGAGCCATCTGCACCCACAGAGCCCGGGGGGATGGGCTTTCATGGGAACTTGGCTATCTCCATGCCTGAGTCACTCCTCCTGGCAAGACCTGGGCTCAACCAACTTAGACAAAGTGAGATTTAATGTGTAGGCAGCATGAATTATCTGGGAGTTCTGGCTCCAGTAAGCTAAAAAATAAAGTCAAATACCATTCTAGCAAAAAACGATCCCCATTGTATACATGGAGAGTGTGAGGTTTTGCAATTACCTTTCAGTCCTTGGCAAGATAACAAGTTATTGGCTCATAGGTAACAGACATCTTTGAAAGAAGGATGTTTTTCTTTTCATACTCCTTGTTTATGTGACAGAGCATTGTTCAGAGTATGCCTAAGACTGCATCCAAACTGCTGTAAAGCTGTGACAGATATTTCACAAAATTACTTGCGTGAGATTCCTGAGGTTTCTCCACTTCATCCAGGAAAAGAACAAGACTGGTTTTTCTCACACAAATGAGAATGACCTTCAATTAAGCCAAGATATGCAACATCCACAAAAAGCCCAGAAATAAAACATATTCAAGAAAGTATGTTCAAATTTCAGAATAGTCTGTCGCAAGATTTTACATCTACATATGCTTTATCTACCCTGCACTCAAACTAACACCATATGAGGAAGGGCACTTGTCTGCCCCAGCAGAAGCAATAAACAGGGCAAAACCTACTCTGGCACAGCTTTACAACTGCGTGCAGGTAGAGGCATTATTTCTCCCATTAATCACAGAAGCAAAGAGTAGTAGTGATGGTGGTGGTGACAAACATCCAAATTTAGGTCAGGGGATTAAATAGCTGCAAGGGTGGCTGGCAGATCACACTGTAGTTATGCTCCTTTGTTGGTTGATGTGAATTTTGATGTTACAAAGATATGTGTATAAACCAGCTGACTCTAGATTATCATGGAAAAATTATTTCCTAAGCAATTTATGATAAGAGAGGAGGAAGACAAACAGCAGCTATTTGTAGATTTATGCTCTTGACTCATGGATTTTGACACAAAGTTTGGGGGGTTTTGGTGGGTTTTTTTGTTGTTGTTGAGCAAGTGAGTGATTATGCAGGATGACAGGAACAGAATGTGTTCTTAACCAACTTGCTGTTTCAAAACAATGCTGGGAAGTTGCTGACATGCTAATGTATCACTTGTACAGCAAAACTGCTGAAAGCAACTCATTCATCTACAGTGTTGGATCTGCTCACTGGGCTCCTTAGGAAAAGCATCTGGATCCAGACTGCAGACTTTCTCCAGGGGCCGTGAATCCTGAACCACCACGATGCAGCTCACAGCCCTGGGTTTGTCCTGCGTACCAGCTGTCCCACTGTTTCACCCAGCTTGACTCTTGGTTAATGCAGTTGCTGGGGTGGCAGACACTGAAGAGGTGTTACCTCAGTCACACAGGGAAACACATACTGGAGTTCATGGCTGCACCTGGGATGTGACTGACGTGGTCGTAAGACAGGTAATCCAGAATAGATGTACAAGGGAGAACTTCCAAGCAGGAAAAGAGCCAAAGAGGTGTTTTCTCTAATTAATACTGAACAAGAAGTGAAAATTTCTTTTTTACTCAATGCTTATTCATTAAAACCAGAACATGCTGACCTTGCCCTGCACCAAAACTTCTTGGAACTTTTCACAGTGAGGAAATCATAGGCTTCTGATGATATTGGTGATTTACAGATGGCTGATCCTAAATGCCATTTGCAATAACCCGAAAGGAAAGGGATATGGCTGGAAAGCACCACAGGGTGATGGCAGAAGAGATATAGTCCATCATCACATCTTTCTCTGTAAGGGCTGAATTCTGTATCCTGTGCAATCTCTGACAAGTCCCATTTATCTCTAGAGTACAGGTCTTCACATTTAAAAGCATGTTAAGGCAATCTTAAAGTCTTTCTGTGAAAAAAGATCTACTTGAATATGCTTTTCAATCAAAGATACTCTAAAGGAAGTCCTAAATGTGGTAATCAAATATACTGAAAATATTGAGGGAAATGGAAAATGTTTTTCAGTCAACTTAGTTGGAAAATCTAGGTCAGGCTTTACAACTGTCAAAGACTTCCAGATAAAATCCAACTGCTTTCCACTTCCTACAGGAAATTTTTGCTGTGTGACATGCTCAACAAGGACCATTTAGATGAAGTTATTAATAAATAGGCAATTAAAAAATCACTCTTCTAAGCTCAGTAAAAGTCTCTGTCGAGTGTGCATCTACAGTTAAATAAAGGTCAGCTTGCAGGAGTAACTGGTCTCACAGACACTTTCAAGTGATGCAAGAGTGGCAGAGATGGCTGTGTCATCATGTTGATCCCCACCTCTAGCTTGGTGGCAGTAGCCTAAATATGTGTAAGACCCTCCTCTGGATTCAAGACCTGATCCAGTCAAAAATTAACCCAGTAATAAAAAAAGGGGGAGGTGGCTGAGAAATCAGTTTTCTTGAAGGAGCAGATATCTTTTTGCCCTACTATAGGTGATTGGGATTGGAAACTATGACATATCTTCTTTTGCTATCAGCCAGACCTTGTCAGCTTAAGGCAGCAATATCCAAAAAATATTATGATCTGCAACGAGTGACATACAGAATAATCCAGGAAGGTAAGTAATTGCTAGGCCTTGATTTGGAATAGAAAATACCGGACTAATTACTGTTTATGCAAGGTGACATTGTGCTAGTTTTGGAGAGGGTGACACAGATTATTCAGAAACAAGGGGATAAAAAGGACACTCAAAGGAAATAATTTTTACAAAGTGTCTAATTAAACTATGCAATTCTTTTCCATGGGAAGTCTTTTGGGACAGCACTTTAAAAGGAGTCATGAAATGACTGGACTTTAAGACTTACGACTAATGCCACTGATTGGGAATACAGACTGAATCTTATGCCTGCAGACTTACATTTAAAGCAACATATATCAGATAGGAAAAAAAAGCTTAATACTGTAGAAGCAGCTGGTTCTAAATCTGCCTTCAGGGATATTTCTTACATCTTCTTGTGAAACTTTGGTTGCTGCTTACTGACAAAGACCAGTGTGCTGAACTGTTTGAACGTTTTTCATTTGATCTTGTATGGGAATTACATTGTTCCTTACAAAAAACCAACAGCATCTTGTGGAATCCTGTCATGCATAGTTACAGAAAAACTTAGTCAGGGATGATCACAGGAGAAAAAAAGTCCAGCGTCCCACTCAAAGCAACGTGAACTTTACAGCTAGATTAGACTAATCATTGTCTTTTCAGGCTGAATTGCAAAAAAACCCCTCAAGGATACAGGTTTTACAGCTGCTGAACAATCTGGTTTGACTGCTGGACCATCCTCACAGAGTACTTATTGCTCACATACAACTGGAACTTCCCTTCTCACGTTTTGTTCATATCCCCTTGTCTTTTCACTGTACACCTCTGAGAAGAGACCATCTCTGTGTTCTCTCTAACCCCTGTCAGGAGGCGAGATATTGAAAGGCTATAATCAGTCCAGAAATACACTTTTCTAAGATGCGTGTTTTTACCTTGCAACAGTATTTAGACATACCTGCAGATTACAAACTTCAAAGCAGATTAAGTGGGATGGAAAAGTAGGCCTACATTAGCCACAAAATTTCTCATACTTTGGTTTTTAAACCTGCCATCATTGTATTTTCCAAAAAGTCATGCTTTTAATTCAACCTGATTGTGACCTCTTGCAAGTTACAAAATCAAATTATCAAGAATTAAATTGACCAAGCATATTAAATGAAATTTAAGGTGCTTCTTAGTACAACTTGTGTTTGAGCCATAATCTCAGGGTGACCTAGAAGATGCAAGGTACCACATTCCTTCATCTAGACTGCAGACTTCTGTCTCTTTACATCCCCAGAATGGCCCTTTTAAGACACTCAAAAAACATGCTTTCAAGATGTCTGTTCTTGACAGTTCAACTGCAGGAAAGATAACTGAAAAGAGGTATTCATCTTTTAAGTACAGGCAGGGATGTTAATCTTGTGGTTCAGAACTGACAGTTTTTCTTTTCAAGTGTCATAGACTTGAGCTCTGATTACACACTCTTCAGAGGCTCCGACAAAAGAAGCTCTTGTTTCATCTGTGCTTTATGCTGTTGATCTATTGTTTCACATATTCAGTTTGATAAATCATACAAAATGCTACCTTGAAATTAAGTTTTTGCCATTAACAGTGGAAACAATACCCGTGTAAACAATCTTGTATAAAACTTGATGAGATGTTCATGTTCTACCAATTCAGTAAGATTCCCAACATTTTTCTCTCACCTGTTTTATACTCTCCACCATGTTTTATTATCACTCTTATTTTACAGTCTAGGACATTTAACAATGTATTAGCAATTCTTCTTTAACACTCTCTGGTCCAGATTTCTACATACTAAAAACATCAGACTGCTATCATTCACGAAACCTACGTCAAAAGATTGTTGTGAAAAACGTTGTGAAGGCTTTCATTTTGTTTGCAATGAAGAAGAGGTGTGGTGGCTGGCCCTGTTCCTGTCAACCCTGAACGTGATTGTCACAGTCAACCCCTCCTTCGTTGTATTTGAATGTAAGTAACTAAGTGAGAGTTCTTAAAATGTGAAAGTAATTGATTACTCACTTGTACTGCGCTAAATACAGTTATTGGCAACATAAATTGTGTACAGAATTACTCCTTAATAGGTTTTGAACATTCAGCCCTCCAGCTACAGCATGTGGGATCAGTGCCAAATCCCTCTCTCCTGCTGTTGACAGCTTGTGGCAATGCTGTGCAGAGTTCTTCACACCACATTCCCTTGTGTCCCAGACATTATCTGGAAATCTAGATAGCACAGTGTTGAAAGATGGCTCAAATTTTCTCCCACTTCCTTCCATTTTGAAAAGAACACAAGCCAAAACAGAGTAAGTCAGAAACTTCACAAGCTCCCAAACATACCAGTAACAAGACCTCGAACTCAGCAAAGCAGCACTTCACTCCTTACAAACATGGATGGTGTGCATGCTATAAATTTACATATTTTCAAGTGACAAAACAAACAGAAAACAAATCCATTGCAAGTTACTAAATGCAGTGAAGCAAACTCTGACTCAGAAGACTCCTGAGCTTCAAAACTGTTGGAGGTTGGGAGAGCATTTAGAGAACATATTACAATATTTGTTGCTTTTACAGCATTTTTGAGGCATTAACTTTTACCTACCGCTGGTTAAAAAACTTGGCCGCATCTAGTGTGGTCATTCTTCTGTCCTACGTAATAAATGAACATAATTTCCCTTTCACTGAGTCTTTTTACAAGTACCTTGTTACGTACTTACCTGGGCCTGGTTCCAAACTTATGCATATGCACCCACAAAAGGCTGCAGGAACCTCGTGTATGACTCAGCATTAGTCTCACAGGGTATTTATCTTCTCTTCCCTATTCAATCAAGCCTAAGGCTAAACAGGTGCCTTAATCATAACTCACATCAACTCACCCGACTCTCATCTCTGCAGCAACAGGACTTTGCTAACAACAACCACAACAGCCTTTAGGAGGTAGATTTTCATGCCTGAAGAAGTGCAAATCTTGGAGGCTTATACACCCTCATTCTATTGAATTAACGGTGAGCTAGACACAGGAAAGAAAACAGAAATAATCATATATGGAGATTACTGGTAAAGTGTACTCTTCAACTGTTGCTGTGACAGAGATTGCTACAAAACAGGGAACAAGACGAAGCATTAAGTCCTGACAACAAGTTTATAGATACGATAAAATAAAAAAGATATTTCAATATATTTCTACTTTGAATGCCTATGAATTTATCTTCAGATGTGGAAATACATTCTCGTGTATTCTATACATTTCTTTATCTGCTTCTATAGATACACCCCTTTTTTGGCTGTCAGACAAAGCAAATAGATCCTGAGTGCCATGTTCTTGCTTTTTACTTCACCTCAGACAACTTGAGTGACTTATGCCAACATTGTTACAATTTCTCAGAAGAAGTGATCTTTAATCAATACAAACAAAATCTTGCTATCTACTCCATCTCTGCTCTGTTATGGGCACCAAGGCCATTGTGACTATGAACTGGAACAAAAGCCTCAACAACAATGTGGCACTGAAACTGCACTTTGTTTGTGAGAAGCAATTTTTCTTTCCTCTTTCCCAGAGCTTATCTACAAAACCTAAATTATCTCCCTAAAATGTTTATTTCTGTATGCTTTTCAGATAAGACTGCCTGAATGATTATTATGAAGAATCATGCTGTCTTGCCTCACTCTACTGTTACGATGCTTGGATATAAATGGAGTGACAAAATGTTCCTGAATTGTAGTTGAACAGGGAATCAATAGATACCTTTTCAATGTAATTTTAAAAATTAAAGGCAGTTTTGTTCTAACTCTATTTTATATGTATTCCTGATATTGAAACAAGCAAATGGATGTACCATTTATGGTAAGATTTTGCTTAAACCCATTAGATGAAGGCCGAGATACAATGGCAGTAAAAAGCCCAATCCCATTTTCTCAAGTTCTCTATTCAGCTGTATGTGAGCAGCAGTGTGCAAGGATCTAGTGCTGTTTTCTTCCATGCACACATACATGGAATGTGAAAAGCTAGTTTAATCTACCAGGTGTGACTAGCAAAGAGGCCCTGTGGCTCAACTGGTAGCAGTGTCTCAAACTTACATCACTGTTAAAACTGATAATCTCCATCATTCTAAGTCTCTGAGCCCTCAATAAATATGAAAGAACAACATAAATTATAACAGTCTGAAATATGTGGGAGTGTTCAAGACATGACAACTGTGTTGGGAACATGAATTCATTCAACATCTATGGCACCATTTCTTTCAGCTGCTCAGAGCAGATGTCCCATATCTACCTCTCATTCAAAAGAAAGGTAAATTATTTAAGAGAAAAAATCAGCAGGATTAAGTCACAACATTTTGGTTTTTACAATTATGCACAGCAAACAGGATTAAAATCAAGCCATTTTAGTTTCTTTATAAGCTCCTTTCTGTCTCTTTTAACACATACAGGTATAGTATTTATTATTGCAATTAAAAAATAAAGTAAGTAATTGTTGTCTTACTTCAAGTCACATAAGCAGAGTCCCAGACCCTCTATCACATCTGTTTATAAAATACATATTTGCCTTTTTAAAAAATAAATCTACTTGCCTTTAAAACAAAAAAATCTTCAGTTAGTCCTGGCGCAAGTCTTAGGATTTAAATGTCCGAATTCCTTTGCTCCGCAAAAAGCAAAAAGTGCCTTTGTAAAGGTAAATTTTCAATCTGTCAAAAAGCCTATTTCCTTGTTTCATTTGCAATGAACCTTGAACACAGCAAAATCACTGAGAGGAACGAAGGACATAGAAAGCAAGGGGAACTTTCCACCCCTGTACCTCACTGACACACGTGTGGCCATTCCGTGCACTCCAACAGCATCAGGACTCCTCAGGTGGGAAGTGCAGAGGGACAGACAGGAGATTCTCTGCTCTGGTACCTGGTGGCCACCCAGGTACTCAGAACAACACAGTTTAACTACTAAGATGCCTGGTAGCTACCAGCAAAGCACATCACTCTTTTTACAAGAATTTCTATATTTCTGTTAGTATAACTTGCACCACTTTGGTGGCAGGATATAGAGCATGTGGAGCCCAAAAGATTGGGATGTCTAGAGACTGTTCAGCTGCACAAAACACAACAGAACAAGAGGGGCAGTCTCCCTGATATAACTACTTCTTTTTTTAAATGTGAAGTAGCTTTCAAAGTGAGTATAGAGTAGTGTCAAGAAAAACTCCCCTTTTCATGTGACTTTGTAGAGAGCCCTTTGCTCTACAGAGCACTTCCCTGGTCCTAAAGACAGGCCCTGTGGCAGATACTCTAACTTAGACCTCCAGGCAATTCAAAAAGCACTTCCTGGGCTGGAGCTGCTGTTCATGACTTTTTGTCAGGGCAGAGGCTCTGCAAACTGCTTGATGAGAAACTGGGCTTGGAGAAGTAACATTTCTTCTGTAATTTTCAACAAGAGAAGTTATTTGACTGTGAACTTTTAACCTCCATGGGACAAGCTTCTACCCAAATCCTTAAGTGTCCTGGAAAATACCGAGAATCAGGCAGCAGGGGAGGAGATCCCCTGTCAGGATCCTTCTTTGTAATTTCACTGAGAGGAAGCTTGCTGCCCACACAAGAGCAGCCTCTCCTAAAATGTGCACTATACGCTCTACCTATTCACTTAGTGTTTCTGGGTGAAATCACAGGCCAACTCCTATTGACTTAAATTACTTAACACCTTAATAGAGACCCTGAGAGGGTGGACGTGCCCATGTGGACATTGAGGTCTGTATCTGTACCAGAAATACTGGTGAAACCAAGAGCTGAAAGGATACTGGGAACTTGCGGAGGAATTTTCAGGAAAGACTACACAAGCATCAAAGCACTGTTGTGAGATGACTCCTATTTCTCTCCCACTCATTTTAACTCTTCTTAGTCCTTCTAAGGGATCATAGGAGAGGGAAAAACAGCACAAGAACTTCTATGCCCCTACTGCAAATAGATCTGCCCCAAGTCTGCTCAAAGAGGATGTAAGAAGGCAAGGCAGACCTTACTGGGCCTCACCAGTGATCCAGCTACTGCAGTATGTCTCCAGCAGTGGAAGACATTATTTCAGGACATCATACAAACCTGGCCACTTCTGCAGTATATATCCTGAGGATTGCTCAGCATCAATGGCCATTGGATTAGGGATGTTATACAGTACATTTCTACCTACTCCCTTTAGCATTTGTTTATGGACCATTAGCCCATTATTTTTTCCATTCCTCCTTTGAACCAATTGATATTGTTATCCCCCAGAACCTCTGCAGCAGCTCCCAGCAGTTCACCATTCACTCTGTAAAGAAGTACTATTCCATTATTTTTATTAAATCACTTTCTCCTTAGTTGGTATGTCTTGCAATTCTGGCATTGCATGATTTAGCAAACAGCAGTTCTGCATCTGTTGCTTGCTACCATCTGCCTTCACGATTTGGAAAACATCAGTCACATCCCCTCCTCCTTCAATTCTCTCTCCAAACTGGAAAGTCCCAGGCATTTTCATTTTTACTGTTTTCAAGTCCTCCTTCTCTGTATCTTTTCTAACTATCCTTCCCACAATACAGACACCAGAACCATACCTAGCAGGCAAAATGTGTGTGCACCAAAGTTTGCACAGTGGAAAAAATCATGCTTTTTGGTTTATTCACAAGACAGCACTGAGACAGGCCTGACATTATTCTGAATAAATATGCCTGGCACCACCTCCAAGAAATTTGTGTCGTGGGCCTGTCAAAGCTCTCCTCCTCCTCTGTCTTCAATCTTTTCTTCACCCTCCTACTGCATGCTCACATTCCTCCAAGCCAAGTCCACACTGCTCTCCCATTTTTCTGCTACACTCCCACTTTCCAAACCACCCTTTCCAGTCTAGATAGGTATCCTGCATGCACTGATTTACTGTGCACAAAACACTACTGAACATGGGAGATGTGCACCATCACCTCACCCCAGAGCAGCTACCAAGAGGCACCTGCATTTGCATTGCTGTTGGGAGCAGTTGTTACCGTGTGTATCATGTAAAGGTATACCCTTTTCACATACCTCTGCTTGACCCTTCCACACTAATGTGTGTTCTGACATAACCTAAAGCAAGCATCACTAGGGGGATTCAGTCAAAGAAATCTACTGCTAGTTTTATTTTGCAGTGGAAATCTGTAAAACATATTTATCGTCAGCTTATATTTTACGTGAAAGGTCTGATTTGGCTTGTCACGAAACAACAGAACCCTGACATTGATTTGAGAATGATTAAAGCCTACAAAAATACCTCACCGGTCCTAGAACTAACTAGACTATAACCCCAGATGCTTTCTGAATAATATTTAAAATCAAATGTTTCACATATGCCTCAAGATCTTAAATTAATTTAAATGAATTAGAAATGCATAGCCCTGTGATTGTGTAACTTCATTGAAGGTACAGGATTTATGGCAACATCATCAGTGAAAACAGAACATTTTCCAAACACAAGCAGACAAGTAATATTAAAAACATTCATGCTGCAGAGTAATACAAAATAAAATATCATCTGATGAGCTCAAGTAATGATGATTTATATCTTTGAATTAACAAAATTTCTCTGTACATAAGATTGCAATTTTACAAACTGATATTTAGTTGAACATATTTATAACACAAATTATACACTATGTACAAACCTAGTTCTTCACAGAACTCTTTGTTCAGCATGCTTCAACACAGAAGTGATTTACCAATTTCTAGGAGAGGATGGTAGCTTTTCCTTTAACTTGAATACCAAAACACTTATCAAAACATGACAAAAAATCCATTTGCTATCACATGGTGCTGTTCTTAAGTCACTTTTTTGTTACCATATGTTATAGAAGAGTAGAACCAGTCACAACAATAAATATATTTGCTTAATATCAGCCAAAGACTTAGGTTCATGTGATCACACTTTCAACCTGAGTGCTTTTACAAGACTGTAGGATCCATTTATCTTTGCTTTTCTTGACACGTAGATCAAGATTGCAACTACAGGTACTGCTACTGCTGTTACAGAGGAGAAGGCAATAATCAGTGGTAACATCTGATCTGGGTTTTCCAATCTTGCTGAAAATGGAAACAAAAGGAGAAAAAGTTGTGTAAAAATTGATTGAAGTAGGTATGTGTACATCACTGTAAAAGCAGGGTTATTAATGACCTTCATTTGGAACACTACTTCTGTTTTCACGCACAAAACACATTTCAAAACGTTTTCCTTACGTTTTTTTCTTTAGTAGCTTCATATTACACACTTTTAACTCCTAGCCACTCAAACCTATCTGATACCATCTACACAGTGAAGGATACCAAAAAATTCATGATGAATACAAGAGGAATACCACGTATTTTACCCAGGAAACATTTTGGTATGCTTCAACCTCCTGGAATCCATGCTCCAAGGGGAAGACCATGTTTAAAAAGCCCACTCTTTAGATAGTTTTGTGAAACAGAACTTTCTCTGGACTAGTCCCACTGTTCATGCATGTGGACAGAAGTGCAGCCAGGATCCACCTTTTTCTGGCCCTGCCCTTAAAGCTACTGCACCAATTTGGGTTAGAGAGAAAATAACATCCACACTGAAAGGAGGTTTTAAGGTGATCTTATTCTCACCAGGTATTCTGTTGTTTGGTTTGATTTGGGGTGAGGTGGTTTTTTTTAGGTTAACTGCAGTTCTGTGGTGCAAGGATCAGCCATGAACTAGTTGTGCTCACCTTGACACAAAATTTACTAGAAAGTACAAACAAAATATGTTTAAGGCAATAGATCTACCTACCTACAACAGCTATCTCTATTGCTGTGAGGTTGTTTTCAACCTTATTGAAAACATGAAGCAAATACATGCCTAAATAATTTTTGTTGACATTGTAGAGTAAAAAGGTTCCATTCACTGATGGCAGAACAATTTCTCCTGATGGACTTTTTTCAGGACCATCTCTGATGGTGTGTTACTGTATGTGCTATGTGTAATGGTGATATTTTGTCCTTCTTTAACATTTTCTGATGGATATACTAACACAGGAATATTTTGGGGACGAACTGAAAAGAAATGCAAGGTAGGATTTAACAACAAACAGAGGTGAAAACTCCTGAGCTATCAGCAGCTTTTACGCACAAAGCACTAATCCAGTTAATGGACCCACTACAATAGTTGAGCATGTAGCTTCAGACACTGCTCTGCCACTAGTTGTCCTTCACACACTGAAGCCAACAGACAGAACATTTTATCAAGTGATGGACATCTTTTACATTATATGGAGCCTTTTCTTCTTTCCTTATTGTAAATTCACTGTTTATTTGAGTTCATGAAAGGACACAGACCAACAGACACAGAAATTGATGTCCTCTTTCAACAGAAGAGAAACAGAAAAGGCAAAGGACTCTAGAATCATAATTTTTTCCACTAGGTTCTGCAATTTTACATCCTGTTTTCAAAGGTGGAAGTGGAACTATGAAAAATTTTGAAGCAGCAGTTTTGTGCATCTGCCATTTTGGACAGAAGTTTTCATTAGCACCAAAACCCTACCACTTACAACAAGAAGCTGTGCAACTCGACTCAGTTTCTTCAAAGGCAATTAATTCTTAATGAAGCTGAAGACGTGACTCTGTCTGAAACAAATCTTAACATTAACTCTGTATAGTAGTTATTTTAACTAACCTTGGGCAGTGTTGAGACTGCTCTGCCAGCTCATTAATGGAATGCATGTGTATTTTCCTGCACTCTTTAGCTGAGCCCTGTCTGTGGTACATTTGCCATCTACTGTTTCAAGGGTTGTGAACTCATCACCTATTTTCTTTTACAGAGTACTGCAAACAGATGTAACATCCAAAAATATGCAAGGAATGGTAACACTCTCTCCTTGTACCACTGCGCTTGAAGAGGAAATCCAAAGTGTATTTTTTTGGTGCAGTTACAAAAATAGTAAAGAATAGGGGAGAGAGCTGGATTAGTGGCAGAAGTGATCCCTGAGCAGTGCACTGTTGCTATGCAGTAGACAGAAGCGGCAGGGCTGAAGCAGAGGAGCCTGCTGACTACTGAAAATGGACTTCCCTACCATTGCAGGTCAGTTGAGGAATCAGCATTTGTTATGGCTTAAAGGCAGCCTGAAAGAACAGGATAGAGTTGTAACCCAGAGGAGAGCCAGGGAGCTGTAATACAGTGCTTCCACAGTTAAGTTTCAGCAGGTACTTTCTCTTTGGATCTTTTGTATGCAGATATACCCTGAGTCCTATTTGGAAGGAAACACAGGCACTACATACCTTCTTTACTTGATGCATACATTTGCCAACTGGAACGAATGGTGAGAGCTCAACTGGCATAAGAACTTCTCATAAGCTGTCTGTACTAAGGCAGATTTCACGCTTCGTCATTTAAAGCTGCCTAAATGACTTTTGTTTAAAGCTTCCTAAATGACTTAATGACAAGAAGGACACCTTTTAATTCTACTGACATCAAAGACAGAAATACCCCATTCTTCACAGAAGGAGATCTGGACCTAAAATACACAAAATAAAAAAATTGTTTTCCATCTTGTTCTACAAACCTTGAACAAATAATTTCACCGCTTTTTCTTCCTTCCCAAGTTGGTTATGAGCTTCACATTCGTAAAGCCCCAGATCTTGACTTTTTAAGTTCTGTATAGTTAAAGTTGCATTTTTAAAAATTTTCTCCAACTCCCCAGTGGCTTTCTTTTTCTTCCAAGAGATCACAGGAGATGGATTGCCAGAACTAGTACATTTCATCACCACAGTTTCTCCTTCTTTAACAGCAGTAGCAGGGATAACAGAGATCATCGTATTCTTTGGTCCATCTGAAAGGAAGAGTCCTATAGTTAATCATGACTGGATTTTTCAGAGATGGACCCAACATGTCCTACTGGATGGTAGGCTGTCAGCCTCCCAAAGTTCATTTCTTTTTCACTCTCAGAAAAAGTAAAGCACACAGCTTCAGAGTTTCCATACAAACCCTCCATAGCCTAAATATACTAACCAAGTACTCCAATCAAGACTGTTAATCAGTTTCTCACTCATTCAGATCCTGACTTAAGACTGTCATTACATTAAAGATTTCATGACTTTTTTCATCAGCACTGCTCCTTTCTTTGGGAAGAGCAGAGGAACAGGCCGATTTTTTTGTATTCACAGGGTTTTGTTTAATTTGATAGTTACATTTATCACAGAAGAATCAACTAATTATTTTTAAATGACTGGGAAAGCTTTACATATACTTACATTCCACATTAAGTGTTATTTCACTTTTACTGTTCCCAAACTTATTTTCTGCTACGCATTCATAGTCTCCTCCATTTAGGAACATCACAGACGGAAGAAAGAGAACTCTCCCTGCATTGAAAGGCTCCATGTCTGCTCTGTCAGATTTTCTCCTTAAAATAATCCTGGGAGGAGGGTTACTCTCAGCATAACATTGTATGGAAACGTTTTCTCCTTCTTGAACTGTTGTAGAAGGCTCAATGAAGAGCTTTTTAATGACTGGAGCACCTGCATGACAAAATAAAAGGATGTTACACTACTGCAAAAGTACTTAAGATGGAGAAGGTTTTAAGACAGCAGGAATTGCTTGCCCACGGATCTATTAATTTTGGTTTTGATCCCAGACTATCTGAGACTTTTGGTTCTGTTGAAACAGTGGCAATCAATAAAAAAAAAAAGTTCTACCATTAAATGACTACTAAATTAATTACTAATGACTAAAACTAGTTAAAAGGAGGAGAATGTGATGTTCCTGTGAAATCACTACGTACATTATATTTCAAGGAAATAACTGTGTGTGTCCCCTCACTTCTTATATTCTTTCAGCACTTTGAGTGTTGCACTGTGGGAAATGTACAAAGGTATGCATATACAACACTACAGACAGAATTAGCTGTTGAAAATTAAGCATAGAAAGAAAAAGTACAGCCCACAAAGACCAGTCATAAATTGAAGCTAAATCCTGAATATGTAACAAGGAGGACTCAATAATTTCCTAATTTCTAGTGTCTCGGCATCCTTCAACCTAACACACAACTGCCCTTAAGTATAGGTTAATACAAGTTAAATTCAAGCAGACCTGTACCTTGTATTACAATGTCCACAGTCGCATTATCTGTTCTATTAGTTACCAGATTAATTACTTCACAGATGTACAGCCCTGAATCACTGAAACGGGCATGGGGAATAGAAAGGACACTGTTTTTTATCAGATGCTGAATGCTTCCATCAGCCAAACGTTTTCTCCAAACTATTTGTGCTGGTGGGTTGCTCTCAGTCCCACAAGTGAGTTTTAGAGAGTCTCCTCCCTTTAGTGATTTGCCTGGAGATGCAGTAATGGTAGTATTTCGTGGACCAACTGTGAGAGAACAAAAGGAAGACAAGATCAGTAAGTAAATTAGCTTCTCTAGAAGTACATTTCACCAAATACCAAGAAAAAACTGATCCCAGTAACACAGTGAACAAATTTTTCCAGACTCAATAAGATATTATGCTTGCAGCTCTGAAAGCTAAGCTAGACAAAATGTGTACAATTTTTTTTTAATTTTTTTTTCAATCTCCTTATTGTTTATAACTTTAAAATTGGAATTCCTAGGCATACAATTCCAAATTTTAAAACTTTTTTTCATTTGCATGATGCCTTTTTAATTCTGATCTTTACTTTCTGACTAAGCACCAGTGCCAAGTAAGAAAATGAGAGGAGTTGCTGAAGCATTGCCTAACTTCTGCCATGAACAACAGTGACTCAGTGACTGCTACTGAACACAACAGAATTCAAATTAACACAATAGATTATCTACATAAATAAATCAGATAAGAAGTGCAGAGTACAAATTATTTATAGTACACACTTTGTAAAGCCATTCCACGGAACTTAACATACTTTGTGTGAAAGCCCTAGTACAAAAATACTCACAATTTGTATTCAGTTTCTGAGAGGATACTCTTTCTTTGGGTTTAAAGTCCATATAAGGAACTGGTAACTTGGCCACACAGGTAATCTCTTTCCCAATATCTTCAGCCATAGGAATAAATGAATATGTCACAGTTTTGGTCTCTGTATCTGTGCTGTCATCTCCATAAAAATTTTTTTCATGAAGAACATGTTCCTCTTTCTTTAGGATTAGCTCCAGGTGGTCAGAAGGATACACATCAGGAATTTTACAGATGACAGTGACTGTTTTTCCATCAACTGAGGATGGGTTGATCTCAATTACGGGATCACTGGGAAAAGCTAAAAGAATAAAATCAGTTTCTTTAGACCAGCAGAGATGAATACTAGAGTCAACATGAGAGCAAGATCCAGACAGCAAACATCTTGAATTTAGAGGTGTTCAGAACATGACATTATATCAACTTTATTACAAGATTTGTCTTGATCTGAAGACATACCGGTCTTTTATTTGTACAGTTACTGAAATTTGATCACAAAAGATCAAGTAAGATCCAGCAAGGCACCTTGGCAGTAATACAGCTGCAATCCATGCACTGGTGTTTTCTCTGTTTTAATAAAAATGTAATAAACAATAATAAAAAATCCTCTTCTCTCTGCCGGTGGGTTTAGACATCTGAATCATTCCCCTGAGAACAGCAAAGGTTTTGATTTTTTTTTCCCCCCAGCTCTATGACTATTCGAGGAGCCAGGAATAACTAAGATTAATACATACTAAGCTCAGTGCAGCAAGCTAAGCAGAAAAGGGCTAAGAAAGTGTCCTTCACGGACAGATAAAGGAATCTTACAAGGAAATGTATGTTGAGCTATAGCAGATTCATTATCTTGGAATTACAAGTTAACTACCAACCACAACAATTAAGGATTTTTTATAATCATGCACTACTTAAAGAGAATTTTACACTTTTACTTACAGTAAAGCTCAACTTTGACACTCTTCTCTTTTTTCCCTTTCTTATCACAGAAGACAGTACACAGATAATCATGAGAATTCACAACACTAACTGGATCCATAGTCAAGGTAGAGTATGTCCCATAGTTGTTCACTGTTCCTCCAAGGGGGTTGTCCATTTGTGTTCTCCAGGAAAAACTTGGTGATGCACAGCCAGTAGTATTGCATGTGAGTATGAGCGTTTCTCCAATCTGGGCAACAATTTTATTAGCAGGTATAATCTCCATTTCAAAAGCTTTAACTACAACAGGGAGAAAATACATAAATTCAGCAGCTTTCTCAACATTTATTCTTCTGTTTCTTCTCATGCTCTACTGTAATATAAGGCTGTTATGTTTCAAGTTTACTTTCTAGGTGCGTGGAAGTTAAACTAAAATAACTCATACAGTGGTTTTACACCTCCAAAATACACCATAGGCATTGTTATTTTTGTCAAAGGTAATACAGACTCAGATGCCTAACAAACAGTTCTCTTATATAAAATGGCATAAACCCAATGCTGTCAGTGAAAAGAAATGCATTGGCACAGTATAACTTTTTTTTTTGGTCAGGTGAATCTGTTTCTAAAACCTTGTAACATTTGAGGGGAGAAGGGTAAGAGCAAGGACAACTGCAGAAACACTTTCAATGGGACATTTAGTACCAAACTTCACTAATATTGTCAGGAACAACAGGAAAAATCAAACATTCAGTGATATACTGCAGTTGTGTCCTAGACTGTCTTTTAGCAAACTCAGTAAGAAAATGACTGTGTCACTGCAGAGCACAGAAGAGCTCAAAGTTAAGTGTCAAAAAAAGCTTCCTGGCATTTTGACAGAACTACTTGATTGACAGTTGTATTCACTGAAAAGAAAAAGTAACTGGAACAAAGAGAAATAAAGATCAAACAGTAAATTTTAGGTCAGTTTACACTTTAAAAAGTTAAACAGAAATAAAGCAAGCACCACCAACCCCTTTCCCCAACTTACCAGTCCTTAGCACATACAAAATTACTAGCACAGCCTGGCTCGTTCTTCCCATTTGTTTCAACATTTGTAATTGCTGTTACCAGGTAAAGAAAGTAAATTCAAAACTTTTGCTTTCTGTTTTCTCTGAAGAACCACAGCGAGATCTTGCTCCTCCGCAACAGTTTATTAGAAGAGCTCCAGCGTGCTCTTTATAAAGGCTCTCCTCCAGCTGGAGTGGGAAATCCCTGGACAGAAAAATCCAGAGCGGGGAGGAAAAGACCCATATTGGGCTGTGCCGGTTGGCTCAGCGCCCTCTGCTGCTTTTGTGAAAGGCCATGAAAATAATAATTAACACTTGTAAATACAGCACATACTACACTTTGAAAGATCAAGTCAAGATCTGATCCTGCAAACAACTGATAAAATGAAAGCATGTGGGTGATTCCAAGTAATTGAATGGCACTTTATCTCAAACATAAAAGTTATTCAATTTTGTTTTCAGTGAAAATATTTTTGTAGGACTGAGTCTTGAGAATACTTTTAACAATGCTTAGCTCTGTAAACAGCATTATGTGACTAAGTATTCCCTTTTAAAACTGCACTACCAGTTTAAGAGGTGATGTTACTCGTTACTAAATAATTTTGATCCCTAAACATGAAGAAATAAGTCAGATAACAGAAGTCTGGAGATCTGACTTCATCAGCTTGAATCAGGCTCATACTATTCAAAATGAACTAATAATCCCAACTCCATTTAAAAATGTCCATTACTGATATGCCTCTCAGATCTCTTACATCCTGTTTATATATAACTGAAGTGCAGCAGTTATAGCACAACTTGGGGATTATTTTCAGTATTTGGATGCCAACGGATATACAAAGCCAGTTTGGAATATTTCTGAGGACAACCATTACTGCCTAACATAGCAACAATATTACGAAAAGAAGTAAACTCACATTTTCAGTGTTTAATTTTCAACTGGAAAATGCTATGAACGCAAAGAATGGATAAAGGTTTCTAGATGTCAGTTGTTTATGTACTCAACTACTTGTGCAATTCAGGTACTGCAGAGCGATCTGGACAGGCTGGATCAGCAGGATGAGGCCAGTTGTGTGAGGTTCAACAAGACAAGTGCTGGGTCTTGCTCTTGGGTCACAACAACCCCAGGCCACACTACAGGCTGGGGGAAGGGTGGCTGGGAAGCTGCTCTGGGGAAAAGGACCAGGAGGTGCAGTTTGACAGTGGCTGAACATGAGTCGGCAGCGTGCCCAGGTGGCCAAAAAGGCCAATGGCATCCTGGCCTGGATCACAAACAGTGTGGCCAGCAGACCAGGGCAGTGCCCATCCCCCCGTGCTTGGCAATGGGGAGGCCACACTGGTTTTGGGCCTCTCACTTCAAGAAAGACATTGAGACACTGGAATGATGAGAGGAAATGGCCTCAAATTGCACCAGGGAAGGTTTAGATTACATAGTAAGAAAAAAGTCTTCACTGAAGGATAGTTAGACATTGAAATAGACTGCCTAGGAAAGTGGTGGAATAACCATCCCTGGAAGTGTTCAGAAATGTCTGGATGTGGCACCCAGGCATATGGTTTAGTGGTAAACATGGCAGCGCAGGGTTAATGGCTGGACTTGACCTTAGAGGGCTTTTCCAACATAAACAATTCTACGATTCTATACTGGTCAGTTATGAAACACTAAATAAAAGCAGCAAGAAATTTAAAACAAAACATATATGTTTTTAAAATGTCTCTGGTAAATCTTTTGGTATGTAATAGTTTGGACATTTGATGTCTGTGAAATACTGCATATATAGCATACTTTATAAACAGCACAGATTCAAATATCTAGTAAGTGAGTGATAACTTGGAAAAATAAAGGCTGAAGTAACAATGCTGAACATGTTAAAGAGATCTATTTGCTGAAAAGTTGGCACTACATCAATATATATTTTAAGTCAAGCAGATTTCATATGGTCAATAACCTAATACTAGCTCCAAAATACCATGTTCAGATGAGAGTTGTACCACAGGATGAGAGGGTCCTGCTGGCCTACAGGCACCACGACTTCTTCAGGAACTATTTTTTGTTGTTTTTATATCTGACTGCAGCCAGCCATACCTTTGCATCCTCATCAAGGGATAGCTGGACAGCACAAGCTGCTACAAAAACACACTGGGTAAAATTGGAAGTATCAACCACTTTTTTTCTTCACTCATCATAAACTCATAAATAGGAAAGGGACTTAATGACAGTGGAAAGATAAAATTGTGATCTCAGCCAGAAAGGATGTCTTCAAAATAATAGTAATTAATAATAAATGAACAAAACACCCCAAGAAAACCCAATTACCCAGCAGACAATAAAACAGGGAAATCTGACGCATCTAGCAATGCCTGACTAAATTCAATGAAAATGTCGCACTGGATTCTACCATAATATTTTATTTTTATTATCACCATCAGAACTTTTTTTTTAAGAGGAGGAGGAAGAATAAAAAAAAAATCACAAAAGTCTCAGGAAACGAAAGCAGAATACTGTTCTGAAAGTAATGTATGAAATACAAAAATCCAAAATCTGTCCAGAACAGGAAAACAATACATTTACAGAATTTGATTTTATTTCACAGAAAATGATTTTGTTGAAGAAAAGTACTCTCTCAGTTAAGTTGCAAGTAAATACTTTAAAATCATAGGCAGAGAGAAGCAAGAAATGAAACTCTTCTGCTTGGATTGCTTAAATAATCATAAGCTAAGCTGAAGAAAAAAGGGCAAAATTTCCTTGTTTCTGGGAAATCAGTTTTCAAACAGAAAAAGATATGAACATAGGAGGCCATATCCGCATGCTGGAAAAATTTTAATTAAGTTCTTCATCAGATAACATGAAATAGGAAAAACCTCTGATTCAGCTCTCAGTAGAAACTGGACAGCTGCCATTAACTTTAGTGGAGTTGGATCCTTACCAGAGGGACTTCTATACTGGGTGATCAGACAAATTCAGCTCAGAAAGTATAGGTAAGAGCAGAGTTACCCAACAAATATTATACAGATCTGCCACAAAATTAAAACAATTTCTTAGAATTTGCTCTTTATCCAACTTCAAATGTGAGCTTTCTATGTATTTTAAAAAGAATATGTACTTTACTGTTGCTCCTACTAGTCTCAGCATCAACCTCCAAATAGGGAAATGGGTACCAAGTTTGCTTTTTTCCAGAACTGTCTGTACTGTCTGAAAAAAATAGAGATCTGCTGGCAGGTTTTAGCAGTTTACCTCAAGAGTTCAGATAATCTAGGTTTTTATTCAAACAGCACAGAGGAGGATGCTGGGGATAAAAACAGAGGATGCATCTACATCCACAGTGAGATAAGTATTATAGGATCAACTGGAAAAAATCTTGACACATGCAGAGTGTAATGAAGACTGGAATGAAACAAGTATTACAAGAATAACACTAAAGGCAAAAAAGATTAAAAGAATTAAGCACTGGGACATAAATATATGTTTTCCAATACATCTATTAATCAAAAGAGACTTTTCTCAGGCTTTGATGGACAAAGATAAAACAATTGTGTGTCTCAGAAGGGAGTTTGGAAATACCGAACACATCATTTTTGGCCTGGCATCAGAATACACAAATATCCTTCAGGAAACTGAAACTTGCATCAGACTTTTCCGGAATGTAAGAAAAGAAACCATTTCAGAGCTGTGCTAAGTATTTGCTCTAACTCATACTTCTACAATCCTGTTAAATACCTATGTGATGTACTTACTAGCTTCCTCTAGACAAAAGAGATAAGAAGTTCTTGATGCCTTAATGAATTATTGGAACAAAATGCACATTATCCAACATGTTACTTAGCCAACATTTATAACCCTCTTCTTGCATTTTTAGTGTACTGCCCTGTCTCCTGCAGACTACCAGGGGAAAGCTGAAAGGCAAAACCTCTTCTTGCAGAATTTGGCATCTTAAAACCTTCACCACTGGTTCTGTGATTTATGGTCAAGGACCTACAAGGAGGGCTAATCCTTTAGGCAGAGGAAATGTAAGAAAAAAAAAGGTAGAAGGAAACTCATCTAATTTGACATTCTGTTTCCTGTGTCAGCAATAAAATGCTTCATGGCACTTCATTCCTGTGTCTGCATCTAGAGCCATCATTTGGGATTTCTGCTAAAAATACTCAGTACCAGAATAATAACCTTTGTACAGGATCCCGACACAGAAACATATGCAATATGCTTATTATTAAAGATCTCTGTGTCCCATCAGATTGAGAGGACAGAATTCTTCTCTGTAACGCTTGACACTGAGGTGAGAGGATGCAGCAAAGTCTGACTTAACAGTTCTTCAGTCTCATATCACAGAGGTATTACAGCAAGTTTATACTTAGGTCCTTCACACATCTCAGGAAAGATATCCTTGGGATGCACACTGGGCATCTAAGTAAAGAAAGCCTCTACCAGAGTTTCTGATGCTTTATGGAAGCAGCTGGGATGAGGAGATTCCACCCTACCCAAACAGTGTGTACAGTATGATCATGCCTAAGGGACAAGAAACAGAGCAACGTGCTGTAACTTAAACGAGAACTATTCTGAGAGGGAAAACAGACATTCATCAGCAAAGAAGGAATGCTCTTCAGGCACCACATCCAAGGTAATACCTTTAATATGGTCATATCTTGATCATGTAATAGAAAAAACATGAACCTGGAGGACATGTATGAACACTGCTGACTACATGGCTAATCTAGCAGGTAATGATCTGCCAGCCTCGAAATTTTCAGTTCTCAGCAACCTCCATAGCCTGTTATTTGGGTTATACACTGTCTCCTTCCTCAGTGCCTACTGGCTTTTTGGTTCCCGGAACTTCTTGACCCTTTGCTTCTCCTGACTCCCTCCACCTGCTTTCTCATCCCCTGACAATAATACAACCTCAGTATAGCCCCAAGAGGGGGAGGAAAGCATCACTGACTCCCTATAATTTTCACCTCCGGCTGGGAAGGATGAGATCTACATGCAGATCTATTTAAAGGGTTATGTCTGTTTCAGGAATTGTAACTTTGTACCTGACTACAAAAAGAACACCAACGCATTACCCTGTAACCCACATCACACCTTACAATTGTGCTCCACATCTAACTTGTCATCTATTGCAAAAAGGAGAAAAAAAAAGAAACATCTTAAGATTAAGTTTTATCATCTGCTTCTTTCCCTTTTCTGGAATTTCTTCAATACTGTATATAAAATAAATTCTTCTACTTCCTCATTATCTTTCTCAGGCACCAGTTTCCCAGCTATGACACTTCCTGTTTGGTTAGTCTGAAGGCATCCAGAATCCACAAAGATGCCAGATAAAATAATACAGAAGTATGATAACTTGCATAGACTACAAAACAGTTAATTTCTTATTTTCTTCTACTCACAGGCATTGTCCATTTCACTTTACAGAAAGAACAAGACGTTCATCTATTAATAAACAGAAGCCACTAGAGAAAAAAGTCCCTACTTTTTATCTTAGTCTGTTGTTGCTGGCAAAAAACAAGCTGTGGAAATTCCAAATTCTATTTCTAAAAAAAAGAAAGTATGACTGTACTTGTGCTGAATCTAAAAATGAAACTGTTGAATAGCCTTTAAATCCACATATTTAAAGTGCCAAGTACTGTACAGCAAGTCAAACTTTTTTAGTTTGGATAGCTGAGCTCCTGTTGTCTTCACAGAGACATAGGCAAAACAAAAATTTCCCACTTGAAATATTATCCAGTGTACTCGAATTCAAATATGAGCCTTGGAGCATTCCAATTTTCTTTGGGAATTCTGAAGTAAGAGTTCAGATCTACTTTTATTTTGATTGAAACACACCAATACATATGAAAATCATTTGTTCTCACTGGAGCTATACCTTTTTCAGGCAAAACTCATTCAAAATGGTCAGAGTGAAAAAACAGAGTGAGCCGAAGTGCAGATGGGTCAAAGTGCAGATGCTGGCTAGAACCTAGGATACGGCAAGACAAAGTCAGGTGCAAACATTTAAGAAGGAATATGACCAAGTTACTGAATTCCCACAACATTCTACATGCAATTCCAATACCACTAAATATTGTAGTGCGCCTCATTAAGGCAAGTATTTATCAGGATCAAAATAAGTTTATCAAGACAGGGGTGGAGAACTTTCTGAACAAGTTTTGTTATTACTCACCAGCAGCCGCTCTCCAATGCACCTGGGGATCAGTCACTTCCCTATTTCCCATCTCCTTCTTGTTCTTCAGTCATAGGGTACATGTATATCCCTAGGGACCAAAAAAGACAAAGGGAATGACGAGAGCAAGGTCCAGACCATTTCACCTGGAAGAAACGCAGAACTTGGATTCTCCTAGGTAGCAGAATGCTACTGATAACTGCACTGCTACTAATGGATTGTCCTCCAACTTGTCTATCAGAATACATTCGTTTTCCTCTTACAATTGTTTGTATTCTGAAGAATGATGTTCAGCTGAATAGGTATTATTTTTGCTGCCTTGTATTATAGAAATGTTATCTTTGTAGTCCTAAGGCGGACTGGCTCACTAACAGGTAGAAATATTACACTGATATCAGAAAGGAATTAAATGACTTAACTCAGCATGATTCAAGATTCACAATTTTTAAATCTTCCATATGGGTAAGAATTACAAGGATTGCAGAGTTTCATTATTTTGTTTCTTTTTTTAAAGACACATAAAAAAATCTTTCTTTTACCTAGATATTGTCATTTTCCCCTCTCTGGAAGTGGACTGAAAGTTCTAAAGAAAATGACCCTTCAAATAGAAACAAGAGGGAATGAACCAATTTTACTTCCATCAAGCCAAAATGACAAGTATCCAAGAGAAAGCATTTTACAGTACAAAATATGTGTGTGATTGTGTGTCTGTACACATACAGATAAACAAAGTGACACCTGAAACCAGCTGGAAACCTATTAGGGATCTGGCACTTTTCCTTTATCTCCTAAATGTGCTCTACCCTAAATCAAAAACATGATGTTTCTTTACTTAGACTATTTCTCTCTTTCCTTTTTCACCCATACAGTTAAGTACCATCTTAACTGCTCCATTTGTTAACACTTTCATAGAAGGAATATGCCAAAGCGGGAGTAGTTAAGTGATAAAAGCCATGAGCAGCTGAATTTTTCTAGACAAGCAAGGGTAAGAAAGATGCGAGTTACTGGAATTTATTCCCCCTTCCCAGACAATTACTTGGCTAGGCATCAAAGCCCCAGTCCTTGTAGTCTGATATAGACAATGGAGCAAGAATGACTTTCATAGTTGTGTCACCCTCTATCACAGACCATGTTACTCTCTAGTGATAAGAGAGGCAACTTGAGAAATGTGACATGTCTGAAATTGCTGACAGGCAGGACAAAGGTCTGTGCTGTATTAGGATGAGAAATATTTGACTGCCAAGATTCCAATGCTTCTTAGCCAAGAATCCCTCCTGAAATTTCCCAGTAATTGTATTTGAATACCAAATCATATGTAACAGATGGTTTAATGACCCTTTTGGTTCGTTAAGTTTTGCCTCACTTTGACTTAGTTTCTGACTATAATAAACTCCACACCATGAGGAACAGATATTGGTACCTCTCTTTCAAGAGCTCAGCTCCAGACAAATGCTCTGCCTATTTGGTGTTGTGGCCGAGGTTCTCTCTGTGCTGAATGAAATCACTGCTGACTAGGCCAGACGACCA
Organism: Pseudotriccus pelzelni; assembly: GCA_035584735.1. Classification (NCBI taxonomy): domain Eukaryota; kingdom Metazoa; phylum Chordata; class Aves; order Passeriformes; family Tyrannidae; genus Pseudotriccus; species Pseudotriccus pelzelni. The sequence continues at coordinate 19,380,253 of JAWMRA010000005.1, forward strand.
CGCAGCTACTGCGAGGGGGTTCACCTGGAAGCTGCGACATACTAACAGGAAAGAACACAGTCCTGTGCACCAGACAGTTTCTAAAAGATAAGGAAGATATAAATGCTGGGTATGCAATGTTATGGATTCTTGATCCTTTTGTGGATCAAGAATCAAATCCAGTTAAGTTCTGTTAGGCTCAGGAGCTTGAGATTAGTCTTACCTCTGTAACGTCTTTCTCTAGGCAGGATAAATCAAGTGGCACGGTGACTTGGTACCTGCAAGACCAACAGGATGAAGGCACAGGAATTTCCAGAGACATGTGCGGGTGAATTCATTAAGATTTTAAGTAAATTATCTTACACTGAGTGTCCCAGATTATTTGAATGAATATAATACAGTTATCTCACACTGAAAAGAAATAGACTCTAGCAGTGCTTTATTATTGATAAAAAGTGCTTGATACAAAACTATCAGCCTGTAAGTGATTTCTTATTATACTGATTCATCTGTTATGGCACCAATATCTACCTTCTGACTTTGCTTTTCTTGTACTCTCAGGTGTCTTGTGCCATAATTCTATTGAATATTGTGGCATGAAGAGATTTTCATTCTATCTCTAAGGCAAATATATGGATCCTGTTGTAGCTTATGGTTTCCACAAAATGTGTCATTACTTATCAAATATATTCTGTCAACTATTTAGGATCTAAGGTAATTTAAGAAAAATTGTTTCCCTTTATCATGCATATTGTATTTCTAAATTGTAATGTTTATTTTTAATTTATTTTTATATGTAATTTATTAATTGAAAATGCATAAATAAAACTTATTTTTAAAGATTGCTAGAAGGTTTGCACATTTAACATAAAGGAGGACAAATTTTTAGGTGAAGCCTATAGTACAGAATGATTACAAGAATGCACAAGGTTGAAAAGTAAGCAGCGTGTTTAAAAATCCATAACTGACCGAGGGAAAGCAATTACTAAACTGATGATTCTGCACAACATTCTTTGTCAAGTTAGTTTTGTTTCTGTGAATTATCTGTAAACTTACCCCAATCTTTTATTTTCTTATTCTTCTCAATAAAATTTAGTGTTTCAAAGAATGCATTTCGTATTATGGTATTCATCTGTATTTGTCAGGGCTTGCATTGTACAATAGGCCATCTAAGATTCGGTTTATCCTTCTGAAGCTTTCTTAGATGGAAAACTAAGACAAAAACTCAGACAACCAAGTCAGTGTTTTCACTGACAGACACAATTATCTATTAAACCTGACAGTGAACAGCACTTTTCTCACACACAGCTGTAAAGCAAACCACTGTGAATAACTGGAAATCCTGTCATGATCTCATTAGAAGACATACAGACACGAAACCAAGCAAGAAGTCGTCTGTGATTTCTTGGTAATCTCATGATAACCAAGTTACAACAACTTACAGTTGCAACAATTTCAGGGTAACTCCTTAAGGTCATTGAAGGTTAAATGGAACACAAGCCTAACTTGATACGGGATTGAGAACTTCCAGTTTCATCTTGGCTGTATGTGCTCACTGTGTCTCAAAAGCGAAACGTTTACACTATTCAGAGAGCTCTCTCAGGCACGTGGAATGTCAAGAGCCTGGAGTGACAGCAACTATAGGCTGTTTTGTCACATCTGGGTTTACAACACACAGAAGTGTTCAGGAACAGTGACAGCAGCTTTGTGCTTCCCATAGGAGTATGCAGGAATTACCCAGGAGCCCGAGGCAGCTTTAGGATCTTGCTCTTAAAGAGAAATGAAATCTACCATTCCTGTAAATATGATAGTGCTTTACACAGGAATAAATTTCACAGGCTCTTCTCTGAGAAACTTACCACTCAAGGTATGTGTGAATGTCAGCCCCTGGCACTAATTTCTTTGTAAAATTCCCAGAGTTCACATAATGAAAGGCTATTCGAAACAGTAGTAAAACAAATGCTTTCAAACACTGGAAGTTCTTCTTATGCTAAAACTTAAATCTTTCCTGACAAACCAGGAATCACTTAGAGTTGCTCCAAAAAACACAATAAATAATGCAAATAGATAAAAGAACAAAAAGTGTAAAAACCAGAAAACAGGAAATAGATATTAAAGAAAATTCTGGAAACATTACTAAATAGTACTGTCTTCAATATCTCATGTAATTTAGTAAAACTGGTTTGTCTTATGAAGTAGCTCAAATAAAAAAACAAAGGGCGCTACCACATACAGTTCAGATAAAAACTACTATAGAGAATATTCTTATTCTCTTATTCCTATTCACATATATTACAAAATACATTACATATTTTGTATTGGAGGTTACCCTTTTTAACTTCTTACACCGAACGGAAACTTTTTCATACATAAGTTCTGCTGCTGCTGTTTCTCCCTTATGTTTTGAACTCTTTGCTTATTATCTTTTCCATAATACATTAAAAGAAAGGCAACTCTACATCAAAAATTTTGACATAAAGGTCTGCTTTTGCAAGAGGAAGAGGCTTTTTCCAGTCAATTCAATATTGCTCTGAATCCTGGTAAGAATCATGGAAAGCAGGCCAGAGGCTAGCTAGTACTCCTGATCTCACTCTGATTCCCCCATCTCCAGCGTTTCAGAATTCAAATCCTGTTTGGCTGTGCTCACCAGTGTAGTTGCTGTAAGGAGACAGAGATGGACAGACAGGAGACCTGGACAGTGTGTCCAGGCTTTGACACTCCACTAAGGCTTTGGTTAATCAAACCTAGATTTTTATCAGAATATATAAACACCTGCAGTGGACCAGTCAGAATTTTTTCAAGCCGGAACCTCATCTCTGAAACTGCCCAAAAGCAGATGAAAAGATAAAAGCTTGAGAACGGTGGAAGCACAAGTGATACAGTTCCTCACACAGGGACCCAGAGAGAGATGGCCTCTTTGCACTGAATCTGTGTATTTGAGAGCGTAATTCGATACAAGAAAAATCACATGACTAAATGAAAAGAAATAGCTAAGAGCTTTGGAAATACAGATTTACTGACATGCATTTATAAAGGTTGAAGCCTTTGAAAATCTTATCCTAACCAACAGAGAAAAATAGAAATTAATAGTATAAACTTACTCTAGTTCATTTAGAGCTCAGGAATCACCTGCTCTGTTCTGCCAATCTAAAACCAATTCTCCTGCTTTATACACCTCTCCTCTGCACTACTACTGCAAAATCTTTTTCTCCATGCAACTATAAAATAATAATCTCAGTCATTCCCAAGCTACAGTGCCACTGAACTTTATAGAATCATCTCTTCTGAGCATCCCAGTGTTGCACAGAGACTCTGTCAAACTTTTGAACTGCACAGCTGCTGCTGCCTGCCAGCTGCACTACAGGCAGCTCACAGTCCTGTCAGCCCATTTTGGCTGCCTCGCCACCCGCTGACTTTGCACTGCGACTGCTACAAAGCTGCCTGTTGGCACCTGCCTCTAAAACTTTCCTTCAGCTAATCATGTCCCCACATTACTTAGGTTTTCATTCTGGCTTAGTCTAAAGTCCAATGGACTAGAGCAGAGAACCTTCTAGATATATATTAGACTTGGCTTTGTCCTCTTCAGCTGTGTAAGGTCTCACCTTTCTTAACATTGAAAGCATCACATTTACTACTGCTGCAAATTGGAATGACTCAGAGATTAAAAAGTGACTTTGCTGACAAGGATTGGTGTAACTGAAGTCAGGAGGAATATGATTCTGAAATCCTTTATAGATGAGCTCTTGCTGCGCTGCACCACTCAGCCCAGGGCTCAAGGACCAAGCCTGGCTATAGCTCAGAAGGCTCTTTGCCATAGTTCAAAAATTTGCAAATTTTATCAGAAAGAATAAACATTCTTTACCCAAAGAGCAGACACTGGCTTTGCAACACAACCCAAAGATCATGTCAAAACTGATCTCAAAATGCAAAGATGTTTCAAATTAAATACATGAAATGGTAAACCTCTAATGCATATAGTCAAAATCACTATTTTCTGTTGATTTTCTTTCCATTCTTCTCCTGGAAGAAAGTTGGCATTTTCCATTTTAGTAGCATCTATTATCACTCTTTAAACATTTCTCAATTTTAGCAGGAAAATCTCCACCAAATAAACCACAGATGAAAACTTTCTATGGCTTCAGTCCTTTTCAAAATCCCAGTGTCACATAAGGGATAAAGAAAGAAACAGGATATCCAAGTAAAATATACAAAAATAGGAAGAAGGTTGTTTACGAAATGGCAACCAGAGTCCTGACATATACAGTATTCTCATTGTTTTTTCCTTTGCCATAAGTTTTCTGACCCTTCTGTTTTGCCTTCTTTTTTTTTTTTCATCAGCTTTTTCTATCACTATGGCAAAGGCAAATATCCTCTGGAAGGAAGAGACCATCTTCCCTCCTCCACACTTCCTCCTGGCCAGAGTAGAAAGAAAATCAATTTATTGTCCTGACAAAGTTGGCCACCTGGACAAAGGCACCCATCATTCTCAGGGCAGAAGTGCAAGACTAGAGCGTTCTCTGGCAAGATCTGCCTGAGGATCAGATCATCTGCCCCATCAGCAACATTTACTGTAAGTGCAGTGTGGAACTCACAGCTACAGCCAACAGCAGTTGCTCCAGCGGAAGACGAAGACTGAACATACTGGGCCAAGTTCATCATGCACTGTCTTAAATAACGTCGTATTTGTCGAGAATATCATGTCCCCTTACTTGAGGCATGACTTCCTTCTTCAGCTTGCCTTACTTTACTCTAAAGATTATTCCTTCAGCAGCTGAAAAACCACAATTTTTTTTTTAAGTCAAAACCAGATGCAGAATGAGCAAGGCATAAAAAGACTGGTAAACACTGGAGCATATAAATTTGTATAATTTGAGCACTTTACCTCTGAAAACAGCAAGAAACTTCCTGAAAGTTTCCCAGCTACAAATTATCATATAATCAGACAGTATCAGTTTGAGAAATCAAAATCTACTTAATTCAAGGAAATGGCAAACATTTGACTGGAAATGAGAGGAATTCTCACTTATTAAAGCACAGTTCTTGCTAGTCTTCAGGTAAGAAAAGTAATCCTCCTCATTTAATTATGATGTGATATTTATAACACTGGAACTGCTTGTATTTAACCTGTGGCCTTCCTATTTGACTTTTAATAGAAATAAGTTATAGAAGGACATAAGAAAAAATATTTTTAAAAAAGAAATTTAAGGTTAACAATGGTCTAGAAGTTAAAATCATTGCCATGTAAAAACTGATTTTTTATTTTCATACATTCCAGCCAGCTGTAGGAATTAGACCAGTTTTACTGAACTCTACTGTCTGAGTTGACATATGGACACCTACAGATATCCCACATTTCAGTTTTTATATCTGCAGTTTAACTCCATTCTGTTATGTCCCTTTGAAAGGATATTCTGTCCCAGTTACATTTTAAAGCTCCTTACAACACAAAACTTTATGGCCTATACTTAAAACACATAAATGCTCTGTAAAACGTATACAGACATATCAATATAGCAAATTAATATCTACATGACATATAGACTAAGTAAAGGAGAAAATATACATCTGATTCTCAATATATTATAATTCTTTTTCTAAAAAGTTTTCACTTAGTGATTTATGTATATACTGCAGACTACTCCTGAAACTGTCTTCTACGATCTACCTTTTAGTAAAGATACATAAAACAAAAATTTGTTTCCTAGCGCCACAGAAATATTGTATCTGCATCTATTTTGCCACTATGAAGAAACTCCATAACGAGAAGACTCATTTCAACAATGAGCTTATTAGACCCATTCTCCATAAGACAGAGAATTTTTATCTTAAATTATCTCAGGTATATTTAAATTTATGTTCATTTATAAATGTTTTTCTCACTTTGCCAGTATCACCAAGTTGTTTGTACATGTACAAGCAAAGTTTCTTATGGAAACTGCTGTTTGACTTGTCTAACAAGCTCAAGGGAAATGCTGCTGCTACTCAAACTGTGATGGAAAACACTCACTGTGAATGACCTATAAAGGAATGTTAAAGACTTAACTGTGGGAGCAAAGGGAGAAAAAACACTACAATATTCCAAGTTCTGTTGGAATCCTTCCAGGTACCTCAAATGTTGGACCTATGTATCTACATCGTGAATTACATCTATCTTCAAAAGTACTATGTTCTCTAGAGGGCACATAAAATACAAGCAAATAGAGAAATCAATCTCATTTTCAGTTTCCTTTAAAAAATGGTTGAAAAACATTTTTAGTTAAAACCAGTATATATTTACCCATATCTCTTTTGATTTTGACATAACTGCCATGGGAGTTCTCCAGCAGAACACAGAACTAATCTCCCTAATGCAGGTACACAATTGCTTTCAATATCCTGGCTGACTTTTTTTAACCTGTGTAATACATTTAATTTCCTATCATATTAGTCTAGGTTTTTTTTTAGTTTATATTTTAGTCATATTTTTATAAATGTCTATCAACATTTTTATGTAGTAAAGCATCAGAGTTAATAACAGTAACAACAACAATAACAATAGCAACTACAACAACAATAATCACAGACACAGCATTACTTTGGGGAAAAAAAATTAAGGCAGTTGAGAGGTACTAATTTTTTTTATTTGCTTCTCTAGAGAAATATGTGACCAGAGTGAGCTGGCCATAGAAACATCCATGAGATTTTTTTAATGCAGGCCTTGCAAATCTTGCCATCCATCAGGCATTGCAAGTTCTTTATTTGCAATGATTTCAGAAAGTTATTCTCAAGAATACGCACTAGTCATTGAATTGTGATTCTTGTGGACCAATGCAAAGAGGATGGAGCCTTATCTTCCTTTGGAAGGACTTCAAAATTACAAATGACTGCCAAGACAAGCAGCCTTTGCTAGGAAAAGTAATGTTAAAACAATGCAATAGGTCACTAGAAATTTCCCTCTGAATTTTTTTATACACAGCATTTTGGGGAGCAGAGGGGAGGTAGAACCTTCCATTCAGAACAATAAACCCCAACTATGTTACAGAAAACATAGGCATTTCACACAATTACACTAAAGAACAGTAGGGGCTTTTGGAGTCTCCACCCTGAAACAGCTTCCTGTTTTTCAAAACCTCAGCTACTGATGCTAAATGCTCAAAGATTCACTTTAATACAGCTCATCTCACTACAGCCCCTATGCCCTGTCTGTAAATCTCAGTCACTGAAATCAGGCTTTCATGCAGCTGGGAAGTCTGTGCAAAGTGACCACCCTTGCATGCCAGACTACAACCTGATGTAACTTGCAATGAGATCTGTATTCTCATTTTCACTGTGGGGTACCTCACGTTTCTCAGATGCAAGAGTAATAGTTAAAAGCCTTAAAAATACCCCAAAAAAGGGGGAACTGAATCACTGAACTAAACTCACTGCCTAGTTCATACAGCTATAGGGTTAGTTTTAGACTTCAGAAATGCTCATTAAAACCATGAAGATACATTTACAGAAACACAGCTACACAGGATAAAAGCAATTAGTCATGGATCAAATACTGTTAATAAAATGGAAGCGCTTTGTACTTCCAAACTTGTTCTAGTCAAGATGACTATTGATCAAAACACTTTCTTAGAAACTCCCACATCAATAGCTATATGTAGAAACAAAAAAAAATTACATAGTCAAATCTGTATTGACATCATTTAATTAAACAAAATCCATCTCAGCGTCCCTTTCAAAGTGTATCTCCTGTACTATCCCATTTTCTCTCTTTGATAAACAGAGAATGAGTCAGGCTTTTAAGAAACCTGGAGAGCAGATGCTTAGGAAGTACCGCCCTTCCCAAGTTGTATCAAAGCCCTTAACATACTTTTAAACTATATCAGATTTTTTTCAGGTAAAATATGAATAATGCTTAAAAGAATTTCTCTAGAATTTCTCAATTTGATTAGTCCATCTTTTTTCTCCTGACATCTCAAACAATAGTTTTCAAAGTCCAGGCTGCAACTGCATGAAACCTGATTAGACCTGTCCTGCTGCTTTACTGTCCTGACCTGATTCTCAGACTTTATTGAACTGCCCCCTCACACCAAAAAAAAAAAAATCAGGAAATACAAAGCCTTGCCAGTCCCCACTCATTGTCCTTACAGTTCATGAGTTAAAGCAGGTTGATTGGAATTACTGTATTTTCCTAAAAGGCTTTTTGGCTTGTAGACATTATTAATATCTTTCAATTAAGACTATTTTGAAAATGTCTGCACCACTGACAACGTTCACTTGATTGTGTAAATCTTCCATAGTACCAACATCCTTAAAAATCAGTACAAAATCATTTCTTAGGTAAAATCTGAAAATACTCAATATCCCTTTCGATCTTCTTAATTTTTTTCCAGTCTGCTAAGCTTCGAGGCAGTAGATTAGATTTTATGATATATATGCTGCTCTTACGGTATAATTTTTAATACCCTTCACCCAAAAATATATAGTTGTTCGCATTACTTATTTCAAGATGTAAAACACAACTCCGCAAATTTTAACCATTCAGTTTCTTTTTTACCAAAAAGTTCAGTTCTTTCCAAATAGAGGTATTATCTAAATATTGTGTATGATGAGGCCACATACACACCACCCCTTCAGAACAAACGTGGTTCAGCTCTTGCCTGCATGTTCTCAGGATAGTCCCAAATGCACCTCCATTGCAGCTCCACAGCACAACTGCTCTGGTGGAGCTGCATTCCCATGGTCTCTGTCAGTATGGCATGGTATGATGGAATTCCTGCAATGAGGGATCTTGTTTAAAAATGCTATTAAGGTTGCAAACCCACATTCTGTAAAATAGGAAAGAAGAAAATTAAAGTTTTCTTACATACCCTTTTTTCCCCAGAAAACCTTCAGCTCCTTTACTGTAGGAGATAAACTGACTGTGATAATGAATAAGGGGTTGAACTACAAAGGAGACTCTTGGTACCTGAACTTTTCTCATTTAGCCATAACTAAATTTAGTAAGCACTGTCATTTATCTAATTAAAGCCTGTGGAAAACAGCAATAAATGAATAAGTGGCTGTTGTCTTCCATGTTTTGGTAATGTACATCAACTGTGTTGGCCTAGGTACAATAAAAACACATTTGTTCAATTCAGTGCACCTACTATCCTCTGAATAAGCTGTAAGGGAAGGGAAGGTTTTTAAATCCCGTTACTAATAGGAATTGCCGTAATATCCTCGTGATTATGAGGAAATGCTTTGAGATTACAGACTAAAAGGAGAAGGCATCGTAACAGAGCAACTGAAAAAACAGCCTTAGGCTATATCCAGCTTCTAGACATTTTTCACATGGGAAGTGACAGCCATTTTGTCTCATTTCCTACACACACATCCACTTCTACAAGGAAAGAACACCAAGCAAGACCCAGGTCCTCACAGCAATTTCTCGGCACAGAACTTGATGATTTTTTCTGTACTAAGTGCACCTAAATTCCAGGGAAATGGAGGGAAATAACATGACCAAGCAGCGACTGAGATTTTAGTCTCTGGAACAGCACACATGTAGAGTCCTTCAGTTACACCAGGAAAACACTTCCTGTTTAGAAATGGGCCTGATAAAGAACTTGTTTTCTGACAATCCATCTTATAAAACACAATAAATCTGAGATCAACAAAGCTTGGATGAGGAGCAACTCAAAAATAGCGGTCCAGCACTCATGGAGAGCCCAGGTGCCTGAACCCAAACGGCCAGCAGCGACTGCTACGAGCCCCTCCACAGCACAGGCTCCTCGGGCCTCCTACAAGAAAGTCGTAAAGATAACCATGAAAAATCTTATCCAAAGAGCTCATCAACCAAAGAACAACATTTGGACTACAGAGAGAAAAACCTCATGCAGAATTTAGATCCAACAGTGATTCCTAACAGTGGGGGGATTTTGTGTGACATAATGCTTGTAGTAGGCAGTTAGAAGAAAATATTGGAATTGAGCCTGTTTAATATCAGACAACTTTATATTATTTGTTACTATAAAAAGATTTATTTACAACAAACACACAAAAGTAAGACTCTAGAAGTCTCAAATGCTCCAGAACATTCAAAGGTTAGCCTTGATGATCTTCAAGGTATTTTCTAACCTTAATGATTCTATAATTACTATTATCATCTCAATTTTCAAACTCAGATGGGCCTACGGTGTGAGAGAAGCATTTGCTCATGTTAAAATCCTATGCTTCAACTACTTGTGCTACCAGTCATTCCCAGTTGGGTGTCCCAAGCACAACTGCCTACATTATATCATCGTAAGAAAAAAAAAAGCCCGCCTTTTAACATGTTCACTAAAATACACAATTTTATGCATAACAGTATAATTTGTCAGTAGTGTGCAGAAGCTCAACATTATCTTTTCTAAATTTCCTTTTCTCTTAAACGCTCTAACTCAGCCACAAAAAGTAGAATAGCCCACAGTAATAGGTTTCCTAACAGCTGCTTGATAGATTGATGCACATTAATAGAGCTCCTTCCTGATAAAATTACCAACGGCTGATCCCCAATGACTTCTCTGTCATTGTGTGAATATGTACACAGTTTCTCTTATTCAGACATGCAGACAACTGCAGGTCATGCTCTCACAGTAATTTCCTCTGTTCTCTTCCTTTTGGGCAGTCAGAAGTCATGTAAATGCCTTCCAAGTATGCTGATGGCCTCATGCAGAGGAGAGTAAGGAGTCATAGGATAGATATTTAACGAGCACAAACATGCAAAGACTCTGTATCCTATGAAAAGATAGGTGCAAAGAGAAATTCATCCTTGGGAAGTTCCCTCTCTGCCAAGCAGTTTTGCAGCACTGAATTACAGCCATGATGCTGGACACCTCTCTTACACCTTTGTAAACCTGTCCTCACTTGTACCTGGAAAGAGTCAGCAAGTTCACTACTTTTTCAAAAGCCATTAATGGTTCAAAGCACTACAGAATGTAGCCTGCAATTGCTCTGATAGCTAAAATTAGCAGAACTGAAAGATATTTTATAGCACAATACTTGCAGGCATTTGAGCTGTTTACATGCCTTATAACTTCCAATACTAGCTAAATTCTCCTTGCTTCCAAATCTAGCCCTACATCTTGTATTGCGTAATCATGCCATTGTTCTTTTCCCACCTAGTTCCTGCTTTGTCATTCCAGATAGTTCATTTGTACAAAATCAGTTAATTAAATTAAGATTTCCTACTATTCTTTTTTTTCAGTTATCTTGTTGGAAATGCCCCCACCTACTCAGAAAGCTGAAAAAAAAATTGAGATATCAAAACTGAAACTTTCTACAGGAGAATAAAAAAGAAGGAGAGAAAACGGATAAAACATGATATTTATGAAACGAAACAAAACTAAATGGGAATAAAAGAATGTTCTTGATACTCTCCACACTAAGTTCAGTGTAGGCTGTCAGCAAATGGCACACTCAAACCTGAAAAGAATATTTAGATGTTACTTCACAGGTGTATTTCTGATTATTAGTTCTTCAAAATACTGAAACATACACATAATATTAGTGAGGGTATTAGTTCCAGTTAACTACATAACTGAACTCTCATATATGCTTACGTGTTTTGCTAAGAGAATCCTCACAATCATTAAATAAGAATGGTAAATGAAGCTGTAAAAATGCTAGAAACACTCCACTTAGTTGGTGGAGCGTTAAGGAACGAACTCAGAGGCTCGTGGGCTTTGTGTAAAAAACGTTTAGCAAACTTCAACTATAGCAATCACATATTAATAGTTCTGACAACGTTTTGTACAGATGTACTAGAGCAGACAGCTGTTAAATGAGCTGTGGAAATACCCTTGTAAATGAGAAGAAATGGAAATTCCCCCATATCCACTAATTATTACTCCAAAATATAAAAGATAAAATCAATATCATAGTCATGGATGGAGTTCAATGTTTAGATATACGGAAAAATCTTCACATTCCTGATATTCTGTGGAGATCTGCAGGGGCTTCTATAATCTCCTGCTTACAGCCAGCCTTTCTCAGTAAAAACCTGATCTCCGTCAGCTATTGAACCCTTCTTTAACTTTGGTTGGAACAACTCTTGTATTTTGCAAGTCTAGACTAGAACAGAAAGAAAAGGAAAAGGAATGTACCAAGTCAAATAAACTCCTGCTTCACCCAAATGCTGCAGACAGCACAGCAGGCACATGGAGGGGAGGCTCTTTACTCTGCCTCGATCCTGGTTATGAATGTTCTTGCCTCTTTCCCCTAGTCCTCACCTGTGCTGGAGCAAGCTGCTTTTAGACATTCCTGCTCATAACAGAAGGACTGCAGTTTCGAGCTGCATTACTGGTCAAAGCTTACTGTCAGAGCGAAAACAGAGAAAGAAGAAAGGCCAAAAAAAAAGAGTGAGAGGCAAGTGGGAATCTCTGTCCTTCCCCCACGCAGTTGGCCCTGGAAGGAATGCTCCTGCTCCCAGAAGGTGGCTTGTGGGTGAGGAGCAATTGTGTAAGCTGCAGCCAGTCTGGGCAGACAGGCTGGGGGCACTTGCACATGAACTGTCACAACAGCCAGCAACATTAAGCGTTTCAACAGGAGATGAAAAGAGAGATGTGTGGCTTTCCACAAGCTGTCCCTTTACCTGCAAATGCAGTAGCAGGCTTGGGTTTGCATCCCAAACTGAGGCAAGCAGAAAAAGGGTCTTTCAGCATCAGCTCTTACTCTGTTTTCCAGCCTGCCCTCTTCAGCAGACAGCCTGGAAGAACACCCTAGATTAATTAGGACAACTAAGTCAGGGTGTCTCTGCAAATACTGAGGCAGTGTTGGGAAATTCTAATTTGCAATGGCATTTTGCAGCAAATATTCACAGAGGATCAAAACAAACAAACACCATTAATTTTGCGCCTTCCAAGACTGTTAAACAAATTAATTTGGCAGAAGCTGTTTTTTTAAGAAGAGTGATTTTGAACTGACTATTGAAATATAATCGTATTTATAATAACTTTTTGAAATTCTAATCTGCTCTTCAAATCAGTACCATGCAAAATACCATGCCAGTGAAGAGCCTATTCAGCATCCCATTTTCTAATGCACTCCTGGTATTGCCCAGAAGTTATCTGCATTGTAATAAATGTTTGTTAATTCAGAGCAAGTAAGACCCTTAAAAAATTAAGAAATTAAGACCTTTAATATTTCATGTACTGTCTGTGTCTTTTGCTAGAAAACTCACAGTGCTCTAGGACTATTTCATAGACCCTGTTTGGACTTCCTATGAACAGTCACCAGCGAAAATTTAACTATCCTATTACTTTTAGTATTCTACAAGTATATAGCCCTTAAAATATACTGTTTTGATGAACCATCTTGTGGATAAATTCACCCAAGGATAGCGAGGTAAAACAAGCAGTTTCAATGTGTGATAAGCAATTTTAAAAAATATATTAATTTTTAGAACCATTATTTTTAAGCATAGAGGTTTAAAGTACATTGAATTTATCAACTTGTGCTTTCTTCAGTTCACCTATGACACTAAATCCAAAAAACAGTCATGCTGGATTTCTTGCTGAGTGTGCCTATTTTATGGCTGCTGCTGCAGTCCAAAATTAGTACTTTATTTAGTATCAGCACTTTCTGGAAAACAAATACAAAGTTGATGGTTATTTTTAAGAATGTGCTGCATCACACATTTAGAAAATACAAATAATACCAGCAAACATGAATGAGACGTACCTTAGGAGTGTCACAGGAAACAGAAATCTGACAGAACAAAGAGATCTTCCTATCACCAATAACTAGAAGTTGGACCTGCCATTGTTTATTTAAAACATAGGGAGAACTCTGCTTCCTGTCACTATATGTGTATTTTGCTCCATATACAACATGACCCCTGACTTGTAACAGACATTGGAGAACTCCTTGGCTTCCATTCAGTTTAGCCATTATAGACTGAACCTGCAGAAGGTTCAGCCAACATCCACCCTGCTTTAAAAGGATTTGACACATCATCAGAAAAAACAAAATGTGAATTTCCTTGAATTCTACGGGGAAAGCACTTGAATGGCAAAAAAAAAACAACAAACAACAGAAAAACAGAAACGTTGATAGGTCAGATAGTGGTCTGTGGACAGTTGTGCTCCTTGTCGCTGACACAGCACACAGCAAAACTCACAGCTGCACCAGGACTGCAGCAGCACTACTGTAGTTCTTAGGGTTTTTGAAGGCTGAAACCTGCTGTCAGTTCTCCAAAGGGCAGAGCCTACTGCAAAACTGCACGGTGGAGTCCCCACAAAGGAAAAAAGATGTGTGAATGCCACAGAAATACAAAAAATAAATTAAAAAATAAAGGCTGGTGTTTAATAAAGCAGCAGTAATCCATCCATAATCAAAGACAAGGCTGATGATGTTCCATGTCTTAGTATAAGCTAGAGGAATGGCAGCACTTACTGGGTACTTATGGCACCCCTGCATTTGATGCAAACGGGAAGATTAACAGGTAGGTTTCTAAATGAAACTAGAGTTTTTCACATGGTATTGACAGAATGAAAAGATTTTTTTATTTGTTATAATTTCTTCCAAATTTTATTCCTAAATCCCTTCAGTTAGCCATTTTGGTGATGGAGGCGTTTTATGTTTTCCATCTCTTGGCAAGCTTCATTTTTCCCATCTAAACCTGAAATATGTCCTCTTAACACTCTGATATGAAGCACAGCAGTTAAAAAGGACTCCTGAATCATCAAATGCACAATAAAGCAGGAGCTGGCAAATTCAGTGTATCTTGAAATGGGAGGAAGGTGTCAAAAATAATTTGTTAAATTATTTTTTTTTCTTATTTTTAAACAGAGTGCCATGTTAAAAGGAACTGATTTTTCACTCTTTGCTAGTCTAAGGGATATTTGTTTTGCTACTACTACTGGTGGTTTTAATAGCTTTCTAATAGGTTCTTTGAATTCGCAATTCCACTGCCAACTAATATGGACCTACTTCTCTGCACACTTTTTACAAACTTCTGAACTCCCTCCACTATGCCTTCTGTCCACAAATGATTCCCTCTATTCTAGCCTCTCTTGAACCATCTTTGATAAACTTCCTCTTTTTTGACAGTATTGACTGTGTCCATTATCTCATTTTCCCCTCCAAACAGGTGTCTTGCTCTCCCATTCCTTCCGAGCCCAATTTCTCCTCTTTGTTCCTACTCCTTTGCTCTATTTGTTTTCCTGCTTGTTCCTTAACACTGTCCTGGTAGGACTGCAGTTCTATGAATTTGCTTCACTGACCTTCTTATGCTATTTTGCAAATGTGTAGGCATTAAAATTCTGTAATTATATCGAGTTTTTAATGTCATCTTGCTCATCCTTTTTTTGCAGGTTTCCCAGAAGTTCCTCAAATGCCTTCCTAGCAACTACTAACCCTGAAGCTTTTGTATCATTTCCAAATTAGTGACGTGCTCATCCATGACTCTTACTGTCACATTAATGACATGCTGAACTCTGAAGGAACAGGATGGTACTCTTTGGTTACCTTCTGCCATGATAAAATACTACTAAATCAGTTATTTTTTGCATCTATTTTGTGACAGATGCACATTTGTGTAGCTTGTACAGCAATCCCTCACCTCTGAGCTAGGAACTCTCGAACTCCTCTAAAACAAGTACTCTTTCTTCAGCAAAAGACCAGCAGTGCAGCCCCTTCACTGCATGAGCAGAAGATACTACTGAAGAAGCCTAGAGGCTGCTTTTACTACAGATGCAAAGTTGTTTGGCTGACTGGGTTTTATTTACTTTCAAATGCTGAGATCTTCTTTAAAGTCACTACTAAATTAGACCTCCCCAGCCTTCCAAAGCTTATGGATATTTTTATTTGTTTTGTGTTTTAATAACTTTGACATTCTTCTAAGAAATTCTTAAGCTTAAACTGCCTACTTAAATAGTAATTACTGGTTAGGTTTGCTTTATAATTCTAAGAAAAACTATATTAATATTTTCTTGTCTGACTTTCATTTCTGATAAAAATACAAATCGAGGAATGACATAAATCACTTAACTAAAGACTAGTAAAAAATAACTGTGCTCTAAAAATAGAGATCAGGGAAACTGACATATACTGAGAATATATATGTTTTGTCTATAAATATATTATATAAAAATAAAATATACATAAAAATTTATGTATGTTTTTATGCATATAAAGATAATGACTGATATTTGCTTTAACAAAATTTTTACTTTGGCAGTGCAGGTCTCTTCACCTCTATCCTTAAAAAATCTTTAAAGAAAAATTTACTGAGTACTTTAGGGTGTATTTTTTCCCCCTCTAGCTTTCTGGACCAGATCAGATGAGTGGTTGGCTTCCTGTAACTGCACACATGCAGTCCATAGCTTATATACTTCCATACACAATAACGTATTTGAACAGAAATATCTAAGTTTAAACAACACAAATATGTTTAAGTTATGTTGCAGCAATGATGCCCAAGCTATTTCTCACAGTTTTATCTGTGTAGGCAATCTTAAAGCTATTTTACATCTGCAGTTTCTTTCAGGTTTATATGCTTAAGTTTAAGCCTGTTAGTGTTATAAAAAACAAAAGCTGATTAATTGTATCAGTGGAAAGCCTGTTCTCTCCCTAATTCAACTTCAGGAATTCTGTTTCTGCTGATATCTATTAAATTCTAGAGGCTATTTAGACCAGATGACTTGCAGAGCTTCACCCTGTTCACCAGCAGCACATGATGCCTTTGGACCATAGTGCCATCTAGCTTCTCTTCTCCTGACCACAGTAATTCCATGTGCTGAACACAGTTCTGTGATGCAGCAAGAGCAGGCCCAGGGAACTACTGTTAACAGAATTGTCAGGTTAGTCTTGACTTTGTCTAGATATACAGCTGAATAAGGGGAGCCTGACAATAAACTCCTCTTCGATCATCCAACCAAAAAACGTGAGACGAAAGAGTGCACTTTTCCTTTGGAATAGGTCTTACTGCTCCCCTTGAAAATGGAAAATGAAGATCCATCCTGATGCTCTCCCAGCGCCTTTGCAAAAGCCCTAGCACCACACCAATACTAACACACACTTCACAGGAGGACATCAAGGACGAAATGGCTAAATCCTCTCACATTGTGAAGGCATTTCTCTCTTAAAGAAAAATCTCAGCTTTCACAGGAGAAGTACATGAAAAGTCTTGGAAAATTCCCCGAGTTGCCAAGAAAGGCAAAATTCTAGAGAAAGTAACTTTTCCTTCACGTGATGGGGGTGTGTGGGTGTGTGTAATGGATTTCTTTGTATACACCTGGAATCTGAGACCCCCTTAAAGATGCCTGGGTTTCATTTGCCTTTGCAATACATACAGGACCTACCTATATGCAAGCACCCAACAAATCCAGTCCCCTTAGCAAAGGTGCAACCTCATAAAAAGAGCTGCAGTAGTAGAAAAGTTAAAGTCTCTTCCATGTCTGGGTCTGACTCGTGTCCTTGGCAGCTTCTGGTGACCAGGACTATACAAGATCTAGTTTTCTTAACATTTCTTTCTTTCTAATTCACTGATGAGCTTGTTACTGCTAGGAGGGATAGGTATTTCCTGCTGTGTCCTGAGGGCATGGATTGCCTCCTCGGCCGGCACCATTACATGCACTTCTGCTGTTAATGCCTAGTACTAAAACATAGTCTTAACTAAAACTAAAATCTTCAAACATTTACTTCAGAATAAATGTCAAAATAAAGATTTCTTCTTAAATCCTACTAATCAACCACACTTCTTAAATGATTAGGGTATAATAAGGCCTTAACCTCTGAATAATTAACAAACTAATTGAAATTCTACTGCCCTTATTCCTTTCCATATAAGCCACCCTAACTCTGTGAAGAGACAAGGATAAATGGGCTACTGAATGTGTAAATGTGACATAACTGTGCAGCCGTCAGAGCGGTGCAGTGGTTGTGGCCTTTTGCAACTGTAGTAACTATTTGCTCCACGAGTTGCATTCACACAGATTCCTCGATACGACTGCCCTAGAGCATTTTTACATTTGGGAAGAGAACTGTTTTATACATTTGTATACTTAGGAGATGAGACAATATTTTTTCTTCATAATTAAATGAAAATGTTCTCCTGAATCTAAAAGAAAATAGGCCAACTGTATTAATAAATCTGAAGAAGCTATCAGATAATGACTTAAAATTTGTTCTCACAGTTCTCCCTTACATTCTACAGAAATGAGACTACTCTCTGAAGTGGGGACACCTATTTCATTCTCTGGAAAGACACGCTCTACCTACCACCCACAACCCTCAGCCTCACAAACATGTGTCTCCCAGGAGCCCTGGCTCTGATTGCTAGATCAGCTTCTGGGCATTCAAGGTCACCGGAGTCTGACACAGCAGTGACCTTGGGAGGAACAGCTGGAACACCCCAGGCACCATGGGCTCTACTGCCGAAGGGAATGGGCTAATCTACACACTGACACGTGCTGCCAAACAAGCTTTCACAGGATTTCCCTGATCTCTGAGCAAGAACTGCATTATTTTACTATCTTACATTACCAAACTCAGCTGAAGGGATGTTCATCAAGGGATAATAAGTTCTGACAAGTTTTGTTTATGTCAAATGAAATAAACCCATAGTTTAAAAGGCTGCATATTTTGCAATTATAAATACTTATATGTACATGTAAGTATATAATTCTACTTGACTGTTACTAACTCAGTAACAAAATATTTTTCCCCTCAACAATCTCAAAATGTATTTGTGTTTGGGCTGGTACCAAGCATGGGACACTACCATCTCAAGGATTTTTTTAGCATAGCATGACTACACTGCAGAAGGGACTATAATTATAATCCTGACATTACCATAACGACCATGGTTGCTATCAGGTGACAGGTATAATATAGATAATCAGTAGACAGTACAATAGCAATATTTAATGATGCATGAGATAGAAGAAAATTAATTCATGCCTTTAATTCAACTCAGAGCCATCATTTGTTATATTTGCACGTGACTTTCCTAATCCTGTTTGTATTTACACAAGTTATATTAAACAACAAAGAGCCAAGCAAGATATCTGCTGCAGAATTCAGAGATCTTACATTTACTCTTCATATACGAGCAATTTTTGTATTCTTATTTCTCTCTATTTTTTAACACAATATAGTTCTACTGCCCCGATTTAAATAGCATACAAAAAAAGCTGATAGCCATAGTGAAAGCTATGAAAAGTGCCTTTGCCTTGAAATCAAACAGAAGCAGTAGCGAGGCTGTTTTCTGTTTTCCCATGTTGCAGTCTACCAACTCTCTCTTTTCATCTGCCTGAGAGAAATAATGCCACAAACTGAGAAAAACTAATGTAAGAGTAAAGAAAGGTGGTGTGTGGAATGAGAGAGACACAATTATGCTCACTGGAGGAGCTAACATGGCTGCACCCTTCAAATACTGCAAGATTTTATCACTACCTTTATAAAAAAGGATTAATTAAAGTTTTTTAAAATTAAATTTTTATGGAAAAAGACACTCCTACAATGAATCTACTCCAATATTTGTAGATGGCAACGGATAAAATGCAACAGAAGAAAAAGGAGTAACACTCAAACACAGATATGAAGAAGTACTACTCACATATCTTCACAATATTTCTGCTTATTAACTGTTCAAACATTGCTGCTCCTGTCTCCACAGCTACAACACTGCTACAGCCATTTCACTGAACCTTAGAATAAAAGATGCAAAGTTTATAAAGAATCATAGAAATGGTGTTTAATGAAATGACATCAAGGTCAGTGGCAGAGGTTTTAAGATGAGAAGAAAGTGGCTATTCGAGCACTATGGTACACTGAGGGTCAGAAGAAAACACAGAGGGTATTTCTTTGTGACACCTCAGTGGAATGAACAGCAAGTAAAGTTTGCATAGCATTTTACAAGACTGCCTATTGTTTGATTCATGAACTCTGTCGCTCGAGCTCTCTCTTGCAATTTTCTGTTGCTAATCTTCACTTTGTTGCTTTCAGACTGACATTACACCTCCATCACATCATCAGCTTCCAAACGTATCAGGATGGCTGCAGCTCTTGCCTGAAGCACAGCTGAGTTTCTAATTTTGCCCTGAGACTGTCAGAGAACAGGTGAAGACTGTGGACAACCTAAACATAGGGTACCTCTGGACTTCAGTCAAACAGCAGCTCCATCCTTCTTCCTTGTGCCTTGGTTCCTGAATCACAAGAGCTGATTTTGTCCAGTGAGAATGACGCTTATCGTTCATGTTTCTTTAGTAATTAATACTAAATACGGGTTTTATCTGGCATCAATTGTAGAGCAGCAGGGAAACTTCTGAAGCAGAGGAAGATCTCACAAAAGGGCAGAAAAAACCCCCACATTTAAAGAATGCTGAAAAATTTTGGCAGAGGCACATTTTTTAATCACTATTTCAACCCATTGTCCCACAAAAGCATAGCTCAGCATGGTGAAGCCTGTGGTGCTACACAGCTCCCTTGTTTGGCTTGAGCTCCCCTTCCAACAGGCAGTTTGCTTTTCTTTTGAACAACTCTCAAAAGCTGCTCTAAAGTAATGACAAGCTTGATGTCTGGGGTTGCAGGTTAGATATCCTACAGTTTTCCCTAAACACCAAACCTTCCTGAAGTGGTTATTATGTCTCTCCAAAAACTCAAAGTTTCAGGTAAGAAAGCAGCCACAAGCGGTTTTTCTTTGGGACTGTTTTGAGTCCTGTAGTTTCATGAACACCCATTCAGAACACGTGTAGGGCAGGCCACACAGGACGCCTTGCCATATTGAATCCATTGGCAACAAACAAACAAGTAGCCCACACTTTTAAAGCAGAGCTGTTTTCCTTTAAGATCATGTTTCCCAAGCCAGAAGAGATCATTAGATCACCACATATGGTAAAAGATTGCTTTGAATGTCTGCATAAGGGGGTATGTTCTGTAACGATGCCCATTTTGTGACGTTACTCTCATCGAACTCTTCAGCTACAAAGGGTTTTCTCCAACCTTCAAGCTATTTTTGACTCTTTTTTTTCCATATTACCTGTTTTTTTACATAGCTTTAATCAAATGTAAATATGGATACAGGATTTGTCCACTACTCTCTCTACACAGGAAAAGTCCACCTTCAAAATCTACTTGCTCTCAAGTAGAAATTGAAGTATGTGGGACCTGCCCCTCAGTTCTTTAGTCTTAGTTTACAATTGTCTCCCAAAACTTCCACTGTTCTAGCAGTTGTGCCCTGAACAGCAAGAGCAAGTACCTTTCCCTTAGTGAAGGAAATTACAGAAAATACTGAAGAAAGGGAAAAAGAAGGAAAGAAAATAGACTATTACTCTGGTAAAACGATGACAGTGCATGGGAAGGATTGACATAAAAGAGGAAAAAAAAGTAGCTTTCTTAGAAGTTAAACAGTCACGAGAAAAGCTATTTTCGCTGCCACTTGAAAAAGGGACTTCTGAATTTAAAGAATACTGCAATAATCTAGTTATGTGATTTAAGATGAAACAGAAAGCTAAAGTATATGTTGTCACTTTTTTCTTTAATGAAACGCTACACTTAAATGTCTTCATTTGAAAATAATCTGTATGTGGGTTTTTTTTTAAAAATAGCATCAACTTGGTAGAAAAAAAAGGTTCACAATGTGCTTATGGCTGACTGAATCTGGAGGTTAGCTAAGATGTTATCTCTGCTTGTCAGTCCAGTAACGCTGTTGAATGCAGTCTCCACAAGAATGCTGACGCAATTCATACCTTTAGTCTTTTTTTATTTCAGAGTTTAAAGAAAATTTGCTGGTTTACGGAATGCTTTGTTAAAAGAAGAAATTAAGAATACAATTTCATGTTTTTATTTATTATGAAAACCATAGAATTGTTTCCTCACATATATAAAGAATCAAATAACTTGAGATGGTTAATTTCATCATAATCCCAGGCCTCTTCTGGGTTTCAGATGTTTTTCTGTGTTCTCAAGATCACACCATCAATGCCCCCGTCCTGCTATCTTCATCTCCTCTTGTCATATTTTCCCAGCTTCACTTTGCTGCCCATACTTTTTACACATTTTTGTTTAGGGCAACGATTGCCCAGTTTTGCTGGAGGCTCATACTGTTGTAGCTACCTAATCCCAGAAAACAACTCTATGGCTTTTTATAACTACCTTAAATTAAGGGTAAATTCAAAAGATTGAATCCAAACTATAACTTCACGAACACCCTCTGCAAGCAATTTTCACAATAATCATATTTTTGCCTTTGGGAGTTATTCCGAGGCATCAATTTTACCTTCAAAAAGCAGGTCCCACATGTGGGCAATTCACAAACTGCGTGGCAAACTGACTCGGGCCATAATGCACAAAACGCCTGTTCTCGAGGATATCAGTACAACTGGCCACAATTCATCCAGCCTGTTACTAACTCTAACCTGCTCTTGTTTCCAGAACCCCTGAGAAAACAGCAAAGGAACAGGCACCCATTGCACATGAACAACGTGGCTGATCTCCACTACTGTATAATAAATCCAATGCTTTAATGAGATCACACCTCCTGTCTAATATAAGTGAAGCAAGCTAATATACGTGAAAGCCAGCCATTCCAGGAAGGGCAGCTTCAGGCCATGCTCAGACAACTTGGCTGGCACAACACCCGAGCAAAGGAGCAACTCGGTTCAAGCAAACCTCATTTAAATTGCTGGCAGGATGTTCCACCATCTTCATTTACACCTCCCAAAAGATTGTTTGGTTGAGACATTTTAAAGGACAATTGGCAACATATTCCTTTGTCTGTAACGAGTTGTTTGAGCCTGACAGAAATATGCAAGGAAGAGAAGTCACCATTAAACTAGCAGTGGACACGTACGAATCAGCTCTAAAGTAAAGCACAGATGACAAAAACTGATAGTTAGATCCATTTTCTTAACCAAGGAACAGCACCACAGAGCCAGGGGAAGTTGAGCTAAGCCAAGTTTCCATTGCAGTTTACCGTGGAATATTTACAGCGTGGGAATACAAAGATTATGGCTCTAGAGCAAGGCATACAGAGCTTTTCTGAGCAGTAAGTTCTCAGAGAAACTGATCTGGAGACAAATACTCTGTCTTAATTACTTTAAATTAAAATTCTTTTCTGGGTAATGCTATTTAGGTCACCTGAGTATATTAAAACAGTTAAAGATTTACAGTCAGATGTAATTACATCAAACTTTCCAAGGGATTTCCAGTTGTTCTCTGGAATTGATGCATAGCATAAGGATAGCTGTCTGGAGTTTTGTACATCATAGTATTTTTATACATGTTTGCATTTAAAATGTAGTCTATATAAAATACAGGCATTTCAGATTTCATTTGCATGCTATTTTACAAGGGAAAAAGCCCAGCAGTTCCAGTTATCTGATGGTTTGGACATTGAATTCTGAAACAGGTTATTGCTTTAATTCTAGACTAATGTGTTCCATAGCCAAAAACAAGAGGGAAGAGTTGCCCAAGTTTTTATTTTGAAGTTTGATTTTTTTTTTGCCTATGGGCCCAGTACTGAGCTTTACCAAGTGCCTTCAGTTCCTTTAGCCATGGTGGGAAGTGGTGAGGCGCATCCTCCTCTGTGGGTTCCAGCCTAAGGATTATTTTATAGTTGAACAGGGTCTTACCCTTGGGTGGGCCTTGGTTTAGCTTTATTTTGGAAGTGAACCAGAATATTTTCCAGTATTGGTATAGGTGTGGTTGAAACCGTTCTCCTTCTCCATTTGCTGCACAAAGTTAGCCAAAGCACAACTGCTGTGATTGGGATGAGAGATTACAACACGGATATAGTGGCTCCTTCACTCTCCAAGATATGTGCACAGTGTTGATAAGACAAATCTTGCATATCTTGTATGTCCATGTTTCCTTGCTAGCCCTACCCATCCTTCTGATGCCGTCACTCGGAGGAACACTGTCTCCAAGGCAGAGCAAGAAGCTCCCTATAAGCCTCAGACTCAAGGAAACCTCTCTTAGTTTCCCACAGGTCCTTGCAAGTGGCTGAAGATGTTTTCAGGATGTTGATAAATTTTCAAGATGTCAAGATAATATTTTAAATTTTCTTTTTCAGGCCTTTGTTCCTTGTCTTTGTCAAATCCCGACCATAGCAAGAAACTTTTCTCTGATGATAAAGATTTATTTAGAAAAATTAAATACTGGTATGGAACTTTTAGATGCATTGTTGTATCACAGACACCTAGCGGGCCTTAGACTTGGGAAAAATTGAAATTCTTCCCTTCCTCTTAAAGCAATTTCTGTGGAAACTCGAACACCATCAGGTAAGGCAAGCAAAGTGTGTAGAGCATTATAAAATATAGCCAGAGGGCATTTTATGTTATACCTGTCATGTATGCCTTTTTCTTGTTGTCCCAACATTCAAATATCCTCATGAGAGCTGCTAAGTTTTGTGTTAATACACAAATAATACACAAGTTTGTCACAACAAACTTGCTGCGAAAGAATTTCATAAGTTCCCACATGTCCGTTCTTCTCAAGTTAGCACAGTTTAGGTGATACTGCTTGTAGATGCACATGGATTCAGAAAACAATTACCTTCTTTCCAGTCTTTCGCGCCAAAAAAGCAAACAGAGCACTGAGTATCATGAACATGAAAACAACAGCAACTGCCTTGGAAAAGAGGAAGGAGATGGTCAAGCAACAGAGAAGAAAACACAAGGATTTTAAGACCATTTCTTGGAGGAATGGGGCCGCAGCACTCACCACTGCAGTTTCAGTGCAAGGAGCTGACCCTTTTCCAGGTGCCAGACAGAATCTGTCATTTTCTATTTAGCAGAGGCTGTGAAACCGCACTTCAGCAATAATGCATTTAAGAGAAACACAACAAACTGGTAACTGAAGAGGTGACAAGGTTAGATGGACAACCCCGGTCTCCATATTGCATTGTATTTTACCAAGTGCGTTAACACAGGCAGAGGCCTTTGTCCAAACGGCCCTTAAAGAACTTTCAGAACTAAACATACAAACCGGATCACCACAAAGGTAGATGTGTTTTCCTCTTCAACAGTTTCCACAAACAGCGTCATCCAGAAGTCTGCCAGGGAAAGATGGAGCATCGAAATTAGGTACCCTCGGGAAAGGAAGCAGCTCCTGGTGTCTGTGTGTGTGTGCAATGAGACACCTGCCAGTTCTTCACAAACGAACCTTGTGTTCAGGGAGCTCACTTCAAATGCTGAAAGAATTACATCGATTTTACAAAAACAAACTTGCAGCACGTCTCAGAAAAAGCTGTCTAGGTACCTGTCTCATACTGAAATCTTTAGAACATAACAACAGTTACGTGCGTTGCCATATTTACCGGTTATCCCAGATTCCCAAATCCACCGCCTTGGCTGGAGTCCCGGCCGGCTCCCGAGGGCGAAGCGGGAGCGGGGCTGAGGGGGCGGGCGGGACGGACACCCCGCTCCGGTGTCCATGCCGGTGCCTCGGGAAAGCAGCCGGAGCCTGCGGCTGCCTGTCCGTGCGGTGGGAAAGGAGCAGGGGACAAGAGCGCGGGGTCGGAGAGGAGCGACGGGAGAATGCGTAAAGGAAGGGGCGCTACCGCGGAGGGGGCCGGGGCGGCCCGGCGGGCGGGAGCGCCCTCAGCGGTTCCCGCGCGGGTCCCTCAGCGCGGCGCGGCCGCGGCGCTGGGGCCGCTCCCCGTGGCCGTGCCCGTGGCCGTGGCCGGGGCCGTGCCCGTGGCC